>CM069866.1:44252316-45452316 GCA_036172795.1 Pelodytes ibericus | reverse complement strand
TTTTATTTCTTTAATAGAAGCTTTTTTTTAGAGTTTAGTGGCACCTCCAAGTGAGATTGTAGTGTATAAAAAAGAATATGTAAATTACATTGAACTGCATAAAATGTATAGTTTCAGTGAAAACTTTAGTTTATATTTGTCTGTACTGTCTACTATTGGTGACATGAAATGAAAATGACATGATGTCCATTTCAGTGGTTCATTATCATATATTATTAAAATGTGTGGTCACAAATAGGAAACAACTCACATTTAAAACACATTTCTCCTAATCTATACACTAGCTTCCAGTACTGCCAAAACTAAAACTTTACATGGTACATGATATTTATCTACTATCTGGAAGCTGTATGTTTCAACCTGAACATTGATCCAAAAGCCAGCCTTCACTCACTGTTCCTGTTGGGTGAAACCTAGATCACCTGATAGAGGTGATGCCAGCCAGCAGAGAAAAAAAACCAGAAATGGACTGTAGGTACCTCCTAAGTATATGCCCCTTCTCCATCTTAATGGCATCATGGTAACAGAAATAACATTTGCTTCTATTAAGGAAGTGTCATTTTTAAAGTTTAGTGCCATGAAAATGTATGCATTTATCGTCACTATTTAGACCACACAAAAAGTACCGTATATGGGCTAATGTCACATAAGAATTTCATCATTTACCTGATGTTTTCTGCTTTTTACTGTTTTCTGTTAACGCTGTAAATGAAAGTTTTAAAAATTTAATATTAAATTATAAAAGGACAGAACAGTAAATTCAGCACACGCAAAAGACATTTTAAGGTTATCTCCAATAATAATTCATGCAGTAATAAAACCATGTTTTTTATAATTAAAATGGCAAGGATTTGCATTTGTTCTAAATCTTAAGGGTGAGAATAAGCATTCCAGCAGCTGTGACTACAAATCTCACAATGTTTAGCTCATTTGCCTGACTAACCAGCATAGGAGTGCCGGAGTGCCAAAAATTGCTCAACCATTTGTTTGACAAACACACTCACTCACACACACAAATACAGTGGTCTTAAGTACATCTATACACTACAAATGCAAAAGTCCAGAACTGACCTTTAAAAGTAAACCACTGACAGCAACTCCAGCCAGATTTTCAGACGTGTAGTGACATCATTTGGAGGAGGACTGAGCAGATTGCTCACCATAGCCAGTTCCCGATGCTAAAATAACAGATAACTCACAGTGAAAATCATTTCGTCCCAACCAAACAACAAACAAGTGAAACCACCGCTCAGAATCTTTCTCGGTTCGATACAGCTATATATAAAGCAGACGGATCTGTCTAGTAAATTATCAAATCATGTTACAGACACACTTTAGTAGTCACGTAAAAATGAGGAATTCATGTCATGTCTAATTCCACGAGACACAGAAATTCACATTTTATGAGCATAACATCACTGAGTCTCAACGCCATATTTAACTATTTGAAGACGAAATGCACATCGCAAAGTAATGCGCCGCTCCTCTCTTTATAACAAAAGGGCTACTTTGTTCTTTATGCAATTTTCTCTGAATACCCTCTCCAGGCACCATTTTTACTTAGGAACTTCATTTTGTAACTTGTTAGTCCTTTATTTTCACCATACGGTTTTAGTTTTTCGCAGCCAACCAATTACTCTACCGCATACCCCCTCTCTCTCTAATCTCACTGTTCGTTCTCATTAACTCTTTATATTCCGTTCAAGAGAAGATCTGAGGTATCTATCTCAGTGATGTTCTTTGGAGAGTAATAAGGTATGTCCCAAATGCAGAGTCCTCTCCTACAAAAGAGTTATGTCAATAATGTAATGTTTGACTCTCACTTTTCCACCCAAATGCAACCAGTTTTACTCCATTAAGCTCCAAAGTGACATACATTTGCTCTTTATATCTGAAGTAGCTAGATATTTTCAATGAGCCGATCCAACATATTTACCTCAAAATACTTATAATATACAAAACAGCATTTAGCATTGTATTATAATTTAGAGCACAAGTAAAACAAATTACACAGTGCTAAGGAATGTCATTTAAAAAAAAAAACTTTTTAGTAATCGTGAGATTTTCGTAGGGTGCTCTTATGTCACACCCACATGTCCAGCCTTCAACATGCCTCCTAATATGTCCCCTGGTTTAAACCTTTAAGCATGCACAATATTCCTTCTCCAGTTTCTTAAAACAGGCACCAGATCACATGCCTGGTATACAAACCAAGAGTAAGATCCATACCCCCTAACTTTCCTACTTTGGGGAGACAGCCCAGATTTGTTGGATCTGTCTTGTTTCCCTGCCAACCTCTATCTCTGTCCTGCTTTTCAGGGCAGATGTAGAGTTCATCTGGGACACCAGAGGATAACAACTGCAAATGGCCAGCATAGTGTGTATGCCCAGTAGCACTGACAGCCTCAGTGACAGTGCTACCAAGCATAAGAAGTTGTGTTGACCCTCGACCTCCCAAGCTGATGTTCCGTGCACTCTCCACCTAAAGCAGCATGCTCATTCTTAATCCCTGCAGATACTACAATCTCAGATCAAACATCAGCCCCTTACTAGTAGAGTTTCCACCTGGCCGGTATTTTACCGGCAGGCCGGTAAACAATTGGCATGAATCCAATGTTAAGTCTATGGACACAGTACCAAGGCCGGTATTTTTCTGAAGAAAAGGTGGCAACCCTACTTACTAGCTGTCTGTCACTTCAAAAATGAAGTCGGTCTAAGTGCCTTAGCTCCTCATATGTGGAATATCCTCTCAGATACCATCCACAAATCTAAAATACCCAACTTCTAATTCCTTCCAGAATGTGGCAGTTATAAGATTACAACCTTATATATATATACTGTACATGTTTATTGTTGTTTTCTGTATTTATTTGTAGGAACAATTGTATACCCTGTATGTTCTTTCCCCAAAAATCCTGTATAAAAATGTGATGTATGTTTTTATTGGTCTAAGTGTGAACCTCGTTCTGGTCTTGGTCCCCGTGACATTTATAAAAACGAAAATCTTGATGTATTTTTTCCTGTAAAACACTTTATAAATAAATACAAAACAATAACAATAAAAACATAAATGGATCAGGTTAAAGGACAAGTATAGGTGAAAAATAAACTTATGATGTATTGAAAGAATACACTAACGTTAGATGTTTTAAAGTGACATTCTTAATGGTTAAATAAAAAAATGCACCTTATTGTGCCCACAAAATGACAGCAGTTAGTAAGGGTGGGAATCTTTGGTCAATTGTAGGAAAATTGAACCAAACATTCTTGTCTGCTCATGATAACGTGAAAAGGACCAAAGCTGGCACAATAAGGTACTTTTATTATACTCAATCAATAAGACATTTCAAAATGTCAAACTTATGAATTATTTCTGTACATCAAGTATATTTTTCACCTACAATTATATTCCAATGTCCTGGATCTTTTTCAGACATATAGACCAGAGAAATTGTAATACTTCTAATTCCTTTGTTTAAGCTTAACATTATTTTGTGCCCATGTAATGCATACATTAAATATCGTTATTTTATGTACAGGTAGAACATTCTCTTAAAACCATACTTATTATAAATAACACAAAAAGAAAATATAAGAGAACTCAAAATATAAGAAAAAACACATTGTAAAAAATGATACAATAACACATTGCATATAAAATATATTTATGGTTGTATGAAGAGATTTTTTTAAAGAAAAATAAAAACGTTTTTTATCAGTGATAATTTTTGCACAACTAGTGCAGTCCAAACGCCCAAATTTATAATCAGGTGTAACACACCAAATGCATTGTCTACCTCCAACAATTATATGTACACATAACAATGTATTATTTGTTTAAATGTTTTTTTTATTTATTTATAACTTTGTTTAACCTTATAATAGTTAGCAACTACATGTATTCTGTTTCCCTACTAATCTAAAACTAACATAACTACATTGATACATTCAAGCAAATAGAATATAAACCCCAAGTGTAAGGAAAATAAGTACAGTTCAGTACTCATGTACTGCTGTACATAATCACCTCATAAAGCAGTGATAAAAACTAAAATACAACATTTTATTATAAAAAAATCCCCTGCTTGGACACTTGGTGGAGCCTGGGGACCTGTTTTCCTACTGTTTACAGCAGACACAAGCAGTGTAGGCTGGCATTTCCTTTGACAAGTAAACACTGGACTGAAAGACCTAGGGGATAATACAAGCTAAATAATAATAAAGCTTACATTTAAAAAAATAAATAAATAAAAAAGTAAATATAAAGTAGTATAGCTCCCATTAGTATATAGTTAGCCAGACAAAGTTGTTAGTATAGTAATCTTATTTAAGTATATAGTAAGCCATAGTGCTGTTGTGGACTACACTGCTTATGATGCTTAGTCAGCATAATTTAGTTTTTTGTGTGAATGGGCTTATATTCCAACTGCCACTAACTACAATTCCAATGAGACCAAACCAGAAATGTTTTAGTATAGGCTATCCTCTATATAAGATAAGGCTAAAAAATAAATAATTTGCCATTTAGTTTATCCCTCCTGAAACATCAGCCCTATTGCAAATCATTGTGTTAGCAGCAAAAAACATACCTTACCATTAAGTCCTTCTGCAATATCACTAATAAAAATATTAAAGAGAATGGGTTCAAGTACAGATCCCTTAGGTACTCCACTGGTAAAAAGACCTTGCTCTGAGTAAACTACATTGACCACAAACCTCTGTTGTCTGATACTCAGCCACTGAGTAATCCATTCAGAATTGGAATCCAAACTCAAAGATTGCATAAAAATATCTGATATGATTTGTTTGGCATGATCTCCCTGAAGTAAACTTTTCAGTCCAGATGGGCAGAATGGTTCTTATCTGACGGAAAATTATATGTTTATTACTGGTCATACAAACCAGAACCACCTCACAAATTTACATATATTTTTAAAGTACACAAACAGGGGTATTTGCAGTTCTATTTTTGATTGTGTTTTTTTACACACAGATTGCATTTTTGCTAGCAGTATTTGTTTTAGTAAAATGTCCCTAGGGGGCCATGGACAGTTCTGGAATGTTAATGCTCTTGTAGATGTTTAATATTTGTATGTATACTTTTGTAACATTAATTTAACATTATTTTTTTTATAAATGACTCATCACAATATATACTTTAACACAGTATAAAAATGGAAAAATGAAAAGAAAATCTGATAACACAGAATGGGGCACAAGGGAAAGGAAGAGAACAATAAAATTGTCAAAAGAAAAAAGGTGATGAAAAAGAAAAGGGGGAAAAAAGGAAAAGAAAAAACATAGCAGAGCAAGCATGCCTGGTCAAATTTACAGCATGTAATATAAAGTAATTGTAGTAATCGTAAATAGTGTTGAGCGGGTTCGTACCGAACATTACGGTTTTTGGACCCCGGACCCGAACACGGACATTCCACTTTATGTTCGTGTTGGAGTTCGGGGTTCGGCAGGGCCGGCGCCACCTGTAAGGCGACCTAGGCAGCCGTCTAGGGCGCAACTTAGCAGGGGGCGCCGGAACCGTGAAAAAAAAAATCCTCCCCCTTACTTACATCCTCGCTGCTGCTCTGTCTCCCGGTGCAGGTCCGTGGCTGTGAGGGAAGCGTTGTGCGCTCCCCTCCAGCCGATTCGGATTCAATAAAGTTTGTTTAAACTTTTTTTTTAAACAAACTTTATTGAATGCGCATTGGCTGGACGGGACCGCACAACGCTTCCCTCACAGCCACGGACCTACAGCACCGGGAGACAGAGCAGCAGCGAGGAGGTAAGTAAGGGGAAGGGGGGAGGTAGAGGGTGGCTAAATCCTGGCACATTGAGAGGCATAATCCTGGCATATTGAGGGGCATAATCCTGGCAGATTGTGTGGGAAAATCCTGGCATATTGAGTGGCATAATAATCCTGGCATAATGTGTGGCTAAATCCTGGCATATTGAGAGGCATAATCCTGGCATATTGAGGGTCATAATCCTGGCATATTGAGGGGCATAATCCTGGCATATTGTGTGGGAAAATCCTGGCATATTGAGTGGCATAATCCTGGCATATCGAGGGGCAAAATCTTGGCATATTGTGTGGGAAAATCCTGGCATATTGAGTGGCATAATAATCCTGGCATATTGGGTGGCTAAGTCCTGGCATATTGAGAGGCATAATAATCCTGGCATATTGAGAGGCATAATCCTGGAATTTTGTGTGGGAAAATCCTGGCATATTGAGTGGCATAATAATCCTGGCATATTGGGTGGCTAAATCCTGGTATATTGAGAGGCATAATAATCCTGGCATATTGAGGGGCATAATCCTGGCATATTGTGTGGGAAAATCCTGGCATGTTGAGTGGCATAATAATCCTGGCATATTGTGTGGGAAAATCCTGGCATATTGAGTGGCATAATAATCCTGGCATATTGGGTGGCTAAATCCTGGCACATCGAGAGGCATAATCCTGGCATATTGAGGGGAATAATCCTGGCATATTGTGTGGGAAAATCCTGGCATATTGAGTGGCATAATAATCCTGGCATATTGGGTGGATAAATCCTGGCATATTGAGAGGCATAATCCTGGCATATTTAGGGGCAAAGTCCTAGGATATTGAGGGGAATAATCCTGGCATATTGAGTGGCATAATAATCCTGGCATATTGGGTGGCTAAATCCTGGCATATTGAGAGGCATAATCCTGGCGTATTGAGGGGCACAATCCTGGCATATTGTGTGGGAAAATCCTGGCATATTGAGTTGCATAATAATCCTGGCATATTGGGTGGCTAAGTCCTGGCACATTGAGAGGCATAATCCTGGCATATTTAGGGGCAAAGTCCTAGGATATTGAGGGGAATAATCCTGGCATATTGAGTGGCATAATAATCCTGGCATATTGGGTGGCTAAATCCTGGCATATTGAGAGGCATAATCCTGGCGTATTGAGGGGCACAATCCTGGCATATTGTGTGGGAAAATCCTGGCATATTGAGTTGCATAATAATCCTGGCATATTGGGTGGCTAAGTCCTGGCACATTGAGAGGCATAATACTGGCATATTGCTGGGCATCATCCTGGCATATTGAGGGGCATAATCCTACAGCGATTATTCAAATTACAGTGATTATTTTAGTGGGTGCTATACTACATATTTGTACCCTGCCCTGAGCCCAGTGCCACAGAGAGTGCAGTGCACTTGCAACTGCATGTGTGCCAGGCACATGACTTTAATCCTGTTCTGTTAGCTCAGTGGGCAACATCTAGGCATTTTTAAATACTGCAATTTGTTGGTGTTAAATATTACATTTGCATCCTGCACTTCACATCTGAGAGTCAAATAGAACCATCAAATACTGTGCTTACAGCGCACTTTGAAAAATGTTAATAGTTTTGGGTGGTAAATAGTACATTTGCGTCTTGCAGTGCACTTCATATCTGAGAGTCAAATAGAACAGTCCAATACTGTGCTTACAGTGCACTTTGAAAAATTTGAATTGTTTTGGGTGCTAAATAGTACATTTGCGTCTTGCGGTGCACTTCATATCTGAGAGTCAAATAGAACAGTGCAATACTGTGCTTACAGCGCACTTTGAAAAATTCTGGCTACCTCCTCCTCCAGCGCCGCTTCCACCTACACCGCCATGGTCACCGCCTCCTCAACCTATGGGTCACTTAGTATAAACTGAAAGAGAATACCCTGCACTCCAACCCTCTCTCAAATGGATAATTCTGTTGATCCTCCTGGCAGCCATGCTTTAGATTTAGATTTATGTTCTTCCAAAGCTAAAATCAAAGATTCCATCTAGTGCTATTTTATGGCTCAGCTGTATTTGTAATTTGTATGTATTTTATGTTATTTTAAGTTATTTCCCTATCCACTTTTGCTTGCAGGGCACTTGTCCTACTCTTTTACATTTTAGTGGCGAAAAGTTCGTGTCCCCATTGACTTCAATGGGGTTCGGGGTCAAGTTCGGGGTCAAGTTTGAGCACGGACCCGGACATTTTTTTGAAGTTCGGCCGAACCTGCTGAACCCAAACATCCAGGTGTCCGCTCAACTCTAATCGTAAACAACAATTACGTAGCAGAGAAGCTTTTTGGATTCTGGAGTTGGGATCCTTTAATACAACTGGGGATCCTAGGGAGTTTAATTGGTTCTCATGTCTGTGATAGGCTTTGTTTCTAATTTGATTATTTACTGTGTGCAATTTAAATAACTATTATTGCTCACGTTGATAATGGCAGATTAACCTCTAAACCGATAAGGAGTTAAACCTGTATTGATCCTTACCAAATTTGGCAGAATAAAGAAGAAAACTGCTTTTAAAAAAGATTTTTCCATCAGCAATTATTTATTGGTGGCAAGTATTCAGTCCAAGATTTGCACTATATACATTGAAACGTGGTGTACAAAATTCCTCCTCCAGGGATACAATTGGGGTCATGTATAAACACGGCACACATGTCGTTTGTGCCAAATACTGGTGCAATTGGCATGTACACTAATGTATACAGCTGACTCATGACTAATTTCGGGGAGTTTGCTCTGCTTACATGTAATGCGTAGATTTTTGGGGGGGGTTTGTGCTGAAAGCGCCTGATTTATTTCTAGGAACCTCCGCCAAACACTGTTTGGCAAAGGACCCTCTACCCCACTGCAAAGTGTCAGGAGTTATAAAAAAAACAAGCAACCGCATTTATACATAACAAACAGCATTTGAGTCGTTTTGCAGTGCTGGAGTTTTTATACACAACCCCCATTGTGTCACGGTGATTGAACATTTATTGTTGGCACATATTTACTTTTAAGATGCTGTCTGCAGTGCTACAAATTAATGCACTCTTGGACAATATCTTCACTTGCTTTGTCCAGTGTTTTTTCCTATCTAGGTTATATATATCATACATGAATCAGACTTTGGTTATATGGGAATGCTATATTTCCAGTGTTTTCTAATACAGCATCTGGCATAGTTGCCAATATTGGCCATGTTTCCAGGGACACATATTTGTTCCACATGCTGCAGACAGACCATGCAAAGTGCAGCCCGGCAGTATGTAGGATGGATATACGCACAGACAGAATCCAATTAATTAATCATGGTAGGTTCTATGAGATCTCCACCCTGATTAATTAATTGTATTGTGTCTGTGCGTATATCCATCCTACATACTGTCGGGCTGCAATTTGCATGCTCTTTTCTGCAGCATGTGGAACAAATATGTGTCCCTGGAAACATGGCCGATGTTGGCAACTATGATCTGGCAGCATAACAAATAAACAAATGTATTAATGTTTTGTAGAGTGCTTGGAACCCTGCAACCAAGAACAGCTGGGTTCAGCTTAACCTCATCACTCACCACACCAGATATCAGGCCAGATATCTGTTTACAGAGCCCAGAGGTTCATGACCACCAAGTATGGTAAAATGTGACCTTCATCCAACAAGCATGGAAGCAGACCTCTGAATTTTAATTTAGTTAGAGCAAGACACCAGCGTCACCTGTCTCTTTATGGGTTATTTCCAAAGCCTGGATACCTGTGATGTCTTATTGTGCTACATTGCACAGGTATTTAGCCTGAGATCTCCATTTTGAGCACTGCCTTGTTGGCTACCCACGCTACCACTCGGTCAGTATCTGTACAGTCACAAATATCAAAATATTCTTTAATGGTTCTGTTATTGTCGCGATATGGTCTCCGTGTTCTGAATTAGAGAGGGGATATATTTCCACAGTGACCCTGAACTATGGATTTTAATCCCTGCCAGTAAGATTTCATAGGCAACGTGGTCTGACCACACTAACACCCTGGAACAGACCACTGTTTGGTTGAGTGCTAAGCCAAAGTCTCCCTTCAGTATTATTCTATAAGACTTCCAATGGGTTAGTAATTTATTACGTTATTTAAAAAAAAAAACGGTTGTTGAGTCATGTTGGGCATCCCCTCAATCTGCTCTCTGACTATATCATAGCAGCCTTTGGGGTCTTTTGTTACTGATTCTAGAAAAATCCCAAATTTTAGTTTATCAGTGTGGAAACTCACACATTTTTTGGAGTCGGATGTGGCATGGAAATGCATATTGTTTCTCAACAATATTACACCAGCCGTATGTTTCTTAAAACAGGAAACTGCTCATTTACATTTGATAATTTAAACTTTAGTGTTGTGTGTGGATTTTGTGTGGCTTAGCCCCATACCTGTATTCTGAGGTGACATGAGCTGAGTGGGAGTTGAAAGTGCTGCATTGGTCAGAGCAAAGTTTCGGGTGCCAGGAGATAACCATTTTTAAAAATGAGTAATGCATGTACCTTGATGATTTAAGAATACAAACAGTATTAGAAACAGTGATAGAAACATAGAATGTGTTGTCATCTAAGAACCATTTGACCTATCATATATACCCAATTTTCTTAATACATTAATTAGTCTCTGGCCTTATCTCATTTGTAGGATAGCTGTATGCCTATCCCACACAGCATTATGCTTATTCCACACATGTGATCGCCATGATTGGCTGTCACATTGATCACATGCATGGAAGTTTGGGTCTCGGCTGTTTCTTTGACTGCCTCAGAATCAAGGCGCACAGAAACAGTGTTTTGCAGCCACTGATCGCGCTAGGAGTAATGCACAGCGGATTTTAACCACAATCATTCCATTCTATCATTATGTGCCCACCGTATGTTAATGCAATGTCATGTATGGAACTGCATGATGGCATGGAACGTTCTGTGATCCTTAAATTGTTAAAGGGCAGAAACCATGCAAAAAAAAAAGTAACTAACTTTAAGAATCTGAGGTTATATTTTACATCTCCTGTGTACAAATAAGCAAATAGAAGCCATCATTTTTATACTAGTTAGGGACTTAGAAAGTAGAAATGTCTGTCCCTTCAACTTTCTAAAAGATCCTCTAGCAAATGGAGGCATCCTTATAACCCATGCAGGGTTCCTGATGCTGCATAGGGCTGTGCTATTTTTCTACCTATGGCCAGTCAAAATAAAATAATAACAGAGCTAAAATTCCACTGCTTAAAGTTTATTATTTTTATTTCAGTATTTTATGTTACACTGAGTAGCAGAATGCTGCTTAAATACTACATCTTTGTAAATACGTAAGAAGGACTGCAAAAGCTTGGAAAGAAATTTATTTGGGATCTGCCCCACTTTTACCACACAGTGATTTCACCTTTCCTGTGAACTGCTTTATAAAAGCTTTCATTATAGCTGGAGATTAACTATCACAGGACTTAGCGAAATAAAGAATACATTAAAACAGTACAAGCAATTGCCCTATGGCAGCATGCTTAGCAGCAGACTAACTGTCTCTTCTAGTGGAAGAACATCAAGTGTTCCAATAAGTTTTTTGTCTGGGTGGAAAAAGAATGGTCCTTTCAGTGGCACATCTCTCTATATGCCCTTTGCTATGCTCTTAACAGTCCCCTTTCCATAAACTATTTGACTTCATACAGCCTCGCCTCCCTGGAAAGCTTGAGAATCATCAGTGTTTCCGAATTCCACTTTAGCCCTCTCTGTACTCAACCCCCTTAGTTATATTGCTTTACCTTTTTTTCATGGCATGGAGGAATTGCTATGGTGACCTGGGAGCAGTTAGATGTTCTCACATGGCAAAAATTATTATTTTTTGGCTGCCTCTGCTCTGTATGCAAAACCCATTCACCGGTCAACCCCGCCCTGCCTAATGATGTTCTCATAAGTTTTTTTTTCTAATACCTAGTACACTGACTGCTTGCTTGACAGAAACACCTCGCTGCCAACTCTTCCTCAGAAAAAAAGTGAAACAGAGCTTTGCATTATACTAGTGACCACAGAACACACTTTTTGTAAAATTATCCAAGACTTATTTGTATGCTGCATGACCAAGATGAAAAAACTGTACATTTTGTTATAACAAACAAAAGGGGAGTAATTCAAGATGATAACATTAACGTGTTTAAACATCCACTAAAGATGTGTTTTTTACTTGCGCTTGTAACAAGTGAAAGATATAATCAACCTAGTATGAGAATAAAACATTCTGCACAGTCACAGTCATGAAAAAATAGAAAAGATCTAGTCACTAAATGTTTGTCTAATGTTTTCATTCATTAGTGAATAATACATTGGAGTTGGATCGCCCAGAATTGCTAAACGGTATTCTTATGCTCTGTAAATGTCTTGATGTCTGCATGAACACATTGATTTTTTGGGATCCATAAGCATTGCACCTTTACAATTGTTTGCCATTTTATTCTGCACCCAGCAATCTCCATGCTTGAAGCATGGAAGGTAATCTGGTTGCATCTGTCATTTTTGTTTGCAAGTCAATAGAGAGGATCCTAACTAAGTCACCTCTCTTGCCTGGATGTGAAAACATATACCGTATACCCATTAGTTGATTTCCTTTTACTTTTTTGTATTTTTTCATTCCTAACCTTTGGCCTCTCTGTCTCCCTTACTTGTTCTCCAGTGCCACAGCATCATGGAGCTTTTCACATGTCACAGTGTCACACAGAGCTTCTCCAGTGTCACAATGCCCATGAGAGCTCATCCTGTGTCACAGTGTCCTATAAAGCTGTGCCTAGTGTCAAAATGCCCCAACAGAGCTTGTTCCAGAGTCACAATATCCCACAGGTAGGCCTTATGTCTGCTCTGGAATAGCTCAGCCTATATGGCAACTGCTGTTTATAGTGGGGGTCTTGAAAATTTGTGAATGAGCATTCTTTGTAACGATTATGGGACTAATATTGATTCTCAGCACTGCTTCACAAATTAACTGAAATAGCCTTGTCCCAGAGCAGCTCGGCACAAAACCCCCCTCTATTTGAAGCCCAGTAATTATCTCTCCAGTGTCACAATGTCTACACAGAGGCGCCCCAGTGTCACAAAGTCCCTACAGATCTGCCCCATTGTAAAAATGTTCACACTGAGCTGCCCCAGAGTTATAGTGGCCTCACAGTCTTGTCCCAGTGTCACAATACCCCCACAGAGCTGCACAGTGTCATAATGCCCCCACAAAGTTCCCTCAGTGTCACATTCCCCCAACCACCCCCATTATTACTCTCATTTTTTGTTGTTCTGTGTTCGGTTGAGAAGGATTTGCTTGACGAACAAACAAACATTATAAAGGGGGTTTGCGAAATTATTTTTAACATGAAAAGTCAAAGTACCTTTTTACTTACCTTATAATAATATGGGCAGCATAAATAATATACCTTTTTTAAAGCCGCTTAAAATTCATTCTAGCAAACTGTTTTAGGGCAGTTTAAATCACTGAGAAACCTTACTTTAAAAAAGTAAAAAAAGAGAGTTAGACCAGCTGCATATGGCTAAATAGGGATTGAAATTCTTTAATCCCCCACACAGTGTATTATGCTGTAATCCTGCCACGCAGAACTGCCTTTTATCCCTTTACAGAGACCACACACAGTTTTAGGATATATATCTGTATCCTGGCTTTCTGCAATTTCCTGCTGTGCCAAAACTCAACTTATGTTATTCACAATCAAAGCTAACACATAAAGGCCTTGATTACATTCTCCATGATTGGTTAAATTAACCCCCGACACTTATTTTTTAAAATTAGTATTAAGGTTTAAAAGCATGCAGAGAAAAGAATAAAGTGTGCATTTGCTATTACATTGTATATTATCCCATTTTGACTCAACCCTCTCCCTGCCCATGCAAATGCACAATATTTCTACAACCACCAAAAAAGGGGTATAAAATATTGTAATGCCCAAAAAACTTTCCCCATTGAACCTGACACCCAAATTAACCGTTTTTAGTTTCTAGGTGACAGCAGCCAATTTATGTGTTCCTCTATTCCTCATCCCCACAGGTAGGGTTGCCACCTTAGCCATTTTTTAATGGCCACATGTAATTTTTGCATTATGCCTTGTATTATGTAGAAGACATATATGACCATATGGAAATCAATTATTTGATGTGGTTCAGCATGATTCACTACTAGATTAGGTCATTGATTTCCTTCTGTCACATGACTTCTACATACTGCAAGGCAATTCAAAAGTTGTATGTGGCCTGTAAAAATTGGCCAAGGTAACAACCCTACCCACAGGGAGGAGGTGAAAGGAAAAGGTATTGGGCACCAAAAACTAGGGGAATACCTACCTCCAGACTCATGTAATCACATAAGGATACATTTATAATTAACTACTTGAAAGCCTATATAGGTTTTAAAAAAGAAGAAATCAAGGGAGCTCGCCCACCATTTTCAATTTCTGCCAGCCAGCACTATATCAGTGAAGAGATAACAGAGTCTTGCACTACTTCTCCACAAATAGACAAAATCACGTATAACAAAAGAGGTTAGATCCTGATACACACAAGGTCTGGACAGCGACTACTTAAAATATTTATTTATTGTGTCTAATGCAAACATACCCATAAGTGGGGAGACCCACCCAAGTGGGCAGGAAAAAGACACAGCCGCCTACAAGGCGCAGAGTTTTGGTGGCTCTCCTCACTTTTGGGTTTGCCTAAGAAGTAATCACTGTCCAGGCCTTGTTTGTACCAGGATCAAACCTCTTTTTTTTTCCCCCATATAAAGTAACCCTACTGTAATTAACACCATGCTAAGCTAGGAAATCATTGAAGGGCAATAAGTATCCATACAATTATGGAGCAGGGGGACTCCCAGTTCCCTTGATCCCAACCCATGTAATGGATGATCAGGGGATGCACAGTGCCCCAATAACTAGTAATAATAAAAAGGCTGGAGCATAGCTTAACTGTATGTTTAGATCTGGGTGTCAGCTTTTTACCTCTAATTAATAGAACTAGCACATCTGCTGCTAGCCCTCTAGGTATGAGGGGGAGTATATTGTTTAACATTTATTAACCTATATATTTAAGTAGTATATACACAAATTGTAGCTGCAAGGTAGCCTTTTCCCCCTTCTGAATGGGCATATGTATTGTCCTGTTAAGTTTAGGAATAAATGCGAGCACTTGCCTGTAAGCACTAGTATCAGGGAGACCACTGCAGTTGCAATTATTATTTATCATTTGCCTTTGCTAACAACAATTTGGTGGTCTAATTAGTCTATGTTGTTGTGAGGGGAGCATCCAGTGGTAAATTAACAAAATGGTTAATCCTATGCAGCCTGCCGTTTTTGGCTATGGTCGTTTATTAAACCCAAATGCAAAGTTTGAATGGCTTCCCGCTGCCTGACCAATCCTGTCACATACTAGACTCCCGTGTATCATCTTGATTGCGCCGGATTTCATGTTATGTCAAGTTGTGTACCGAGTATAATGGTAGTACTCTAAGAAGTAAAAATACTCCCAAATAGGGTTGCCACTCCGCTGGTATTTTACTTTGTGATTTTAAGGTAAAAAAAAAAAACAGTGCTAGGTGTTAATATGTGTTTTGGGGAGGAAATGCAAAATCCAAATCTCTAAATTGAAATCCAAGATATCTTGTGTTGGTTGTGTGTTTGTTTTTATACTAGTGATGTTAGCCTGCTAACAGTAAATGAAAAAAAGATTAAAACACAGCGATTTTGACAGATGTGAATGCATTTGTGATAGACAGGTTTAGTAGCACTTAATAGTTATGCCAACATTTTTATGAGGCTCTTGGGACAGAGTTAGTAAGTGGCAGGATGTAATGTAGAGGTAATTGGAATTTAAATCTATTAAGTACAGCATGTCAGAATGAGAGCAAAAAAACTGAAAAAATGTATTCAGCATAAGTGTTCTTAGGTTTTTGGCTTTTTTTTCGGTTCCTTATATGAATACATTTCTCTGGTGACATTTGTGCCTGAAACTTGGATATTGTTTAATATTCCAGTCCTTAATATAGTGAAATGAATATCTAAGCGCTCAACATTTATACATATATAGCTGTCAGGGTTTAGGTTTTTGGAGCATAGAGCAGGGGATGCTATCTCTTGCCAGTAACCCTCACCAGGTAGTCCACAGGTGTGTATAGGCAGAACACCCTAGTAAGCAGTGCTGTATTCACCGCGAGGCATCCTAGGCGGATGCCTAGGGCGGCAAATTTTGGGGGGCGGCAGCGCCCCCCAGCACTGAAAAGAAAAAAAATGTGAAAAAAAAAAAAAATGTACAAAAAAAAAAAAAACGCGGCCCTTTAAAAAAAAAAATAGACCGCGCTTGCAGGCAGAGACGGAGGTGAGAGGGGATCGGAAGATCCCCCCTCACCATCGCTCTGCCTGCCAGGCTGCACGGGGAGCCGAACAGG
The DNA here is from genome assembly GCA_036172795.1 of Pelodytes ibericus. Classification (NCBI taxonomy): domain Eukaryota; kingdom Metazoa; phylum Chordata; class Amphibia; order Anura; family Pelodytidae; genus Pelodytes; species Pelodytes ibericus. The sequence goes on along the minus strand of CM069866.1, from coordinate 45,436,086 downwards.
CAGCACGGAGAAACCTCCGTGCTGCCTGTTCGGCTCCCCGTGCAGTGTGCCGACACGGAAGTGCCGACAGTCACGTGACGGGCGCGCTGACGTCATACGCGCGCCCGGTCACGTGGCCTGTCGGCACAATCGCCGGGAAGCCGAACAGGCAGCATGGAGGGACCATGCTGCCTGCCTGCCAGGGAAAGGTAAGTGCTGATGGGAGAGTGTGTGTGTGTGAGAGACTGAGTGTGATGGGAGTCAGAGTGTGTGTGATGGGAGACAGTGTGTGTGGCTGAGTGTGATGGGAGTCAGAGTGTGTGTGTGTGATGGGAGACAGTGTGTGTGGCTGAGTGTGATGGGAGTCAGAGTGTGTGTGATGGGAGACAGTGTGTGTGGCTGAGTGTGATGGGAGACAGTGTGTGTGTGATGGGAGACAGTGTGTGTGGCTGAGTGTGATGGGAGACAGTGTGTGTGTGATGGGAGACAGTGTGTGTGACTGAGTGTGATGGGAGTCAGAGTGTGTGTGTGATGGGAGACAGTGTGTGTGACTGAGTGTGATGGGAGTCAGAGTGTGTGTGAAGGGAGACAGTGTGGGTGACTGAGTGTGATGGGAGTAGGAGTGTGTGACTGAGTGTGATGGGAGTAAGAGTGTGTGTGATGGGAGACAGTGTGTGTGACTGAGTGTGATGGGAGTCAGAGTGTGTGTGTGATGGGAGTCAGAGTGTGTGTGATGGGAGACAGTGTGTGTGACGGAGTGTGATGGGAGTCGGAGTGTGTGACTGAGTGTGATGGGAGTGTGTGTGTGATGGGAGTATGAGCTTGATGTGAGTCTGAATGATGGGGCATGTCTTAGGTGCGTAACGTGGGTGTACAGCTTGGGTAGGGGGGTGCCCGGATTTTGTCTGCCTAGGGCAGCACAAAATCAAGATACACCACTGCTAGTAAGGATAGGTGAACGGGAGTGCCACAAAATAATAAATGGTAGATTTAAAAAGCGAAGTCAGGAACAGTCCAATAGATCTGGGTAGGCAGTGGTCAAGAGTAGTAGAATAATCCAAGCAGGGGTCAGGGTTCAGGCAAACAGAGAAATCCAGGAGACAAGCCAAAGGTCAGGTAACGGGAAATCCAATAGATATACTGCAGCATAGAAAATAGGGAATCTCTGGAAATTGAAGTCCAAGGACAAACAGGAACCAAAGCTCTGGAACACTGGAGCACTGTAGTAACAGTTTGAGGGGTTTTTATAGTGCTGTGGGTCTCCACTCCTCCCCTCTGTTGGACAGGCCCCTCACTGGATTGGATGTCAGAGAGGTGTGCTTCTATAGTTCATACCTCTCTGTCTCTTTGCCTGGAGACTATAGGAGCATTGGTGATAGGGGAGACAGAGTTTACCTCCCCCCTACAGGTGCAAATAGATCCCCCTTGGTGTAAACTCTGGATGATGTATCTTGGGTTTGTGGAAACTTTAGACCCTGGTTTCGGCCTACCGTGCTACCATGATCACGGTCGGAGGAACTGTAACACTGGATGGAGATATGGGAGCACTGGGATTGCAGATAAGGATAAGAGGGGCATGACAATAGCTCTGTCAGGAGTTGTTTAGAATTTCAAGTCAAATAAAGGAAGGTCTGATCAATCTGACCCAAGATTCCCCCTGGTAGGGCTTTACAAGCCATTTGTAGCATGTTTGGGGTAGCATATTGGGTAGCCGAAAATCTGTAGGTTTCATTCATTGCAAAAATATCCTACAGTTTTCCTTTAAGTTCAAGAGTTATTAACCCCTTCACGCTGGACAGTGCTTTGGTCCTTAATGACCAAAGCATCAAACCGGCCTCTTCGTGATTGGCAGCCAGGAACATCCAAGCAGTGATCCCATCAGGGTCTCTATAGACCCTGTCGGTCCCTGCCGATTTCCCGTGATAATTTGTGATGTCAGAAATGTAGCAGACGCTCGGTTAGAGCGTTCGCTATATTTCTTATGTCAGACTGAGGCCACTCAAAGTGACCTCATCTGACACTGCTGTCCCATCGCAAGTCCCTGCAGCAGGATCCGCAGCACAGCTCATCGCGGGGAGCCGTGATGGTAGTTGTATTTTCACAACTGCTAGATAGCTCTCTCCCTCCCAGGCATAGATATTAAAGGGAATGTCTACTGCCCAAAAAGCTCTTCCAAATTTTAATGCATATTAAAGTACTTTCAAAGTACTTTAAAATGCATACTTTACATTTTGCATTACTTAAAAAATGAATGTTACACTTAGATGAAGCTGCACATTTGCAGAGGTTTAGGACGGCCCACTTTCACTTCATTAGTTTCAGCCTTCTAATGGATTTTTATTTCCGTAGAAGCCAATAAGAATTGGAATGTGATTTCCTGTTTAGTGGTGTCATCAGACATTGTGTTGCATTAGAGATCCTAGTGTGCAAAAGAGCATTATAAGTTAGTGCGCTGTCACTTCATAATGTCAGTCATTCAATCCCCCCATATAAATACCAGTTGGCTGAAAGTGATAGGCAGTGCAGTGACCCCATGAATGTCAGCTGGCTGAGAGTGATAGGCAGTGCAGTGCGCCCCCCCCCCCCCCCCCCCCATAAATGCCAGCTGGCTGAGAGTAATAGGCAGTGCAGTCCCCCCATAAATGCCAGCTGGCTGAGAGTGATAAGCAGTGCAGTGCCCCCCATACTCACATCACATACTTCACATGACTCCACATCACATCACTCCCTCCACATCACTCACACACAGCATTTTTGTTTACATTTCTCCTACCTTATGTGAGCAGCGTGTGGCAGACTCTGAAAGCAGCACAGACTCCTTCTCTTCCTGCTCACAGCTCCAGCCATTCTGCCTGTCAGAAGCACAAGCGATCATGTGACCTGGCTCTCTGACAGACAGAGCCGCACGGGCAGCAGCAGGAGGAGGAGGAGGAGTGTCTGTGCTGACAGCATGCACAGACCCTGCGCTGCTTCTCCTCCTGTTGGGACTTGGAGAGGAAGGTTATGGGAGCTCTCCTCCATCCTGCCTCTTATCCACTCGGGTAAGAGTTGTCAACATTCGGGGCATTCACGGGGTGACTTGGGGTTTCGGCCCCGTTAGCCCCCCCCCCCTCCCCAGCAACGCCACTGCCACTAAGCACACTAGGTGGAGAGTGCACCTGGAGACAAGTGTCTGCCAGTCCAACTTTTAACATTTTACAATGATGAGTATTATAATCGCACTGTAGTGCAAAACGGCACAATGTATTGTACAGAGTGTCCAGTTTACCGAGATGAGTCTGCGGTGCATAGTCATTTGGTGCACAATATGTTTCCTTACTGTGGAATCTAGGTTTGATTTGTTTCTATATAGAGACCCAATATAGAGACCCAATATAGGAAAGATAGTGATGTACTTTCTCTTGTGGAAGCTCCAATATGTCTGTAAATGTTGCTGTCAATTTATTTTTATTTATTTTTTGTATATTTTTATGTTTGTTTATTCTTGTAGTTTGGTAAAGGAAGTAAGAAAAATTTGAACTAAAGAATTTATACCAAAAAAAAAGAAATAGAGCTTAGTAATTTAGCATAAGGCTGTATATTCATGCAGTGCTGTATTTACCGCGAGGCATCCTAGGCGGATGCCTAGGGCGGCAAATTTTGGGGGGCGGCAGCGCCCCCCAGCACTGAAAAAAAAAAAATTAACAAAAAAAAAAAATCTGGCCCTTTATGAAGAAAAAAAAATTACCGCGCTTGCAGGCAGAGACGGAGGTGAGAGGGGATCGAAAGATCGCCCCTCACCATCGCTCTGCCTGCCAGGCTGCACGGGGAGCCGAACAGGCAGCACAGAGAAACCTCCGTGCTGCTTGTTCGGCTCCCCGTGCAGTGTGACACTGAACTGCCGACAGTCACGTGACCGACGCGCTGACGTCATAAGCGTGACCTGTCACCACAACCGCCGGGGAGCCAAACAGGCAGCATGGAGGACTCCATGCTGCCTGCCACTAGCCACCAGGGAAAGGTAAGTGCTGGGGAAATGGGGGGATTTGGGGAAATTAGCAGGAGCTTATTAAATGGCAAATAACACTGGCATATTATTGGACAAATTGGCTGGGTACATTAAATGGCAAATCACACTGGCATATTGGGCAAATTAGCAGGGCATATTAAATGGCAAATAACACTGGCATATTATTGGGCAAATTGGCAGGGCACATTAAATGGCAAATCACACTTGCATATTGGGCAAATTAGCAGGGCATATTAAATGGCAAATAACACTGGCATATTATTGGGCAAATTGGCAGGGGCATATTAAATGGCAAGTAACACTGGCTTATTATTGGGCAAATTGGCTGGGAACATTAAATGGCAAATCACACTGGCATATTATTGGGCAAATTGGCAGGGGCATATTAAATGGCAAATGACACTGGCATATTATTGGGCAAATTGTCAGGGGCATATTAAATGGCAAATTACTGGCATATTGTTGGGCAAACTGTCAGAGTCATATTAAATGGCAAATAACACTGGCATATTGTTGGGCAAATTGTCAGGGGCATATTAAATGGCAAATAACACTGGCATATTATTGGACAAATTGGCTGCGGGATATAACATGGCAAATAACACTAACATATCATTGGGCAAATTGGCAGGGGCATATTAAATGGCAAATAATACTGGCTTAATATTGGGCAAATTGGCTGGGGCATATTACTGGTAAATGGCAGAATAACACTGGCATATTATTGGGGAAATTGGCTGTGACTTATTAATGGCAAATTATACTGGCATAATATTGGGCAAATTGGCTGGGGCATATTAATGGCAAATGATACTGGCAAATTATTGGGCAAATTAGCTGGGGAATATTATGGGCAATTAATATTGGCAATGTGTATGTAATGGGATGATAGAGGCATGTAAATGGGGTGATGGGGCATGTGCTTGGTGTGCAATGTGGGTTATGGGTCATGTCGTGGGTGTGCATCGTGGGTGGGGGGGTGCCCAAAATTTGTCTGCCTAGGGCAGCACAAAACCAAGATACACCACTGTATTCATGTAATATGCAACATGCAATATATACATTTTTGGTAAACAAAATGTTTTTAGTTTTGGTTAAACTAATTAATTTGGTAAACTAAGACCCCTTAGAGAAGATATCAAAAAGTCTTACACATTAATGTGCAAAAATAGAAAAAAAAGTGCTTATGTTTTTGGTCACTCAGTAAGGAAACCTAAACGGGCATAATTTCAATTCTTTTTTTTGATCACTCAGTAAGGAAAACAAAAGGGGCATAATTTCAATTCTATTGTGTGCGTTTTTGGCTGCGTTCTAGTTAATATTAGTATAATGTAGACCAGTGAGGCCCAAACTTGTAATATGGTTGGCAGCATGCCATGCAGAACTTTAAGATAAGGAGCAAGGCATTATTAATTTCATGAAGTAATAACACATATCCTTGTTAAGCCAGGACAGGGTCACATAAAAACCTATGACTGTAGCTAATTTTTTTTTTCTAGAACCTGTCGCTTCATTACACATTTCAGAGCAATTTCATGCAAAATAATCCAGTCAACCTTTACCACAGTCCTAATTTGCTTTTTAGGATAACCCCCCAAATTAAGTTTCAGTGTCATATTTCCTGTTTCTTCCCCAACCTCAGGAAACATAGGGCATTCGTAATGCACTACCGTCACACCTAATGTATTGGGTGACCAGTCTGGTTGCAGTGGTGACCTCTGCAACCACTGCACTTACAAGTGTTGTGAGGAGAAAGCTGGTACAGTGGACAGTAAAGGTGTCTTGCAATAGTGGTATCATGTGGTGATGTGCTATGTGGTAAGCGGGCTGCATGGCAGCTTTACCACCATGTCACAATAGTTTCTTAAAAATGTATTGGATGAATTGAGTAAAAGAAACAGTCTTCCCCACAGCCTAGGTATAATTTGGCATATGATGGGCAAAACAAGTCCCTAGTGCCTTACCTCTCTGTTGGTGGTAGATATAGGTGTGAGCCAAGTCCCATGAGAGAATGTCTAGTAGTGGCTAGACCTAATTGATGGTTAATGTTGCTATATAAGCATTCAAGATCCAAAGCACATAAGAAATATTTAGAGGGTACTTTACGATCATTGAGATGAAGCAGAATCTTTGGTATTCTGCCAGTGTGAATGTAACTTTAGCACATAAGGATATAGAACATTACTAACATAGACCCTAATGGCTTGAGTAAGTCAGCCATTGTCAGACATGATAGGTCTGTTTTTATGAATTTTAGGTAAAAAATTAAATTGATGAAAGTCAGGAAGGCAGAAAACAAGAAGGAAGGCATTTAACCAATGTGTTTTGATAGAACACCCTTTTCGCATCACAAATTCAACAGGGATCCAATTGTAGGAGTACTTTAATGTTTTATAGGTTTGATGAATATCCAATGCCATGTCCATATTAAAATCCAAGACCAAAAAAAAACCCTATTTTTTCTTTGAATCTGATGTTAATAGATTTTTATTTCAAATGTATTTCTTTCATCTCTTTGTGAGTGCTTTTCAAAATTTCACAAAATCTGATATCTATCATAAAACCCAGGGTATTCAGCTTGCTCTATTTTGACACTTTTCATGTAGCCATTTTACCACCAATCTTTGTCAAACTTTCCAGAGGTTAAAATGTATTAGTGATTTTTTCACACAGATTGCAATTCAGGTATACATTTACTGAAAATGTCAAGGGTTATGGCCAAACAACATCTCATATGTTTCAACAACGTCTCCTGAGTAGAGTTGACACCTGGATGTTCGGGTTCGAGAGGTTCGACCGAACTTCGGAAAAATGTCCGGGTCCATGCTCGAACTTGACCCCGAACCCCATTGAAGTCAATGGGGACACAAACTTTTAGCCACTAAAATGCCTCTAAAAAAGTCATGGAAAGGGCTAGAGGGCTGCAAAAGGAAGTAAAATGTGGGTAAGAGTAGGACAAGTGCACTGCAAGCAAATGTGGATAGGGAAATAACTTACAATAACATAAAATACATACAAATTAAAAATACAGCTGAGCCAAAAAATAGCAGTAGATGGAATATTTGATTTTAGCTTTGGAAGAATACATGTAATGCTATTGCTATTCAATAAAAAGAAAGTCTATAAACCGAATGTCGTTCGGTTTATAGACTTTCGGTTTATAGAATAGCCAATAGCATTACAGGTATTCTATAAACCGAAAGTCTATAAACCGAATGTCTTTCGGTTTATAGACTTTCGGCTTATAGAATACATGTAATGCTATTGGCTATTCTACAAACCGAAAGTCTATAAACCGAATGACTTTTCGTTTAAAGACTTTCGGTTTATAGCCGAACCTCGAACTCCAACACAGACATACAGTGAAATGTCCGGGTTCGGGTTCGTGGCACGAACACAGTAATGTACGGTACAAACCCGAACAGTGCGATTCGGGTTCGTTCAACACTACTCCTGAGTACAGTTATACTACCCATGCATAGTTTTGTTGTGTTGTTTGGGGGCTAACAGGACCAATTTTCAGAGTTGGGCATTTAGGTTTTCCAACGTGGAATTTTGACTTTAGACAACCTTACACATTGTGAAACCAGTCAGTGTATTTTACCCCCATCAAACCATATATTTTTTTTAAAAATAGCCCAGGGTATTTCACATGATGGCATTTTATCACTTTTCATGCACTAATTCTACCACCAGCCTTTGTCAAACTTTTGGTTGGGGGGGGGGGGGTTTCCACACACATTGTTCTTCAGGCATGAATTTACAGATTTTGGTATGTGTCACTGCCAAACAACACCCCAATATGTGTTCAGCAACATCTCCTGAGTACAGTAATACCATTCATACATAGGATTGTTGGGTTCTTTGGGGGCCATTTTTTGAAAAGGGTATTTCACATGATGGTATTTTAACACTTGTCATGTGCTAATGCTGCCATAAGCATTTGTTAAACTTTTGGGTAGTAAAGATTTGTGGGGGGGGGGTTCATACACATTGTACTTCAGACACAAATGCATAGATCCTAATATGGGTTACTGCCAAATGCCCCAGTATACGTTAAGCAACATCTCTGGAGTACAGTGATACCATCCTTGCATAAGTTTGTGAGGTTGGTTGTGGGCTAAAAGGCAATATTTTTTTATGTGCGCATATACATTTTCCAACATGGAATTCTGACATGCATATAATTTAAGAAATGTAAGAAATGTTATCAAGCCACCTGATTGGCCTCCATAAAATAGCTTATGTAAAAAAGCTTGTTACATAGAATTTGTGATAATTATTGAGTAACCATTTACATTACATTTTTTATCATTAACAGGTATGAAAATTGTAAATGCTCCACAATTAAATAAAGAAATATATTAGAATTTACTCACTTTGTGCAGTAGTAGAAGGAACATGACAATGCTGCATACATCTTTATATGTATGTACAATAATGCAGTTATTGTTAACAAATCATCCCAAATAATTCTTACTATGAAATGAATGCTTATCAAATTCTATGATTGTTACATGTTTTATTTGCCTGGTGTTATTTAAAATGGTAGAGAAGGAAATTTGAATTCTGGGTGGTAGCCAACATCCCAGCTGCTCTTGACCACTTAAATAAACAGAGTGGCCCACACACACCAGTTTGTTCTTTTTTTTTAAATTAGGTGGCATGTTTATAATGATGGTTATGGCACAGTTACAGGACCCTTATTAGTTAGACCTGACCTTGTGAGGCTTTAGATCTGACATAGTATTTTAATATATTTCTTGCCAACAATATATATATTGGTCTTCCATCAGTTTTTTTAATTCAGTATTCCTGGGAAATTTGCTCTGTTTTCTATTACATTAAATTAACATTTAATTATATAGTGCCAACAATTTACATAGCACTTGGTACAGAGCATGGAAGGGAACTACATACTATGTTAGACACAGACTGAAGGTAGAGAGCCATGCTATCAAGCTTACAATCTGACAATCTCTACAGTTACATACCTGTAAAAATTACACATTTAGTAAGAAAAATACTACTAACATTAATCTTAAATGCATTACTATAATGACTTGGTTACATTGGTGGCAAGAACCGCACCTTAATTTGGTGTGATTGTAATGATTTGGGACCACCATGGGAATTAATTTTCACTTTATAGACACTAATAAGTTTAAACACAAATAAGCTAGTAGCATTCTGCCCCCACAGAGCATGCACAAACCACTTATTTTTGGAACTACACATGTAGCTGCAGATCTGTGTGTCTGTGTGTGACACACACTTAACCTCAATCTGTGCTGCCTTTCACTCTTCCCACAGACTAATGATTCATAAAAAAAAAATTGAAGGATGAGCAACTATCCTGACTCTAAGTAGTATAATTAGGGTGAATATTACTACAATAATTATTAAGTGGGGGTGTCCACAAAACCACTCCATGTTGAAAAACAGGCCACCTCTGCTGAATAGCGAACTACAAAACGGAAAGAACACCAAAGCGCAGAAGTTATAGACACTTAATGAAAATATCAATATGAATGAAAAATGAAATAAAAATATACAATAAAATATACACTTATCAAACCGTGTCTTTTGTGCAATATGTGCAAACTCGCAAGAAACATTTAATACAATCACAAAGCCACACAGTGAAGCCAACTAAAACACACTGGGGTTAATAGTAATCAGTGAGAAGTGACTTGTATTAAATATAATTGGTAACAATGACACCCAGTGGTGTACAGAAAAAAACATAAATAAAAAACATATAAAAAATATGTTATGATCTCACATAAACATCCTGGTGCACTGTCTCTAAATGTGAAATATATAAAACAACCAACATGGTGCAGTACATCTATTCACAAGATAAATAAATACATGTCCAGATAATTTAGGTGAATTGGCAAACTCACAATATAAGCTCCTATAAACTAAGGAGCGTAGATAGCAAGCAATGGGAGGGCATACTCGTCACACTTGAATAAAACACCTTTGAATGGTTGCCGTTCACACTGAAGATCCTCTTATGGATTAAATGGACTAGACTTTTATTATCCCTTTATATAGCCTTACTTCGGTGTATATTATTGTACAGTAGTCCCGGTCCTTTGAACCTGTGACACCCTTTTCATTCCTTAAGTGCGAACAATAAGGTGAAGACCAGGTTTGCTTTATCTGGGATTTAAAGTGCCATCCAACATAGGAGAGTTCCCTCAATGTACCTATTGTTTGTGATTTCTAGCTTCAATGGTAATGCACTTTTCAGCCTTATTGCAGTAAACTGAAGCCTGCTTTCCAGCACCCTTCCCTATGTCTATTCCTTCTGAGCTTTGGTGTTCTTTCCGTTTGGTAATGATTCTGAGCATCAGAACATGATGTGTCTCTGGCACACTGCATGCTTAGAGAACCCGTGTGGCACTGTATGTAAATCTCTGGCACAATGTGTTTATAAAAGGAAAGGAATTGGGTTGTATAAAGGAAGCTGTTATGGTGAGATAGGGGGATGCAGGGGGAATCAAAGACTCCAGGTATGCCATTTCAATTTCTTAATCTAGCCAAAGAGTCTGATGATGAACAGATACACATGTTAGTTAGGTTTCTTGCATCCAAATCAGAAAAAGCTGTTAACCAAATTATAAATGATTTAATTAAAAATGGTACCAACTTAATTTTAATATTATACTATTAAGTGGAACACATTTAAAACAGCTGTGTGTTAGTATTAATTATAAATAAATGTGTTTGTTAATAAATTATCTTCTCAACTAATCTTAATAATATTTTTTTTTCTTTCAGGCAGTTTGTGTCATCTAGCTCTAGCTATACTGAGCCTTTGTGAAGGAATATGGGCCTTTCCACTTTCAAAGACAAAGCCTTCTGATCCAAAAGTGGAATTTGAAAACATACTCAGCATGGCTAAACATCTCTTAAGTGACACAAAGCATCTCTACCACAATTTTGTACGTGTAATTATGAAGCTATTGTACAGCTTGTACAGGTCCTACCTAAGACCGACATTTAACCACTTAGTGACCGAGTGCTTTGCTGCATTTGATGTACCTTGAAGACCAGAATTCCATTATTTTTGTCATATGTTTACCGAATTGGGAATTTCTTTCTTTGTGTTCAGTCCACCCACACAAATTATATACAATCGTTTAAAGGACGGATGGGGCTTTCATTTGATACTATTATTTTTAGACATGTGTAAAACTAAAATTTTCGTTTCGTTTTCGTCCATTCGGACGAAAATTTTATTTATTTCGTCTAAAACGAATTTCGTTCATTACTGCATTCGTTTCAGACGAAATTCGTTCATTAATTCGTTCGTTTTATAGAAATACAATGTAATACTTTCTATAAACTTGCTTTCTATAAACCGAACGAGAGATTCATAAGAAATTCTTATGAATGGGGCTCTCGTTCGGTTCATAGAAAGGCAATAGTACTACATGTTTTCTATAAGCCGAAAGTCTATAAACCGAACGACTTTCGGTTTATAGACTTTCGGCTTATGGAATACATGTAATCCTATGGCTATTCTATAAACCGAACGACTTTCGGTTTATAGAATAGCCATAGGATTACATGTATTACATAAGCCGAAAGTCTATAAACCGAACGTTCGGTTTATAGGCTGTCGGCATTTAACTATACAGAGACAGAGTCTCCATTCAGAAAATTATGAATGGAGACTTTGTCTCCGTGTAGTAAAATGCCGAAAGCCTATAAACCGAACGTTCGATTTATAGACTTTTGGCTTATGTAATACATGTAATCCTATGGCTATTCTATAAACCGAACGTTCGGTTTATAGAATAGCAATAGGAATACATGTATTCCATAAGCCGACAGCCTATAAACCGAACGTTCGTTTTATAAGCTGTCGGCTTTTAACTATACGGAGACAAAGTATCCATTCATAATTTTATGAATGGAGACTCTGTCTCTGTATAGTTAAATGCCGACAGCCTATAAACCGAACGTTCGGTTTATAGACTTTCGGCTTATGTAATACATGTAATCCTATGGCTATTCTATAAACCGAAAGTCGTTCGGTTTATAAGCTGTCGGCTTTTAACTATACGGAGACAAAGTCTCCATTCATATGAATGGAGACTGTCTCCGTATAGTTAAATGCCCACAGCCTATAAACCGAACTTTCGGTTTATAGGCTGTCGGCTTTTAACTATACGGAGACAAAGTCTCCATTCATAATTTTATGAATGGAGACTCTGTCTCCGTATAGTTAAATACCCACAGCCTATAAACCGAACGTTCGGTTTATAGGCTGTCGGCTTATGGAATACATGTATTCCTATTGCTATTCTATAAACCGAACTTTCGGTTTATAGAATAGCCATAGGATTACATGTATTCCATAAGCCGAAAGTCTATAAACCGAACGTTCGGTTTATAGGCTGTCGGCTTTTAACTATACGGAGACAAAGTCTCCATTCATAATTTTATGAATGGAGACTCTGTCTCCGTGTAGTTAAATGCTATTGTATTCTATAAACCGACTCTATTTCGGCTTATAGAATGCAATAGTACTACGAATGGACGAATGAACGAATGATTTTCGTTTATTAACCATTCGTTCATTCGGCTTTCGTTAGCTTAGCATTTTCGTTCTTCGTTTTTCGGACGAATGGACGAAAATGCTATTTTCGGACGAAAATGCATTCGTCCGAAAACGAATGCACATGTCTAATTATTTTCATCATATGATATAATTTTCTACTAAAAAAAATATAAAATATGATGAAAATATGCCACAAAAAACACTTTTTGTAACTTTGACCTGATTTTTTTTAAACAATTACAAATGGTAAAAAAGATCCCGTTTATATATTTCTAATATTTGTCCTGAGTTTAGAAATACCAGTGTTTCCATGTTTGTCTATGTTTTATTTCAACTAATAGGGCAATAAACAATATTAGTGGGATTTTGTTTTCTAACCATGTGTTTCTACAGTTACCTTTTAACCCTAACCCTAAATTTACTCCAACCATAAATTTACCCTAACCCTAAATCTACCCCACCCCTTAATCTAACCCTTGTACTCACCCGAACCACCCTGTAACCTTAATTATAACGCTAATTATGACCCTAACCCTAGTAGATCAAGGGTTAGCTTTTTCCATTTATTTTATTTTATTTATTTAATTTTTTTTTTCTTTCTAACTGTAATATTGCTCACTGCCTCTAGCAGTGGTGTATCTTGATTTTGTGCTGCCCTAGGCAGACAAAATCCGGGCACCCCCCTACCCAAGCTGCACACCCACGTTACACACCTAAGACATGCCCCATCATTCAGACTCTTATCAAGCTCACACTCCCATCACACTCAGTCACACACTCCTACTCCCATCACACTCAGTCACACACTCCTACTCCCATCACACTCAGTCACACACACTGTCTCCCATCACACACACTGACTCCCATCACACTCAGTCACACACACTGTCTCCCATCACACACACTCCGACTCCCATCACACTCAGTCACCCACACTGTCTCCCATCACACACACTCTGACTCCTATCACACTCAGTCACACACACTGTCTCCCATCACATACACTCTGACTCCCATCACACTCAGTCACACACACACACACACAACACACTACCATCAGCACTTACCTTACATTGGTGGCTAGGGGCAGGCAGCGTGGTCCCTCCATGCTGCCTGTTCGGCTTCCCGGCGATTGTGCCGACGGGTCACGTGACCGGGCGCGCGTATGACGTCAGCGCGCCCGTCACGTGACTGTCGGCACTTCCGTGTCGGCACACTGAACAAGGAGCCGAACAGGCAGCACGGAGGTTTCTCTGTGCTGCCTGTTCGGCTCCCCGTGCAGCCTGGCAGGTAGAGCGGAGGTGAGAGGGGATCTTCCAATCCCCTCTCACCGCCATCTCTGCCTGCAAGCGCGTTGTTTTTTTTTTAAAGGGCCCGTTTTTTTTTTTTTTTTTAATTTAGTTTTTTTTTTCAGTGCTGGGGGGCGCTGCAGCAACCCAAAATTTGCCGCCCTAGGCATCCGCCTAGGATGCCTCGCGGTAAATACAGCACTGGCCTCTAGGGGAAGTCAAGCAACGGTTTCAGAGCAACGGAAGAGATTTTTTCTTTCTCTCTTCCGTCGCTCTCCTCTGGGCATGTTGCAGGGACACACAGAAGATGTTGCATGATGCCTCGATCAAGGCATCATTGCAACACTTCACACACATAGGCAGTGATCAGCTTGTGTGTAAAGTGCAAACGATCACATTCGCGGTGATCGTATGGCGCAGGGGGGGGGGAGCGAAAGCACTCTCAGAGGCTGCTTCGGATCCGAAGCAGCCTCTGAGAGTAGATGCAGGCATGTAGCATTGCGCTAAGGGGTTAAGGGACTGTAAATATTGCTTATACTGTGAATGTAGAGAATAAAAATATTGAAAATAATCTATACATTATATTAGAAAAATTGTAAGTAAATGCCTAAATCAGGAGTAAATTATGTTTTGAATTTGTCCGTGGAGTTGGGTTACCTCTGTCCAGGAAAAAGTTCCCCTGCGCTTCCAATTTCTAGCTATGCAGATTGTAACAGCTATCAGGATATGAGTTAAAGCTTTTTGCAGTTTATTTCCCTGTGTTTGGATATTAAACAAAAAGAGTTGAGGCGAGAGATATTTATCTAGCACTGAGATATGGTTTAATAGTTTATGTGTTTTATTTATTATAGGTTTCAGTTTGGGGCTGTACCACCAAATATGGGTGAAAGTGCCATTTGTAATTTCACACCTCCAGCACAGTGGGGGAGTCATAGAGTTAATCTTATTGAGTCTCATTGGTACTAAGTACCACCTTAGAGTTATGAGTCTCTATTAGGCTAAAACAGTGTATGGTTCAGTTACCCCACTGACCCAATTATCCCATGAGAGAGAGATATCCAGGTCCTTCTCCCATTTTATCCAGGGCTCTTCTTTCTCCTGTGGTCTCAGAAAACTTATAAAATTAGAGATCCTGGATGAAAGTGTATCTCTATAATGTTTGCCTAAAAATTAATCTAGGGGACCACCATCAATTACGGTCATCTTTGATAAAAAGTTTTTAATTCGAAGATAACTGAATATTTCCCTTGGTGAGAGTTTGCAACTGCTCTGAATAGTGTTAAATGGGATTAGGGTCCCCTGGGTAAGCATGTCTCTCAGGATTTCACATTTCCAATTGCTAAGATCTATATTTCCTATATCTAATTCTATTCTTTCCAGGGGGTATCTAGGTCTTGTCTTTTAAATTTTTGATGGTGACCACAAAATCTTTAATTATAGGGTTGGTAAAAGAGGAGTTTTTCAGAGTAGCTACTTGGCACCAAAATAGAAAAAAAAGGTTTTAATCTTCCCACATTGTGTTTTTCCAACTTCAGCCAAATAGGCCTAGAGGTGGAGAAATGATCCCATCTTAAAGCATGACTTGCAGTTGTTATGTAGGAACACCATGTTAGGGAATGAGGTACCTCTATGTTTAATATTCCTCTGCAGGGTTCCCACTGATATTCTGGATTTTTTCCCCTTGCCAGATGAAGTGGGAAATACGTCTTTCTAAGTCGTTTAAAATAGTTGTATTGAGGAATATTTCCAAATAGGTATGTTATCTTAGGGATGAAGTAAGTATTTACCGCTTCTGTTCCCTGGTTTCTTTCAGTATTGCCAGGTAGTTTAAATTAACCATGTCTTGCAGAATTATTGTCAATTTAACTCCCAGATAGTCTATACATGTTTGATCCCAAATGAACTTATATCTGTCCTTAATATCCCCCAGGTCTTTGGCTGAAACGTTATTCAGTAAGATCGGAGTTTTGCCCATGTTTAGTTTCAGTATTTGCTAAATTTGTTTATTAACTCCATCACACCAGGGATCGATTTTACCAGGTCTGATAGAGTTAACATGATGTCATCTGTATATAATGCAAGTTTGTTTTCCATCCAGCCTGTTATAATACCTTTAATGTTATTAGTTTGTCTAATCAGTGCAGCTAGTGGCTCCATAGTCATTATGTACAGCATGGGAGCCAGTGGGCACCCCTGCCTTATACCATTTTGGATTTTAACAAATCTGAGTTTAGCAGATTTCCTGATATCTTTGCACTTGGGGAAGAGTATAAGGCCATTGTTCCATCTCTGAAGAGGCCCTCAATGCTGAAAGTATGCAAAACTGTGTCTAAAAATCACCAGTTGACCCTATCAAATGCCTTTTGATGGAATTTGATGGAAAGGATAACATTTATAAGTTTCCTTATTTCATCCGATGTGTTCCTGCCCTTTACAAATCCACATTGATCCAGATGTGTCAGATCCCGAAGAACAGCCTTTAGTCTTTCGGCCAGGATTTTAGAAGTCATTTTGATATCAATATTACCGTATTTGCTCGATTATAAGACGAGGTTTTTTTCAGAGCAAATGCTCTGAAAAATCCCCCTCGTCTTATAATCGAGGTCTCTTATAATCTGACCTCAAATTGAGGTCAGATTATAAGACATGGATCCAGGTCCCCAGCAGAGCTGCAGGGGACCTGGATGCCCCTCTCTAGCAGCAGGGGATGTCTGCGCAACGAGCGCAGACTCCCCTGCTTCCGCCCGGCACGACCGCCGGGGCTTCTGTGAAGAAGCCGGGTACTTCCGCTTTCGTCACAGAAGTCCCGGCGAGCGTGCCGGGCGGCAGCAGGGGAGGTCTGCGCTCATCGCGCAGACTTCCTCTGCTGCCCCACTAGCCACCAGGGTAAATCGGGCAGCTGGGGGATGTCTGCACGATACGTGCAGATATCCTCCATGCTGCCCGACACGGCAGACTATTATGACGGACAGCTGTCCGTCATAATAGACTGCTGTGTCGGGCAGCATGGAGGATATCTGCACGTATCGTGCAGACATCCCCCGGCTGCCCCCACTAGCCACCAGGGATCAAGGTAAAGGGGAGGGAGGGAGGGGGTTAAGAAGAGACAGAGACATGGGGGCAAGGGAGGGAGGGGGTTAAGAAGAGACAGAGACATGGGGGCAAGGGAGGGAGGGGGTTAAGAAGAGACAGAGACATGGGGGCAAGGGAGGGAGGGGTTAAGAAGAGACAGAGACATGGGGGCAAGGGAGGGAGGGGGTTAAGAAGAGACAGAGACATGGAGGCAAGGGAGGGAGGGGGTTAAGAAGAGACAGAGACATGGGGGCAAGGGAGGGAGGGGTTTAAGAAGAGACAGAGACATGGGGGCAAGGGAGGGAGGGGGTTAAGAAGAGACAGAGACATGGGGGCAATGGAGGGAGGGGGTTAAGAAGAGACAGAGACATGGGGCAAGGGAAAGAGAAAGGCAGCATTGGCACATAAAAGGAAATAAAAACAAGAAATGCATTTTTTGATATCATCATTTTTTATTAAAAAAGCAATTTACATGTGAATATATACAAGTTTAACTTTTTTCCTATAGGGTAGTCTTATATTCAGGCTTTTAGTTTTTTTCCTAAAGGAATATCCAAAGTTTGGGGGGTCGTCTTATAATCAGGGTCGTCTTATAATCGAGCAAATACGGTAATAAGTGATATCAGCCTAAAGATGGTAAAATCTTTGTTGGGCTTGAGTAATTATTGATACCTGGAGCATTTCACTGGGTATATTTTTATTACTATGTCATTTGGGTATAGTCAATTAATATAAGTGGTGAGACTGACCCCTCAAATTTTTTATAGAATTTGGCAGAGAACCCATCCTGGCCAGGTGATTTTTCTACCTTAAGAGTGCCTATATCATCTTTTATTTCTTGTATCGTGATAGGGCTATTTAAAATTATACGTTTATCTTGGGAGATTTTGGGCAGGTTAAGCCTACCTAGGAATGGCAAAATGTCTGTGTTTGAGGTTTTACTCTCTTCTAAGTTTTACAGGGAACTATAATAGTTTCCAAAGGCACTACCTATTAGTTTAGGTGTTAAAAGGTGTTTTTCATCTATTATAATTTTTTTATTATTTCTGCTTTCTTTTTGTTTTTGAGTTATTTTACCAGTACAATTTGATCCATAGTACTAATTTTGCCTTAGGTATAATATAGCCGTATTAACACTTTCATATTTCCTATAGTTTATTTGGGTCCTAACTTTAACCATTTCTGAAATTGTAAAACTATCTAGTGTCCTCTTATGGAGTCTTTCAAGTTTATCCAAGTTTATATATACATTATTTAATGATGCACCTTCTCGCTTCTTGGTGTTATCACCGACTTTTATTAATATTTCCCTCACATAACATTTTAGTGCACACCATAGGGTCGCATCTGATACTTCCCCATTGTCGTTTATGTCCAAAAATTTCTGGATTTCGGAGGCAACATGATTGACATTTCCTCTTTCCATCAGCAGGATCTCATTAAGACGCAATCTATTTCTTGTTCTATACTGGATTATTTTTGACTGATACATATAAAAAATACTTTTAAAAATTTTTATATTTATTCAAATATGTTTAGCATTTGACTATATACCTTGGGAGAATTTTGTTTTGTCAAATTATCCTTAATGATAACGAAGCTTGCAATTTTGTGCAGGAGCCTAAACAGGTCACACATATAAATGTTTTTGTCCACTAGTTGTACAGCTATGAAATTTACATTCCACTGGACAGCATGCAAAAATTGTATCGATCCATCCAAAAACTGTCAACATGTATTCATGGAATCCAAAGTGAGAGGAGTAAAAGTAATAGAAAAGCTACTTTTTACATTACAGAAGCCAACCTCTGCCTGATTAAAAGGCCTAATGAACTAGAAAGCACATTGAAGTGATTTTATTTCTTTTGGAAGCCTAATGCTGTCTTAAAGCTAGTGTCAGGGCCTAGTTTCTCTTTAAGCTGGGACTGATCTACAATGAAAAAAGCAGTAGATATTCATGGCAAAATAGCATTGGCATATTAAAGGGCAAGCTGTGGCATATTTAATGGACAAACAGTGGCATATTTTAATAGGCAAACTGACTGTTGCATATATTAATGACAAAGTGACTGGTGCATGTTAAGTGGTACCTGACAGTGGCTTATTTCAATGGGCAAAGTGATGCTGTGGCATGTTCTGTGGGGAAAAATAACATGTAATATGGGACAAAGTGACTCTGTGGTATGCTCTGTGGGGCTAATTGACACAGTGGCATGCCAAATTGTGTGGGTGCAACATGAGTGGAAGCCAAGTGCTGTTGATGCAATATAGGTGCATGACAAGTGCTGTGAGTACTGTATGGTGCTGTGTTATGTCCTGTAGGTGCAATGTGGGTGCAGAACAAGGGAATAAAAACGGAATCAATAACATTTTTATTACATATACAAATAGTTGAATGTGATATGAAAATAGTTGCATATAATATCCATTGCAGTCTCTAATAGGGCCAGGAGGGCAGGGGCGTATCGTGGCCCTGAGTGACAGACATGTTGCCAACCCGGAGCACGCCTGTCACTCGGAGGCACGACGTCGCTCGGGTATTTCCGGAGGTTTGTGTGCTGAGAACAGCCAGCACACAAACCCTCGGAAATACCCAAGACGTCGTTACATCCAAAAGATGACGCTGCGTTGAATTCGGCAACAGAGTCACTCACTCTGTTGCCAATTCAACAAGCACAAAAAGTATCCGAAAATTCGTATACTTTCCGTGCTTGTTGAATTGGCAACAGAGTGAGTGACTCTGTTGCCGAATTCAATGCAGCGTTGTCTTTCGGATTTATTTCTGGGGTTTGTGTGCTCTCTGCTCGGAGCACAATAACCCCAGAAATACAAACGCGGGTGCTCCGTGTTAGGTGTGCGGCGCATACCTAGCACATATGGATCATCCGCTACTGCTTGGAAGGGACTCTGTCTAACACACTCTCTAAAGGACACTTAGATGGCCTCTGTTAGAAAGACACCCCCTCCAAAATATTAGTATCAGTTTGAGCAATCAGGAAAAGATCTATGTATATATGCACAAGTCTTGGTTTGTGCATTCGTTACTTATGTTGGTTTTTGCACTTCTTTATAACTTATTGCACTTTTGTTCCTTGTGTTAAAAGATTGTGTAGAGAGTGGCTGGAGGCGGGATATGGGTGTGGCTGGAGGAAGGACATGGGTGGGGATGGGGGGTGGAACAAGGGTGGGGCCTGGAAGTGGCCCTTGATTTATTTAGCCCATGGGCCCTGAGGGTTCTCAGTCCGCCCCTGGATGATACACTGTATTGGAGTCCCTACATAATCTGGAATTGTTGCATTAATAACAATATATGTAAAAAGTCCGAACAATTTAAATTAGAGATTTTAATGTCACATTTGAAGCTGAACCAGGTTTTGTTGATATTACTTGACACCAAGTTACAGCTTTCAAATGAGGCTATTGAAAATGTTATACCATCCATTTGCATTGTTTCACTACATAACAGAATCTTATCACACAAGTAGGTATTCCGCTATGGCACAGGTTGAAGCCAGAGAGGGAGTCAACAATAACAGTCAAGCTGTGTAGTGTATGATTTAAGTAAGTTGAGAGGATCGAGCTAAAACATGTAAGCATCATGAAAAAGCACAAATACACCATTCAGTGAGATTCTCTAACCTTTCCCAACTTTGCAACTCAACATCTGTAACGCTTGTTCTGCTCAGATTGCTGGCAAGTGTACCCAAGTTTAATAGCTGGGTTACTTGTCAATGATTCTGAAAGTCAAATGTTTTCACCCAAGCTAGCCTGTAAGTTAAAGGGACACTCCAGTCACCAACAGGCTTTTTTTGCATTCAAGAAACCTTATTAAACTTTCTTGCTCAAGACCTTACCTCCAGTGATCCTATGCAGGATCATCGATATAGCCATATTGCTGACTTGGCTGTCAAAGTAAATTTGGTTTACCAAAACACGGTGCAGAGATGACACAGAGCTGTTTTATGACTCTCTGTGAAATCTTTTTATTTAACTCAGACATTCTGATAAATAACAGGGCTTTAATTAGCAGCAACCTAGTCAATGGATTCTGGCGGACACATAAGTCTGAATCTAGAACCTAAAAGATTAAAGAGTGCTCTAGAGTAATATTAAAGTTGCTCTGGAGTAATATTAAACAATAATGGATGGTGTTTACGAGGAATGTGAATGCTTAATATGTAAACACTTTATCTTTATGCACATTCAAGTGAATTTAAATAACCAACAATTTTGGTCGGCAGTTTATGTAAGGCAGCTCAATTGTTAACATATGCAAAAATGTAAACATGCATATGAAAATAATTTTTGGGATAACTTTAAAATGTATTAATGTTTATGTAGCCTAATTTGTTGAGCACATATAACTTTTAGGTGAGTTTTAAGGAGTTAAAATTCTCACAAATTATATATTTCATTATTATTATCTTTTGTAGGTGGAAAACTAATAAATGTTTAAAAATATTTAAATAACCTCATTGACATGTAAATGAATATTCTTTATTTTCAATGTTTCTCTTCAGAAAGTCAAGTATCCATCAGAAGGCGAGCATAAACTTGACACCCTGCCTGTGCTGTCTATAAATGCTGGTGAACTGTCTACTATTCAGGTAACAATATGGTTTCTGGATTTCACAATTAAGTAATTTAACTGAATAGATGGACTAAGTATATTCCTCATATACTTACACAGATCATGTGTAATAACCACAAATATATTATAGCACCTATCTAGTAGTTACACCAAGCTGATTAGTCCTGTTAATAAATTACTGATTGTGAATAACACATTTAGTTTTCGGATAATTTGACGCATCATTTAGCAAATTAAGTTACATTTCTTTAATCTTTCTGCTCTTTTATTGTGTGTTATTTGCGTATAGTTAACACTGCTAGTTCTCCATCCTGTCTTTCTGATCCTAATATAGTGTCACAAAATATTTCTGTGGTAGAAGTAAACCATCTGTTTGAGAATGAATTTGTATCAAAAATTTCCTATTACATGTGTAATTTCTATTATATATCACATGACAGCTATGTTAGCATCAGGTGATCTCTTTTAATGAAATAAATAGGGCATGATGGGAACTATTTATATGTTTGGTACCCTTTTGTTCTTTCTTTCAACCATGTTGGCATTCAATTTCTAAAAAAATGATACCATTCATGCGTCATGTGTAAAAATGTAGCTACAAAATCAATTTAATTTTGAAAAAGTAGTAACACTTTGACTAATCACATAGTTGTTTAAATAGCAGTTCTATTTTTGCCGAGATTGTTCATAAAAGATGATATCATGCTTAAAAAATACCTTATTTGCTCGAATATAAGACAAGGTTTTTTTCAGAGCAAATGCTCTGAAAAATACCCCTCATCTTACATTCGAGGTCGTCTTATAATCTGACCTCAAATTGAGGTCAGATTATAAGACTGGGACCCAGGTCCCCCGCAGAGCTGCAGGGGACCTGGATCCCCCTCTCTAACAGCCGGGGGATGTCAGCGCGATGAGCGCAGACTCCGCCTGCTGCCGCCCGGCACGACCGCCGGGACTTCTATGATGAAGCCGGGTCCTTCCGGCTTCATCATAACAGTCCCGGTGGTCGTGCCGGGCGGCAGCAGGGGAGGTCTGCGCTCATCGCGCAGACATCCTCCGCTGCCCCACTAGCCACCAGGAGAATCGGGCAGCTGGGGGATGTCTGTACGATACGTGCAGACATCCCCCGGCTGCCCCCACTAGCCACCAGGGAAAGAAACCAGGTGAGGGGGGGGAGACACAGACAGACAAGGGGAGGGAGGGGGGAGACACAGACAAGGGGAGGGAGGGAGGGGGAAGAGAGAAAAGGGGAGGGGGGACAGAGAGAAAAGGGGAGGGGGGATAGATAGAGACAAGGGGGGGGATAGAGACAGACAAGGGGAGGGGGGATAGAGACAGACAAGGGGAGGGGGGAAGAGACAGACAAGGGGAGGGGGAAGAGACGAGGGAGGTGGAGAGAGAGAGAGAGAGAAGTTTGGGGGGCAGGGAGAGAGAGACAACGCTGGGGGGGGGGGGAGAGACAGCTGGGGGAGGGGGAGAGAGGCCGCATTGGCACATAAAAGGAAATAAAAACAAGAAATAAATGTGTATAATATACATTTTTTATTAAATATTAAAAAGCAATTTACATATATATATATACAAGTTAAACTTTTTTTCCTATAGGGTAATCTTATATTCAGGCTTTTAGTTTTTTCCTAAAGGAATATACAAAGTTTGGGGGTCGTCTTATAATCAGGGTCGTCTTATAATAGAGCAAATACGGTAATAGCACTTCAAGAGTAAAGTGTCACTGAAGATTATAATAATGTACTACTAGGGTTCACTTACATCAGTGCTGTATCTGAAGTCACAAACAATAGTCACAAAAGATAGTTGATCTAGTTCCGGGTTTGCTGTGTGAAGAGTCAAGCACAGGACACTTGATGTAATCAACAGCTGAATTTTGAAAACAACTTCCAAACATGGGTTTTCCTACATGGCTCTTGAACTCAGGAAGTCCTCCAGAAAAAGCTCACAGATCTTTTTTAAGTCCTGTTCATCTACAGACAAGGATAATTTGGAAAGACACCCCCCATAGCATGTTAATCTTGAGAAGGATGAGTCATGTATTTATCCAAAATCTAGATGAACAGAATAAGAACCATAATAATAAATATCAAAAGAACACACAAATTACCAGAAGTATCAAGAAAAGTTTACTTGAGTATGCGATATAGTGTGCTCTGCTGACACCATGTGGCAGAAATTAGACCTGCTTATTACATGTACACAACATTTTTGAATTTACATTGTGCATTAAAGAATCTGTTTTGGATTGCACAGTAATGTTACTTAATGTCTCGCCATATAAATTAAGATAATGCGGTTTGATATTTCTATTAAATCTTTAGAGAATGTCTTCAAGTGGTCCTTAAGCATTCTAAAAGCCTGTAACAATTTTTTTTGACAACATGTAAATACAATTACAGTTTAGGATTTGCAATTGAGAGTACAAAAATAGTAATAAATATGATACAAATGTAGATGTACAATTACAGATTCAGAATTAACTAGTTAATACCCCAAAAATGAAATGTAAATACGTCATTGCAATGTTTGTATTCTTAATTTTAAAGAGAAAACAAGAAATAATTGTTAAAGTAGACTGATTTGAACTTGGAGGTCTGCTCTTAATGCCAGATTTTTGCAGTTCACTTTTCAGTGACTAGATCCCAATGTTACACAAGATTAGGACTATTAATGCTGTAAATTAAAACTAAAATTGCATCATCTTTTCCCCACTACAAGGCAGCATTTTTGTAGAGGGAGCACTAGTGAGATACCAGCTTGTACATTTATCTGTCTAACATACTAGTACATAAGTATTTCAGTTACAAATAATCATGTCTTTAAGCAGCAAATAATGGATGCTCAGCAGTTCAGTGGTCCTCAGTACAGCTTTTACACAATAATAAATATGTTTTTAACAAATCTCCTAAATAGATGATCATAAATAATGTATTAAAAACCATGCTGAGTCATCCAATGTTTATGGATAATTTACACATCTTTTAGCACAACATTCAGTAATAATGTTTCTATGAATCCTCTCTACCAGTTTGTTTTGTGCTACTTTTTTCCCATATTAGTCCCAGAAAAGAAAAGCCTTTTTAAAATAGGGGCCTGTGCTTTAATTTTTTCCAAGAGGTTGACTCAGTCTCTCCTTATGACTTGAAACAAAGTAACCCTTTATCTGCCAGCAGTTTTCTCATTTCCACCAAATGAATGTATCACTGTTTCAGCTCAATTTCCATAAGTGCACACTGGAAGCATGGTAATAATTCCTAACTTGCTTTAGCAATTTCTAATGTAATAAAATTGTTCCACACTGCAGACTCTTGGGAATTGGCAACTCGTCAAATAATATTTAAAAACTGATATTTACACAACTTGATAAATTTCACTTTATGATTTAAGCCTTTTCAGTTAGTTATGTTATACAGAAGAAACTATGTAAACGTATGGTTTTACAAAGAGCATGCTGCATTTTAATTACATTGGCTGCAGTGATTAAGCTGTAAAATGAAGGAAAAGATGACACAAAATAGGAAACAACAGCCTACTCGAGAACTAAAAGGAGACTATGATGTGATTTACAAAGTTGTCTTTTTCTGTGATAAGGGATCAGTAAGTTATTAGTATAACCTGCCTGTGTGTCTACACAAGCAATGACCCAGTTAATTTGGTTCTTAAAACTAATCTGCCTTTTCTAAACGGAATTAACGATACATGTGATACAGTAGGCTTTTCCTGTTGGTTAAATCCCTACCAGGGAGAATTCACAACTAATACAAGATTGGCAGAGATGTTTAGGGTAATCACAGTGTTTCTCTTTTACGTTGCTACAGAAATGTGTAAGTTAATGGTTCTTTAAACCATTTAAACAATGGCATATTTTTTATATTGTAGAATTTATGATAACATGAATTAAATACATCCTGATATTAAAGTAAACTTGCCCTTATCTTTAAAAATCCTATTCCTGTTTCAGGTCTCCACAGGTCTCACAAAGCTCAGTTCTGACCTTTTCTTGTACCAGAAGCATTTTGATTGGCTGAAGAAGGCAGCTCATGTTGTTCGTCCCATGGACCATGAATTTATCAGTATCCATAATCGCATTGATAAGCTGGTGAAAAAAATTGACTTAATGGTATGAAATTTGTTTAAAATGCCAAATTGTAAAAACAGATAATTTATACAATTAATGTACAAATAACTTGTAGGGAACAGTATAGAATATTTGATACAGTCCTAACCTCATCATCTGAGGAAAGAAATTTAGGGTTGATTATTTTAGAGGACATAAAGGTAGGTAGACAATGTAATAGAGCAACAGGAAATGCTAGCAGAATATTTGGTTGCATAGGCGATATTAGCAGTAAAAAGAAGGAAGTGTTCATGCCATTAGTTGTCTACTGTTGTATGCAGTACTGTAGACCGTATCTCCAGAAGGCTATAGATACTTTGGAGAGAGTTCAGAGAAGGGCTACTAAACTGGTCCATGGATTGCAGGATAAAACTTAGGTTAAAGAATATTAACATGTATAGCCTGAAAGGAACACAAGATGGGGATATGATAGAAACATTAAAATACATAATGGTAATCAAAACAGTAAAGGAGGAGAGTATATTTAAAAGAAGAAAAGCTACCACCACAAGAGGACATTATCTTAAATTAGAGAGACAAAGGTTTACAAGTAATACCAGGAAGTATTACTTTACTGAGATTATAGTGGATGCATTGAATAGCCTCCCAGTAGAAGTGGGAGAAGTTAACATAGTGAACGAGTTTAAGCATGCATGGGATAAGCATAATGCTATCATATAAGATAAGATCAGGGACTAATGAAAGTATTCAAAAAATTGGGCAATAGAAAGGTCAAATGGTTATTATCTGCCAACACATTCTATGTTGTTTTGTTTTTAGCTAAAAGTGGGTTTGTAATTCTGAGCAACAACAACCTAGCAATGCGATTGCTTCTAAATTAAATAAGTGATCTATAAATATGTCTGCAATTCAGTTTAATCTTATAGCTGTTGTAAAGCATACCTTATGATTTATCTCTATAGTCCTCAAAAATTGTGCTTGTTTATGTTCATATTTGCTCCAATGTAAGTGTAATGAGGAAATAAGCTGTAGTAGTAGAATATTAAATTGAGCGTTTTTATTTTTAGTGAAATGAAAACATTTTAGCTACTTGTTGTCGTTATTTTAGCTACTTGTAATTTATTAATTATTTTTATATCCCACAGATGATAAAACTGAATATTATACGTGTCAGTGATCCACCGCTACCTCAACTGCCCAATTCTACATCCCAGTGGGGGGTAGTACAAACTGGCCATGCTATTTTTCACAACTTCCACCTTTTCTTGGACTATGCTACACGTGTCCTGTTTCTGATGAAAAACAAGTTGTGAAAGTGGCTATTATAGTTTTCCGAAATTAACGTCTTCCCTACAAATGGCAAGAATGCTGCAATAACTACACAGTTGTCAGCTTGTGTTACAAAAAGGAAATGCTCACCTAATCGGCACAGATCCAAGGACACTATGGAGGAGCTATTTCGTCCCACACCTGATATATTCAGAATTGACAAGCACACTAAGACACTATGTGCCTCTTTTATATAAAGCATAGGGATGTAGCAGTTCTATTTATACAGCTAGTTATTTATTTATTTATTTATTTACTTCGCAATATTTAAAATAATGGTTTTATAACTTTTGAACAAAAACATCTTGATCGTTTATTTAAATTAATTTATTATTTTTTTAATGTTGGTGCCTGATAAATATTATAAGGGATGTGTGTAATGGTTTCACATAATTGTGCGGCTTTGAATGAGATTTATAACTGCCAGAGGATTGCAAAACCCTTTACAGTTACTGTTATAATTTACTGATATGATGTCAATATATTTGGTTGGCACTTGCTGTTGTGTATTCATGTGGAATATAAGATTTAATAATGACTGGAACCTTATTTGTTTTGTACATGTTAATTAATCTTACACTTTTTAAAATTTTTGTTTGTAAGTGTCATATATTTGGTACCTCAACTTGCCATTATAATTATTTTGAAGAATGGAATAATGCACTAGCAAAACAACACATGTGTATGCCTTCTTTTGCTTTTTATGTTAATTTATTTTGATGTCTCTTGTGGCATGCAATGTTTGGATGACATTAAATACACACAGGTTGTATAACATTAAATAATTAAATTAATATGTTCCAGTTAATTTATTAGGGTCTTAAGGTTCTAAACAATATGCTGCCCCTCTCAGAAAAAAAAGTTAACCCACACTCAAATATTTCCCTTTCATTCTAACGCACAGACTGCTTTGAACGAGTGTGACAAAAGCAGCTGAAATACTCAGTCCTTCCACTTAGAGATGTGCCGAAACATTATACTTTGTTAGAACAAGCTGGATTTTCTTAACAAAACTCTGACACATTTACAACCCAAATGCTGCTCAGAAGGGTAATGGAGACACCTCATAACTCCATTAATAAAAATCTTTCATTTCTACTCGACTACTACTACTTTACTATGACTTTACAGTGTAAACTATCAAATTAATCTACAGTTACAGGGATACCAATTTTATAAATCTCTCTTACTTATTGACTTATATTAATGAGACAGTCTCATTTAAAACAGATATCAAATAAACATCCTTAAAGGGACTAAACATTTATTATACTGTCATAATAGACTATCAAGAAAAATCTATACAGTGTATTAGCAGAATTGCATGCAAATGCACAAAATAAGAGACATGTGGTTTAAATACATCTGTGGTGTTTCCTATTTATGATATCACCTGTTGCTTGATATGCAAATTAAATACTTTCCATTATGAAACGTTTTAAATCTGTTTTGTTGTACAGAGAAGAAAAGAGTGTAAACCACGCATTATTGTGTAGATATAAGTTAAAGTGAAAATAAAGCAATTCTGCAGCATAATGTATATATTTTTGATATTTTGTATTCTCTACATTCACAGTATAAAGAATATTTAGGTGGCAGAGTCATTTTAATCAGTTGAGACTATTGGTTGTTTTCAGGCAACTAAGTCAAAAAACTTAATGCTAACACTCTGCATTAGTTAAAATGCAAACATTTGCTAACATTATACCAATGTCTACCTAAATCTCTATTTATTGAGAACAAATCAGAAGATGAGAATTGTAAATATAGTAACAATTTAAATTACATTCTAATAATACAAGTGTATTCAAAATGTAAATTTCTGCACTCCTGTTTACGTATACTTCGTATACACTGATATATATACTCACATATAGCAAAACAAACTTTTGTTAGATACATTTTTAGAGCATTGATTAAAAAATTACCCTCTTTTTTCAATATAGTTTTATTAATAACCACAATACATATACTTGAAAGAATCTGTTTATGCATTGCGAGATGTGCTTGGTTTAGTTATGGCAGTGCACAACAAGGCACCAATATTTGTTTATTTTTGCATTTGATGAGTCTTGATTAAATGAGTTT
Source organism: Pelodytes ibericus (assembly GCA_036172795.1). NCBI lineage: Eukaryota > Metazoa > Chordata > Amphibia > Anura > Pelodytidae > Pelodytes > Pelodytes ibericus. Next base: position 45,407,058 of record CM069866.1, on the reverse strand, counting down.
GGTAAACCCCAACAAAAACTACTTTGAGGTGCATTCCATAGATCGTATACATTAACTTGTGTTTGGGAATGTTTTGTTAGACCTATATACTGTAATACTTTTTTTGTTACCAACAAACTACAATACCTTCAACCTGCTAAATATATTCTAAAATCTATATGAAAAAGAAACACCAATGTAACAGTTTGTTTCTTATGTGATATTGAAATTTAATACAACCGTGATACACAAATCACTTAGAATTTACATTCATGTATCTCAGAGAGCTATTTATTCCAGATTATTAATAGTGTATGTTTTTGTATTTTATATAATGTTATTTGTCATTTTCTATAATGTCATTTTTGTATTGTGCTATTTATTAACAAAATAAAATGATGAGGTTAGAACAACCACACTGCATCCATTCACCTCATTGTGATTTGTATTTCATATCTTGCTTCCATTATGTCAGGAGTCATATATTTTGCATAATTCATATTTCATTTCTAGCCTCATAGATATCCATGTATTTTTATTATTGCACCATAATTGTTCATAAGGACTCTGTAGTATATATCAAACACTTTACATGTTCAGTGAGAGGTACTACGTTACTAAGTTCTGTGTTTGCATGTTACCTCATATCCAGTTAATTCAAATGTATTTCATAATATTTATTTGCATTCAGGAGTTGTGGGCTTTGCTTTTTTTGATGACACCACAAAAGTATTCAGAAATAGTTCACATGCATGCAAGTGATTAGGACCATCTACTCAATATTCACATTCATGTTTCTGCCTCTCTCATTATTTTACAAAAATAGTATTATACATGTTTATTTCACTTTGTTTAATCTAATGCATGGAGAACAGAGCTATACATTCTGAACAATAATACATACATTAGTCTATTTTGTAAGTGTATGAAATCTGCTAGAGAGTACAACACACTTTCCATGTCACTGTACAGAAAAACAACTAATGCAGCATTGGAATAGACAAACACATCCATACATATATTTCTAAATTTCTTAACACCCAGCAAAGATCATTGACTTAATAAAATGTAGTAGTTTCTCAAGGATCAATGGGACATTTATGCAGAATTCCCCCATTAGGATGTGCTATACCGTCCTCAAATACATGCTACAGACAACCATGTAGACAGCATTGTCCTCCCCAAAAAAAATCTCACTTGGCCTTGTGGCTAAAAACACTATTAGTCCTTATGGCGTTTAAAAAAAATAAATCCATGGGTTGACGCATCAGCCAAACACCAGGTATCACTTCTAAAACCTAGTCTTTAATGCCATATTTTTACAAACAACAGCACATCGTGAGAAGACCAAACAAAACCGCCACAGAGTTTATACACAAGCACACTCAGATACCATTTAGTTCAGTATCATACATGCCGTGTCATTTTAAATAATTTGTTTTAATTCCGTATTGTTCTGCTTTAAATGATATTAAGGCAGGGAAGTACAGATTTATTTTTTTGAACAGTATGTTTCACCAAATTTGTTATTTATTTGGCATTAATGTCAGCTAAATGGGAGCAAGTGAGATACAATATTGGAATGATTTTAGACAACTCATGTTCCCCAAGATATATTGCTCATTGAGAGAAAACAATAGCATCCCTGCATAATACTGTTGGGACTGTAAATAAGATGCTTCTCTTTCAAAATACAGAAATTTGACCGAAAGCAGTTAAAATAACCATTTTAGCACTGCAATAAATGTTCAAGAAAAAAATAAATAAATTCAAATAGTATGCAATTACACTTGCATAAATGAAGCATTTAGTGGAGAGACAACGTTAGACATAAATGTCACATGTTAAGATACTATAAAGAGATTTTTTCTCTGTTTGCTTTTGTATATTATTAACATATTTGTAAAATTGTTTGCATAAATTGACAGAATAAAAATATATACATTCCACAGGGATCAGTGGGCTCACATTAACCCCTTAAGGACAGAGCCTTTGAAACATTTTTGTCCTTTCTGGACAATGCCTATTTTAACATTTCTGTGCTGTTTGTGTTTAGCAGTAATTTTCTTCTTTGTCATTTGCTGTACCCACACATATTATATATTGTTTTTATCGGGACAAGAAGGGCTTTCTATGGATGCCATCTTTTTGATCATATCTTATCATATTATTAAAAAAAATAATAAAATATGGTAAAAAAAAAAAAATACACAAATTTCTTTGTTTTTATTTGAAACAACTTCTCCTCATCGACAATAGCGAACGAAAAAACATGCTAAATAGATTCTACTATTTCTCCTGAGTACAGGGATACCACCCATGCATAGGTTTGTTGGGTTGTTTGGGGGCTAAAATGCCAAATTTGTGAGGTGCAGTTTTTTGTTTTCCAACTTGAAATTTTTACATGCAGACAGCCTGCACCCATGTCCCATTTGGGACATATTTGAAGCCAGCTAGTGTATTTTACCCCATCAACCCATATATTTTTTAAAAGAAGACACCTTAGGCTATCTCAAATGGTGGTATTTTTACACTTTCCATGCACTAATTCTACCACCAGCCTTTGTCAAACTTTGTGGTAGTAATTTTTTTGTGGTTTTTTTTCACAAACCTTGTACTTCAGACATGAATTCACAGATTTTGGTATGTGTCACTGCCAAATAACACCCTAATAAGTGTTCAGCAACATCTCTTGAGTACAGGGATACCACCCATGCATAGGTTTGTTGGGTTGTTTGGGGGGTAAAAGGCCAAATTTGGTAGGTGCAGTTTTTGGTTTTCCAAATTAAAATTTTGACATGCAGACCGCCTGCACTCATGTCCCATTTGGGACATATTTGAAACCAGCCAGTGTATTTTACCCCATCAACCCATATATTTTTTAAAAGAAGACACCTTAGGCTATCTCAAATGGTGGTATTTTTACACTTTCCATGCACTAATTCTACCACTAGCCTTTGTCAAACTTTGTGGTAGTAATTTTTTTGTGATTTTTTTTCACAAACCTTGTACTTCAGACATGAATTCACAGATTTTGGTATGTGTCACTGCCAAATAACACCCCAATAAGTGTTCAGCAACATCTCTTGAGTACAGGGATACCACCCATGCATAGGTTTGTTGGGTTGTTTGGGGAGTAAAAGGCCAAATTTGGTAGGTGCAGTTTTTGGTTTTCCAAATTAAAATTTTGACATGCAGACCGCCTGCACCCATGTCCCATTTGGGACATATTTGAAACCAGCCAGTGTATTTTACCCCATCAACCCATATATTTTTTTAAAGTAGACACCCTACGCTATTTCAAATGGTGGTATTTTAACACTTTCCATGCACTAATTCTACCACCAGCCTTTGTCAAACTTTGTGGTAGTAATTTTTTTGTGGTTTTTTTTCACAAATATTGTATTTTAGACATAAATTCACAGATTTTGGTATGTGTCACTGCCAAACAATAACCCAATATGTGTTCAACAACATATCCTGAGTACAGGGATACCACCCATGCATAGGTTTGTTGGGTTGTTTGGGGGCTAAAGGGCCACATTGTGAAGGTGCGCATTTTCAACTTGGAATATTGACGTGTAGTCAGCCTGAGCCCATCTTTCATTTGGGACTTTTTTTTAAGTAGGACAGTGTATTTTACCCCAAAAAGTATATATTTTGTAAAAGTAGACACCCTAGGCTATTTTAAATGGTGTTATTTTAACATTTTCCATGCACCAATTCTACCACCAGCCTTTGTCAAAGTTTGTGGTAGTCATTTTATTGTGTATTTTTTCCCAAATACATTGCACTTTAGACACAAATTCACATATTTCGGTATGTGTCACTGACAAACAATACCACAATATATGTTCAGCAACATCTCCCGAGCACAGGGATACCACCCATGCATAGCTTTGTCAGCTTTGTTAGGGGTTGAAAGGCTACATTTGAGAGGTGCGCTTTTTGATTTTCAAACTTGGAATTTGAACATGTAGAGCAAGGAAGGGGTTAATAGCTCTTATAAGAGCCTTTGTAGTACTGTACAAAAAAATTAACCCCTAAAAATGCACAGACAAGAAAAAAATTTCTGCTGTGCAGTGATCAGTGGCAGGGAAGGAGTTAATACACTACACTATACAAAAGGTATGGCTTTTATAAAAGCCCTTGGGACTCACAATTTATTAACATTTTATTTAATTTATTACAATTTAAAAATTATGTTATACAGATCTGTCTCTTTCCCTCACTAAAACTCAAGTGAGGAGAGGGAGGCAGATCCATATGGGTCAGAACAATATTTACGAACCAGACGAATGGTGATGCTCATCTGAGAAATCACCAAACCACCTTTGCCACTGATCGGCTGTTACTGATCGCTATACACGCGTTCAGACAGCTTCAAAAGGAATACACGTAATCCCCTAGTGGGTATAATTAACCCCTAGTGAGTCTGACAAAAAAAATGCTGATAGCAAAAAAAAATCCTTCGGCGACTAGATTGCTCCATATGCGCTGCTTAGGCAGTGACCATATGCACTGCTTAGGCAGTGACCATATGTGCTGCTTAGGCAGTGACCATATGTGCTGCTTAGGAAGTGATATACGGCAAGGAAGGGGTTAATAGCTCTTAAAAGAGCCTTTGATATACTGTAATAAATCAAAGTAAAAAAAAATAACCCCTAAAAAAATGCACAGACAGCAAAAAATGTGCTGCTGTGTAAGATCACTGCATACACAGCGATCAATTGCAGGGAAGGGGTTAAATACTGGAAACGGCTTTATATAAAAGCCTTTGGGTCTCAATTCTATTAAATATATTATAATTAAAAACTTACATTATACAGCTCTGTCTCCCTCACTAAAACTCAAGTGAGAGGGAGGCAGATCTACACTGGTCAGATCAAATATTTACACATATTGATCTAACCAGACGAATGGTGATGCTCATCTGAGCAAACGCCAACCCGCCATTGTCACTTATCAGCTGTTACTGATCGCTATACATGCGCTCAGACAGCTAAAAAATTTTTTTTACGTTAAACGTAGTCCCCTAGCGGGTATAATTAACACGTGACGAGTGTAATAAAAAAGTTTTAAAAAAATTAAAAATGCTTCTGCAGCAAGATTGCTGCATTTGCATCAGATCACTGATTAGGCAGTGATCTACGGCAAGAAAGGGGTTAATCTCTCTTAAAAGAGCCTTTTTTTATCCTGTAATGAATTACAGTAAAAAAAAATAACCCCTAAAAAATGCACAGACAGCAAAAAATGTGCTGCTGTGTATGATCACTGCGTACACAGCGATCAATGGCAGGGAAGGGGTTAAATGGCTTTTATAAAAGCCCTTGGTGTTTAAAATTTTATTAAATATTTTTTTTATTATTTTATTTTATTTTTTTACTTGATCTGATCTGTCTCTCTCCCTTACTAAAAGTAGTAAGGTGAGGGAGGCAGATCAATACTTGTCAAAGGCAATATTTAGTAATATTGCCTTTGACAGTATGGTAAGTGCTCATCAGAGCACTTACCATACATGCCTGCACACAGATCACATAGATCTGCTGTGCCGGCATCGATTGGCTCCCCCTAGAGCATCGGAAGTGAAATACTTTCACTTCCGATGCTCTTGCCATTAGAAGGGAAACGCTGCCTGTACAGGCAGCGTTCCCTTCTACTGAGCCGATGGGGTCGCTCAGGAGAGCGACCACCATCGGCTCTGGGGAGCAGAACGGTGTTGTTAAGTGCCTCGCTGGCGAGGCACTTTAACAACACCGGAGATGCTTAGAAAGCGAACGATCGTTCGCTTTCTAAGCACATGTGTGCAGCCGGCGCAGCCATTTTTAAATGGCTGCTACGATCACTCCGTGGAGTGATCGTAGCGCGCCCCTGCACATTTGGGGGGTGTTGCACAATGCCTCTACCTAGAGGCATTGTAGCAACACCGTTAGAGTAAAGAAAGCGACCGCTGGTCGCTTTCTTTACTCCATTTAGTGCATGACGTGCCAGGCACGTCACCTGTCGGCAAGTCCTCGATTTGCCGTGACGTGCCTGGCACGTCACCTGTCGTTAAGGGGTTAAACAGGTGTTTTTAAGTAGACTTAATGAAAATTATAGCTTTAAGAGTTGGAAACCTGGTTAATGTAAGTGCGCTGATACCTGTGGATTGTATAAAACTAATTGGTCATTTCAGCAGCATCCCCTTATAATAAATGTTCAGGTGAGTGATTCCCTTTTTGGATCTTGTTGGTGTACCTGATACTGTAACCAGGTTTCGCGTACTCACCCCTCCCCATCATGGGTGCTCCACAAATGGTTTCCAGAGAAAATAATATATTGCAAGAGTGTATCTATATATGTAAATAAAGAAGGCTTTCGGTCCCTGGTTAGGGCTGCCAACAGAAATTTCAGGGCCCCTTATTGAAAAAAATTCTGCCCCCCCCCCCCCTCCCCATATCTTCCTCTCACCGCCCTAGCCTCCCAAAGTCATTTTCTCCATCTTTGTATATCATGCCAATCATTTAAATATACCCCAGGACATGCCTCATCACCTGTATTCCACATCCAGGATTTGCTGCTGCCCCATTATCTGCATTGCACATCCAAGACTTAATATGCCACAGCCAATATTAGTTTATCCATTAAAATACCACTGATAATTTGTCCACTAATATGTCACTGATAATTTGTCCATTAATATGCCACTGATAATTTGCTCATTAATATGCAACTGATAATTTGCTCATTAATATGCCACTGATAATTTGGCCATTAATATGCCACTGATAATTTGCTCATTAATAGCCACTGATAATTTGTCCATTAATTTGCCACTGATAATTTTACTAATAATAGCCACTGATAATTTGTCCATTAATTTGCCACTGATAATTTTACTAATAATAGCCACTGATAATTTGTCCACAGCCGATTTGGCCAATAAACAAAAAAATCCCCCCCCCCCCCCCCTTTACTTACCTGGATGCTGCTCATCCGCGGCAGTGTCCTCCGCAGTGTTTCTGGCAGCTGTGACAGAAAGCTGATGCCATATCCGCAGGCTGCAGACTGCCTGCTGCTGACCGATCGTTACTATCTCCATGTGAGACAGTCATACGGGCAGCTTTTTTTTTTTACTTTATTTTTTTTTTAATGGCCCGGACCCGCCGGGCCCGTCACCCCCTGATGGCAGCCCTGTCCCTGGTGAGTAATATAATTGAAGAAACTCAATATAAGCAAAAGTATTTAAGGGTCGATTGGGCTATCTCAGGAACCAAAGTGCTTCCCTGTTGGCATGAAAATCGTCCATTGTGGGGATTTTTGTGATGAAGCTTTTGGATCTGGGATCACTGAAATACTAACCTCTATCCTCCCCCATAGCCTTATATGGGGAGCATAGAGACTCATGTCAGGAGGGCTTTGGCTATTGCACAATTTGCCCTCAGGTTTTTTCCGTATTTCTACTGTACTGAGGTTCACATTTCAATCTTTACTATGGAGTGTTATTATTCACAGACACATGCTTGGACTTCATATTACCAGTAATATTAGAATTGCTGTCAAGCACCAACAGACCTGCACATCTCCAACATGCATTTAACCAGACTTCTAACACCGATGTTATCCCTGCGGATTTCTTATTATGGCCTTTTGCATTCTGTCACAACCTGGAATAGCAGACCAAGGAAGAGTCTCGTTGCAGGGAACAAGTCTGTCTGCACTCCACAATGCATAGCCCAGGACCAGACTGAACTCAGACAGGACTGCTAGCTGAGACAGGGCTGGTAGCTGAGGCAGGACTGGTAGCTGAGGCAGGACTGGTAGCTGAGGCAGGACTGGAAGCTGAGACTGGCAACTGAGACAGGACTGGTAGCTAATAGAGAACTGGAAGCCCTCTGAGCAGGGTGCACTACGGGAACAAAAGAGACCGGAGCCAAGATGGCAGAGCAGGAAACCAAACAACAGAATCTGGGCACAGAAGCAGTTCTTTAATTATAAGGAATCCACCCTATGAGTGAGCCTTAGGCTTTTTCCACTCAGAACATTTGCTCTCAGACAGATACCACAGAAACTCGGTCACCAGAATACAAATATAACAAAAGAACCTAATGTGACACAAAAGAAGGGAAAGGCAAAAGGCGTAGTCAGACATGCTGAAGGTCAAGGTTGACAGCAATCAAGCCAGGTCAAAGGCAGACAAAAATCAGCAACAGGAAATCAGGAACCATGCTCAGGAATGATAGAAAAACACAGAGGCACAATACAGGCTGAAATCAAAGCAATGCAAAGGCCTCATTTGCTGTAAACTGCAGGTATTTGAGGACTGGTTTGCAAGATAATGAGGTCAATTGACACCAAGAGAGGAGAAGAATGACAAGCAAAGAGACCACTAGAGGCTGAAGTGGAAACAGACACAAACCCTGAATTTAAATTATACAGGAGACAGGAAAATGGGGTAGAAGCATAACATCAATCACCTGTGTTGGTCAGTATAAAGCAAGTAGTTCAAATCACAGAGTGTGGGAAAACTAGCCACTTCTGGACACTTAGGGTGAATATTTTGTTAACTGTTGCTATGCTCGTTTTATATGCAGTGTGTAGCATTCGTCTGAATATTATATCAGTTATGTATTTTTCTTTAAAACTGTATATTTTGCTGTAAGGAGAGATAATGTGATTAACAATACATTCTTGCACAATTATCTCTCCTGGTAAGAGCAGACATCTATAAGCATGTCTGCTCTCATGGGAATAGTTGGGGCTTAGGTAGGTTAGGATAGGGTTAAGTTTTTAGTTAGGTGGCTTGCGCTGTTAGTTTACAGCTGATTGGCTGTAGCACAGCGCGAGCTCTAGTTTGTTACAATATAAATTAAAAGTGCGGGAGTCTATTCCAGTCAGCCGGCTGTCCAACATTTTGTTGTGATCTTTTAAAGGGGGGGTATAAGACACCCTTCTGGTCAATTAGACAGAGGGGTGGATATTGGTTAAGTAAGTGGAAGTTCAGGCTTTCGGGGCAGAACTGAGTGGTAAGAAATGTGGTATATGTTAAGAGAAGTTATGCTATGGTTTTTGGTGGTTATATACAGTTTGGTTATTAAGAGCTAACCCCTACCCCTATTCAATAAAGATCACATCCTTTCTCCAACATATTTCTTGTGTTTGTCTTTTATTTATAAATATATTTGCACCATACAATTCCCATGTACAGCAAGGCATGCTGGGAAACAGCCTTGCAGGCTACGTTCCCCACACAGTTCTCTGTAGTAAAACCCCTGCAATGTCATTCAGGAAACCCCTTGCATGGGGTCTTGCATAAACACTGTGACCGTGAAATAAAATGACAGTTGACAGTTGACTCCCAGACTATGTGTCGTCTAGTCCTTGGGGAAGAGAGATTACTATTACGCTGCCTGTGTTTTACCTGCTCTATCCTGACTACCTGCGGAGATACTGTGGAGTTTACTGCTACTTTGTTACAATGAGCATGCTCACAGTTTGCGTCTGCTATTTTTAAAGTGACCTGCTATTTTTTAAGTGACCAGTTTGCGCATTTTCAGCAACTGCGAAGCGTTATCATATAGTGATTTGGGGTTTATGTATTAACCTGTAGTATGAAGATTAAGAGATATCTTCTGTCTTTTACTTTTCTCTCTGTTTGGTTTGGCAAGTGTGTCAATTAGTTAGGGGAGGGGTTTGAAATCACCTGTGTTGGCAAGTAAAAAGAAAGTAACTTAACACCTTCATGCCGGATGTTGTTTTTGACCTTAACGACCAAAGCACCAAACCAGTGTCTTTTTGTTCCCACTTCGTGATCGGCAGTTAGGAACATCCAAGCAGGGACTTAAGCAGGATCTCTAAAGGAGAATTACCCAGAAGTAGATTGGAAAAATGGAACAACTAATTCTGCTAATAGCAGTAAGTTTATGACACCAACCAGATAACTTACTGTAACGCACAGGGTCCGGGATGGTAAAGGGACCCTGAGCACCTGAGATCAGGAGCTACATTGCAGGGTGGAGACACAGGACCTGATGCTGGGTAACTGCAATCGTTTGGAGGGTTGGGGCCCCAAGTTTTTGTAGCCACAACCAGGCCCTGTTAAACAGCTGCTGTATCCAGGTCCCAGGGCTTAAGAGCAAATGAACTAAATGATAGCCAAGCAGAGGTAAAACAGAAAAATAACTGAGGAAGAGCAGAACTGAAATACAGAGTGCATTGCTACAGGACAGAGGCAAGACATGAGCAAGATAAAACAGAAACCAACTAAGGATAAACAAGGCAAGGTACAGGGTTTCAGATAACATAATAATACTACAGGGAACAGGACTAAGGAACATAAGAAAAACATACATAGGATAAACATGAATACAGGAACTAGCCTAACCACTAAAAATAGTAAAGGTGGGGGTTAGGTTTACCAATTGGCCAATTAGTTGTTAGCTTGCCAACCACGTCAAGGTACCCCACATTAGGCAAGTCCCTAACTAAGATACAATATTAGCAAAAGAATAAATAATAGAAACTAAGACACATAAATGGCATAGAAACTTAAACACAGAAAATACCTGTAGACTGCTGCAAAGGACTGAACAGAAACGGGTGTGGTTTAAATAGAAATAAACTGACAAGGCAGAGGGAATCAGAAAACCTGGAATAAAACATAAGGACAGGCAGAAAGAAAACCACAACAGGACTACAGGGCAAGGACAGGACTACAGGGCAAGGACAGGACTACAGGGCAAGGAATAAGCATAAATAATAAACAAGAAAGTTTATATAAATTATATTATTGGGCAAATTGGCTGGGGCATATTAAATGGCAAAATAATACTGGCAAATTATTGGAAAAATTGACTGTGGCATATTAAATGGCAAAATAATACTGGGCAAATATCTGGTGCTTATTAATGGCAAAACATGGGGAAAGTGACAAATGAAAGGGACTAACGGTGGCATATTTTAATAGGCAAACTGACTGCTGCATATGTTAATGACAAAGTGACTGTGGCATGTTAATTGATACCTGACAGTGGCTTATTTTAGTTTGCAAAGTGATGCTGTGGGGCAAAATAACATGTACTATGGGGGAAAGTGACACTTTAACTTGTTCTACAGGGGCAGTTCTGTGGGACAAAGTGACACTGTGGTATGTTCTGTGGGGAAAATTTACACTGTGGCATGCCAAATTGTGTGGGTAAAATATGAGATATGAGTGCAGGTCAAGTGCAGTGGGTGCATAATAGGTGCATGGCAAGTGCTGTGGGTACGGTCATTTTTCAATAACATTTTTATTAAATATACAAATAGCTGAATGTGATATGAAAATAGTTGCATATAATACTAAAAAGTTTACATTTCGAGGGGGCCCACTGCTAGGAACTTTGCCTATGGCCCAGTATGGTCTTAAAGCGACCCTTAGAGTAGGCAAGGGGTATTACTAAGGGTATATTGTAAAGAACAGAATTCTTCTGCCTGAAGGAAATCCACCTTATGGTTGAGCCGCAAGTTTTATTCACCCAGGTCTTTTGCATTCTGACGATTACAAATACACTGAAGTGTAACCCTAGATGAGGCAGGATCACAGGAACAGAGGCAAAACCAACTATGCAAAGGTACAAAAGGAACAGGGAAATAGAATAGTCAGGCAAGCAAAGGTCAAGGCTGGCAGCAAACAATGAAGCCACGGCAGAAATACATCTGGAAGGGCAGCAAACAGGGATGGTCAGGACAAGAAGGATTCAGCAGTGGAAATAAAATAGAGATATAAGTAAACTAGTAAAAGGCTCAGAGGCTCTATCACAGGCAAGGTGCAACATACAAATGAGGGTTTAATTAGTATACCTAATGATTGGCTGGCCAGTAGTGACACTGGGCAGGAAGGGCAGGAAGCCAAAATTCTATTGCGCATGCGCGAGAGCCAAATGCAAACATGCTCCATCTTGGCTGGAGGACAGCCGATGGAGATGAGCAGAGGGCAGCTTGAGTCCCCTGCTGCTGGGCCAGGAGGCTGAAGATCAGGCCTCCGGAGAGACCCTGAACAGGTAAGTGGGAGGGTTAGTCCTGCAGTGCGACGGCGCTGTTCTGACACTACTCCCCTCCTGACAGGTGTAGTCCTGGCGCCCAGGACCAGGTTTATCAGGAAAATGAGAGTGAAAGGATCATATTCTAGCAGCAGCGTGAACATCGGAAAAATCGACCCAAGATTTCTACTCAGGTCCATTGCCTTGCCTGTGAATAAAATATTGAAGACGAACCCTATGTTATCTGGAATCAAGGATAGATTGAACCAAATATTCTTCCTGGTCCTGAACCATGACTGAGTCAGGAACCCGAGGAGAGTAGGAGAATTGATTAGATACAACAGGCTTAAGCAAGGATACATGAAAAGTATTATGAATGCGCATAAATGACGCTTCAAAGTTCAAGGGAGTATGAAACATTATTGATACGTGAAAGGATTTTATAGGGCCTAATATATTTTGAACCAAGAGTTTGGGAAGCTTGTTGAAGATTCTTAGTAGATAACCAAACTCTATCACCTGGGTTCAAGGGAGGAAAATCAGATCTCTTTATATCATCATAGGACTTTTGTGTGAGCTTTACTGCAAGAAGTTGTCTGGACAGAGACTCCCAATGAGAATTAAGGTCTGAGACCCTATGATCAGCAGCCAGAATATTGTATTGACAGTATCTCTGAAGGCCAGAGGGAAAGTTCAAAACCATACATCGCACAAAAAGGAGACATTTTAAACAACCCACGATAAGTACCAATATATATGAGATAATTTTGCAAGGTACAAAAACTCAGACCAATCCGAGTGGTGATTTCTCACATAGGATCTAAGATATTTCAGTTTGCCCATTAGTCTGGGGATAATAAGCTGAAGAAAATCTGAGAGAAATGCCGAGGTGGTGACAGAGAGTTTTCCAGAATCTGGAGACAAATTGAGTGCCACGACCCCGTTCTCGCTGAGAGGGATCCCACACCTTTGTTTTTTTGTCTCCATGAGTTATCAGGGTATACCCAGACGTGGGTCCCTAGCTCGCTGCACCCAGGGCCGGACTGGGAACAAAAACCAGCCCTGGAAAAAATTTAAATACCAGCCCCATCGCATAAGATTTTTAAACCAGCCCATAGCATAATATCATTTTTTTGTTCATAGAAGGGAAAATCATGCATTTTAAAAAGCACATCTGAACAGTGTATTATTTATAGATAAGACTGATATATAAGCCTGTCTAGGGCAATATATATACCTCCAGTATGTACACAGAGTTATATGAATTGCCCTGTGCAGAGGTATATATCAGGGCAGTGTGTGAGACATATCCTGTCTCTCGCATATCTGTAGCCTGTCTCTCTCTGTCCTTTCTGTGGCGTCTCTCTCTCTGTCCTTTCTGTGGCGTCTCTCTCTGTCCTTTCTGTGGCGTCTCTCTCTGTGGCGTCTCTCTGTGTCCTTTCTGTGGCGTCTCTCTCTCTCTCTGTCCTTTCTGTGGCGTCTCTCTCTCTCTCTGTCCTTTCTGTGGCGTCTCTCTCACTCTCTGTCCTTTCTGTGGCGTCTCTCTCTCTCTCTGTCCTTTCTGTGGCGTCTCTCTCTGTGGCGTCTCTCTGTGTCCTTTCTGTGGCATCTCTCTCTCTCTCTGTCCTTTCTGTGGCGTCTCTCTCTCTCTCTGTCCTTTCTGTGGCGTCTCTCTCTCTCTCTGTCCTTTCTGTGGCGTCTCTCTCTCTCTCTCTGTCCTTTTTGTGGCGTCTCTCTCTCTCTGTCCTTTCTGTGGCATCTCTCTCTCTTTTCTTTTCTGTGGCGTCTCTCTCTCTCTGTGTCCTTTCTGTGGCGTCTCTCTCTCTCTGTGTCCTTTCTGTGGTGTCTCTCTCTCTCTCTCTGTGTCCTTTCTCTCTCTCTCTCTGTCCTTTCTCTCTCTCTCTCTGTCCTTTCTGTGGCGTCTCTCTCTCTCTCTGTCCTTTCTGTGGCGTCTCTCTCTCTCTCTGTGTCCTTTCTGTGGCATCTCTCTCTCTCTCTGTGTCCTTTATGTGGCGTCTCTCTCTCTCTCTGTCCTTTCTGTGGCGTCTCTCTCTCTCTCTGTCCTTTCTGTGGCGTCTCTCTCTCTCTGTCCTTTCTGTGGCGTCTCTCTCTCTCTGTGTCCTTTCTGTGGCGTCTCTCTCTCTGTGTGTCCTTTCTGTGGCGTCTCTCTCTCTCTGTGTCCTTTCTGTGGTGTCTCTCTCTCTCTGTGTCCTTTCTCTCTCTTTCTGTGTCCTTTCTCTCTCTCTCTCTGTCTTTTCTGTGGCGTCTCTCTCTCTCTCTCTGTCTTTTCTGTGGCGTCTCTCTCTCTCTGTCCTTTCTGTGGCCTCTCTCTCTGTGTCCTTTCTGTGGCGTCTCTCTCTCTCTGTCCTTTCTGTGGCGTCTCTCTCTCTCTCTCTCTGTCTTTTCTGTGGCGTCTCTCTCTCTCTCTCTGTCTTTTCTGTGGCGTCTCTCTCTCTCTGTCCTTTCTGTGGCCTCTCTCTCTGTGTCCTTTCTGTGGCGTCTCTCTCTCTCTGTCCTTTCTGTGGCGTCTCTCTCTCTCTCTCTCTCTCTGTCCTTTCTGTGGCGTCTCTCTCTCTCTCTCTGTCCTTTCTGTGGCGTCTCTCTCTCTTTGTCCTTTCTGTGGCGTCTCTCTCTCTCTGTCCTTTCTGTGGCGTCTCTTTCTCTCTGTGGCGTCTCTCTCTCTGTCCTTTCTGTGGCGTCTCTCTCTCTGTCCTTTCTGTGGCGTCTCTCTCTGTCCTTTCTGTGGCGTCTCTCTCTGTCCTTTCTGTGGCGTCTCTCTCTCTGTCCTTTCTGTGGCGTCTCTCTCTCTCTGTCCTTTCTGTGGCGTCTCTTTCTCTCTGTGGCGTCTCTCTCTCTGTCCTTTCTGTGGAGTCTCTCTCTCTGTCCTTTCTGTGGCGTGTCTCTCTGTCCTTTCTGTGGCGTCTCTCTCTGTCCTTTCTGTGGCTTCTCTCTCTCTGTCCTTTCTGTGGCGTCTCTCTCTGTCCTTTCTGTGGCGTCTCTCTCTGTCCTTTCTGTGGCGTCTCTCTCTCTGTCCTTTCTGTGGCGTCTCTCTCTCTCTCTGTCCTTTCTGTGGCGTCTCTCTCTCTCTGTCCTTTCTGTGGCGTCTCTCTCTCTCTCTCTGTGGCGTGTCTCTCTCTCTCTCTGTGGCGTCTCTCTCTCTCTCTCTCTCTCTGTGGCGTCTCTCTCTCTCTCTGTGGCGTGTCTCTCTCTCTCTGTGTGTGTCCTTTCTGTGGCATCTCTCTTCCCCCCTTCCCCCTTAGTGTCTTTCACCCCTTTCCCCCTGTAGTCTTTCACCCCTTCTCCCTGTAGTCTTTCACACCCTCCTCTCCCCCTGTAGAGTCTTTCACACCCTCCTCTCCCCCTGTAGAGTCTTTCACCCCCCCTTCTCCCTGTAGTGTCTTTCACCCCTCCCCCTGTAGTGTTTTTCACCCCTCCCCCTGTAGTGTCTTTCACCCCCCCCTGTACTGTCTTTCACCCCCCCCTGTACTGTCTTTCACCCCCCCCCCTGTAGTGTCTTTCAAACCCCCCCTCCCCCTTTATGTCTCACTCACCTTGCTTTCTCTGCTTCCCATCCCGCTGCCGGAACTGCTGCTGCAGCATCCGGCGGCAGCAGGCGAACTTCTTAAAGCGGCGACGGCCGCCTAATTGCTTAAAGTGGCGGTGCCACTTTAAGCAATTCGGCGGCCGTCGCCGCTTTAACAAATTCGCCTGCTGCCGCCGGTTGTTGCAGCAGCCGAACTCTTAAAGTGGCGGCCGCCGCCGATTCACTTTAAGTGGCCAAGGCAGCCCCAGGGCAGGCGGCCCACCGGGATTTTTCCCGGTATCCCGGTGGGCCAGTCCGGCCCTGGCTGCACCTAGAGGGATACAAGCCGTACCACACTGACGAGGCCATTGAAGGCCGAAACGTACGTCTGTTGTTGCTGTATTCTTCGTGCAGAGGAGACCTGCCAGGCTATTTGGATCTGGACTGCCCTTATGGGTGTGACCACTCTAATGTGCTATTGGAGAGGTTTCCTCTGTAATGGTGCAAGCGAGCAAAAAACGGTGATTCCTCTCCTGAGTAGGTTACAACCTATAGGGCAGGCTATTTCAGCCTTTGCCCGTTCTCGCTGAGAGGGATCCCACACCTTTGTTTTTTTTAGTGCCACGATCTGACACAATGGGACTGTGGTGTCCTATGGATCCAAACGGTTTCTTTTAAGAATATTTGAGCGCGATTTACTGCAGAGGGTAATTTTTTCAATGCGACAAAATGTGTAAGTTTAGAAAAAAGATAAACAATCACAAGGATGGTATCATTTCCATGGGATAGAGGAATATCAGTGATGAACCATGGTTCTAGACCATGGTTCGTTTGGAACAAGTAGGGGACAAAGAAGACAACAAGTCTTTCTTCTGGGTGTTTTGAATCGAGCACACTTTCAAGCCTTCACATTATCGTGAGTATCTCGAGAAAGGCTAGGCCATCCGATATACCTTTGAAGAAGAAATTTAGTATTATCAATACCCGCAACGGGGGAGTTGTGATAATATGGATTTCCTATACTTAGATTGAACAAAATAGCGACCAGGCAGTTGTTTCTGACCTTTGGGTTGAGGATATTGATTCCTAGAAATCTGTTGAAGGAGTATAGGAGATGCTACAGCCACAATTTGAGCAGGAGGAAAAATAGTCTTCTCTTTAGGGAAATGACTTCGATTTTCATGAAGCTTTGAAAGGCCATCAGCTTTTTTTGATCCAGGACGATAGATAAGTATAAAGTTTAACCTGGTGAAGAATAAGGCCCATCTGGCTTATCGGGGATTGAGCCTTTTAGCTTTTTCAATATAGAGGAGATTCCTGTGATCTGTCAGAATGGTTACAGGAACAAGGATACCCTCCAAAAGATGTCTCCATTCTTCCAATGCCATTTTTATGGCTAAAAACTAGACATGTGCAAAACTAAAATTTTCGTTTAGTTTTCGTCCATTCAGACGAAAATGTTATTTATTTAGTCTAAAACGAATTTCGTTCATTAATGCATTCGTTTCAGACGAAATTCGTTCATTATTTTCGTTTCGTTACGTTTTATTCGTTCGTTTTATAGAATACAATGGAATACTATTGGCTTTCTATAAACCGAACGAGAGCCACATTCATAAGAAATTCTTATGAATGGGGCTCTCGTTCGGTTCATAGAAAGGCAATAGTATTACTTGTATTCTATAAGCCGAAAGTCTATAAACCGAACGACTTTCGGTTTATAGACTTTCGGCTTATGGAATACATGTAATCCTATTGCTATTCTATTAACCGAACGACTTTCGGTTTATAGAATAGCCATAGGTTTACATGTATTACATAAGCCAAAAGACTATAAACCGAAAGTCGTTCGGTTTATAGGCTGTCGGCATTTAACTAATAAGAGACAGAGTCTCCATTCATAAAATTATGAATGGAGACTTTGTCTCCGTGTAGTAAAATGCCGACAGCCTATAAACCGAACGCTCGGTTTATAGTCTGTGGGCATTTTACTACACGGAGACAAAGTCTCCATTCATAATTTTATGAATGGAGACTCTGTCTCTTATTAGTTAAATGCCGACAGCCTATAAACCGAACGTTCGGTTTATAGGCTGTCGGCTTATGGAATACATGTAAACCTATGGCTATTCTATAAACCGAAAGTCGTTCGGTTAATAGAATAGCAATAGGATTACATGTATTCCATAAGCCGAAAGTCTATAAACCGAAAGTCGTTCGGTTTATAGACTTTCGGCTTATAGATACAACGTTCGGTTTATAGAATAGCCATATGATTACATGTATTACATAAGACGAAAGTCTATAAACCGAAAGTCGTTCGGTTTATAGGCTGTCGGCATTTAACTATACAGAGACAGAGTCTCCATTCATAAAATTATGAATGGAGACTTTGTCTCTGTGTAGTAAATGCCGAAAGCCTATAAACCGAACGATCGGTTTATAGACTTTCGGCTTATGTAATACATGTAATCCTATGGCTATTCTATAAACCGAACGTTCGGTTTATAGAATAGCAATAGGAATACATGTATTCGATAAGCCGACAGCCTATAAACCGAACGTTCGGTTTATAGGCTGTGGGCATTTTACTACACGGAGACAAAGTCTCCATTCATAATTTTATGAATGGAGACTCTGTCTCCGTATAGTTAAATGCCGGCTTTTAACTATACGGAGACAAAGTCTCCATTTATAATTTTATGAATGGAGACTCTGTCTCCGTATAGTTAAATGCCGGCTTTTAACTATACGGAGACAAAGTCTCCATTTATAATTTTATGAATGGAGACTCTGTCTCCGTATAGTTAAATGCCCACAGGCTATAAACCGAATGTTCGGTTTATAGGAATGGAGACTTTGTCTCCGTATAGTTAAAAGCCGACAGCCAATAAACCGAACATTCGGTTTATAGGCTGTCGGCTTTTAACTATACGGAGACAAAGTCTCCATTCATAATTTTATGAATGGAGACTCTGTCTCCGTATAGTTAAATGCCGGCTTTTAACTATAAGGAGACAAAGTCTCCATTCATAATTTTATGAATGGAGACTCTGTCTCCGTATAGTTAAATGCCCACAGCCTATAAACCGAACGTAAAAAAATTATGAATGGAGACTTTGTCACCGTATAGTTAAAAGCCGGCATTTAACTATACGGAGACAGAGTCTCCATTCATAAAATTATGAATGGAGACTTTGTCTCCGTATAGTTAAAAGCCGACAGCCTATTAACCGAACATTCGGTTTATAGGCTGTCGGCTTTTAACTATACGGAGACAAAGTCTCCATTCATAATTTTATGAATGGAGACTCTGTCTCCGTATAGTTAAATGCCCACAGCCTATAAACCGAACGTTCGGTTTATAGGCTGTCGGCTTTTAACTATACGTTTGTCTCCATTTATAATTTTATGAATGGAGGCTCTGTCTCCGTATAGTTAAATGCTATTGTATTCTATAAACCGACTCTATTTCGGCGTATAGAATGCAATAGTACTACGAATGGACGAATGAACGAATGATTTTCGTTTATTAACCATTCGTTAGCTTAGCATTTTCGTTCTTCGTTTTTCGGGCGAATGGACGAAAATGCAATTTTCGGACGAAAATGCATTCGTCCGAAAACGAATGCACATGTCTAGTATATATTCACATGTAAATTGCTTTTTTAATAAAAAATTAAGATATAAAAAAATTCTTGTTTTTATTTCCTTTTATGTGACAATGCTGCCTCTCTCTTTCCCTTGCCCCCAGATTTGTCGCTCTCCCCCCCTTAGTGTTGTCTCTCTCTCACCCTCCCTTTGGCTCCCCCCTCGCTCCCCTTGTGTCTGTCTCTTCCCCCCTTCCCTCCCCCTGTTTCTCTCTGCCCCCCTCCCCTTGTTTCTGTCTCTTCCCCCCTTCCCTCCCCTTGTTTCTCTCTGCCCCCCCCCCCCCTTGTTATTCTGTCCCCCCCTCACCTGTTTCTTGCTCCCTGGTGGCTAGTGGGGGCAGCCGGGGGATGTATGCACTATACATAATAGACGGAAGTGTCGGGCAGCATGGAGGTTGTCTGCACGATTCGTGCAGACATCCCCCAGCTGCCCGATTCTCCCTGGTGGCTAGCGAGGCAGCGGAGGATGTCTGCGCGATGAGCGAGACCTCCCCTACTGCCGCCCGGAACGACCGCCAGGACTTTTATGAGGAAGCCGGAAGTACCCAGCTTCATCATAGAAGTCCCGGCGGTCATGCCGGGCGGCAGCAGGGGAGATCTGCGCTCATCGCGCAGACATCCCCTGCTGTTAGAGAGGGGGATCCAGGTCCCCTGCAGCTCTGCTGGGGACCTGGATAGCAGTCTTATAGTCTGACCTCAATTTGAGGTCAGATTATAAGACGACCTCGATTATAAAAGGGGTATTAATTAACACTTCCCTTGCTGATCACAGTTTCTTTTTACTGTGATCCGTTTCCTTCCAAGTTTATGAACCTCATTTAGTTTTTTCAAAATAAATTTTATTTTGTAAATTTTTACTATATTACTTATATTCTTTTCATGTATTAATGTAATTACAGTTAACTCCTACAAGCCTGTGCTGTGATTATGACCAGAGCAAACGTTAACCCATTCGTGACGTTGGGACGTTCTATGCCGTCCTGATTTTAAGTCCCTTAAAGTCGTTAGGACGGCATAGCACGTCCTGTGTTAAACAGCTCATATCGCGGCTCGGATCATGCTGCAGGCATGATCCCACCTGTCAGATGAGGCCATTTTAAATGGCCTCAATCTGACAGGGGAAATTTAGCTGGTGCTCAAAACGAGCACCAGCTACATTTCTCTAAATCGTGCGTGACGTCCGAAGGGCTTGCAATTTTTGGGCAGGGACCCACAGGGTCTATTAAGACCCTGATTTGGTCTCTGCCATAGTGTTCCTGGTTAACGATCACCTTGTGATCAGTGGCCAGGAACAAATCGTGACGTTTTGGTGCTTACGTCATTTGGGACGCAAGCACCATGCGTCACAAAGGGGTTAAAACTCTCCACTTTTTTCAATTTATTTTTTAATACTAAATTCAAATCATTTCATGCTATTGGCAATTCTATAAACCGAAATAGAGTCGGTTTATGGAATACCAATAGCAAAATAGCCATTACAAAATGCCTCGCTAGCCACCAGGGAGAATCGGGCAGCTGGGGGATGTCTGCACGAATCGTGCAGACAACCTCCATGCTGCCCGACACTTCCGTCTATTATGTATAGTGCATACATAGAATAACAGAATAACAAGGGGGGGGGGGGCAGAGAGAAACAAGGGAAGGGAAGGGGGGAAGAGACAGACACAAGGGGAGCGAGGGGGGAGCCAAAAGGAGGGTGAGAGAGAGACAACACTAAGGGGGGGGAGAGCGATAAATCTGGGGGCAAGGGAAAGAGAGAGGCAGCATTGTCACATAAAAGGAAATAAAAACAAGATTTTTTATATCATAATTTTTTATTAAAAAAGCAATTTACATGTGAATATATACTAGACATGTGCATTCGTTTTCGGACGAATGCATTTTCGTCCGAAAATAGCATTTTCGTCCATTCACCCTAAAAACGAAGAATGAAAATGCTAAGCTAACGAAAGCCGAATGAACGAATGGTTAATAAACGAAAATCATTCGTTCATTCGTCCATTCGTAGTACTATTGCATTCTATAAGCCGAAATAGAGTCGGTTTATAGAATACAATAGCATTTAACTATACGGAGACAGAGTCTCCATTCATAAAATTATGAATGGAGACTTTGTCTCCGTATAGTTAAATGCCCACAGGCTATAAACCGAACGTTCGGTTTATAGGCTGTGGGCATTTAACTATACGGAGACAGAGTCTCCATTCATATGAATGGAGACTTTGTCTCCGTATAGTTAAAAGCCCACAGCCTATAAACCGAACATTCGGTTTATAGGCTGTCGGCTTATGGAATACATGTATTCCTATTACTATTCTATAAACCGAACTTTCGGTTTATAGAATAGCCATAGGATTACATGTATTACATAAGCCGAAAGTCTATAAACCGATCGTTCGGTTTATAGGCTTTCGGCATTTTACTACACGGAGACAAAGTCTCCATTCATAATTTTATGAATGGAGACTCTGTCTCTGTATAGTTAAATGCCGACAGCCTATAAACCGAACGACTTTCGGTTTATAGACTTTCAGCTTATGTAATACATGTAATCCTATGGCTATTCTATAAACCGAAAGTTGTTCGGTTTATAGAATAGCAATAGCATTACATGTATTCTATAAACCGAACGTCGTTCGTTTTAAAGACTTTCGGCTTATATAATACTATTGACTTTCTATAAACCGAACTAGAGTCGAGTCCCCATTCATAAGAAATTCTTATGAATGAGGAGGGACTCTAGTTAGGTTTATAGAATGCCAATAGTATTCTATAAGCCGAAAGTCTTTAAAATGAACGACGTTCGGTTTATAGAATACATGTAATGCTATTGCTGTTCTATAAGCCTAAAGTCTTTCGGCTTATAGAACAGCAATAGCATTACATGTATTCTATAAACCGAACGTCGTTTGTTTTAAAGACTTTCGGCTTATAGAATACATGCAATGCTATTGGCTTTCTATAAAACGATAGAGTCCCCATTCATACGAATAGGTCAATTGACCTATTCGTATGAATGGGAACTCAATTTCGGTTTATAGGAAGCCAATAGCATTACATGCATTCCATAAACCGAAAGTCATTCATGTCGGTTTATGGAATGTAGTACAATGCTATTGGTATTGTATAAACCGACTCTATTTCGGTTTAGAATGCCAATAGCACGAATGGACGAATGGACGAATGAACGAATGATTTTCGTTTATTAACCATTCGTTCATTCGGATTTTTTTTGTTAAAATTTTCGTTATTCATTTTTCGGACGAATGGACGAAATGATGTCTTCCATTCATCGCCTTCATGGATTCTAATCACATTGCATGCCTCTTGCAGGTCGAGTTTAGTGAACATGGTCTTTTAATTGATCATATAATTCTGAGATCAGCGGTAGGTGGTATTTATTTGTTATGGTGATTTTATTTAAACCCCTATAGTTAATATATATGGTCTGAGAGAGCCTTCTTTTTTAGCCATGAAGAAAAACCCTGCACCAGCTGGAGAAGAAGAATGTCTGATAATACTTTTTTTTTTCTTTCTTAATTATAATTTTATTGAGTCTTCACATATAAACAAACAGCACGAGTAGTTTGAGGATACAATGAAAACCACAAATATATATCAGCTAATGTATGCAATATCAAATCACATGGAAGTGGACTCATTTTGTGTTTTAAAATCAATAAAAAGGCACTCTTGGCCTCATGAACATAGCGGAATAACACTCTCACTTAGATAGGCTTATTACTCCCTCAAATATATTCAGCACAAAATGTTATGGGTCAAAAGGAAGGTAAAGAAATTAGATACGCAAGTAATGCATGTGGGTTCACATTAAACAGAGAGGGCCTATGCAGCTAATATATACAAACTACGTGAGTGAAAGTGGTAGCTATCACACGGTTGGGATAAACTACTCATGAAGGACCAATCAAAAAGGAAAATCATTGGCCGGTAAACATCAGTGACTTTGCAAGAACCTCTGAGTGTCGCCAATATCTTCAATAGATGACGTTTTGCCGCCCTTGGAGACAGTTGGGAAATGTGGCAATCCCCATCTGTACTTTATGTCCAGAGACCTCAGGTGTGTAGTAAGTGGGCTCATCGATCGGAGCCAAATCACCATAGAAGGTGGAAGGTCTTCCAAAAAGCGGATGGTAGCACCGTCATGGACGAACTGATTCAGGTGGCGGTAGGCTGCTAGGAGCTCCGTCTTTGCCATCAAAGAAGGCATTTTAAGTATAACGTCCAGTAGGGCTGCTGAAGGGGCTTTTTGGGCCTTACGGACTAAAAAGAAATCCAGTGCCATCTGGGTTGGTGAGCCATGGTTTGAGCTGAGCCGGGTAAGTATCTGTGTGAGGTACAGATGGAGGGAAGTGGGCCCTACCTCCTCCAGTATGCCCTGCACTCTTACATTAGTGTGGCGTATTTTAGCTTCAAGTACTGCTATCTTTCCGGCGGCGTATCCCATCTGCAGGACCAGCGAGTTGGTAATTTCATCGGCCTGTGCCTGTTTCTGTGTCACCTTAGCCGTGTTCGTTTCCAACTCCGCCACCTTGTTGCGGACCGATAAAATGTCCGCTCGGACCGTCTGTACGTCAGGCCTCCATGTAGCTTGAAAATCAATAAAGAATTTCTGGATATCTGCCTTCGTAGCATAGGTTTCACCTGGTGTACTTCGACAAGAAGTTCTTGGTTCTGGTTGTGGGGCATCATCAGATTCATCTGAGGTAAATTCTGAGGCCTTGCCCAGAGGAGTAAATGCAGTGGCCGCCACGTTCAGTTGAGGCCTAGTAGGCTTAGATAGCAAATTTACTATATCCGATCTTTGGCCAATTTGCAGCCTCTCTGGCTTTTCCCCTTCTTGCCCATATTGACGGCTGACAGTTTACGAAGGTTAGTCGTTGGTGCAGTCAGTTTAGTAACTTTAAAGACGGTAAGTTGCCCAGTCAAACGAGGAGCTCTGCAGAAATACGACTTGCCACCATTGTAGTTAGCTCCGCCCCTGTCTGATAATAGCTTTTTGTAAGCTTTCTTTGATATGCTGTGCTAGTGCTTGATTCTCTGTTTCAGAAAGAGGATACGTGTGACCAGAGGGTGGAGATGTACCAGGCAGGAGTTCGATAGCACAGCCATAACTCATATGAGGAGAAAGAGACTCCAAATTTTTCTTTGAATAAACATGAAGGGATTCCCAAGAATGAATGAGAACTATGGATTGTGGATCCTCCGGTGTTTATTCTAGAATAGAATTGACCTTGGTAGGTTGAGAGCATCATGTGGTTTTACATTGTTTACTCCAAGCTGTAATTTCACCTTGTTCCCAATCAATGATTGGATTATGTAGAAGTGGACTACATAAGGCATCGAGGACAATTTATTTGGAATTATATACTCCAATCTTAGCACCAAGGATCATGGTTTCTTCTGATATAATACCTGAATGATCTCTTGCTTGAAGGGCCCAGATCTTGTCTATAAAATTTCCAGCCACTCCAGAATCAATGAAGGCTTATGTGGTCACTTGGTGACCTATCCACTGGAGCGTGACTGGTATTAGCATTCTTGGGTGGAAAGGAGGCATACGAATAGAAATGCTCAGAGGAATGTCTCATTCCTCCACTAAGTACAGAAGTTTCCCTGTTTCTGGGGACATAATCTTGCTGGGTTGGAGGATGGGTTATCTTGGCTGATACCTTGAGAAGGGTTAGGATATTGGGGTCTGTAGTATCTTGGTCTTCGATCATGCTCTCGCTCTCTTTTATTGCGTCTCTCTTGATTTCTGGCAACTAGTTTTAAACAGAGTGCTATTAGTCTTTCTAGATAGTCTGGCAAATCTCGGTAGGTTAAGGCACCATTCAAAAATTCATTAAGACCTCTCTTGCAAGCAGCTCTGAGAGCACTGCATTCTATAGCATACTGTGCAATGGTTTTTCTGCCTTAAGATAATTCCATGAAAGTGGATTCAGCTTATTCTCATCTCGCTGGAGCATCAAAGACGGTATGGAATGCTGATATAAAGTCCTCAGCATTGCCTAGAAGTAGGGAGTTTCTTTGAAGAAGTGGAGATGCTCATTCTAGAAGATTGATGATGAAGGCAACCTGAGAAGAGTGTGTAGCAAAGGTCTGTGGCGGAAGTGTAACAGAGTATGGAAGTGTAACAGACACTGGATGAGACACCCTTTGCATGCTTTGGGAGCACCTCGGTATTTGTCTGAACCCGGCATCTTAGGGGGTTTAACCCCTTAGTGACATTGCTTTTTTGGCTTGTCTGACGTTGATGACATGGGCTGTTTTAACATTTCTGCAGTGTTTGTGTTTTGCTAAAATATTTTGCTAAAATATGTAAATAAATGTAAAATAAATTTATGAATTTTATTTGAAAAATCATAAACTCTTCTACAAAAGACAGCAAAAAAGCACTGATAAATAGTTTCTAATTTTTGTCCTGATTTCAGAAATAGCACGTTTTATGTTTTTGCCCTTTTAGTAGTGCAAAGCTATTTCAAAATCCTTATTTTTTTTTTCAAAATTAGCGATAGTGACATTATAACAATATGTTCAGCAACACACCACCCAGGCATAGTTTTCTCAGCTTGTTTGGGGGTTAAAAGGCCACATTTGAGAGGTGCTCTTTTTGGTTTTCCAACTTAAAATTAAGACATGCAGAAAACCTGTGCCCATATCCCATCTGGGACGTTTTAAAGCCAGTCACTGCATTTCACCCCACAAAACCATATATTTTTTAAAACTAGACACCCTAGGGTAATTCAGATGGTGGTATTTTAACACTTTCCATGCACTAATTCTACCACCAGCCTATGTCAAAATTTTGGGTAGTACTTTGTTTTCACATACATTGTAATTCAGGAATGAATTAACAGGTCCTGTTATGTGTCATTGTCAAACAACACCTCAATATGGTTCAGCAACATCTCCTGAGTACAGGGATACCACCCATGCATAGGTTTGTCAGCTTGTTGGGGTTAAAAGGCCACATTTGAGAGGTGCCCTTTTTGGTTTTCCAATTTAAAATTATGATTTGGAGAAAACCTGTGCCCATGTCCCATCTGGGACGTTTCAAAGCCAACCAGTGTATTTTACCCTACAAAACCATATATTTTTGAAAAGTAGACACCCTAGGGTATTTCAAATGATGGTATTTTAACACTTTCCATGCACTATTTCTACCACCAGCCTATGTCAAAATTTTGGGTAGTAATTTGTTTACACGTACATTGTACTTCAGGTATGAATTAACAGAAGCTGTTATATGTCATTGTCAAATAACACCTCAATATGGTTCAGCAACATCTCCTGAGTACAGAGATACCACCCATGCATAGGTTTGTCAGCTTGTTGGGGGTTAAAAGGCCACATTTGAGAGGTGCACTTTTTGGTTTTCCAATTTAAAATTATGACTTGCAGAAAACCTCTGCCCATGTCTATTATCGGACATTTTGAAGCCAACCAGTACATTTCACCCCACAAAACCATATATTTTTGAAAAATAGACACCCTAGGGTATTTCAAATAGTGGTATTTTAACACTATCCATGCACTAATTCTTCCACAAGCCTATGTCAAACTTTGGGGTAGTAATTTGTTTTCATACATTGTAATTCAGGCATGAATTAACAGATCCTGGTATGTGTCACTGTCAAACAAAACCTCAATATGTTTTCAGCAACATCTCCTGAGTACAGGGATACAACCCATGCATAATTTTGTCTGCTTTTTTGGGGGTTAAAAGGCCACATTTGAGAGATGCGCTTTTTGGTTTTACAACTTAAAATTATGATATGCAGAAAACCTGTGCCCATGTCCATTATCGGACATATTGAAGCCAACCAGTCCATTTCACCACACAAAACCATATATTTTTTAAAAATGGACACCCTACGGTATTTCAAATGGTGGTATTTTAACACTTTCCATGCACTAATTCTACCGCCAGCCTATGTCAAAATTTTGGTTAGTAATTTGTTTTCACATACATTGTACTTCAGGCATGAATTAACACAACCTGTTATAGATCATTGTCAAACAACACCTCAATATGTGTTCAGCAACATCTCCTGAGTACAGGGATATCACCCATGCATAGGTTTGTCAGCTTGTTGGGGGTTAAAAGGCCACATTTGAGAGGTGCACTTTTTGGTTTTCCAATTTAAAATTATGACTTGCAGAAAACCTGTGCCCATGTCCCATCTGGGAAGTTTCAAAGCCAGCCAGTGTATTTTACCCTACAAAACCATATATTTTTGAAAAGTAGACACCCTAGGGTATTTCAAATGATGGTATTTTAACACTTTCCATGCACTAATTCTACCACCAGCCTAAGTAAGAATTTTGGGTAGTAATTTGTTTACACGTACATTGTACTTCAGGTATGAATTAACAGAACCTGTTATATGTCATTGTCAAACAACACCTCAATATGGTTCAGCAACATCTCCTGAGTACAGGGATACCACCCATGCATAGGTTTGTCAGCTTGTTGGGGGTTAAAAGGCCACATTTGAGAGGTGCACTTTTTGGTTTTCCAATTTAAAATTATGACTTGCAGAAAACCTGTGCCCATGTCTATTATCGGACATTTTGAAGCCAACCAGTCCATTTCACCCCACAAAACCATATATTTTTGAAAAATAGAAAACCTACGGTATTTCAAATGGTGGTATTTTAACACTTTCCGTGCACTAATTCTACCACCAGCCTATGTCAAAATTTTGGGTAGTAATTTGTTTACACGTACATTGTACTTCAGGTATGAATTAACAGAAGCTGTTATATGTCATTGTCAAACAACACCTCAATATGGTTCAGCAACATCTCCTGAGTACAGGGATACTACCCATGCATAGGTTTGTCAGCTTGTTGGGGGTTAAAAGGCCACATTTGAGAGCTGCACTTTTTGGTTTTCCAATTTAAAATTATGACTTGCAGAAAACCTATGCCCATGTCTATTATCGGACATTTTGAAGCCAACCAGTCCATTTCACCCCACAAAACCATATATTTTTGAAAAATAGACACCCTAGGGTATTTCAAATAGTGGTATTTTAACACTTTCCATGCACTAATTCTTCCACAAGCCTATGTCAAACTTTGGGGTAGTAGTTTATTTTCACATCCATTGTAATGCAGGCATGAATTTACAGATCCTGTTATGTGTCACTGTCAAACAACACCTGAATATGTGTTCAGCAACATCTCCTGAGTACAGAGATACCACCCATGCATAGGTTTGTCAGCTTGATTGGGGGTTAAAAGGCCACATTTGAGAGATGCGCTTTTTGGTTTTCCAAATTTGAGTTTTGATATGCAGAAAACCTGTGCCCATGTCCCATTAGGGACATGTTTGAAGCCACCCAGTGCATTTCACTCTACAAAACCATATTTTTTGAAAAGTAGACACACTAGGGTATTTCAAATGGTGGTATTTTAACACATTGCATGTACTAATTCTACCACCAGCCTATGTCAAAATATTGGGTAGTAATTTGTTTTCACATACATTGTAATTCAGGCATGAATTAACAGATCCTGGTATGTGTCACTGTCAAACAAAACCTCAATATGTTTTCAGAAACGTCTCCTGAGTACAGGGATACAACCCATGCATAATTTTGTCTGCTTTTTTGGGGGTTAAAAGGCCACATTTGAGAGATGCGCTTTTTGGTTTTCCAACTTAAAATTATGATATGCAGAAAACATGTGCCCATGTCCATTATCGGACATATTGAAGCCAACCAGTCCATTTCACCACACAAAACCATATATTTTTGAAAAATAGACACCCTAGGGTATTTCAAATGGTGGTATTTTTTTTTTTTTTTTTTAATTATATTTTTATTGATTTTTTATTTTCATGACAGTGTTAATACGTTTCATAAAAATAGACATAAAAGAATATTTTTCATATGACAGAAATAAAACATGAACTGACTTAGGAGAACAAGTGTGCAGCTTATGTATACTGATAAATATGCTGACATCTAAGCCAGTTCCAACAGTAATAAGTCGCGTCTAACTTCCTTCTTCCCCAAACCTTACACTCTTAGCAGAGGTAGGGACACCAATGCAACAAATTCCAAACATTCAAGCCAATCAATTATTATGGGTCCAGAGAGGCACCATCCACAAAGGCTATCTCCGTTATAAGTAAATAGCCGACTCTCCGGATCCATTAGAAATATAATCAAAATATTTAGCACTATTTTTTGTTTTGTTTTTAAACAAAAACAAAAAAAAAACAACTCAGGTATCTCACATCAAAATAAACAAAAATGATTAATGTTACATACGGCAGAGATAGAACCTAGAAACAGATATGTACTGCTTATATATTCTGTTATATATACTGTCGTGTGAGCCCAATCTGACATTAAGAGCTTGGGGCTATTCATAAGTTAAATTACTTGAGGACATATTCGTGGGGGCATACACACCAAGTGAACTAGTCCCTCCTCTCCCAATATTATTTTATGGTCAGATTACTGATATACCTAACATCCTATGGGGTGGTCAGTATATCTGGTAGGTGACAATTCAATATAGTGGTATCTAACATTGACTACATCTACTCTCACCTGGGCTAGCCCTTGTAGCGAGAGTTGGAATGTCTATCAACAAGTGCATAACATCAAAACATAACTGTTGTGGGTTCAGAAAGTGACCTTCTATCAATAAGATCTCACAGTAAGCATAGTGTCTCCACTCTGAATCCACAAGAATATGAACAACATATATAATATGAACGGCTATTGTTAAAAACAGTGGTTAGGGGGAGACCGGAAGATAGCAGGTTTAGGAGGAGAGCAATGTGAGTAAAAAAAATAAATACATTTAAAAAAAGAAGAAGAAGCTAGAGCAGAAAAGGAGCTGCAATTACTCAGGATGCAAGAGAAAAGGCAGATAAAAGGGGCGAAAATGCATGGCATTATGTTCGTGGTGAATTTGGGCAAGAAAAAATGGGAATTTCAAAGTCCTCTCTCCTTGATCAGTCACTGAGATAGAATTCTGCTGCCCGGGGGTACTGTTTTTGTCTTCTGGGGGGCTTCAGTGGATTCATCTGCACTGCTGCCGCCTGGGTTCCATGAAGAAGGGGGCGTAAAAGGTGGAGCATGTTGATTTAAAGGTCTTGCCGGGAGGGTAGGCATAGGAGGCAAGGAGAGATCCGAGAGGAAGGACTGAGTCTCTCGAACATCGGTTAGGCGGTGCGTCAAACCATCTTTGCGGACCAAAAGAGAGCGAGCCGGGCCCCATTGGTATTGTACCTGCAGGGTACGGAGATGAGTGGTTAGGGGACGTAGTGATCGTCGCCAGGAAACCGTCGGATGGGTCAGGTCCGGGAATGCTTGCAAGTTGTGGGATTCAAACTTGATTGGGTTAGGGCCCTGGAACCTTGCCAGGAAAAAGGACTTGTCTGTAAAACTTCGGAATTGGATTATAATGTCCCTAGGGGAGTCTGGCGGTGCAGCAGTGGCTTTCGCCACTCTGAACATGTCATCGAAACGCAGTGGTCTGCCTTGAGTAGTGGGGGAGAGTTGTGCTAATAGCCGTCTTATGAGATTCGGTACTTCTTGTAGGTCTATTCCTTCGCCAACACCACGCAGCCTTATATTTTTGCGACGTGATCTATTTTCTAGTTCTTCAAGTTTAAGGTGAAGCGCATCCTGTTGCTTGTCAAGGGCTCTATAGTGTTTCCCCAGTTTTTCCACCTTAGAGTCAGAGATCTTTTTCTCAGTTTCCAGGTGTGTCACTTTGGTCTCCAAAGCTTTAATGTTACATTGAATGTCCGCCACTCCGCGATCAATTATTTGCTTTACTTCAGTGATAAGCAGTTGAAAGTCCTCTCTTGTGATTGGGGAAACTGCCTTAGCCGCAACTGGTGCTGGGGGTGAGTAATGGCGTGGTCCCGTCTCCAGTAAAGGAGAGTCCTCATAGTCGGAGTCTTCTGAGACGTCCGGCGTGTAGCCGGGTGGGAGCATATGTTGATTCAGAGACCTGGGGGGTCTGGTTAGCAGTAACCCTATGTCGTGAGACTCTGGGCCTGGTTTAGGTTTTCTGGACTTCTTCCCCATGGTAAGTATAGTCTCTAGACAGATAAGACCCTCTCAGCACGGCTGCTTTTTCTAGACAGTTAGTAGTTTGAAACCCTCCTAGGTAATTAGTCTGTCCAAGGTAGAGAGTGTGTTCTCTCAAGGCTTGGAGTTGAAAGCTTCTGATATGTGTGCTCTCCAGGGCTAAACAGACATACTACATAGAGGTGTTTGTTGGCCTGCCTGTGTTCCAGTGTGGAAGGGGGGTCCCAAATGGTGGTATTTTAACACTTTCCATGCACTAATTTTACCACCAGCTTATGTCAAAATTTTGGGTAGTAATTTGTTTACACGTACATTGTACTTCAGGTATGAATTAACAGAAGCTGTTATATGTCATTGTCAAATAACACCTCAATATGGTTCAGTAACATCTCCTGATTACAGAGATACCACCCATGCATAGGTTTGTCAGCTTGTTGGGGGTAAAAAGGCCACATTTGAGAAGTAAGCTTTTTGGTTTTCCAACTTGAAATTATAATATGCAGAAAACCTATGCCAATGTCAATTATCGGACATTTTGAAGCCAACCAGTCCATTTCACCCCACAAAACCGTATATTTTTGAAAAATAGACACCCTAGGGTATTTCAAATAGTGGTATTTTAACACTTTCCATGCACTAATTCTTCCACAAGCCTATGTCAAACTTTGGGGTAGTAGTTTATTTTCACATCCATTGTAATGCAGGCATGAATTTACAGATCCTGTTATGTGTCACTGTCAAACAACACCTGAATATGTGTTCAGCAACATCTCCTGAGTACAGAGATACCACCCATGCATAGGTTTGTCAGCTTGATTGGGGGTTAAAAGGCCACATTTGAGAGATGCGCTTTTTGGTTTTCCAAATTTGAGTTTTGATATGCAGAAAACCTGTGCCCATGTCCCATTAGGGACATGTTTGAAGCCACCCAGTGCATTTCACTCTACAAAACCATATTTTTTGAAAAGTAGACACACTAGGGTATTTCAAATGGTGGTATTTTAACACATTGCATGTACTAATTCTACCACCAGACTATGTCAAAATATTGGGTAGTAATTTGTTTTCACATACATTGTAATTCAGGCATGAATTAACAGATCCTGTTATGTGTCACTGTCAAACAAAACCTCAATATGTTTTCAGCAACATCTCCTGAGTACAGGGATACAACCCATGCATAATTTTGTCAGCTTTTCGGGTGGTTAAAAGGCCACATTTGAGAGATGCGCTTTTTGGTTTTCCAACTTAAAATTATGATATGCAGAAAACCAATGCCAATGTCCATTATCGGACATTTTGAAGCCAACCAGTCCATTTCACCCCACAAAACCATATATTTTTGAAAAATAGAAAACCTACGGTATGTCAAATGGTGGTATTTTAACACTTTCCATGCATTAATTCTACCGCCAGCCTATGTAAAAATTTTGGTTAGTAATTTGTTTTCACATACATTGTACTTCAGGCATGAATTAACACAACCTGTTATAGATCATTGTCAAACAACACCTCAATATGTGTTCAGCAACATCTCCTGAGTACAGGGATACCACCCATGCATAGGTTTGTCAGCTTGTTGGGGGTTAAAAGGCCACATTTGAGAGGTGCACTTTTTGGTTTTCCAATTTAAAATTATGACTTGCAGAAAACCTGTACCCATGTCTATTATCGGACATTTTGAAGCCAACCAGTCCAATTCACCCCACAAAACCATATATTTTTGAAAAATAGACACCCTAGGGTATTTCAAATAGTGGTATTTTAACACTTTCCATGCACTAATTCTTCCACAAGCCTATGTCAAACTTTGGGGTAGTAGTTTGTTTTCACATACATTGTACTTCAGGCATGAATTTACAGATCTTGCTATGTGTCACTGTCAAACAACACCTCAATATGTGTTCAGAAACATCTCCTGAGTACAGAGATACCACCCATGCATAGGTTTGTCAGCTTGATTGGGGGTTAAAAGGCCACATTTGAGAGATGCGCTTTTTGGTTTTCCAAATTTGAATTTTGACATGCAGAAAACCTGTGCCCATTTCCCATCAGGGACATGTATGAAGCCAACCAGTGCATTTCACTCTACAAAACCATATATGTTTGAAAAGTAGACACCCTAGGGTATTTCAAATGATGGTATTTTAACACTTTCCATGCACTAATTCTACCACCAGCCTATGTCAAAATTTTGGGTAGTAATTTGTTTTCACATACATTGTACTTCAGGCATGAACTAACAGAACCTGTTATGTGTCACTGTCAAACAACACCTCAGTATGGTTCAGCAACATCTCATGAGTACAGGGATTCCACCCATGCATAGGTTTATCAGCTTGTTTGGGGGTAAAAAGGCCACATTTGAGAAGTGTGCTTTTTGGTTTTCCAACTTGAAATTATAATATGCAGAAAACCTATGCCAATGTCCATTATCGGACATTTTGAAGCCAACCAGTCCATTTCACCCCACAAAACAATATATTTTTGAAAAATAGAAGACCTACGGTATTTCAAATGGTGGTATTTTAACACTTTCCATCCACTAATTCTACCACCAGCGTATGTCAAAATTTTGGGTAGTAATTTGTTTTCACATACATTGTACTTCAGGCATGAATTAACAGAACCTGTTATGTGTCACTGTCAAACAACACCTCAGTATGGTTCAGCAACATCTCATGAGTACAGGGATTCCACCCATGCATAGGTTTATCCGCTTGTTTGGGGGTTAAAAGGCCAAATTTGAGAAGTGTGCTTTTTGGTTTTCCAACTTGAAATTATGATATGCAGAAAACCAATGCCAATGTCCATTATCGGACATTTTGAAGCCAACCAGTCCATTTCACCCCACAAAACCATATATTTTTGAAAAATAGAAAACCTACGGTATTTCAAATGGTGGTATTTTAACACTTTCCATGCACTAATTCAACCACCAGCCTTTGTCAAAATTTTGGGTAGTAATTTGTTTACACGTACATTGTACTTCAGGTACGAATTAACAGAAGCTGTTATATGTCTGTGGCGAAACCGGCCTCGCCACGTGTCCTTGGAGGGGGCTGCTTGCCCGCCTCTTGCCTTTGGACTATGGACCAGACTTTATGTGAATGTGTTATACCCCAGATAGGAATCCCAGGGAGCCCATTCGTATGAAACTGACTGTAAAGACTTTGGCTCCATGGCGATTAAACTGTATTTGTGTGGTCCGAGCGCCATTCACTTAATAATGTGCGCTCAGACCTGAGCTATCTGGGGATATGTGAAATGTCTGTGTGTTATGTGTAAAATGTGACTT
The DNA here is from genome assembly GCA_036172795.1 of Pelodytes ibericus. Taxonomy (NCBI): domain Eukaryota; kingdom Metazoa; phylum Chordata; class Amphibia; order Anura; family Pelodytidae; genus Pelodytes; species Pelodytes ibericus. Next base: position 45,372,520 of record CM069866.1, on the reverse strand, counting down.
TATGTATTTTAAAGTGTTTTGTGTCTTTTTGCAACCATGTGCTTAATGGAGTCTTGTGTCTGTCCTGGGAGATAATTGAATTACTTATCTCCAGGATAGAAGACTCTGAAACTGGTTTGGGCCAGAAAGCCATGCTTCATTTAGTCACAAAGGACTTTTTACTAACTTTTGAACCCCTTGTCTGATTTGTGCCATTTTTGAATATGTTGTTCCCCTGAATGGATTGATTGTGAATATGTAATTTTATGTGAATGTGATGTATGGTTTTGGAGTTATGAAAGTTGGGTAGAAAGTATGTTTTAACTGTATGTATAATTGAGTTTCCTCTCAGGATAAGGGGAGGGAATATGTGGGATGTAACTGTGATGTGATTGGTTGTTTTGTAACGCCCTGTGGGCTGTACTATGTTTGTGGATTGGGAATAAAAGAGACTGTATGTGACAGTACAGGGAGTTCCTGCTTAACCCTCAAAGTGAAGTGTCGTCTCATTATTGGGGGAAGGATTTATTGTATGCTGTTCCAGTTTGACTGCTAGGAGAGTAAACCTATTCGTATGGTTCCTATTCAACTGTCTACAGCATTCATATGCTTGGGAGGATTCATATGCTTCTCCGGTTTGGTGGTTGTGGTGTCTGCTGCAGTGCTTGGAGTACTCAGGAAGCGCTAGGAGCATCCTTTAACGGAGGTACCCAGTCGGGGTGCCAGGCGATCCGTTACAATGTCATTGTCAAATAACACCTCAGTATGGTTCAGCAACATCTCCTGAGTACAGGGATACCACCCATGCATAGGTTTGTCAGCTTGTTGGGGGTTAAAAGGCCACATTTGAGAGGTGCACTTTTTGGTTTTCCAATTTAAAATTATGACTTGCAGAAAACCTGTACCCATGTCTATTATCGGACATTTTGAAGCCAACCAGTCCAATTCACCCCACAAAACCGTATATTTTTGAAAAATAGACACCCTAGGGTATTTCAAATAGTGGTATTTTAACACTTTCCATGCACTAATTCTTCCACAAGCCTATGTCAAACTTTGGGGTAGTAGTTTGTTTTCACATACATTGTACTTCAGGCATGAATTTACAGATCTTGCTATGTGTCACTGTCAAACAACACCTCAATATGTGTTCAGCAACATCTCCTGAGTACAGAGATACCACCCATGCATAGGTTTGTCAGCTTGATTGGGGGTTAAAAGGCCACATTTGAGAGATGCGCTTTTTGGTTTTCCAAATTTGAATTTTGACATGCAGAAAACCTGTGCCCATTTCCCATCAGGGACATGTATGAAGCCAACCAGTGCATTTCACTCTACAAAACCATATATGTTTGAAAAGTAGACACCCTAGGGTATTTCAAATGATGGTATTTTAACACTTTCCATGCACTAATTCTACCACCAGCCTATGTCAAAATTTTGGGTAGTAATTTGTTTTCACATACATTGTACTTCAGGCATGAACTAACAGAACCTGTTATGTGTCACTGTCAAACAACACCTCAGTATGGTTCAGCAACATCTCATGAGTACAGGGATTCCACCCATGCATAGGTTTATCAGCTTGTTTGGGGGTAAAAAGGCCACATTTGAGAAGTAAGCTTTTTGGTTTTCCAACTTGAAATTATAATATGCAGAAAACCTATGCCAATGTCAATTATCGGACATTTTGAAGCCAACCAGTCCATTTCACCCCACAAAACCATATATTTTTGAAAAATAGAAAACCTACGGTATTTCAAATGGTGGTATTTTAACACTTTCCATGCACTAATTCAACCACCAGCCTATGTCAAAATTTTGGGTAGTAATTTGTTTACACGTACATTGTACTTCAGGTACGAATTAACAGAAGCTGTTATATGTCATTGTCAAATAACACCTCAGTATGGTTCAGCAACATCTCATGAGTACAGGGATTCCACCCATGCATAGGTTTATCCGCTTGTTTGGGGGTTAAAAGGCCAAATTTGAGAAGTGTGCTTTTTGGTTTTCCAACTTGAAATTATGATATGCAGAAAACCAATGCCAATGTCCATTATCGGACATTTTGAAGCCAACCAGTCCATTTCACCCCACAAAACCATATATTTTTGAAAAATAGAAAACCTACGGTATTTCAAATGGTGGTATTTTAACACTTTCCAAGCACTAATTCAACCACCAGCCTATGTCAAAATTTTGGGTAGTAATTTGTTTACACGTACATTGTACTTCAGGTACGAATTAACAGAAGCTGTTATATGTCATTGTCAAATAACACCTCAGTATGGTTCAGCAACATCTCCTGAGTACAGGGATACCACCCATGCATAGGTTTGTCAGCTTGTTGGGGGTTAAAAGGCCACATTTGAGAGGTGCACTTTTTGGTTTTCCAATTTAAAATTATGACTTGCAGAAAACCTGTACCCATGTCTATTATCGGACATTTTGAAGCCAACCAGTCCAATTCACCCCACAAAATCATATATTTTTGAAAAATAGACACCCTAGGGTATTTCAAATAGTGGTATTTTAACACTTTCCATGCACTAATTCTTCCACAAGCCTATGTCAAACTTTGGGGTAGTAGTTTATTTTCACATCCATTGTAATTCAGGAATGAATTTACAGATCCTGTTATGTGTCACTGTCAAACAACACCTGAATATGTGTTCAGCAACATCTCCTGAGTACAGAGATGCCACCCATGCATAGGTTTATCAGCTTTTTGGTTTTCCAAATTTGAATTTTGATATGCAGAAAACCAATGCCAATGTCCATTATCGGACATTTTGAAGCCAACCAGTCCATTTCACCCCACAAAACCATATATTTTTGAAAAATAGAAAACCTACGGTATTTCAAATGGTGTTATTTTAACACTTTCCATGCACTAATTCTACCACCAGCCTATGTCAAAATTGTGGGTAGTAATTTGTTTACACGTACATTGTACTTCAGGTATGAATTAACAGAAGCTGTTATATGTCATTGTCAAACAACACCTCAGTATGGTTCAACAACATCTCATGAGTACAGGGATTCCACCCATGCATAGGTTTATCCGCTTGTTTGGGGGTAAAAAGGCCAAATTTGAGAAGTGTGCTTTTTGGTTTTCCAACTTGAAATTATGACATGCAGGAAACCTGTGCCAATGTCCTCTCTGGGACATTTTTGAATCCAGCCAGTGTATTTTACCGCACAAAATCATATATTTTTGAAGAATAGACACACTAGGGTATTTCAAATGGTGGTATTTTAACACTTTCCAGGCACTAGTTCTACCACCAGCCTATGATAACATTTTGGGTAGTACTTTGTTGTCGCAAACATTGTACTTCAGGAATGAATTAACAGAATCTGTTATGTGTCACTGTCAAACAACACCTCAATATGTGTTCAGCAACATTTTCTGAGCAGTGGTGTATCTTGGTTTTGTGCTGCCCTAGGCAGACAAATTTTGGGCACCCCCCCTACCCAAGATGCACACCCATGACATGACCCATAACCCACATTGCACAACAAGGACATGCCCCATCACCCCATTTACATACACATTGCCAATGTTATTTGCCATTAATATTCCCCAGCTCTTTTGCCCAATAATATGCCAGTATTATTTTCCATTAATATGCCCCAGCCAATTTGCCCAATAATATGCCAGTATTATTTTATCATTAATATTCCCCAGCCAATTTGCCCAATAATATGCCAGTATTTGCCATTGAATATACCCCTGCCAATTTGCCCAATATTATGCCTGTATAATTTGCCATTAATATTCCCCAGCCAATTTGCCCAATAATATGCCAGTGTTATTCTGCCATTTAATATGCTGTCGTATTATTAATAACCATAAAAATATGAATATGAGTTATTAATTATGAATCATAACAAATTATGAAAATTAATGATTCATATATATGGGTCCGACTAAAAATACCCATATCAAGAATTCGTTATGTATGTGAGAGTTTGGATGACGTTTTTACAAAAAGTAAATACAATGCAACAATTATTAATAAAATAAAAATGAATTTATTGAATATAGAATAAAGATCAAATGGTAAGCAAAATAGCATAACAACAAAATATAATATCAATAGATGTTAATCATAATTCACATGTATGACTTATAACATAAGCAAGTAGGACAAAGCATAAATTATGCAGCTATGTACCTATATCAACATACATGTAGAATAATTTACTATGCAGTACATTTCTGACCATAAGATGGCCATGCATTTTATTTAGATACAACCTACATTGATAATGATTAGTATTTAAAATGGTTAATGATAGTACACCATAATTACCTACAAATTCCCAACATATACTCTGCTTAGGTAAGGTAATATTACTAAATCATATAACTACTCAAGGTGGCTATTCCTTAATCTGCCCGGTAAATGATAATGTATGTATTCTAGCTTAGACTTTAAGAATGAGAATTTTAGATAATCTTTGGAGATTAGATATGACATATTTGGGTAAATAGCTAGACTATAGGAAATTATGGTTCTTTTGTTAATATCTCTAGGATATTCCTCTGGCATCCTTCTGCAGAAAGGATGACAGATGAACAACAGGCTAAAACATATAGATCCCAGAAATTGTGGGATTTAAGATAAATTTACCCAAATATATATGCTAATGACATCCATAAAAAATGAGATTATGCTAGAAACAAAGTACCACAGTTATACATTACCGGCAGAGGTTGGTTTGCAGTTGGGACTCCTTCAATTGAAGAATTGAGTGACGGGAGTTACTCCTGGGACTTAGCTCAATACTATGGGTATGGAGATTTCTATTGTTATAATGAACATGTGCAAATAAAAGCCTCATATTCCTGAGTCCTCCCCAGAAGGAGAGAGACTCAGCCCGTTTCTAAAACATTCCCATTTCTCACCCTACTAGTGGCAGCTCTCCCAGTCTTCCCAGATCTTTTCAGGTATCTCAGGTCCTTTTCTCTACACCTCCAGTATCCACTTATCAACCAAACCTTATCTCAGACTCACACCCTGTTTCTGTAACTTCTAACCAATTGAATGGATGGTTGTATTTAATTTAAATGAGATGATGTCATGGTTTATAGCTACACCTGGATTGTGAGTATAATAGAAGACAATATATATGTTTAAATGTCTAACAGTGTTAATACAATTTGAAATTAGAGTAAATATGTATCATATTCTTATTCTTATCATTGCACATTAAATAAAAATGTATAATAACATATATACCACACTAATAAAACAATAAAAACAATATTCTAATTAATATGTAGGATTAATTATACTTTACATTTTTATTAGTGAAGGTGTGATATAATTATATATTTTATTGGGTGATTTGAATCAACTAGGTGTATTTATAATAACCCTTATTAGATTCTACAAATCAAAAATCCCAATAATCTCAGTGTGTCTGTGTCTGTCGGTTTCTGCCAGTTTGGGTGGGCTAGCAAGTTGTAGAGAAGTCCCCCTTCTCCTCTAGTATGTACACAGCTGTATCTGTATCAGTACAATGAGATGTGGCTTTAGAGTAATAAACCTTGCACAACAATGGCCACCTTATCTGTTCCGGTGATACTATGAACTTATCAGTAAAATATTTGGTTACAGATAACATAGTTAGGAATGTGGAAGACTTTCCTTTTATCCTCAGGGACACAGAATAAGATTTTAACACAGAGAAGGATGTCCAAAAACTGTCACAAAATGGAGGCTGCTGACATCCATCTTGTTATACTTGGCTTCTGCTTCATTCATATGTACCAGTCTCGAGATTACTTTTCAATACCTCTGACAATGCCCCAGCCAATTTGCCCAATAATATGCCAGTGTTATTTGCCATTAATAAGCCCCAGCCAATGTGCTCAATAATATGCCAGTTTTATTTGCCATTTAATATGCCCCTGACAATTTGCCCAATAATATGCCAGTGTTAATTGCCATTTAATATGCCCCTGCTAAATTGCCCAATAATATGCCAGTGTTATTTGCCATTTAATATGCCCCTGCTAATTTGCCCAATAAAATGCCAGTGTTATTTGCCATTTAATATGCCCCTGCTAATTTGCCCAATAATATGCCAGTGTTATTTGCCATTTAATATGCCCCAGCCAATTTGCCCAATAATATGCCAGTGTTATTTGCCATTTAATATGCCCCAGCCAATTTGCCCAATAATATGCCAGTGTTATGTACCATTAATATGCCCCAGTAAATTTGCCCAATAATATGCCAGTGTTATGTCCCATTAATAAACCCCAGACAATTTCCCCCCATCTCCCCAGCACTTACCTGTTTTCCCTCGTGGCCAATGGCAGGCAGCATGGTCTGCACCATGCTGCCTGTTCTGATCCCAGGCGGTTGTGCCGACAGGTCACGTGACCCGGCGCGCGTATGACGACGGTGCGCCGGTCACGTGACTGTCGGCACTTCCGTGTCACACTGCACTGAACAGGCAGCACTGAGGTTTCTCTTTGCTGCCTGTTCGGCTCCCCGTGCAGGCCGCCGGCAGAGGGGAGGTGAGGTTGGATCTTCCGATCCCTTCTCACCTCCGTTTCTGCCTGCAAGAGCGGGCTTTTTTTTTTTTTTTAACCCCTTAAGGACAGAGCCTTTGAAACATTATAGTCCTTTCTGGACAATGGCTATTTTAACATTTCTGTGCAGTTTGTGTTTAGCAGTAATTTTCTTCTTCGTCATTTGCTGTACCCACACATATTATATATTGGTTTTATCGGGACAAAAAGGGCTTTCTATGGATGCCATATTTTTGATCATATCTTATCATATTATTAAAAAAAATAATAAAATATGGTAAAAAAAAAAAATACACAAATTTCTTTGTTCTTATTTGAAACAACTTCTCCTCATCGACAATAGCGAACAGAAAAACATGCTAAATAGATTCTACTATTTCTCCTGAGTACAGGGATACCACCCATGCATAGGTTTGTTGGGTTGTTTGGGGGCTAAAATGCCAAATTTGTGAGGTGCAGTTTTTTGTTTTCCAACTTGAAATTTTTACATGCAGACAGCCTGCACCCATGTCCCATTTGGGACATATTTGAAACCAGCCAGTGTATTTTACCCCATCAACCCATATATTTTTTAAAAGTAGACACCCTAGGCTATCTCAAATGGTGGTATTTTAACACTTTCCATGCACTAATTCTACCACCAGCCTTTGTCAAAGTTTGTGGTAGTAATTTTTTGTGTTTTTTTTTCACAAACCTTGTACTTCAGACATGAATTTACAGATTTTGGTATGTGTCACTGCCAAATAACACCCAATAAGTGTTCAGCAACATCTCTTGAGTACAGGGATACCCCCCATGCATAGGTTTGTTGGATTGTTTGGGGGGTAAAAGGCCAAATTTGGGAGGTGAAGTTTTTGGTTTTCCAATTTGAAATTTTGACATGCAGACAGCCTGCACCCATGTCCCATTTGGGACATATTTGAAACCAGCCAGTGTATTTTACCACATCAACCCATATATTTTTTAAAAGTAGACACCCTAGGCTATCTCAAATGGTGGTATTTTTACACTTTCCATGCACTAATTCTACCACCAGCCTTTGTCAAAGTTTGTGGTAGTAATTTGTTTGTGTTTTTTTTTTCACAAACCTTGTACTTCAGACATGAATTTACAGATTTTGGTATGTGTCACTGCCAAATAACACCCCAATAAGTGTTCAGCAACATCTCTTGAGTACAGGGATACCACCCATGCATAGGTTTGTTGGGTTGTTTGGGGGGTAAAAGGCCAAATTTGGTAGGTGCAGTTTTTGGTTTTCCAAATTGAAATTTTGACATGCAGACCGCCTGCACCCATGTCCCATTTGGGACATATTTGAAACCAGCCAGTGTATTTTACCCCATCAACCCATATATTTTTTAAAAGTAGACACCCTACGCTATTTCAAATGGTGGTATTTTAACACTTTCCATGCACTAATTCTACCACCAGTCTTTCTCAAAGTTTGTGGTAGTAATTTTTGTGTGGTTTTTTTTCACAAATATTGTATTTTAGACATAAATTCACAGATTTTGGTATGTGTCACTGCCAAACAATAACCCAATATGTGTTCAACAACATCTCCTGAGTACAGGGATACCACCCATGCATAGGTTTGTTGGGTTGTTTGGGGGCTAAAAGGGCCACATTGTGAAGGTGCGCATTTTCAACTTGGAATATTGACGTGTAGCCAGCCTGAGCCCATCTTTCATTTGGGACTTTTTTTTAAAGTAGGACAGTGTATTTTACCCCAAAAAGTATATATTTTGTAAAAGTAGACACCCTAGGCTATTTTAAATGGTGTTATTTTAACGCTTTCCATGCACCAATTCTACCACCAGCCTTTGTCAAAGTTTGTGGTAGTCATTTTATTGTGTATTTTTTCCCACATACATTGTACTTTAGACACAAATTCACATATTTCGGTATGTGTCACTGACAAACAATACCACAATATATGTTCAGCAACATCTCCCGAGCACAGGGATACCACCCATGCATAGCTTTGTCAGCTTTGTTGGGTGTTGAAAGGCTACATTTGAGAGGTGCGCTTTTTGATTTTCAAACTTGGAATTTGAACATGTAGAGCAAGGAAGGGGTTAATAGCTCTTATAAGAGCCTTTGTAGTACTGTACAAAAAAATTAACCCCTAAAAATGCACAGACAAGAAAAAATGTTCTGCTGTGCAGTGATCAGTGACAGGGAAGGGGTTAATACACTACACTATACAAAGGGTATGGCTTTTATAAAAGCACTTGGGACTCACAATTTTTTAACATTTTATTTAATTTATTACAATTAAAAAATTATGTTATACAGATCTGTCTCTTTCCCTCACTAAAACTCAAGTGAGGAGAGGGAGGCAGATCCATATGGGTCAGAACAATATTTACGAACCAGACGAATGGTGATGCTCATCTGAGAAATCACCAAACCACCTTTGCCACTGATCGGCTGTTACTGATCGCTATACACGCGTTCAGACAGCTTCAAAAGGAATACACGTAATCCCCTAGTGGGTATAATTAACCCCTAGTGAGTCTGACAAAAAAAATGCTGATAGCAAAAAAAAATCCTTCGGCGACTAGATTGCTCCATATGCGCTGCTTAGGCAGTGACCATATGCACTGCTTAGGCAGTGACCATATGTGCTGCTTAGGAAGTGATATACGGCAAGGAAGGGGTTAATAGCTCTTAAAAGAGGCTTTGATATACTGTAATAAATCAAAGTAAAAAAAAATAACCCCTAAAAAAATGCACAGACAGCAAAAAATGTGCTGCTGTGTAAGATCACTGCATACACAGCGATCAATTGCAGGGAAGGGTTTAAATACTGGAAACGGCTTTTATAAAAGCCTTTGGGTCTCAATTCTATTAAATATATTATAATTAAAAACTTACATTATACAGCTCTGTCTCCCTCCCTCACTAAAACTCAAGTGAGAGGGAGGCAGATCTACACGGGTCAGATCAAATATTTACAAATATTGATCTAACCAGACGAATGGTGATGCTCATCTAAGCAAACGCCAACCCGCCTTTGTCACTTATCAGCTGTTACTGATCGCTACACATGCGGTCAGACAGCTAAAAAATTTTTTTTTACGTTAAACGTAGTCCCCTAGCGGGTATAATTAACACGTGACGGGTGTAATAAAAAAGTAAAAAAAAATGTAAAAATGCTTCTGCAGCAAGATTGCTGCATTTGCGTCAGATCGCTGCTTAGGCAGTGATCTACAGCAAGAAAGGGGTTAATCTCTCTTAAAAGAGCTTTTTTTTATACTGTAATGAATTACAGTAAAAAAAAATGAACCCCTAAAAAATGCACAGACAGCAAAAAATGTGCTGCTGTGTATGATCACTGCGTACACAGCGATCAATGGCAGGGAAGGGGTTAAATGGCTTTTATAAAAGCCCTCGGTGTTTAAAATTGTATTAAATATTTTTTTTATTATTTTATTTTATTTTTTTACTTTATCTGATCTGTCTCTCTCCCTTACTATAACTAGTAAGGTGAGGGAGGCAGATCAATACTTGTCAAAGGCAATATTTGCTAATATTGCCTTTGACTGTATGGTAACATAGATCTGTTGTGCCGGCATCGATTGGCTCCCCCTAGAGCATCGGAAGTTAAATACTTTCACTTCCGATGCTCTTGCCATTAGAAGGGAAGCGCTGCCTGTACAGGCAGCGTTCCCTTCTACTGAGCCGATGGGGTCGCTCAGGAGAGCGACCACCATCGGCTCTGGGCAGCCTGAAGGTGTTGTTAAGTGCCTCGCTGGCGAGGCACTTTAACAACACCGGAGATGCTTAGAAAGTGAACGATCGTTCGCTTTCTAAGCACATGTGTGCAGTGGGCGCATTTTTAAATGGCTGCTACGATCACTCCGTGGAGTGATCGTAGCGCGCCCCTGCACATTTGGGGGGTGTTGCACAATGCCTCTACCTACCGCTGGTCGCTTTCTTTACTCAGTTTAGTGCATGACGTGCCAGGCACGTCACCTGTCGGCAAGTCCTCGATTTGCCGTGACGTGCCTGGTACGTCATCTGTCGTTAAGGGGTTAAAGGGCCAGATTTTTTTTTTCTTTTTTTTTTTTCTTTCAGCGCTGGGGGGGCGCTGCCACTGCCCAAAATGTGCCGCCCTACCTCATGGTAAATACAGCACTGCTCCTGAGTACAGGGATGCCACCCATGCATAGGTTTGTCAGCTTGTTTGGGGTTTAAAAGGCCACCTTTGAGAGGTGTGATTTTTGGTTTTCCAACTTGAAATTATGACATGCAGAAAACCTGTGCCCATGTCCTCTCTAGGACATTTTTGATGCCAGCCAGTGTATTTTACCCCACAACATCATATATTTTTGAAGAATAGACACCCTAGGGTATTTCAAATGGTTTTTTTTTAACACTTTCCATGCACTAATTCTACCACCATTCTATGTCAACGTTTTGGGTTGTAATTTGTTTTCACATACACTGTACTTCGGGCATGAATTTACAGATCCTGGTACATGTCACTGTCAAACAACACCTCAATATGTGTTCAGTAACATCTCCTGAATACAGGGATACCACCCATGCATAGGTTTGTCAGCTTGATTGGGGGTTAAAAGGCCACATTTGAGTGGATCAACCCGGGGCGGGAATATGTGATGTAGGACGCCAAGGCGGAGCCTACGGGGTAGTGTGTGATCGCCCGACATCAGCACAATCGCGGTCCCTGCTCCCTTCAGCCTCCACGAGGACCAACCATGCCGACACCGTAGCCCACAGCCCAGATAATCTATCTGCCGCACCTGACTCCAGTAAGCCGCTACCACAGAAAGCCTGCTCCGTCGGGACTTAAGGATCGGATGAAAGGGTACTCGCTGTCAGCACCCACTGCCTATAATCAACGATCCAGCTGCGGAACTCAGATAAGTGCACTAAATAATAAAGACCTTAGGCAATATGCTTACCCACATAAACTCAAAAGTGTAGTCAAAAGTCGATAGATGCTGGATTGCTGCTATATTGCTGTAATACAGCTCACTGTTGCCTACTGCCTTGGACTAAAGGAGCTGAATAGTGATATATTTTCATTGATTTAAAAAGCTGGACTTTGATAAATTGCTGTCAAATTTACTTTGATTTAAAGTGCTGGATGCTGAAATAGAGCTAAATTTGAGGAACTAGAGGTTGTCAATAGTGATGTTATACTCCCCCTGATTTAAAGAGCTGGACGCTGATAAAAGTGCTATAATACTCTCTGTGAGCTGGACACTGATAAGAGTGTTGTACTAGTTGCTGATTTAAAGAGCAGGTGGTCGATAAAAATATTGCCGCTCTCTCTTCAATCTAAATGCTGTAATATCCTCTCTGATCTAAAGAGTTGGATGCTGATAAAAGCGCTGCAATACGCCCCCCGATTTAAGGAGCTGGACGCTGATAAAAGTGCTGTAATATTCTCTTTGATCTAAAGGGCTGGATGCTGATAAAAAGGGCTGTAATATTCTCTCTGGATGCTGGACGCTGATAGAAGGGTTGCAATATTCTCTCTAAATTAAAGAGCCGAATGTTGATTTAAGTGTTGCAATACTCTCCCTGATTTAAAGAATCGGATGCTGATAAAGACGCGGTACTGCTTTCTCTGATTCAAAGAGTTGGATGCTAATAAAAGTGTCGTAGTGCTGTAATATTCTATCTGATTTAAAGAGCTGGATACTGATAAAAGTGCCGTAATACTCTCCCTGATCTAGAGAGTTTGATGTTGATAAAAGGGTTGTAATATCCTCTCCAAATTAAAGAGCCGGATGCTGATAAAAGTGTTGCAATATTCCCCTTGATTTAAAGAACTGGATGCTGATAAAGTCGCTGTACTATTCTCTCTGATTCAAAGATCTGGATGCTAATAGAAGTGCCGTAGTGCTGTAATATTCTATCTAATTTAGAGAGCTGGATGCTGATAACAGTGCTGTAAGATTCTTCTTGATTTAAAGAGCTGGAGGCTGATAAAAGCGCTGTAATATTCACTCTGATTTAAAGAGCTGGACGCCAATAAAAAGGGCTGTAATACTCTCTCTGAGAGCAGGATTATGATAAAAGGGGTATAATATTCTCTCTAATTTAAAGAGCCGGATTCTGACAAAAGTGTTGCAATATTCACCCTAATTAAAGGAGTTGGATGTTGATAGTATTCTCTTCAATCTAATGAGCTGGATGCTGATAAAGCGCTGTAATATTCTCCCAAATCTAAAGAGTTGGACTCACACAAGAGTGCTGTAACACACTACCAGTCAAAGAACTGGATACCGACAAAAGTGCATCATTATTCCCTATGATTTAAAGAGCTGGATGCTGATAATAAGTGCTGAAATAATTTTCCTGACTTAAAGAGCTTGACGCTGATAAAAGTACTGTAACTGGATGCCGATAGGAGTGCTGTAATACTCTCCCTGACAAAGAGTCGGAGGCTGTCAAAAGTGCTGCAATATTTCTTACGATTTAAAGAGCTGGACGCTGATAAAGGTGCTGTGATACTTTCTCTGATTTAAATAACTGGACTTTTCAATCAAAAGAGATGGCCACCGATAAAGTGTTGCACCATTCAGTGTGGCACTACTCCTCCGATCAAAAAGAACCGGACACTGTTGAAGCGCTGAAGTGGACGCTAACTAAGGGCTATTCGATTCCTCCTCATCATCAGTACTGACACTGATAAACACGGCCTGCTCTGATCATCTGACCAATTGGCAGATATATGGTACACATCAGTATAATACATTAAATTACCTCTAAATGGCCACGATGAAAAGGGGAGATGTAAAAAATCAACAGAAAAAGAAGGAGCAAAAGACCCAAGAAACAAGAAGAGATAAAACTAAAAAAATGGCTTCGATTTTCGCGACAACTCCTCAGAGAGAACCGTTAGACTCCTCACAGGATATGACGGATATTCTTCCACAGCAAGAAGATCTAGAGACTACAAGACCTCCCCATGATACTTCAGCAGACTCAGACTCCCAGATATTGACTGTAGATGTATTAAAGAAATGTCTAGACTCTCAATTTTCCATATTTAAACAAGAAATAAAGACCTCTATTAAAGAAATCACAGCTGAACTGGTAAACCTGGACAATAGAGTCACGCTGAATGAAAGCAGCCTAATAGCAGTCAAAGACCGACTGAATATATCCGAAGAGACATCAAGCACGCTACAGAAAAAAATAGACGATCTAGAACAGAAAATAGCCACCTCAGAGGATCGCGAGAGACGCATCAATCTAAGAATTAGGGGAATCCCTGAAGACATCATGCCCGAAGCACTGGAAACATATATGCTCGACCTCTGTGACTCACTAAAAATTCGGCAACACGAAAGTGAAATCTTATTCGAGCGGGTACATAGAATGCCAAAGCCACAAGGAATACCAATAGACTCTCCTAGGGATGTTATAATCAGATTCCACGCTTTTAAGTATAGGGTGCTATTGGCAAATTCCTTTAAAGATTTAACCAAAATTCCAGAAAAATATCAAAAACTTTCATGCTTTGCCGACCTCTCTAGAAACAGGAGAATGAAAAGAAAGGCCTTTGCGGAAGCCACAAGCGAACTGAGGAAAGCAAATATAAAATATACCTGGGGTTTTCCTGTTAAATTGATTGTGACATATGAATCATCACGAATATCATTCACCAACGTGGAAAAAGTAATGGCCTGGTTGAAGGGGAAAAACCAGCCTCCACGAAATTAATGACTCTGACGGACAGATGGAGGAGACGCAAGGGGGCCACCCCCCTTCCATTATTTTTTTTTTGTTTGTTTTGTTTTCTTCTTCTTTTCTTACACTCCCACTTATGTACACTAGCCGAAGAATCACACACTAGTGGTCTAGTAACACATATTCACACGATTAAACTCAATCTTCACCATCGCTTAACTCACAAACACGATTTACACTCACAGCTGTTCGAACTGAAACTCGATCGATTTCATCACAACACAATAGAGGTTTCATTTTGGAGCACACACATTTAATTTAATTCTAATCACTCATTAATATATAAACTCACATATGGTATATTTTTTCTCACCGCACTTCCCCAAAGAATATGAAAGGTGGGTTTTTTTTGGTTTTTTTTCCCTTTCTTTTCTCACACGACTTCTTGGATGAAGAATCTCTCACAAGTTACTTCACTAATATACCTTCACCCAAACGCTATCTCATACACAGGCTGAAAGCCTAACACATTTAAATATAATTAATTTCACAAGCTATATTGCATGTTCCAAGGTGTTCGAAATCGAGATCTGAGCAACGCTATCAACTGCATGTTTGGTACAACAAGTTCCAGTTTTAAATGCTTATCGCGACAACTCTTTACAATGAACAGAAAGATAGAGTTTCTCTCTTCTTCTTTTTTTTTTTTTTTTTTTGTCCTCCCCCTGCTATCCAGGGCACATATTTAGAACACGGGAGGAGGGACACAAAGTGGAAATATAAAATAGAGGCGATCACACTACCCCAACTGGGCTCTCATTCTAGAGAGCCAAACAAGTGATCATTATTTTTAGTGGGAGGATCACGAACTGGGAGGGAATGGCCGACCCCAAGTGGGAGGGTGTCGGACCACATTATAAGTCTGTAGGGGCTTCTCTTTTTTACTATTTTATGTTTTCACTGTTGAACGTTGGAGTGGGGGGGGGCACTATCGGGCGGCCGGAGTGGCCGGAGGGAACTGATTATATTCTACTTCTCTAATGGTTAAAATCATGACACTGAACGTGCAGGGGCTTAATACGCCTCAAAAAAGGCACTTTCTAACAAAGCACATCTTTAAGAATCATATAGATATAACCTTTATACAAGAGACACACTGGAAAGAAAAAACCTCATTAATCCGAGACAAGCACTTACCCGTGGTGATTCATTCACACTATAAGACCAAAAAACGGGGAGTTGCAATACTACTCTCAAATAACTTAGAATAAGAGGAGATCTACAGGGAAGTGGATAAGGAGAGCCGCTATATATTCCTGATATGTAAGATCGACGAGAGAATATATACTTTAGTCAACATATATGCCCCCAACAAAAGACCTATTCTATTTCTGAATAAAATCATTAACAAGATTGATCGCTTAGCTCAGGGAAACATACTTATAGGGGGAGATTTTAATTGTGTGGGGGACATAGTGATGGATAAAAAAATGAGACAGGGAAAAAAAATAGACAGAGTCGTCAAAAATAACGCTGCCCAATTTCAGAGACTAATTGCAGGAAACGGTCTGTACGATCTCTGGCGCACAATGCATCCGGAGGAGTCAGACTATACTTTTTTTTCGCGAGTCCATATGTCTTATTCACGTATTGACTATTTCCTGGGGGATCTATACCTCTTACGGAAGTCCGAAAAGTGCTATCTGGAAGACATACATTGGTCAGATCACTCGGCAGTTATCATGATCTGCAATGTAGTCCAAACCCGACCGAATAGAACCTCATGGAGGTTAAATGATAAGATCCTAAGGGCTGAGGGGAATATTAAATTTCTGACAGATATGATTAAGTTCTTCTTTGAGGAAAACACCAGAGATGGTCTGCTCAAGTCAACAGTGTGGATGGCTTTAAAAGCAGTTGTGAGGGGGTATATTATTAAAATAGGCTCCGAATTAAAAAAGAAACAGCAGCGGCCCCTCAACCTACTATACCTGGATCTGATTACCCAACAACGAATCAATAAAACATGTCCTTCCTTGTACATTACCCAAAAAATTACACAAATAACAAAGAACATAAATACACAATTACTTGCCCAAGCCAACTTTTGGCTCCTCAAATTAAAACAACTATGGTACCAGAAAGGTAATAAAGCAGAGAAAATGTTGACAAACAAGTTAAAAAACATAAAAGCAAAAAACAGAATTAAAAAAATAAAGGAGGGTAATCAGATTAAAATCCATCCACAAGAAATCGGCGAAGCTTTTAATAACTTTTATTGTAAGTTGTACAATCTTCCAAATAATGGAACCACGCAGGAACAAATTGATAACTATTTAAACACTGTGAAGCTGCCGACACTCTCACCTCTTCAGTTAGATAGTCTAAACCGTCCAATAAAGAAAGAAGAGATCTTGGAGGTAATAAGTAAACTAAAAAAAAATAAAGCCCCAGGTCTAGACGGTTTTAATAATGCACTTTATTTAACGTTTGGTAACGAACTGGCAGACTATTTAACTGAAGTATTTAACGAATTTATAGAAACAGGGAAAATCCCGGTGGAGATGTTACAGGCGGCAATATCCCCTATTCTAGATAAAGATAAAGATAGCACCGATACAGCTAATTATAGCCCATTTCCTTAATAAATAATGATCTAAAAATGTACTCCTCCGTTTTATCAAACAGGATTCAAAAAGTAATCTCTTCACTGGTACACAAAGATCAGATAGGATTCATCCAGGGGCGGCAATCTAGCAATAATATCAGAAAGCTTTTGAGCCTAATAGAGGAAGCAAATAGGACGGGCTGCCCCAGCTGGCCCTCTCACTGGACGCCGAGAAGGCCTTCGACAGGGTCAGCTGGGGCTTCATGTCTCAGGTACTTGAGAGGTTCGGATTTGTGGGACCTATCCACACAGCAATAATGGCTCTATACTCCGCCCCTACCGCCAGGACGGTGGGACGGGGTATAGAGTCAGGGTGGTTCAGGGTCGCGAACGGAACACGCCAAGGGTGCCCTTTGGCCCCGCTTTTATATATTCTAACCCTTGAACCATTTGCTGCTAGGATAAGACAGAACGCCAAAATCACAGGAATAAAAATTAAAAATTCAGAATATAAGCTGTGCCTCTACGCAGACGACGTAGTCATTACAATGACTAACCCAGTTAAATCGATGGAATCCTTCATATTGGAAGTAGATACTTATTCCAAAGTATCAAACTACAAATTAAATCTTACAAAAACCAGAGCAATTATGTTAAATGTAGGAAAAGATACAAAAAAAATAATAAAGGATACATACCCTTTGGAATGGTCTGTAAAAAGCTTAACTCACCTGGGGATACAAATTGCTACATGTTGCAGTGACACAATGGAAAAAAACTACGCTGAGCTGTTCAGTGATACCCAACTTAAATTAACGAAAACCTGGATTTTCAACGAAGTTTCGTGGCTCGGTAGAATAAACGTCATAAGATCTTATGTGTTACCGAAGTGGACATATCTATTCAGAATGCTACCACTAACAATCCCCAAACATAAGCTTCAGCTGGTCCAAAGACTATTTATGTCCTATATTTGGAACGGCAAGAAGCCAAGGGTCAGTAAAATCAACTCAACAAAACATTCACAGGCAGGGGGTCTGGGTATCCCAGACCTTATTAAACACTATGACTCAAGTAGATTATATCATATACACAGATGGCAGGACAGCTCAGAATTAGCTGAACCGTGGCTCCAAATCGAAGCAAACCTATTAGGAGTAAAAGATCCTTCATTAATACCCTGGATAGGTTGGGGGGCAGACGAAATCCTCTCCAAGCAGGAAACACCAGGCTATGTTAAAGACCTATTGGGATTCTGGAAATTCTTCAAAAAAAAACATAAGATCCTGCATAAAATCCCCCGCACAATTACAGTCCAAGCCCTAGAACATAATATAGTTGAACTGTCCCTAAAAAATTGGTATAAACATTATAAAATCCTTGATCTAATGGAAGGCGATCAATTAAAATCCTTTCCCCAAATTCAAATACAAATGAAACTTCCTGCTAGGGAATTATTTTCTTACCTCAGACTAAAAAATTTTCTAAGAAACGGACTATTAAAAAGAAATGGGAACACTATCGAAAGCCAAATCGACAGGCTATTTGATCAAAATCCAAAAAGGAAGCCCATGCCGAGGCTATACAATTTACTTGAGATGAATCAAAACGATAAAAAGCCAAAAGCATGGACTTCGTGGGAAGTTGATATGGGCAAGAAATTTGCGATGCATCAATGGTATTCCATTATCACGGACCTTAGGAAAACAATCAAATGCCTAAATATAGTCGAGTTGCAAACAAAAATCAATTACAGATGGCATAGAGTTCCAAAAATTATGCATAAGATCGACAGTAAGAACTCCCCCATGTGTTGGAGATGTTCTCAAAGTATAGGGGACCACTCCCACTTATGGTGGGATTGTCCACTAATTCGAAGGATTTGGGAAAAGGTATTGGGAACAATTGAGACTATTTTAGAAATAAAATTAGAAAATACTAAAGAGGCTGCTCTTTTACATATAGTGCCACCAATGCTGACTTTCCAAAAAAAGTACTTGTTGATCCATATCATTATGGCCACTAAGACGATCATAGCCAGAAATTGGAACAACAAAAAATTACCATCATGGGCACAAATAACATATCAATACAAAATGGAAAAAAATATTGCAGTTAACGCAGGCACGGAGGAAAAATTTAAAAAAAGATGGTCTCCTTGGTTTATCCACTTCCCACCAGACGATGTGAGTCCCTGCAACTGAATTTCAGTGTCCAAGGGGAGGGGGGAGAGGGAGTGGAGGGGGACAACAATGGAAGGGGCATAAAAAAAAAAAAAGGAGAAATCACAAATTGGGATTTACTCATCCCCTTGCCCTCACCCAACCCTCCTAATGATTTCCGCAAAAGCTGCTGAACCCCTGGCCCCCCAGCTCCCCCGGTGGTGTTATGCCCTACTCCAACGTAGTATGTACTATAAAAATTTGTCACCTATTTCTTTTCTTTTTTTTTTTATTTATTTATTTATTTATTTTTTGCTTTTTCTTTCTCTTTCCTGTCTTTGAACTGTATATATTGTATACGCTAATGTTAATTGCTTTCGTATTATTTTTTTTTATTTTTTTTTCCTATTTATCTTTTTTTCTTCTTAATGTATCTTACAAAATTAAATAAAAGAATTATAAAAAAAAAAAAAAAAAGGCCACATTTGAGAGATGTGCTTTTTGGTTTTCCAACTTGAAATTATGATATGCAGAAAACCTGTGCCCATGTCCATTCTGGGACATTTTGAAGCCAACCAGTGCATTTCACCCCCACAAAACCATATATTTTTGAAAACTAGACACCCTAAGGTATTTCAAATGGTGGTATTGTAACACTTTCCAGGCACTAGTTCTACCACCAGTCTATGATAAAATTTTGGGTTAACAGAACCTGTTATGCAGGGGAGGGCTGGCAGCCTTAGGCCTGGGGGGCAAATCCAGTCAAGTGGCCCATTGCACCACCGAATCGCCTCCCCATCCATGACCATCTTTTCCTTGTTTTATAATGAATATTGCCAGGATTTTCCCCCACAATATGCCAGGATTTGCCACTTAATATGCCATAATTTTCCCTTACAATATGCCAGGATTATGCCCCTCAATATGACAGGATTTTCCCCTCAATATGACAGGATTATGCCCCTCAATATGCCAGGATTTTCCACTCAATATGCCAGGATTATGCCCCTCAATATGCCAGGATTATGCTCCTCAATATGCCAGGATTTTCCCCTCAATATGCCAGGATTATGCCCCTCAATATGCCAGGATTTAGCCACCCAATATGCCAGGATTTTCTCCTCAATATGCCAAGATTATGCCCCCTCAATATGCCAGGATTATTACCCCTCAATATGCCAGGATTTTCCCCTCAATATGCCAGGATTATGCCCCCTCAATATGCCAGGATTTTCCCCTCAATATGCCAGGATTATGCCCCCTCAATATGCCAGGATTATGCCCCCTCAATATGCCAGGATTTTGCCCCCCAATATGCCAGGATTTTCCCCTCAATATGACAGGATTATACCCCTCAATATGCCAGGATTTAGCCACCCAATATGCCAGGATTTTCCCCTCAATATGACAGGATTTTGCCCCCCAATATGCCAGGATTTACTCCCTCAATATGCCAGGATTATGCCCCTCAATATGCCAGGATTATGCCCCTCAATATGCCAGGATTTTCCCATCAATATGCCAGGATTTAGCCCCCTCATGTCGGATTATTAATAACCATAAAAATATGAATATGAGTTATTAATTATGAATCATAAAAAAAATATGAAAATTGATGATTCATATATATGGGTCCGACTAAAAATACCCATATCAAGAATTCGTTATGTATGTGAGAGTTTGGATGACGTTTTTACAAAAGTAAATACAATGCAACAATTATTAATAAAATAATAATGAATTTATTGAATATTGAATAAAGATCAAACGGTAAGCAAAATAGCAAAACAACAAAATACAATATCAATAGATGTTAATCATAATTCACATGTACGACTTATAACATAAGTAAGTAGGACAAAACATGAATTATGCAGCTCTGTACCTATATCAACATGCATGTAGAATAATTTACTATGCAGTACGTTTCTGACCATACGATGGCCATGCATTTTATTTAGATACAACCTACATTGATCATGATTAGTATTTAAAATGGTTAATGATAGTACACCATAATTACCTACAAATTACCAACATATACTCTGCTTAGGTAAGGTAATATTACTAAATCATATAAATACTCAAGGTGGCTATTTCTTAATCTGCTCGGTATTCTACCTTAGATCTACAAGAATGAGAATCTTAGATAATCTCTGGAGATTATATATGACATATTTGGGTAAATAGGTAGACTATAAGAACTTATGGTTCTTGGTAATATCTATAGGATATTCCTCTGGCTTCCTTCTGCAGAAAGGATGACAGATAAACACCAGGCTAAAACATATAGATCCCAGAAATTGGGGGATTTAAGTTAAATTTACCCAAATAGATATGCTAATGACATCCATAAAAAAATGAGATTATGCTAGAAACAAATTACCACATTTATACATTACCGGCAGAGGTTGGTTTGCAGTTGAGACTCCTTCCATTAAAGAATTGAGTGATGGAAGTTACTCCTGGGACTTAGATCAATACTATGGGTATGGAGATTTCTATTGTTATAGTGAATATGTGCTATTAAAAGCCTCATATTCCTGAGTTCTCCCCAGAAGGAGAGAGACTCAGCCCTTTTCTAAAACATTCCCATCTCTCACCCCACTAGTGGCAGCTCTCCCCAAATCAGTCTCCCCAGGTCTTTTCAGATCTCTCAGTCCTCCCTCAACCTCCAGTATCAACTTATTAACCAAACCTTATTCACACCCTGTTTCTATAACTTCTAGCCAATTGAATGGATGGGTGTGTTTAATTTAAATGAGATGATGTTATGATTTATAGCAACACCTGGATTGTGAGTATAATATAAGACAATAAATATGTTTAAATGTCTAAAAGTATTAATACAATTTCAAATTAGAGTAAATATTCATCATATTCTTATTCTTATCATTGCACATTAAATAAAATTTATAATAAAATGTATATCACATTAATAAAGCAATAAAAACAATATTCTAATTAATATGTAGGATTAATTATACTTTAAATATTTATTAGTGAAGGCGTTATATAATTATATATTTTAATGAGCGATTAGAATCAACTCGGTGTGTTTATAATAACCCTTGTTAGATTCTACAAATCTAAAAATCCAAATAATCTCAGTGTGTCTGTGTCTGTCAGTTTCTGCCAGTTTGGGTGGGCTAGCAAGTTGCAGAGAAGCCCCCCTTCTCCTCTAGTATGTACACAGCTGTGTCTGCATCAGTACAATGAGATGTGGCTTTAGAGTAATAAACCTTGCACAACAATGGCCACCTTATCTGTTCCGGTGATACTATGAACTTATCAGTAAAATATTTGGTTACAGATAACAGAGTTAGGAATGTGGAAGACTTTCCTTTTATCCTCAGGGCACAGAATTAGATTTTTACACACAGAAGGATGTCCAAAAACGGTCACAAAATGGAGGCTGTTGGCATCCATCTTGTTATCCTTGGTTTCTGCTTTATTCATATGTACCAGTCTCGAGATTACTGTTCAATACCTCTGACACTCAATATGCCAGGATTTTCTTCTCAATATGCCAGGATTTTCCCCCACTATATGCCAGGATTTTCCCCTAAATATGCCAAGATTATGCCCCCTCAAAATGCCAGGATTATTCCCCCTCAATATGCCAGGACTTTGCCCCCCAATATACCAGGATTATGCCCCCTCAATATGCCAGGATTTTACCCTCAATATGCCAGGATTATGCCCCCTCAATATGCCAGGATTTTGCCCCACAAAATGCCAGGATTTTACCCCACAAAATGCCAGGATTTTGCCCCTCAATATGCCAGGATTATGCCCCACAATATGTCAGGATTTAGCCACCCAATATGTCAGGATTTTGCCCCACAATACACCAGGACTTTGCCCCCCAATATACCAGGATTATGCCCCCTCAATATGCCAGGATTTTACCCTCAATATGCCAGGATTATGCCCCTCAATATGCCAGGATTATGCCCCCTCAATATGCCAGGATTTTGCCCCACAAAATGCAGGATTTTGCCCCACAAAATGCCAGGATTTTGCCCCACAAAATGCCAGGATTTTGCCCCCTCAATATGCCAGGATTATGCCCCACAATATTTCAGGATTTAGCCACCCAATATGTCAGGATTTTGACCCACAATACACCAGGACTTTGCCCCCCAATATACCAGGATTATGCCCCCTCAATATGCCAGGATTTTACCCTCAATATGCCAGGATTATGCCCCACAATTTGCCAGGATTTAGCATCCCAATATGTCAGGATTTTGCCCCACAATACACCAGGATTCCCCCCCCCCCCCCCCCAATATACCAGGATTTTGCCCCTCAATATGCCAGGATTTTGCCACCATATTGAGTACTTACCTCCTTGCTGCTGCTCTGTCTCTGTCTCCCGGTGCTCTCATCTGCCCGTCTGTGGCTGTGAGGGAAGCGTTGTGCGCTCACCTCCAGCCAAGCGTCTTCAATAAAGTTTGTTTAAACTTTTTTTTTCAACAAACTTTATTGAATGTGCATTGGCTGGAGGGGAGCGCAGAAAGGTTTGTCAGCTTGTTTGGGGGTTAAAAGGCCACATTTGAGAAGTGTGCTTTTTGGTTTTCCAACTTGAAATAATGATATGCAGAAAACGTGTGCCCATGTCCATTCTGGGATGTTTTGAAGCTAGCCAGTGTAAATTACCCTACAAAACCATATATTTTTGAAAACTAGACACCGTTGGGTATTTCAAATGGTGGCATTTTACCACTTTCCATGCACCATAAATTTATGAATGGAGACTCTGTCTCCGTGTAGTGAAAGCCAATAGTACTATAACAAATGCCGAAAGTCTATAAACCGAACGTTTCGGTTTATAGGCTGTCGGCTTATGTAATACATGTAATCCAATTGCTATTCTATAAACCGAACCGAAATGGTGGTATTTTAACACTTTCCATGCACTAATTCTACCACCAGCCTATGTCAAAATGTTGGGTAGTAAAAAAATGTTTCACATACTTTGCTCTTCAGGCATGGATTTACAGATCCTGTTATGTGTCACTGTCAAACAGAACCTCAAGTATGGATCAGAAACATCTCCTCTCCTGAGGAAAACCATATTTTTGGAAAACTAGACACCCTAGGGTATTTTAGATGGTGGTATTTTAACACTTTCCATGCACTAGTTCTACCACCAGCCTATTTCAAAATTGTGGATAGTAATTTGTTTTCACATACATTTTACTTCAGTCATGAATTTACAGATCCTGTTATGTGTCACTGCCAAAAAACACCTCAATATGTTTTAGCAACATCTCATGAGTACAGGGATACCACCCATGCATAGTTGTGTCAGCTATTAATAATACTGAGGAGACAAATTACTGTCTCTGAAAGCATATCAAACCTAATGATAAATTATTTAGGGTGGTCATATTGTTGGTGTTGTGATTTCTAGAGAGAATGTATCACCGGTTGATGGCCATCTAGTTTCAAGGAGGGTAGTTATCCCTTTCTTTTATAGTTAAAGTTTTTAATAACCGATTCATGATGATCTTGCACACCAGCACATGTTTGGTGTTTGTGCATTTTTTAGGGTTCTTTATTTTTGTTCTGTAATTTATTACAATACTACAAACGCTCTTGTAAGAGCTATTAATGCCTTCTTTGCCATAGGTATTGATTCTGAGGCCACTGACTCAGAGTCCGATTTTGACCCTGGTCAGCTTTCTGATACATGGCTGCTGAGCCTTTGCCACAAGGAGAAGTTGGTGTCAACTTTAAAAAAAATATTTGGTTAGGTGGGGGTAAATTACGTTGGCTGGCTTCAAAGACTGCATGTCAAAATTCCAAGTTGGAACACTGAGATGCACATCTCCCACATGTGGCCTTTTATCCCCCAAACAACCCAACAAACCTATACATGGATGGTATCACCTAAAGGATTTCTAATACCCAATTTTTCCAAAAAATAAATTCATTGATATTGATGCCGAAGCAATTTTTCGGCTATCTGCATATTTTTGGATTTTTTTTCCAAGCCGCTAGGGGGTTACATGTAAAGTAAAACTATTTTTACATTTTTCTGAAGATGTCTGAGCAGATGTAAAGCGATCAGTAACAACCAATTAGTGGCAAAGGCAGTTTTGCTGATTGCTCAGATGAGAGTCACCATTCACCTGGTAAGATTAATATTTGTGAATATTGACCTGACCAATTCGGATCTGCCTCCCTCTCCTCAATTACATTTTTTTGAGAGAGAGAGACAGATCAGTATAAGTGTTAAAAATATTTTTTAATATAAAGTTGTGAGACATAAGGGGTTTTATAAAAATCCATTTCCTGTGTATTATCCCTTTCCCTGCCATTGATCATTGCATAGCAGTGATCTTGCACAGCAAAACATTTTTTGCTGTCTGCATTTCTTTAGGCATTCATTTCTTTGTACTTTAAACTATTAGAGTAACAAAGATAAGCTCTTCTAAGTGCTATTAACCCCTTCCTTGCCATTGATAACGGCTTAGGTACTGATTCTGAGGCCGCTGACTCAGAGTCCGATTTTGACCCTGTCAGCTTTCTGATACATGGCTGCTGAGCTTTTGCCACAAGGAGAAGTGGGTGTCAACTTTAAAAAAAATATTTGGTTAGTTGGGGGAGACACACACACTCATACATAGTCTCACACATACTTAGTCTATCACATACATACAGTCTGTCACATACTCTCATACATACACACACACATACAGTCTGCCACATACACTCATACATACATCCAGTCTGTCACATACATTCATACAAGTGGTGTATTTAAAAAAAAATAAAACAAATGTTGCTCAATATGTCCCCCCTCCCTGCTGCTATATCTCATTGCAGGGAAGGGGGAATTTCCGTTCCGCACAGACCATCACTAACCATCATTTGTCAGGGTTAATTTCTCCATCATTTGCCAGGGTTAATTTCTCCATAATATGCCAGGGTTATTTATCCATCATTTGCCAGGGTTAATTTCCCCACCATATGCCAGGGTTAATTTCTCCACCATTTGCCAGGGTTAATTTCTCCATAATATGCCAGGGTTAATTTCCCCACCATTTGCCAGGGTTAATTTCTCCATAATATGCCAGGGTTAATTTCCCCACCATTTGCCAGGGTTAATTTCCCCACCATTTGCCAGGGTTAATTTCCCCACCATTTGCCAGGGTTAATTTTTCCCACCATTTGCCAGGGTTCATTCATACATCATTTGCCAGGGTTCATTTATCCATCATTTGCCAGGGTTAATTTATATATCATTTGCCAGGGTTAATTCATATATCATTTGCCAGGGTTAATTTATATATCATTTGCCAGGGTTAATTCATATATCATTTATTAGGGTTAATTCATATATCATTTATTAGGGTTAATTCATATATCATTTGCCAGGGTTAATTTATATATCATTTGCCAGGGTTAATTCATATATCATTTGCCAGGGTTAATTCATATATCATTTATTAGGCTTAATTCATATATCATTTGCCAGGGTTAATTCAGACATCATTTGCCAGGGTTAATTCATACATCATTTGCCAGGGTTATTCTGCCCATTAATGTCACCCTCCCTCCACCCCCTTCCCCAGTACTCACCTCCTACCTTGTGCAGCCTGTTCCTGGATGGGAGGTAAGTGGCAGGTCATAGAGGAGGCTTTTCTGCAGCCCCTGGAGCAGAGAGCAGAGAGCAGCCTCTCCACAGCAGCACAGCATCCCTCGTGGTCTGTGCTGTGAGGGAGGACACGTGGGTTCCTGCCGGTCACATGGGTTGGGGGCGGGGTTATCATAGTGACAGAGCAGGAAGCAGGGGAAGCTTCACAGACTCAGGGCTATGGTCAGGAGACTCGGGGCTCCAGCCCCAGTAGCCCCCCCCTAACGACGCCTCTGATGAGCACCCAAAAGCAACAGCACTTAGGCAGCCAAAAAACTCCTCCTCAGAGGAAAACAAACTGACAGTTAAAGACAGACAGTGTTTGAAAATATGACAGTTATTAAGGGTTTTTAAACCGGTGTTCTAGGAGGGAGGGGAATAAAACAGTCAAACTAAGTCCATAAAACAGGGTTTTACTTCACACTCTGCATCCGAAGTGCATAGCAAAACTGCAGATCCTCTGTCAGAGCATTTAAAGGGCCAGAACCAGTCTAATAAAATCCACTATGCTCAAATAACATACAGTTCAAATACAGGCAATAATCAATGCAAAAGTCTCTTGTGGCTGCTTCTGCCACAGTAGGGTTTTTTTTTATTAGGTTTTGTAGATGAATATACAATTTTTCAATTAAAAGTCAGAAAAACTTCTCTTTTTTTTCACCCTATTTTATTATTTAAAAAAAAATAAAAGTCTATGATATGATGAAAATAATGGTATCAGTGGAAAGCCCTTCTTATGCCAAAACAATATGTAATTTGTGTGGGTACAGTTAAGGAGAAAGAAAGAAATTAAAGTTAAACACAAACACCGCAGAAATGTTAAAACAGCCCATATCACCAAGCGTAAGAACAGGCCAAAAATTCATGTCACTAAGGGGTTAATGATGACTGATATTGACTGCTTAAAATAGAATATGAAATAGTAAAAAGTAAATACAAAAAAATACAAAACAATATGAACAAAAACAGAATGAATATAAATAAAAATAAAATAAATAAATATAAATTGTGATAAAAATAAATGTAAAATAAAGCAAAATGAATGATCAACAATGGATAATAAAAATGAGAGAAAAAATTATATAAATAAAAACATATAAAAAATATTAAGGGTAAATGGAAAAAATATTAACTATCAATGAAAAAAGTTTTAATTAATACATAACTATGTAAATAGAAATAAAAATATATGATATTTTTAAATCTAAAAAATTAATAATGTAATCTTGAAAAAAGGAAAAAACAAAACAAATATATATATATATATATATATATATATGCCGAAAAAAATATGAAAAATTGTATAGTGTTCGGAAATTACCACCTCTGATTAAAGACTAAACTTGTAAAAGACATAAAATAAATACATATTAAATTGGTCATTAAAACCATAGACGTTTATATTCATTTGTCAATAAAGAGGCAGGTTATGCATATTTTAAATACCATATTCATGGATATTGAAAAACGAATAACGAAAATGCTAAGCTAACGAAAGCCAAATGAACGAATGGTTAATAAACGAAAATCATTCGTTCATTCGTCCATTCGTAGTACTATTGGCATTCTATAAGCCGAAATAGAGTCGGTTTATAGAATACAATAGCATAGTACACTACATTCCATAAACCAACATAATGAACGACTTTCGGTTTATGGAATGCATGTAAGTGTATTCGCATTCTATAAACCGACTCTATTTCGGTTTATAGTAATGCCAATACTATAGCACGAATGGACGAATGATTTTCGTTTATATTAAACCATTCGTTCATTCGTTCAACTTCTTAGCTTTCTATAAACCGAAACAGAGTCCCCATTCATAAATTTTTATGAATGGGAACTCTAGTTCAGTTTATAGAAAGCCTATAGTATTACATGTAATCTATAAGCCGAAAGTCTATGAACCGAACGTTCGGTTTATAGACTTTCGGCTTATGGAATACATGTAATCCTATTGCTATTCTATAAACCGAACGTTCGGTTTATAGAATAGCAATAGGATTATATGTATTCCATAAGCCGAAAGTCTATAAAACGAACGTTCGGTTTATAGACTTTCGGCTTATAGATTACATGTAATACTATAGGCTTTCTATAAACTGAACTAGAGTTCCCATTCATAAAAAATGAATGTAATAGTACTATTGGCTTTCACTACACAGAGAAAGAGTCTCCATTCATAAAATGAATGGAGACTCTGTCTCTGTGTAGTGAAAGGCAATAGTACTATTACATTCATTACAAATGCCGAAAGTCTATAAACCGAACGTTCGAATTAGAATCCGACTCTAGAACCGACTCTATTTCGGTTTATAGTAATGCCAATACTATAGCACGAATGGACGAATGATTTTCGTTTATATTAAACCATTCGTTCAACTTCTTAGCTTTCTATAAACCGAAACAGAGTCCCCATTCATAAATTTTTATGAATGGGAACTCTAGTTCAGTTTATAGAAAGCCCATAGTATTACATGTAATCCATAAGCCGAAAGTCTATAAACCGAACTTTTGGCTTATGGAATACATGTACTCCTATTGCTATTCTATAAACCGAACGTTCGGTTTATAGAATAGCAATAGGATTATATGTATTCCATAAGCCGAAAGTCTATAAGCTGAAGGTTCGGTTTATAGACTTTCGGCATTTGTAATGAATGTAATAGTACTATTGGCTTTCACTACACAGAGAGAATTATGAATGGTTTCATAGAAAGGCAATACTACTATACATTTTCTATAAGCCGAAAGTCTATAAACCGAAGGTCGTTCAGTTTATAGACTTTCGGTTTATAGAATACATAGAATTACATGTAATTCTATGTATTCTATAAACCAAAAATCTATAAACCGAACGACCTTCGGTTCATAGACTTTCGGCTTATATAAAACGTGTAGTACTATTACCTTTCTATGAACCGAACGAGAGCCCCATTCATAAGAATTTCTTATGAATGGGGCTCTCGTTCGGTTTATAGAAAGCCAATAGTATTACACGTATTCTATAAAACGAACGAATAAAACGAAACGAAACGAAAATAATGAACGAATTTCGTCTGAAACGAATGCAGTAATGAACGAAATTCGTTTTAGACGAAATAAATAACATTTTCGTCCGAATGGACGAAAACTAAACGAAAATTTTAGTTTTGCACATGTCTAATAATTAACAGATACCAGCACACAGCAGGTTACAAGCACCGTGTAACTGTTTTATATACTGTACAATTCCATAACATAATACTGCATTTCTGTGGTATTTGAGACCCGGTGCTGTAAAAGGACATGCTGACAGAACTGTAAAAACGGGGCCTGCCCAAAATAAACTGCATTTAATCAAATTAGGAGCTGGGCAAGATTAAACCAGGAACTGGCATAATTAACGGGATCCTGAAGATCATAGACTACGCATATATTAGAAATGGCTAAGAGCATATATATATAATACTGATTTACCACCCTATCCTGTTCCAAAGCGACCTACCAGACAATCTGGAAACTGCCATAATTAAAAGGAGGGCAGGAGAAGAAGGAAAAAGTATAGAGAAAGAAAAGAAAATTCTCCAAGCTACTCCTTACAGGAGTGCAGACATAGTTAACACAATTAAACTGACAGATAAGCAAGGTGTTGGTTGCGACCAGGTACTAAGAGTCAACATGGTATCAAAAAAGGCTGCAGAGCCTAAAACTATGAGAACAGAGAAGGAGAGAGATAAAGAAAGGAAAAATGACAAAGCTGAAAAACTTCTTCTCCCCACAGTCACCAGGAGGATCCTTGATTAAGCCAAGTCAACCTACGGAAGATAACACTGAAGAAGAGGGCAAAGCTGAGCTTAGAAGGATATCCAATAGTCCTCTAGCAGCAAGCTGGGAGACATCCTTAGCTATGCTATCTGAAAAAATAACCTATGAAATTCAAAAGAATGCAAATAATCTAAAGAAAGACATTTCACAAATAGCCTCGCAAGTTCAAAGCATAGAAGACAGACTGGGAGGACTGGATTTTCAGCAGTTGGCATTAAGGATCAATATGCACAACTTCTAGGAAGATACAAGGCTTTGGAAAACAAAATTTCGGACCTAGTAGACCGACAACGAAGAAAGAATATTAGGATAAGGGGAATATAGGAATCCTATGAAGGACAGAAATTGGAAATCTTTCTTCTTTTAAAAATTCTGGGACTCAACCTGGAAGGGAATGAGAACATAATGGATAGAGTACATTGTTTGCCCAAGCCAAAGGGAGTTCCAGAGAGTTGCCCGAGAGATGTGATTTTGTGCTTCCATCACTATAGAATTATGGACCAAGTGGTTAAATACCATAGAGAAAGAAAACAGATACAGCCTAAAAATGAGGAACTAAAAATCTTCCCTGATCTTTCCGGGCATACTAGGAAAAGAAGAAAACTGTTTACACCAGTTACAGCAGTCCTGCGGACGAAGGAGATCAGATACCGCGGGGGTTTTCCAACAAAATTCATAATTATGAAAGACAATAGAGTTTATAGCTTTCAAGATGCAGAAAAAGTGACGAGGGGGGAGGAGGGAATGAGAATTGCTTACTATATGTACATATACAAAATACTCTGTTGATATAATAAGCATGTAATAATATAGATATTAGCTAAGCACAATGATATATGGATAATAGTACAAATGGTTCAAAGAACAGATCACCTAGGAGACTAAAACACACCCACAATAAAGACAAAATACCGACAGTAGGAGAACATAAAGATAAAAATGTAGGAACTAAATAAAAGTGTATAGTACAAGTAGAACTTGAGAGTGACGGGCGGGGGAGGGGTAAAGGGAAGAAAGGAGAATGAGATACACATAGGGTAAATGTGACTATATCTATGGTTACAAGGTAATATAAGGTGACACTGCTAAGATATAATAATATGTTTTATCACAACATTATATCAGGAAAATAAGCAGATTCTCAAAGCACCCACAGAAATATTCAACTATAAAGTCGAGACACAAGTTATGGCAAAATCAAACAAATTACTGAGAATGAGCAGAGCGAAGACCGGTGGGCGAAGAAAAAAATGGTCAAAAATATTAGATACTGAGATATCACAAGTAGGGTTGCCACCTGGCCGGTATTTTACCGGCAGGCTGGTAAAAAAATTGGCTTCAGGCCAATGTTAAGTCTATGGAGACTGTACCAAGGCGGGTATTTTTCTGAAGAAAAGGTGGCAACCCTAATCACAAGAGGAGTGGGTGAGTCCATGGAGGGCTCTAAATGATTCAATCCATTGTGACTCTATCTTAGAAAATCAATGTAAGATCATACATTTTTGGTATTTAGTCCCAGCAAGATTGGTTAAATTTTTGGCAGAAAACAGTGACAGATGCTGGAGATGTGAGAGGGAAGTGGGAGATTATTTACATATATGGTGGAAATGTGAGGAGATTAAAGAGTTATGTATGATCATTTTTGCAAAATGATTTAGGCTGGGGAAAATAAAGATGGAGATGTGCCCATTAATGGCACTATTACATTTGAATTGGCCAAATATGACTGAGACCCAGTCCCTTTTGGCCTTGCATATTTTTATAGCTACAAAGATAAATATTGCAAGGAACTGGGGTAGGACCGGCCCGTCCTTCTGGTGCAGCTGAGGGGGCAGGTCCTATTCCAGTTACATTTGGAACACGGATTGGGATGGAAGAACTCCAAAATGTATCAGAATTCTAAATTGGCTAGAGAATGCATATAAATAATTGAGACCGATATAGAAAAAAAATCTGTAGAGGATGGCGAGTGTTTCCCCCCTCCCCCTCCCCTGGTGGTGCACGTTTAAGTATTGTTTTGTCTTGTCCTGTTTTTGTAATTTTGTATTATTTGAATTCAAATATTTACATGGGATATTATGAGGAATTAAATGGAATAGTCTAATATTTGTGTTCTTTTTATTTATTATTAAAATAAAGATAAAAAAAAACCTTCACTGTGTTTACCTATACCAATTCTGCTGGAATGCTATTCCTCTCAGTAAAGTAATACTTCCTGATATTACTTTTAAGTGTTTGCCCCTCTAATTTAAGACTATGTCCTCTAGTTGTGGTAATTTTTCTTCTTTTAATATCTGATGTGCAATTTAATATTACAAAGCAAGTGTGTAGACTATTTTTTTCTTTTTGGATCATATTATTACTGAATGTTATTTTATGTTTCTGTTGGAATAGGTGTTAAGTGTCCTCATCCGTTGTCTTTTAATTGAAGTTGTGTACCATCAAGATGTTAGCTTAAACTATTTATGTTATGTACATTGTGTAATTACCTGCGTTTGTAATGTGAGTCATGCTCTTTCCTGGTGTTGTCTTTTAATTAGTCTTTTTGATTTAGTTTCTGGTGTATTGTATTCCTGCTTCATGTGATTTTTGTCTGTATAAAGGTCTATACAGTTCTCAATAAAATAGTTCTTATTTACCCTACACTAAGCCTCTGCTATTGGGCTGGGTGACTGGAGATATCGTGGGGATCCGGGGCTAGGATCACCGTTCTCAGCTACTTTGAGAGCTGAGGGTCCTGAGAAAGCGGACTATGATGGATATACCGGAGGGGTTTCGTCACACTTGTACTTTTTTGTTTTTTTAGGGATTTTAGTGTTTAGTGTATATTTTGTATTGATTTCCATAATACAAAATATTGAGGACATAAAAGAAGCGTTTGATTCTTTTAAATATATATATTGTTGTTATATAGGTAATTATGTATAAAGGATGTATGATAGAGATGTACTCCTTTTTTATTAGGTATATGGCAAGACATTTTTGTGTTTTTTTAAATATCTTGAATATAAAATAATTTATATGTGATTTTTTTTGTATTTATTTTATCAAATAACAAATGACAAATATTGGCTCTGTTTTTGTATTAGCAATTTTATATATGTATTGTTTCTGTTCTTCTCTTTTACACGTCTCACTGAACTCTATGTGGTACAAATTGTGATAAATATAAATAAATTTTTTTGTACTTTTATTAACACGTAATTTTTAAGCTCATCACTCTTTCACTTTTTTTATTCAAAAAATTAAAATGACCATATATCACATACAGAGTACCCATTGAGCACTAACATACTTAGAGATAAAAATGCATACATAACTATCCAAAATATCACATAACTCGCGATGCCGAAAATCTATAATTTCAAGGTTTAACATTGGTGGAGGAGGAAGTTTTTTATTCTCTTACAGCTTTTCCTTTTATGTAGATAGGACTTTTACTTAGGTTAAGAAAGTTCTTTCCCATATTTCCCATGATTTCTGTATTCTTCCATGATATTTGCCTACTAGCGAGTATCATTTTTGATGCAATTAGAACATATAATACTAAGATGTTATTTACTGAGTCTAGTTTTGGCCAACCAATATGTAATAAGTAGCATTTAGGCAGATCTGTTATTTTTAAAAGCAAAAATATAGATTCCAACATATTCCAAAAATGATTTAATTCTCTGCAACTCCAGCAAATGTGGAGATTCCACCCTACGACACTGTCACATCTCCAATATCTGTCTGAATTCGCTGGGTGCATTTTTTTCATCTTTATAGGGACTAAATACCAATGGTTTATTAATTTATATTGTACCTGCAGTAAATTCAAACAGTGTACTGACTTTTTCAATTTAGGCATGATGAAAAGTCACTCCCTATAACCTATTGTTTTATTTAGGTTTTGCTCCCATTTGTTCAGAGATCTCCCCTTATCTTCTGGCTCTATTTCCAGGATGCCATTTGTTAATATATTTTTAATACTCAAGTTCATCAAATCTCTCTCTTATTCTTATATTAAATTATCTTTGCCCTGTGGGGGGGGGAGGGGGCGATAATTTACTTTTTTTTAAATAAAAGAAACGTATTTAAGGTTGTACAAACTTTTAAACGATTGTGACTACCAATACTTTACTATACATTATTTCTAATAAGGCAATTCTAAGCATCACATCCAATTATAATTCCAATGTAACTTCTATTCAATAGCATATCACTCAAATTCTTACATTAAATTATTTTACCCAGTGTTAAAAAAAATACTCTATTACATTTATTCCTTCTCTTAATCTTTTCCTTTTTTTTAAAAATACTTCATTTTCAACTTTCAGGGGTGGAGCCTACTACGATGGCTACACCTTTACAGAGCTCCTCTCAAGGCGGCATGCATTGGCTCAATCTACATCTTTTAAATCTCAGTGCTAAAAGAAGTGATTTGTATAATTGAAAAAACAAAGTACAAAATGGTGCAATAATACTTGCCATGCCACACTTAAACGCAGCCTTCTGAAAACACTCTCCAGAATGCTTATAAAACGGTATATATTGCAAAAAGACAGAATGATTGTGTTTCCTCCTGATGAAGCGGTGATTGAAGTTCCCGCAAAACGTGTCAAGGCAAGAATACCGGCGGCTGCTTTTTCTTCTTCCTGTTCCACTGACTGGGTTTTTCGGCTGTTTCCAGGCTTCCTTTTACGGTCGTATTTCTGTCCCAGTGTCCTCTTTTAGTGGACTATTTGCTGTTTATATATTTTCATCTTGTGAGTCTGTTTTGTATAGCAGGGGTTACCATTTAACCTGCCTATTGGTTCTACACATGTTTTTTATCATTTTTTCCAGACCCCACATTAAAATTACTTTGAAGATTTCACGTTTGATATGATCATTCCTCACGAACGTTTGTGAGTGTATCCAGTATATACATATATTGTTTCACGTTTTGTACAATATTGCACTATTATTGTGTTTTTCATTTCTTAAAGGGACCCACTATTCTGCGCCATTCTGTCTTTTTGCTATATATATATCTTTTAAATCTCACCTGCTACGCTATTTTGTCATTTCATCGCAGAGGATTTGCACCTGTAAAATGACAAACTTATTTCTGCTTTGTCGGCTCTCCAGCAACCTTTCCCTGGGGTCCGGCTCTGTGAGCCAACTTATGGCACGTGAGCCAACTTATGTTCATGACTAAACGGATACTTCTCTCCGCAGAAACACTTACCAGGCCTGGAGCAGTTTACATGTGAATCAGATTTGACAGACTTCTTTTCTTTAACCTGTGTACGGCTGTGACTCTTACCTACATAAGGAACTCGAACTTAGAGAGTGACTAAAACGACCGCCATTGCTGAACCTACAATTCGGCCTTATTGCTGGATCATTGTGGTATGCAGACGACCCCAGAAACTATACTGAGCATCAGGACTAATGAACACCTCCCCAATTCTGAAGTTTATCTGCCAATTCGATTTTGAATTACAGATGGACTCTGGCGAATTCTTGATGGTTATAAGGTACTATGTCTTACACTGTTGGTTAGATGAATCAAGTATCTGTTTTCGGATATATTCACCACGTGGGCTCTGGGCCTAACTTGACTCCATTCACAAGGCTTATTTGCCAAATTCACCTGGGTACTCCGACTCACTGAATCTTCGAAAGTCTGAGCTGGGCGTAGGGATTTGTATCCTTTAACATAGTGGAGTCTCGGGGCCAGGTCTAAAAAACCTGTGTGGCGGCTGCCCTACGGACACCACTGTTTACCATCACCCCAAATTATCTGGTCAGTACTTATTGCCCGGAGGAAGAACAACCTATTTGGAATTATAGCTTGCAGTGAAGGATTCCTCTGTGGGAGAACAATATAACCTCTCCTCGGCACCCCTACACTGCCCAGAGCCCTGGTGCACTCCTAAACCCATCTCAAATATCACCTTACACTAACTTTTCTTTGAAAAGTACTCACCATCCGCCCTGGCACTACTTAGAACCTTGGTCCCTAATTTGCATTCCATACACCTGCTTTGTGTAAAGGCTTCTTTGAGGATACCACGTTAGCTATTTTGCTCTACTTTTATCTGTACACACTGTTTGACATACAGCCTAACTAAGGTTTTACTCCACAGGATTATTTCGTTTTTCTCCTATATTTGGTTTTGCTAAAACTTTTTCACAAAGCCACAATACATTCCCCACTCCCAAAAAATACTACCTTGGCCCCATATCAATAGGGTAACACTGTATATCCCTTATAAAAGTAAACCTTATGGTGACAAACACAATCTGGGAAACTCCGTTCCAATACACCATTTTACTAAAATACATCTTCACAGTGTGCACACTCACCCACCAGCTGAAGAAGTTTTTTACGAAACGCGTCCTGAGGGGTGTCCTGTTTTTGTGTCTGTGCTTATAGTGTATATTTTATACACATGTTCTGTACCTGGCCAGGTGAACAACACTATACTAGCAGTGGGTACTATATATATTTGTACTATATATATTTTATATATTATATTATTTTATTCTACTTTAGTGCATATTTATATTTCTTTTTGTGTATATTTTATTCCATTTGTTTTCTTATTATATTACTGTGGTATTAGACTTAGTTGTAGTCTTTTTACCTTATATACATGTATGTTTTCATATTGTGACAATAAATCTTTTCTATTTTTATAAATTCTGTCTTGTTCTTTTTGGGGTATATTTTAGCGCTGTCTCTCTTTTTATTAATCCTGTGCTTCTTTTTTGCAGTGGTCCAGTCCATTGCAGTTTAAGACTAGCTGCTATACCTTTTTCCACATTTGTTAGTGGTTTGCCCCCCTCACCAAATTGAGAGATATCCTTTCCTCCATATTTTTTTAATGTGAGGTTTTTCTGTGTGTGGAGTAAATACGGGTTAGTATTTTACTATATACTTATTATCACTTCCCTTTCATCTTTCACATATTTCCACATTGTTTCTTTTTTATATTTAAGCGCTGTGCACTCTCCTTTTTTTGTAAATCTTCACAGTGTTTTACCTTCACAGTGATCCCAACTGCCCCCCCCCCCCAGCAAATCTACCCCATCAGTGGCTCACTCACAATGTGAGATCCTACTCATACCATCCCTGGGGGTTGTACTGTTTTAGATGATTTATTGTAATTTCTAATTGTCTAATTTCTATGATGTATTGCTCATGTGACCTCCCCACCATAAGATCTAGACCATGTATTGAAACACAGTACCATGGATAGATTTGTAAACAAACCTCCTAAGGACAAAGAAAATAAAAAGAAAGCCCCTGTTTCAGACATAAAGCTTGGCTAATGTAACAAGCACAATGACGTTGTCCCCTTTACCAGTAAGTTCCCCTGAACTTTCCTTGTCAATGCCATCGCTGGAAGGCAGTCAACCTGATATCCCACAAAAGACGCATTTAAAACCTTATGGCCACTTTTTGATGCTCGACTTGTAGAAATTAAAACCTCTATTGACAACACCTTGGCACAAATAACAACTAATTCCACAAATATAAAAGAGTTGGAAGACAGGCAAGACCAAATGGAGGACACTGTCCAACCATCACAAGGAAACATCATTCAACATTCTACTATGATCCAAACTCGTCTTAATAAGATTGAGGACCTGGAGAAAAGGACCAGATGCTTATACTAGTGAATTCTATACATTACTAAAACCCAACTTCTTGAGTACCCTCACCCATCTTTACAATGACTTATATCTCGGGGACACTCCTCTCCACACCCTCACTGATACTTGTACCATTCTATTGCCCAAACCCAACAAAAAACCCACAGACGTGACATCGTCCAGTCCCATCATGCTGATGTATCAAGACTGCAAAATCCTAACTAAACTTTTAGCAGATAGACTACAGAATATCCTACCTCAAACCCTGCACTCTGTGCAAACTGGATTTATTAAGGTGTGCTACCGGGTCAAGGGCATCAGGTCAGCCAAAGCAGCTGGGTCCGCCAGGGATGCCCCCTATCACCTGTTAATTAATATAGCTGTGGATCCTTTAATTCGTATACTCCATTTAAATACTTTATTTAAGGGAATTGGGCAAGGACACTCACTAGTTAAATTGAATGTGTTTGCTGACAATGTCCTTCTGGCCATCTCCAATCCTGAAAAATCATTGAGTAAGATCTTAGATTTTATAGAGCAGTGTGGTGCCACCACAGGCTTTGGCATAAATAGATCCAAATCTAGTGCAATATATTTAAAAGGAAATAGAACCACACTGATGATAAAGTCCATTGGCATCCACTGGGAAACAGAAGCAATAGACTACATTGGTATAAAACTCCCATGGTCCCTAAATGACCTTTACTCTAAAAAAATATCCACCCTATCATCAGAAAAATTGAAACAGAATTACAAAGTGGAAGTCACACCACCTTATTTTTACAGGCAAAGCCACACTGATGAAAATGATCAGTTTCCCAAAGGCTGCTGTACCAACTACAAACACTTCCTATTATCTTACAGGAATTTGACACAAAAAGTATTAATAAATGTTTTTCTAGATTTTGACTAGACAAAAAGGAAAGATCGTCCTTACAAGACTCCAGGGCCACCATCAGGGGGTGACAGGCGATACACCCGTCACGGGCCCTTTAAAAAAAAATGTATTAAAAGAAACAATGCGGGTAAATGGGGCATCTGCCCAGGGCCCACTCATTCCTAGGGGGCCAAGGCAACTGCCTCATGGGCCCCCACTGTCCATGTGATTGTCTCACATGGAGACAGTCATGATCGGTTAGAAGCTGGCCAGGCACAGGGAGCTCTCTCCCTGATTCCTCCTCCTAGAGGTGTAGCTAGAGCTAGCCACACCTCTAGAAGGAGGGATCAGGGAGAGAGTTCCCTGTCCATGTGAGACAGTCACACGGGCAGCGATGGGCTGGCGGTGTTCTTCCTATGCAGACACCACTGGAAACATCCTTCTCCCTGCAAATTAAATTAACTAAGCAGGGAGGAGGACCAGTAGTAAAACTTTTTTTTAATAAAGTGTGTGTGTGTGTGTGTGTGTCAATGTGTGTGTTACTGTAAGTGTGACTGTGTGTCTAAGTATGTAAGGGTGTCTGTAAGTGTGTAAATTTCTGTGTGTATTTCTGTGTGTGTATAAGGTTGTCTCTGTAAGTCTATGTATGTGTGTGTGTATAATGATGAATGAAGTGTGTGTCTGTGAAAGTGTATGAGTGATTGTGTGTTTAAAAGTGTCTCTGTAAGTGTATGTATGTGTGTGTCTTTGTAAGTGTGTGTATTTATGCATAAGTGTGTAAGTGTAGCTGTGTATGTGTGTAGGCAGGGCCCTGGGAAGTGGGCACTTCCCAGTGCAAAAAAAAAAATTCTGCCCGTTTATCAATACAACTATTACTGAGTTGAACTGTTTTGTTGTTTTTGTGTTTTGGTCAAATTGTCAAATTACCAATTTACGCAATAGTGATTAAGAAGTTGTACAAGTTCTCAAAAGTGCACAACATAAACACTAATTAATGAAAGGAGAAGTGCACATTCTGGTGGTAAACATTTTTATTCTCCACAAAGACAATGAAAGGACTTACATGCAAGTAAGAATGTCCACGAAAAACACTAAAAACATAAAGAATGTCCACTGGGGATAGAAAGAAACCTTAGTGAGACACAGTCCTTACTATGATCTGCTATCTGTGTGCCTGGGGGCTGATCAGGACTTCTGGGTATGTTTGTGTACGGTGGCCCATTAGGTGCAATAAATGTCCCAACGCGTTTCATCCTAAACGGACTTCATCAGGGGGATCCCGATCACAGTAAGGACTGTGTCTCACTAAGGTTTCTTTCCATTTTTCCATTTTTTATGTTTTCAGTGTTTTTCATGGACTTTCTTACTTGCATGTAAGTCCTTTCATCGTCTTTGTGGAGGATTACAACCAGACTGGGCACATCTCCTTTTCATTCTGTCATCGTTTGGATACCAACATTCCAGAGTGGGGGCAAGTATACTATTACCAAGTGCAGATTCCACGCTCCGTGGTGATAGGAGCTGTGTTTGTGAGTTTGATTATCCAACCATTTGCTCATATTCTGGCTACTACCATTTGCAGTACATATTGCACTAGGTGTTTTTTTCTGTTTATTTTTTTCAGGCATATACAGCACTAGAAGATATGTGCAAAGTATCTTGCATTTATGTTATTGTGTGTTTGTACTCAACATTCATATTTGATTTAATGCACAGTTGACATTTGTCATTTTTTTTTTTTTTTGGTACACAGTATTTTTTTCCTTGCACTATTTTATGCACGTTATTGTTCCTTGCAATACAGTGTTTGTTTTAGTCTCCATAAGGGCATTTTAATATTCATACATTGTCTATTTGCATACAAGTGTCCATGCACTGTGCGCTAATATCACCTCTTTTTTCCACTAATTTAGAACCTACTCCAATCTCTATTGAGCACCAGCATTTAATTGATCAGAATTCATGTCATCCTCACTTTCTATCATGGGAGATGTTGTCCATGGCTTCAGCCCTACATCTCGTAAAAGCAATACTCCTCTAGTTGCACCCCATTACAGAGTTCCCCACCTCACTATCTACAAATTTAATTCCGACCGGCTTGCCAAGTCACTATTACAGCAAATGCTTATATTTGGTCCACTTTTGCAGTATCTATATTCCCTCTTTTTGCTAGCCATTCTTCAGCCATGTCCGGCAAGCTTAGCACCACACTTGCAGGGAAACCCCACTTATATTCAATATTTTCCTCTCTGAGAACTTTGTTAGATTTTGGAAAGGCTCTATGAAATGATCTCATATCACTAAACAGACACAATGCGAAGTACTTGAGTGAGGTGAAGTTTAATCCAACATGCACGGCAACGTTTCGACCCCCCTGGGACAAGCCAGAAACAAATGTGCAACATTCAATCATTTATTTTAAAAATTCTGAGAAAAAGGAGGTGGGACTAATAAGTCCAATTTGCAAATCACATTCAAATTTAAAGGGACAAATGCATTTAAACAGCAATATTAGTGCAATTCAAAAGTGAAAAAAATATATAAATTTTCAACTTATCAATGGCCCAGTACAAGTTAAATATCAAGTGGAGAAGTGTACTGCAGATTCAAGTGTCACAACTTAATACATATAGAAAATTTGTAATATACAACATTGGCCCTGTTGCTGCCAAACGTGCCCACAGACCCAACCAACAAAGCAAACACAGTACCTCCAGCTTTTGCTGCCCAGTCACTAGTAAAATAAGCCCCTCCCTAGTCCCCACCTATTGCCCGTGGGTGGGGACCCTAATAATGTTAGGGGGGACCTAATTTCCCCCCGGACCCCACCCATTGCCGGCGGGTGGGGACCCTATAATAATAAAGGTGGGGGGGACCTAATGTCCCCCCCAGGTCCCCACCCATTGCCGGCGGGTGGGGACCCTATAATAATAAGGGTGGGGGGGACCTAATGTCCCCCCCCAGGTCCCCACCCATTGCCGGTGGGTGGGGACCCTATAATAATAAGAGTGGGGGGGACCTAATGTACCCCCCAGGTCCCCACCCATTGCCGGCGGGTGGGTACCCTATAACAATAAGGGTGGAGGGGACCTAATGTCCCCCCCAGGTCCCCACCCATTGCCGGCGGGTGGGAACCCTATAACAATAATGAGGGGGGGAACCTAGTGTCCCCCCCTCGGTTCCCACCCATGAGCGGCGGGTGGGGACCCTATAACAATAATAAGGGGAGGACCTAGTGTCTTCCCCCGGTCCCCACCCATGAGCGGCGGGTGGGGACCCTTTAACAATAATGAGCTAGACCTAGATTTTCCCACTCTGTTTAAAATGGCTAGCACTCTGATTGGTTGGTTTAAACCAACCAATCAGAGTGCTAGCCATTTTAAACAGAGTGGGAAAATTCTAAAAAACGTTCCCACGCTGTAGGATTTTAAACACACTAGCCATTTTAAACAGAGTG
The DNA here is from genome assembly GCA_036172795.1 of Pelodytes ibericus. Taxonomy (NCBI): domain Eukaryota; kingdom Metazoa; phylum Chordata; class Amphibia; order Anura; family Pelodytidae; genus Pelodytes; species Pelodytes ibericus. The sequence goes on along the minus strand of CM069866.1, from coordinate 45,330,117 downwards.
TGAAAATTCTAAAGAACTTTTCCACACTGTGTAAAATGACACAGAGCACTCTGATTGGTTGGATTTCAAACCAACCAATCAGAGTGCTGTGACAGGTAAATGGAGAGACTTCATTTACCTGTCAGAGCTCTGAGCTTAATTGCAGGGCGGGCAAGGCTTTATAAGCCTTCCCCCGCCCTGCAGAGCTCAGTCTGTATAGTCCTCCATGGCGAAGATGGATTTTTTTTTTTTCACCAGTGGAGTATTTTTTTTTTGCACTCTTTTTTTTTTTTTTAAACAGTTGCAGCGCGTTTTTTATTTGCCCTTTTTTGGGGATAAAGAAAATAAGAAAGAAAAAAGAAGACATCAAATGGTAAGTATGAATTATTTTTTTTTTACAGGTTAGTTTATTGCCCACCCCCTCACTATTATTAGGGTGAGGGGTTTAGGAAGCATTTTTTTTATTGGGGGGGAAGTGACTAGGGGTTGGGCACCCCTAGTCACTTTATTTGTGGTCCCCACCCACCGCTCATGGGTGGGGACCGGGGTGGAACGCTAGGTCCTCCCCTCATTATTGTTATAGGGTCCCCACCCGCCGCTCATGGGTGGGGGCCGGGGGGATGGGACATTAGATCCTCCCCACCCGCCGGCAATGGGTGGGGATCTGGGGGGACATTAGGTCCCCCCCACCCTTATTATTATAGGGTCCCCACCCGACGGCAATGGGTGGGGACCTGAGGGGGACATTAGGTCCCACCTAACATTATTAGGGTTCAGGGGCGAGTATCTTGTACTCAATGTAGTAACAGTACGTAGGTCGGACAAGTAGGGAACTCAAATGCCGCATTAGAGAGCATCTTAATGATATAGATAACCGATAAAATACCTCAGTAGCACGTCACTTTCAATTCTGCAAAAACAATAATATACACTTTTTTAAAGAGTCTGTCATAGACAAGATCATTAGAGGTCCAAGGGGAGGTGACACACACAGACATCTATGTCGCCGGGAGGCTTATTGGATTTTTCATTTGGGTACTAGATATCCACTGGGTATGAACTCTGAGTTTGAAATCTCCTGCTTTTATTGATTATAATTTTGTTTTTTACATCTGTATTTTGATACATATACTATTTCTACACTTGGAGGCCTAGCGTTATGTCTCTATAAAGATAGCACCATAAATTTCTTTGCTAAATATCACAAATGTTACGCATTATAAGCGTCATGTGCCATACAATTTCTTTTGAATGGATTTTTTGTAACTGTAGTACATTTTCCTTGTTTCAAACTATACACAGTATAAGTGTCACAGGCATGGGGTATAGAATTCCTTCTGAATAGATTTATTGATACTGCAGTGCATATTCTTGTTTACAACTATACACATATTTTTTTTCCACTGTGTCCTCTTCATTGACAATCAGGAGGAGTTGAAAAATTAATTGTATTGCTTAATAGCATCTTTTGCATATGTCGTCAGTAACATGTTATTTTCGATAAGAACAAACACAGCTCTTGTCATATATTTTATTATTAAATAAATTCTACTGTTGGTTTTTTAATAAGTTTTTCATGGAATTGAGCCCTTCCCCTTTTTTTAACCTTGTACAATTTGTTTAACATGTTCCTTACGACAATTGCTTAGACAGCATGTATCGAAAGGGTACATGCATATGCTTTTTATTAATATGCTTCTAGTAATTTTCCACTTTCTTATAGATTTGTACATTGTGATGTATTTTTGTATTTATGTTCTTATGAACGCATCAAAATTATGCATGCATCAAAGCACAAAAAGAATACACATTTTTATTCACATTTGGCATTTCACTATATAATAACTAGAAAATAGAAAGTGTGGAAATTAAGATAATGGATTCTGAAGATAGAGCCATAAGAAAAAAAACTACGTATTAGGGGACTATCTGAAAGCATAGCTCCTGTTAAAAAACAAGACAAGTATAGAACGGGCACATAGACTATTTAGTCTAAAAACATTTCCAGTGACATAGCCTGGGATATTATTGTCCGTTTCTCTATATTTCCAGTTCATGAAAAAGTGTTGATGGCAGCAAAGAACTTTGTTCCAAAGTAGGAGAGATTTGGAAAACTGCGCTTTTTCCAAGATCTTTCCAGCAAAACAAGGATTAGCAGAATAGCGTATAGATTTTTAATGGCGCTTTTGAGAGAATGTTTGATAAAAATACTCATGGGGTTTTCAGTCAAATTATATGTTAAATATAATGACTCTTCCTATATAACTGGATCTATCAAAGAAGCTAAAAAAGGGTCCAAGAATTTCCTAAAACTTTGGCCAATTTTGGGTTATGTAGAAGAAGAATAGAAGATAGATCTAAAGACTCTCTCATTTATTAAAGAAGGTTAAGACTGAGGGGTGTGGGGGGAGAGAGGGTAAAATATGTTTTTTTTTTTGTTGTTGTTATAAACCATTTGCGGATATGATAAAATAATAAAGTAGTGATGAATACAGCAAGGGCGGGTGAAAGTAAGAAGGTAAGGGATTTGTGAACGGTAATCTGACAATGTTTATGAATCCGATTTTAAGTCCACTTATCGTATTAATCAGAGTCCCTAGTTATTGTTTTCTTTATCTTTCAATGGCCAATGGCTTCTACGCAATTTAATACCAATGGCTTTTAAGAAGTTTAATAAATTGATCATGTTGCTGCACTAAATTTGATTTTATATGCTTAATGGGAGGCCGTAGCCATTCTCTTTTTGCACTTAGTTTGATTAGTTTATTACTCATTCATTGTTTTTACTAAGAATTTATCTTGCACAGTGATAGTCACTATAACTACTTACAAACAAACACATTTTTTGTTATGTTATTGTCTCATGCACTTTATCCTGACATTAATGCTAGCTACTGTTATGTGAGATCTAATGGCTGACAAATTTTGATACCTCAGCTTTTTTAACCCCTTAGTTACTGAGTGCTATGCTGCATTTGATGTACCTTGAAGACCAAAAATCCATTATTTTTGTCATATGTTTACCGAACTGTGAATTTCTTTCTTTGTATTCAATCCACCCACACAAATTATATATCATTTTTTAAAGGACGGATAGGGCTTTCATTTGATACTATTATTTTCCTCATATGATATAATTTAATATTAAAAACATATACAATATGATGAAAATATGCCATAAAAAAAACTTTTTATAACTTTGACCTGATTTTTTTTTTTAAATTACAAATTGTTAGGGTAAATTTATATTTATTGTGTTAACACATAACATGAGTTAATTCAGCATTGGAAGAGTTAACTTCAGGGAAGGGTTAAACCCCCCTCCCCTATTGGAGGGAGCACATTCTTTGTCTGTGTCTATCACATAATCTACACACATAAATAGTCAGTCTCCTTTCTATGTAATAAACCTAATGATGCAAGACCTTATATGTGTCAAGCCTAGGTTAGAGGAAAAGATGTATAGGAGAAATGACCTAGGGGTCATATCCTGTGTTTTCTTCCCAGGAGTTTTGTATCCCTTAGTAGAACCATAGATAGATTACTGTTAGTTAATTATATAACTATTTGTAACATGTATGTATTCTATGTCCACTCCCCTTTTCTTTGTCCCCCAATTATGTTTTACGCCAGCCAACGCCTTGTTGCTTCTATATAAGTGCTTGTCTTTACAATAAACTTTAGAGTTACTTAACGAACGACCTCTGTGTCAGACTTGAGTTACTCTCCGAACGCGTTCGCTGATGTGTTTCCAACTCCCACCACGTGAATCCAAATCAGAGTGATACATTGCCGTATACCAGAGACTTGCTGATAGAGACCTAAGACGAATTGGTCCCTTTCAATTTGGTGTTAGAAGTGGGATTCAGACAGGCCGGGTGAGTACATGTGTATTATTATACATCTCTGACTTACCCGTGTTTCTCTGAATTCTTAATTTGTGAAAGTCTCTGGTTTAAAAATAAATAAATAAAAAATCCCTGTATGGAGTATAAGCTGATGTTGTATCAGCTAATGGAGACAGATTGCAACTGTCTAATAACTAATTGTTAGGGTTGTGCTAGCAATAGTTATTAAAATACTGAGGTAGTTTCCATTATAAGCTGACGTTGTACCGGCTAATAGAGAGTCCTTATTGAGGATAGTCCAATAATATTAAAAGGCTCTAAATCACTGATAGTTTTTCAGTGAAACCCTTGATGCAGTTCCAGGGTGTTAAATAAAACCAGGGTGTTTTGATAATATAGAATTACCGCATTAATTTTCTAAATTGTACATTGAATTTTTACATATTCCGTGGTGAGAGGTGAGCATCAATTAAGTGCACAAAACTGTTATATAGACTGTGTATTGATAAATTGTTATATTGTTTACTTGGGTTGGTTTGTAACATAATGGGAGAGACAGTCAGTGATTTATCAACTGAAAAATCTGTGAAAGGTAAATTAAAGGATGAGTTAATTAAAATATTAACTGCTGTAGCTCTATCACAGAAACCCCAAGTTATTTGTCCTCTAAGCAGATTCCCCCCGAGATTCCACACGAGAGCACAGACTAAGCTGCAGACAGAAGCTGCAAAGTTTTCTCTGACTTCAGATTCAGAGGGGGGGGGGGGGGGGGAAGAGGGGGGAGATCCCTGCACTTGAGATGCACTAGAAACAGGACAGGGAAAGATATAATCACATGTACCATTTCTAACTGTGGGAGATCAGGTTGTGTTGCAATCAGTTGATCCAAATGTTGTCAAAGGACGGACAAAAGGATGCCCAGTGTCAGATCAGGTATAAAATTTATGAGGATTTCAGTGGAACTCAATTGCAGGTTGTAATGAGCAATTCTCAACAATAGAGGGCAGTAGTATCTAAGTCTTCCTTTATGAGATGCAAATGAAAGGTTTAAGAATCGTAAGTGATACAAAGTGTTGCAGTGGAACACTGAGGATTCGGAAGTCTTACAGACGGTTACAGGAGGAAGAGAGGACATACAACGGAGGGTTTGTATTTCAATATAACAAATGATTGTTATATACTTGCAGTTAGTAGAAGGTAAGATTCTCAGTGCTGGGTGCAGAATGTCCGTTTAACAAGCCGAGGTCAGGTGTTGGAACAATCAGGTAAGTAGTTAGCCGGTCCGTGTTCAAAGGGTTATAACAATACGAATAGTAGCAAAGCCAGTCTAGGATCAGGGGTTGTAGAAAGGAGGATAGTAGATAATACAAGCCGGGTTCGTTAACGAGGATCAGTCTGAAGAGAAGTTGGTTTTTCCTTAAAGAGAAAGCTGGATATACGGAGCTGTGTGTACTCGATGTCTCTGAAGAGAAAGTATAACTCAGCGTTTGAACTGTGGCGCGGTTTCCCCTATAAGGCGATGGAACACCACGTCACAGAAAAGGGGAGGAGCCTATAGTCATGATTCTAATAATCTGACAGTACCCCCTCCAAAAGGAGCACACTCCGGGTGCTAGCCACGTGGTTTGTCAGGGTGTTGTTTATGGAAAGAGTTGATAAGTTTAGCAGCATGAACTTCTGAGGAATTCAACCATGAGTCTTCATCGGAAGCATATCCTTTCCATCTTATGAGATACTGCAGTTTCCTTCTGAAAATCCGGGAGTCTAAAATCTTTTCAACTTCATATTCCTCGATTCCGTCCACGATAATGGGATCAGGTGGAGTGAGTGTCTGTCTTGAGAAGGTATCAGGAATATGAGGTTTTAGAAGTGAAACATGAAACACTGGATGGAGTTTCATGGTAGAAGGTAAAATAAGTTTGACTGCAACATTGTTAACAATTCGTTCAATAGGAAATGGACCGATGAAAAGGTTATCCAATTTCTTAGATGGTCGATTAGTCCTTAAATTTTTTGTCGATAGGAGGACCATGTCACCAGGAGAGTAAGGAGGATTTGGTAATCTTTTTGAGTCGTAAAATTTTTTATGACTCTCGATGGATTTTGAGAGGTTGTTTTTTAGGGTTTGGAATAATGAAGTCATCTCAGATATTTGAATTGACACAGATGGGTTACAAGTAATGGAGGGGTTAGAAGGTATCGATGTAGGATGGTATCCATAATTAGAGAAGAAGGGAGACATTTTTGTACTTGAATGATAAGAATTATTATATGAATATTCGGCTAATGGTAACCAAGTAGACCAATCATCCTGCAGGTAGGTACAGTAACACCGAAGGTATTGCTCAAGGCATTGGTTAACCCTTTCTGTTTGTCCATTCGTTTGTGGATGGTATGATGTTGATAATTTGGTGGAAATTTGGAGAGAGGAGCATAATTCTTTCCAGAAATGTGAGGTGAATTGTGTTCCTCTATCTGTTATTATCTCTTCAGGTAAGCCATGTAAACGAAGGATGTGGGAAATGAAAACTGAGGATAGTTCTTTGGATGTTGGTAGTTTTTGTAGGGGGATGAAATGGGACATTTTAGTCAGACGGTCAACAACGACTAATATGGTGGTTTGCTTTTTTGAGGGAGGAAGATCGACGATAAAGTCCATGGATATTGATTTCCAAGGTCTGTCGGGAATGGGTAAATTCATAAGTAGACCAAAAGGATGACGGTGAGTAGGCTTGCTCTTTTGACAAATAGAACAGGATGAAACATAAGCAGTGATGAAGTCAAGTTGATTGGGCCACCAGAAATGTCGTTTAGATAGTTCTGATGTTTTCTTGATCCCAGGGTGCCCAGCTAAAGGAGAATCGTGAACTAGATTCATAACTTCTGTCCGTAGATTGGGGGGTATGTATAATTTGTTATTCTTCATATAGAAACCATTTTCCTGATATAGGTCAAGGTCTTGAGGTAGGTGTAATTCTTCAGGAGTAAGTTGTTTAATTTTATCAAGTATAGTAGTGGTTAATCCGATGAACCTGGATGAAGGAAGAAGAGGAGTGGAAATTGGTGGTGGATGATTTGAATTGGGTATTCTGGATAGTGAATCGGCTTTTTTGTTCCTTGATCCTGGCCTGTAGATTATGTGGAAGTTGAATCTATCAAAAAAGAGGGTCCATCTTACTTGTCGTGCTGAAAGAGTTTTACTATGTTGAAGGAACTCAAGATTTTTGTGGTCTGTATAGACAATAATTGGTTTCTCATTCCCTTCTAGTAGGTGTCTCCAATTTTCAAATGCTGCCTTAATCCCTAGCAATTCCTTTTCTCCTATAGGGTAGTTGCACTCAGCAGAGGATAGAGATCTGGAATAAAAGGCAACTGGGTGGATGGGAGATTGTGGTGATTCTTGTTGTGATAGGATGGCACCAATTGTAGTATTGGAAGCATCAACCTCAAGAATAAATGGTAGGGAAGGATCGGGCATCTTGAGGATGGGAGATGAAGTGAATTGTTGTTTCAGGGTGTCAAAAGCATGTTGAGCTTTGATGTTCCATTTAAAGGGTGAATTCTTCCTAGTTAGAAGGTTAAGTGGTTGCACAATACTGGAGAAATTTTTTATGAATTTTCTATAAAAATTAGCGAATCCAAGGAAGCTTTGTATTTCTTTAATTGAAGATGGAGTTGGCCAATTAATGATGCATTCAATTTTTGAATCGTCCATGTGTATTTCTTGAGGTGTGATGACGTAACCAAGAAATGATATCTTTGTAACCTCGAACAGACATTTTTCGGGTTTTGCGAAAAGGTTATGAGTACGGAGTCGGTTGAGAACCCATCTGACATGTTTTTTGTGTTCATCTGGGGAATTGGAGTAAATTAGGATGTCATCCAAGTAAATAATTACACAGATATCTAGGAGATCCTTGAAGATATCGTTGATAAAATGTTGGAATGTGGCTGGAGCGTTGCAGAGTCCAAATGGCATCACCAAATATTCGAACAACCCGTATCGGGTTCGGAAAGCAGTCTTCCATTCGTGACCTTCCTTAATACGAATGAGGTTGTAGGCTCCTCGAAGATCAATTTTTGTATAAATGGTAGCTGAACGTAATCTCTCAAGGAGTTCCGGAATAAGTGGGAGAGGATATCTATTTTTTATGGTTCTTTTGTTCAGCTCTCGATAATCGATGATGGGTCGTATGGTTTGATCTTTGTTTCGTACGAAGAACATTCCGGAGGCCGCAGGTGAAGTGGAAGGTCTAATAAATCCTTTTCTTAGGTTGTCATCAAGGTATTGTTTGAGAGTTTGTAATTCCTTGTCAGACAGAGGGTAAATATGTCCGAATGGTATTGAAACTCCAGGAAGAAGATCTATGGGGCAGTCATAGAGCCTATGTGGAGGTAATTTTTCAGCTTCCTTTTCACTGAATACATCACTGAATTCTGAGTAATGTGATGGAACAACTGTGTCCGGGTTGATCTGTAGTATAGAAGAATTGTGGAGACAAGTATCTAAACAGAAAGCAGATTTGAATTTGACAACCATGGGTGACCACTGAATGGTGGGGTTGTGTCTCTGTAACCAATTCATTCCAAGAATAACAGGGAATAGAGGGGATTTCACCACATCGAGTGTTATGAATTCAGTATGGTGATAGTTGATGGTCATCTTAAGAGGTATAGATTCTTGTGTAATTGGTCCAGAGGAGATAAGGGATCCATCAACTACCCGAAGAGATATGGATGAATTCTTTTGCGTTAGAGGAATTTTGTGAGTGTTGACGAGGGAAGAATCAATAAAGGATCCAGCTGCCCCAGAGTCAATAATAGCCTCCGTCTGAAGTCTTTCTTGGTCCCACTGTAGGATGAGAGAAACAATGCAATGATTTGTTGAAAGATTATGAGACAAATTAAAGATGGGGGAATTGGTGTTGATCTTACCGCTCTTGTTTCGTTTTAGTATAGGACAGACATCTATCAGGTGATCAGTGGATGCGCAGTACATACATAGATTGAGGTTTTTTCTTCTGAGCTTTTCTTCTTGGGATAGAGGTCCCCTAAGAACTCCTAGTTCCATAGGTTCTGGAATATTGGCTTTTTCATATGTTCTTGGGAAAGTGGTAGGTTTTTTCCAATTGACAACAGTGGAGGTTTTTTCAGCTTTTCGCTCTCGGATTCTTCGATCAATTGTTATACAGAGATGTATTAGACCTTCTAATGAAGATGGTAATTCGGTACGGGAAAGATCATCTTTAACGTGTTCAGACAAACCTAGACGAAATTGATTTCGTAGTGCGATGTCGTTCCATTGGGTATCTACAGCCCATCGTTTAAATTCAGAGATGTAATCCTCAACCGGCCTTTTCCCTTGGGAGAGAGCTCTGATTGCTGTATCAGCGGTAATTTGTTTATTTGGATCATCATATAAGGATGACATCTGATTGAAGAATTCCTCTAATGAATTGAGAATAGGGTCATTATTCTCCAAGAAGGTGTGTGCCCAGGCCATAGGTTCACCCCTTAGAAATGATATTACAGTACAGACCTTTATGCGATCGGTAGGATATGATCTGGGGCGTAAGGCAAATAACAGATTGCAGGAGTTGATGAACTCTCTGTATTTGGATCTTTCACCTGTGAATTTTTCGGGGTTGCAAACTGAAGGTTCAGAATGTTCCCTGTTAATAGTTATAGGAGGAGGAGTTGATAAAGACCTGTTTTGGAGTTCTGTAACATAAGTAAGGAATCTTTCATTGGAAATTCTGAGGTCTTGCATACTTTGAGAAAGCATATCTACCCTCTGAGTTAGTGTATTAATTTGAGCAGCCATTTCTGCTGGTTCCATAATAAGGCTGAGTTATTCTGTCAGATCAGGTATAAAATTTATGAGGATTTCAGTGGAACTCAATTGCAGGTTGTAATGAGCAATTCTCAACAATAGAGGGCAGTAGTATCTAAGTCTTCCTTTATGAGATGCAAATGAAAGGTTTAAGAATCGTAAGTGATACAAAGTGTTGCAGTGGAACACTGAGGATTCGGAAGTCTTACAGACGGTTACAGGAGGAAGAGAGGACATACAACGGAGGGTTTGTATTTCAATATAACAAATGATTGTTATATACTTGCAGTTAGTAGAAGGTAAGATTCTCAGTGCTGGGTGCAGAATGTCCGTTTAACAAGCCGAGGTCAGGTGTTGGAACAATCAGGTAAGTAGTTAGCCGGTCCGTGTTCAAAGGGTTATAACAATACGAATAGTAGCAAAGCCAGTCTAGGATCAGGGGTTGTAGAAAGGAGGATAGTAGATAATACAAGCCGGGTTCGTTAACGAGGATCAGTCTGAAGAGAAGTTGGTTTTTCCTTAAAGAGAAAGCTGGATATACGGAGCTGTGTGTACTCGATGTCTCTGAAGAGAAAGTATAACTCAGCGTTTGAACTGTGGCGCGGTTTCCCCTATAAGGCGATGGAACACCACGTCACAGAAAAGGGGAGGAGCCTATAGTCATGATTCTAATAATCTGACACCCAGACCCCTATGTAAATCCCAGAGGTATGGTTAAACATTTGAAGAAAATGAGTAATGTTATATTGCTTACAGGAGCAGACATCCATTTCTGTTTAGACATACTAACTAGTGGTTGAATGCAGAATATGTCAAGTGTATGTGGGATCATGTGGTGGAGTATTTTGAATTACAAGGTAGAACTCCTATTAACAAGGGTAAATCTAAATACCCTAAGAGTCCTGTCCCACAGAAAGCTAAGCCAGAGTCGCTGTGTCCAGCACTCCCTGTTTGCTCAGAGCCCCCACAGTACAGCACAGCATGCACATTGTCAGATAAGAAGTTAACAGCTGTGTCTGTGGCCATAAGGTATGTTTGATTTGTCTCACAATCAGTACAAAGTGTTTTAAGGTTACAGTAGAAATTGAATGTATAAAGTATATGAGTATTATAACATTGCATTGTTAATCTGAAATATCTAGTCTAGTGTGTCTGGTACACATTTATAAGTAAGAAGACAATAGTTCTAAACTGAAGCTGTGTAACAGAGGATACAGATCCTTCTGTAAAACATATTGAAGATTAGAGTCTCATGTCTGTAACTCCCAAGTACACTGTATCTTGGTGTTTTGGATATGTTTGCTGTGCAAGTTGATAAGACCATAGAAGCTGTGGCATTATTATGTTTAATGTTGTCATTAGGAGAATTGTCGTTATTGTTTAAATATTTGCATAAGTAATTTTTGCAATTGCTATTCTTTAAGATATAAGTTGTGGCGAAAGGAAGAGTTTTGTTTATGTCCACTTGTTGTATATACAAATTTAGCTCCATTTGTGAGTTTGTTCATTGCTAATGGCCTGCTGGTTTTGAGATGGCTCCAGGGTGTCTCAGGATGTATACCAGAGACAATAGGACAATGGGCTATAGCCTGAGACATCCTGGCAAGTTATGGATTAGGGGTAATTGGTTTAAGAGTTCAAGGGAGGGGATCTTAATTAGGGTTATCAGTCAGGGCTATTTCAATGTAATTATAATGCTAATGTTTGTTTTCATTGGGAGTTGATACTGTATTTGGTGTGCTGGGGGAAGCTGGGGTGGGATTATACTGTAATCCATTTATCTCTCCAGATGTGGGGAGGAGTTCTGGCAGAGCATAAAAATAATGATTTGAAAGCTGAATAAAGACACACTGATTTTACCCCTTCATGAAGTCTCGGCTCATGCTTGGGGAACTGGGATTTTATATTCACGTTGCATCGTATTTCGGCTGTTTATTCGGGAGTAAGCTGCACAGGGCTCATTTATTAAATATGGGTTCCTTTACACTGGTGGCAAGCGGCAGGATTTCTCCCGAATGGATGTATTTCATTTAACCGAAAAGGAAGTGAATGGTGCATAGATACGAACGGCTGAAACGAACAACACTTAAAGAACTGCTGGAAACTCGAGGCATAGTGGCAAGCAACAAGACGAAAGCCACGATAATAGCCGAATTACTGGAGAGCGACCGAACCAGCGAGGTACAAATGGCGAACGCAGAAGAAACAGAGTTTCAGAAAGATGTGAGATGGAGACTCAGCTTGGTAGGACCGAATCCTGCACCAGAGATTGTGGTACAAATCATGGCACAAGCTTCGGAAGCAGAGAGTCGCCGGGAAGCATGGGAGAACAGAGAAAGATCACCACAAATGGATATACTGTCACTACCAGGATCATCTGTGGGGCGGCCACGTAAGATAAATTATGCTGCTTTTAAAATTTTTATAGAAAGCGAAATGGATATTGATAATTATCTGCAGGACTTTGAAAGACAGTGTGTATTAGAAGATGTGGATAAAACTAATTGGCCTGCAATATTGAGCAGCAAGCTATCAGGCAGAGCAGCAGAAGCCTTTAGAGCGGTACCTGATGTGGACATGCAAAATTATGAAAAAGTGAAGGAGATTTTGTTAGCCCGTTATGCAGTTACACCGGAGGCACACAGGAGAAAATTCCGGTCGCTCCGCAAGCAGGGCAAAGACTCTTACACAGAGTGGGCATACCGCATGCACCGCGCTGCCAGTAACTGGATGCAGGGATGCCAGGCGACTACACTGGAGGATGCATTACAATTGTTATTATTGGAGCAGTTTTTTGACCACACTCCTACAGATACCAGGGATTGGGTCAGAGACAGAAAGCCGCTGTCAGTAGAAGAGGCAGCACGTCTAGCAGACGAATTTCATGAGAGCAGACGGATAGATCACAACTGTGGAGCTTCAGGATTTCGACCGCGGTATCACGCTCAAGCTCCAGCACCGCAACCGAAACCAGTACCACCGGTGAGTCAACCTACTTCCACTGGGGTTCAGAAAACTGCACCGATGTGTTTTGGGTGTAAGCAGGTGGGACACATAAAACCTAATTGTCCACACCGTAATACTGATCGATGGGGGCGAGCACCAGCCCCACCAACGAGAGCAGCTGCTCATTGTGTACAAGAGGATTACAACTATTCTACGCAAGGGGGTGACCACACTAATTCAGAGAATTGGTCCATGCTACACGAGGTCAACCCAGTTCAAGCAGCAGATGACAATCGGGCGCACCATCGAAAGACCGTGCGACTTAATGGGGGCTATTCACAAGTTACCCACTGCCATGGTACATGTTGACTGGGGCACCGGGGCTAAGGCTGTGGAGGTGGGCATCATGCCAGAGTTACCGGCGGAGGTTTTGCTGGGAAACGATTTGGGGTGCTTAACTTCTCAATTTATACAGCCGACTACAGCAGGAGCGCTCCCAGTCACAACCAGACAACAGGCACGAGCTATGGACACCTCACGCTCCCCGGATGACCCGGTAGGCACTAATAATGCTTCTGTAGATTCTAGTCCAAACATGTATTGGGGCACTCCCACCGACTTTGGGCAGGCTCAGAGGGAGGATAGCACTTTAAGTGGGTACAGGAGAGAGGCAGATAAACCCCAGGGAGACGTAGGACAGGAAAGGTTCCAGTGGGAAAAAGGTTTGCTATATCGGATAACAGAGGGGGCGGGAGGAGGAACCCGACAGGTGATGAAAAAACAGTTAGTGGTACCCCGCAAATATAGAGCAGAGTTATTACGGATTAGCCATGATATACCTTTAGCAGGACATCTAGGGATTAAGAAAACCCGAGATAGGTTGACTCAGACATTTTTTTGGCCAGGTGCTACCCAAGATTTACAAAATTATTGTAGAACCTGTGATGTATGCCAAAAAGTAGGAAAGAGGGGTGACCACCCCCGAGCGAAATTAAGACCTCTTCCCATAATAGAGGAACCTTTTTTCAGAGTGGCAGTGGATTTGGTAGGACCCCTTAGTAAGCCTAGTCCATCGGGTAAGAAATATATTCTTACGGTGGTGGACTATGCTACACGCTACCCGGAAGCTATAGCCTTACCTAATATCACTGCTGAAACCGTAGCTGAAGCTCTCATCAAAGTATTTACTCGAGTTGGGTTCCCTAGGGAAATAGTATCCGACCAAGGGACCCAATTCACAGCGGTAGTTACTCAGCAGCTCTGGCAGAGCTGCGGAGTAAAACCCATACTGAGTTCTCCCTATCATCCCCAGACGAACGGGCTCTGCGAACGTTTTAATGGCACTCTAAAACAGATGCTAATCACGTTCACAGAGACCTGGCGGAACTGGGAAAAGTTCCTTCCCCACCTGCTGTTCGCATACCGGGAGGTACCCCAGGCATCCACCGGATTCTCTCCTTTCGAACTGTTATATGGAAGGAGAGTCCGAGGACCCCTGGACCTGGTCCGCGAGCACTGGGAAGGGGATATGGGAGAATCAGGCACGCCGATAGTACCATTTGTTTTAGAGTTGAGAGACCGACTGCAGGCGCTTACTCAATCGGTAAGGGGAAACCTGCAGGCGGCTCAACAACGTCAGAAACATTGGTACGATAGGAGAGCTAGAGATCGTATTCTAGAGATAGATCAAAAAGTGTTAGTCCTCAAACCGACCAAAACAGATAAGTTTCAGGCCTCTTGGCAAGGGCCCTACAAAGTATTAGCCAGGGTCAGCGACACTACGCACATAGTAACAGATTGTAACAATGAAAGGATCCGCAGGTCCTTTCATGTTAATATGTTGAAACCCTACTTTGAGAGGCCAGAGGAAGTCTCTGCAGTATGCGCTCCGGCGCTTGAAGATAGTGAGGGTATTCCCTTGCCCAACTTGCTCCACAAAGAGCCCACCGGGGTGGAGCAGGTTGGACTAGGACCGGAGTTGAAACCAGAGGAAAGGGCACAGGCTACTCAGCTGTTACGGGAATTTCGGGATATGTTTTCTGCTCTCCCGGGCTACACGACGCTGGCAGTCCACAGGGTGGAGACCCCAGGTCAGGTACCTTTGAGACAGCAACCATACAGAATTCCTGAGGCAGTTAGAGATAGCATGTTAAAAGAGATTCAGGAGATGCTGGATCTAAGGGTTATAGAACCCTCGCAGAGCCCTTGGGCCTCCCCAGTGGTATTAGTACCAAAGAAAGATGGTACCACGCGGTTTTGTGTTGATTACCGCAGGCTTAATGACCGTACGGTCACGGATGCCTACCCCATGCCCAGGGTAGATGAGTTATTAGACCGTATGGCCGGGGGTAATTACTTGACCACTATTGACCTGTGCAAGGGGTATTGGCAAATCCCTTGGAGCCTGATGCTATTCCTAAGTCTGCATTCGTCACCCCATTTGGCTTGTACCAATTTAAGGTCATGCCATTTGGGATGAAGAATGCCCCAGCTACTTTTCAAAGGATGGCAGACCGGCTCTTAGAGGGATTTCAGGGCTTCGCCTGTGCTTATCTAGATGACATAGCCATTTACAGCAGCACTTGGGAGGCCCACCTGGAGCACATTTCTGTAGTACTCAAGCGAATTCAAAAGGCAGGATTAACCTTGAAACCAGAAAAATGTCATGTAGGCATGGCCGAGGTCCAATACCTAGGCCATAGGGTAGGGTCAGGCAAGCAGAGGCCTGAGCCAGCTAAAATTGAGGCTATCACGCAGTGGCCCCAACCACGCACCAAGACACAGGTTATGGCCTTTCTGGGAACAGCTGGCTATTATAGGAAATTTGTGTCAGATTATAGCGCCACAGCCAAACCCCTTACCGATCTTACCAAAAAGTCGTTACCTAGGCAAGTAGTATGGTCTCCGGAGTGTGAGGATGCCTTCCAGAAACTCAAGCTTGCGTTAAGTAAAACCCCTGTATTGGCGGCACCTGACCACACTAAAAGATTCCTCGTTCACACAGATGCCTCAATGTTCGGACTGGGAGCCGTGTTAAGTCAAGTGGGGGACGATGGCCTGGAGCATCCGGTAGCATATCTGAGCCGAAAACTTATACCCAGAGAGGTCAGTTATGCCACCGTTGAGAAAGAGTGTTTGGCATTAGTCTGGGCCCTGAAGAAATTACAGCCTTATTTATATGGACAATCTTTCACGGTTATGACGGATCATAACCCCCTCATCTGGCTCAACCGAGTAGCCGGAGATAACCCCAGACTGCTAAGATGGAGCTTGGCACTGCAACCCTATAATTTTACAATGCAGTACCGGCCAGGGAAGCAGAATGCCAACGCAGATGGGTTATCCCGGCAAACAGAACTGGAAAAACAAAGTTTAACAGCGGACATCCCCAAGCCAACCCGTTAGGGTCTAGGCGGGTATGCCGTCCCATGGAACTAAGGGGGAGCTATGTGGCGAAAGGAAGAGTTTTGTTTATGTCCACTTGTTGTATATACAAATTTAGCTCCATTTGTGAGTTTGTTCATTGCTAATGGCCTGCTGGTTTTGAGATGGCTCCAGGGTGTCTCAGGATGTATCCCAGAGACAATAGGACAATGGGCTATAGCCTGAGACATCCTGGCAAGTTATGGATTAGGGGTAATTGGTTTAAGAGTTCAAGGGAGGGGATCTTAATTAGGGTTATCAGTCAGGGCTATTTCAATGTAATTATAATGCTAATGTTTGTTTTCATTGGGAGTTGATACTGTATTTGGTGTGCTGGGGGAAGCTGGGGTGGGATTATACTGTAATCCATTTATCTCTCCAGATGTGGGGAGGAGTTCTGGCAGAGCATAAAAATAATGATTTGAAAGCTGAATAAAGACACACTGATTTTACCCCTTCATGAAGTCTCGGCTCATGTTTGGGGAACTGGGATTTTATATTCACGTTGCATCGTATTTCGGCTGTTTATTCGGGAGTAAGCTGCACAGGGCTCATTTATTATATATGGGTTCCTTTACATAAGTGTATCTTTATAAGTGATGACTGCACAAATGGGCAATAGTGTTACAGTAAAAGTCTCTAATATTTTACCACAAGAGTAGAGACATGTCCTAGTTTTGTGTCAACAGCCCCAAAGCAGCAGTCGTGTTTTATAGAGATGTAACAAAAGCAAGTGTTTTATATTTAGTGGAGTACAGAAGACGTATCTTATGGATTACTCAAAGAGCGCTCAATAAAAAATAGGCATGTTATGCCGCTAGAATAATTTTAAGTGATTTTCAAGGGACCGTCTTCTGGGTTATATTCATCAGTGTGATGAGAAGTTTTATAGTAATTGAGTTCTAGCAGAAAATTAACAAAAGTTATTAAAGTTTTGTGTTATTTTTGGTAAGAAAAGTTGCAGAGTTGTTTTACTTTGGCATAGTCAGTAATATTAATAGTGGTATGCATTGTTTTGGAATTAATTTACTACTGCATTTGTGTAACTGTATCTTTAAGTAAGAAAAAGAAAAATATTTGTGTGTAAAACAGTAAGAGTCATATAATGCCCAAGGTCTTTCTTGGACATCGTGTTAAATATACATGATCAATCCAGTGGATAGTATAACAGCTGCAAAATTTGATAAATGCCATTATTTGATTTTTAGAAAGGGTTATTTTTATTCAATCTACATATTCAGAGGCATTTTGAAAAATTCTGAGTGTAAAAAGAAATATTCTTTATTACTGTATCAATGTTATTTGCTGTGAATCTTCCCAGTTGTATATCTTTTGGGATATTTTATAATACTGGCTCAGGTTATAGCTTTATGTTCTAGCAAAGGACACTAATACTTGTTTAAAGACTCTAAACATTTAACAGGTTTTACATGTTACCTACTAGAAATGTTTATTTGTTTAGGGTACATTCTTCCTTTTTGTATTTAGGTGTCTTGACAAGTATAGAATTTTTATGTAGTTTGGAAGGACTTTTGTATTTACATTTTTTAGTGTATGTTGAAGATGGGTTTTGATTTTTCCCAACAAAGGATATCATGTTTTCCAACACTCTAAATAAAATAGATATGAGAAGATGTCTTAATTTTAAGTTATTTATAGGTACAGATTTGCTTTAGATTTAAGTAGAATTTAAGAGTTGGTATCAGAGAAAGACTTGAGTAACGTTTATTTGTAATATGCTAAGGAGTGAATTTTATGCTTAAAGATAAGCTGTTAAAGGCTTTGTGGGCCGTGGAATTGGCAGAGTGCTGGAGTTAGATGGTGTTTGTATTTTGTAAAAGGTCAGATGTCATGTTGCACATAAGTAAAAAGAGAAGACGTTATGGGCTAAGAATATGACAGTTAGGATTTACAAGTCAATATTAATTTGAGAAGGAAATAAATGGTATATAGCAATAAGAGGCAGAGCTTTTAGTTTATACTGAAAAGTATTGATCAGTATTTTAAAGAAATCCCCTGCCCAAATATAATAACTTGAATACTGTAATTGTTTTATCTTTTTAGTGTGACCAGAATTATTTTACAGCGCTACTTATATGGTTGGTGATACATGAATATAATGTTCGAACTATAGGAAAATCACATTGCCAGCTGGAGAGCAATAGATATTTAAATAAATACAGAGCTAACACCTCTAACATGTTTATATACAGTAAATATATACATGGTATTTGTTGCATTCTAATGTTTGTTATAATTAAGGCAAAGTACCTCATGTGGCACATGGTGAGAGAATATTGAGATGTTGTTTAACATTTTAGATACAAGACAAGTTTGCAATAGATCAGAATGTTAGTGATTAGTGGAAAGAATTAGCAAGTGTCATGTTCTTAAACATGCTGTGGTTTTGGACTTGTAGGAGTTAATGTGATAAATTAAGACAGTTTTTTGTGTATGAAAAAGAGAGAGAAAAGTTCACCCAGAAACCCCCCTTTGTGTCCCCTTCTATCTGCTAGTCTAATTGCAGATAAGAGAGTTGTAGCAGTGGCTGCAAAAGTATTTTTTTGTGAAGGGAGGGGAATGGGGGCGAAATTATTTTCTGTGCTATGGTTTTGACAGTATTTTGTTTAACCCCTTAACGACAGATGACGTGCCAGGCACGTCACGGCAAATCGAGGACTTGCCGACAGGTGACGTGCCTGGCACGTCATGCACTAAACTGAGTAAAGAAAGCGACCAGTGGTCGCTTTCTTTACTCTAACGGTGTTGCTACAATGCCTCTATGTAGAGGCATTGTGCAACACCCCCCAAATGTGCAGGGGCGCGCTACGATCACTCCACGGAGTGATCGTAGCAGCCATTTAAAAATGGCTGCGCCCACTGCACACATGTGCTTAGAAAGCGAACGATCGTTCCCTTTCTAAGCATCTCCGGTGTTGTTAAAGTGCCTCGCCAGCGAGGCACTTAACAACACCATGCTGCTCCCCAGAGCCGATGGTGGTCGGTCTCCTGAGCGACCCCATCGGCTCAGTAGAAGGGAACGCTGCCTGTACAGGCAGCGCTTCCCTTCTAATGGCAAGAGCATCGGAAGTGAAAGTATTTCACTTCCGATGCTCTAGGGGGAGCCAATCGATGCCGGCACAACAGATCTATGTGATCTGTGTGCAGGCATGTATGGTAAGTGCTCTGATGAGCACTTACCATACAGTCAAAGGCAATATTAGCAAATATTGCCTTTGACAAGTATTGATCTGCCTCCCTCACCTTACTAGTTATAGTAAGGGAGAGAGACAGATCAGATAAAGTAAAAAAATAAAATAAAATAATAAAAAAAATATTTAATAAAATATTAAACACCATGGGCTTTATAAAAGCCATTTAACCCCTTCCCTGCCATTGATCGCTGTGTACGCAGTGATCATACACAGCAGCACATTTTTTGCTGTCTGTGCATTTTTTAGGGGTTCATTTTTTTTTACTGTAATTCATTACAGTATAAAAAAAAGCTCTTTTAAGAGAGAATAACCCCTTTCTTGCTGTAGATCACTGCCTAAGCAGCGATCTGACGCAAATGCAGCAATCTTGCTGCAGAAGCATTTTTACATTTTTTTAAACTTTTTTATTACACCCGTCACGTGTTAATTATACCCGCTAGGGGACTACGTTTAACGTAAAAAAATTTTTTTTAGCTGTCTGACCGATTGTATACTGATCACTAACAGCTGATAAGTGACAAAGGCGGGTTGGCGTTTGCTTAGATGAGCATCACCATTCGTCTGGTTAGATCAATATTTGTAAATATTTGATCTGACCCGTGTAGATCTGCCTCCCTCTCACTTGAGTTTTAGTGAGGGAGGGAGACAGAGCTGTATAATGTAAGTTTTTAATTATAATATATTTAATAGAATTGAGACCCAAAGGCTTTTATAAAAGCCGTTTCCAGTATTTAACCCCTTCAATGCAATTGATCGCTGTGTACGCAGTGATCTTACACAGCAGCACATTTTTTGCTGTCTGTGCATTTTTTTAGGGGTTATTTTTTTTTACTTTGATTTATTACAGTATATCAAAGGCTCTTTTAAGAGCTATTAACCCCTTCCTTGCCGTATATCACTTCCTAAGCAGCACATATGGTCACTGCCTAAGCAGTGCATATGGTCACTGCCTAAGCAGCGCATATGGAGCAATCTAGTCGCAGAAGGATTTTTTTTTGCTATCAGCATTTTTTTTGTCAGACTCGCTAGGGGTTAGTTATACCCACTAGGGGATTACGTGTATTCCTTTTGCAGCTGTCTGAACGTGTGTATAGCGATCAGTAACAGCCGATCAGTGGCAAAGGTGGTTTGGTGATTTCTCAGATGAGCATCACCATTCGTCTGGTTCGTAAATATTGTTCTGACCCATATGGATCTGCCTCCCTCTCCTCACTTGAGTTTTAGTGAGGGAAAGAGACAGATCTGTATAACATAATTTTTTAATTGTAATAAATTAAATAAAATGTTAAAAAATTGTGAGTCCCAAGGGCTTTTATAAAAGCGATACCCTTTGTATAGTGTAGTGTATTAACCCCTTCCCTGCCACTGATCACTGCACAGCAGAACATTTTTTCTTGTCTGTGCATTTTTAGGGGTTAATTTTTTTGTACAGTACTACAAAGGCTCTTATAAGAGCTATTAACCCCTTCCTTGCTCTACATGTTCAAATTCCAAGTTTGAAAATCAAAAAGCGCACCTCTCAAATGTAGCCTTTCAACACCCAACAAAGCTGACAAAGCTATGCATGGGTGGTATCCCTGTGCTCGGGAGATGTTGCTGAACATATATTGTGGTATTGTTTGTCAGTGACACATACTGAAATATGTGAATTTGTGTCTAAAGTACAATGTATGTGGGAAAAAATACACAATAAAATGACTACCACAAACTTTGACAAAGGCTGGTGGTAGAATTGGTGCATGGAAAGTGTTAAAATAACACCATTTAAAATAGCCTAGGGTGTCTACTTTTACAAAATATATACTTTTTGCGGTAAAATACACTGTCCTACTTTAAAAAAAAGTCCCAAATGAAAGATGGGCTCAGGCTGGCTACACGTCAATATTCCAAGTTGAAAATGCGCACCTTCACAATGTGGCCCTTTTAGCCCCCAAACAACCCAACAAACCTATGCATGGGTGGTATCCCTGTACTCAGGAGATGTTGTTGAACACATATTGGGTTATTGTTTGGCAGTGACACATACCAAAATCTGTAAATTCATGTCTGAAGTACAAGGTTTGTGAAAAAAAAACACACAAAAATTACTACCACAAACTTTGACAAAGGCTGGTGGTAGAATTAGTGCATGGAAAGTGTTAAAATACCACCATTTGAAATAGCGTAGGGTGTCTACTTTTAAAAAATATATGGGTTGATGGGGTAAAATACACTGGCTGGTTTCAAATATGTCCCAAATGGGACATGGGTGCAGGCGGTCTACATGTCAAAATTTCAATTTGGAAAACCAAAAACTGCACCTACCAAATTTGGCCTTTTACCCCCCAAACAACCCAACAAACCTATGCATGGGTGGTATCCCTGCACTCAAGAGATGTTGCTGAACACTTATTGGGGTGTTATTTGGCAGTGACACATACCAAAATCTGTAAATTCATGTCTGAAGTACAAGGTTTGTGAAAAAAAAACACAAAAAAATTACTACCACAAACTTTGACAAAGGCTGGTGGTAGAATTAGTGCATGGAAAGTGTAAAAATACCACCATTTGAGATAGCCTAGGGTGTCTACTTTTAAAAAATATATGGGTTGATGTGGTAAAATACACTGGCTGGTTTCAAATATGTCCCAAATGGGACATGGGTGCAGGCTGTCTGCATGTCAAAATTTCAAATTGGAAAACCAAAAACTTCACCTCCCAAATTTGGCCTTTTACCCCCCAAACAATCCCACAAACCTATGCATGGGGGGTATCCCTGTACTCAAGAGATGTTGCTGAACACTTTTTGGGGTGTTATTTGGCAGTGACACATACCAAAATCTGTAAATTCATGTCTGAAGTACAAGGTTTGTGAAAAAAAAACACAAAAAAATTACTACCACAAACTTTGACAAAGGCTGGTGGTAGAATTAGTGCATGGAAAGTGTTAAAATACCACCATTTGAGATAGCCTAGGGTGTCTACTTTTAAAAAATATATGGGTTGATGGGGTAAAATACACTGGCTGGTTTCAAATATGTCCCAAATGGGACATGGGTGCAGGCTGTCTGCATGTAAAAATTTCAAGTTGGAAAACAAAAAACTGCACCTCACAAATTTGGCATTTTAGCCCCCAAACAACCCAACAAACCTATGCATGGGTGGTATCCCTGTACTCAGGAGAAATAGTAGAATCTATTTAGCATGTTTTTTCGTTCGCTATTGTCGATGAGGAGAAGTTGTTTCAAATAAAAACAAAGAAATTTGTGTATTTTTTTTTTTTTACCATATTTTATTATTTTTTTTTAATAATATGATAAGAAATGATCAAAAATATGGCATCCATAGAAAGCCCTTTTTGTCCCGATAAAAACAATATATAATATGTGTGGGTACAGCAAATGACGAAGAAGAAAATTACTGCTAAACACAAACAGCACAGAAATGTTAAAATAGCCATTGTCCAGAAAGGACAAAAATGTTTCAAAGGCTCTGTCCTTAAGGGGTTAATTCAAGAGATACATTTTTTGTTGTCAATAATTTTGATGAAGAACATTGCATCAGTTGTGAATGCTTTATATAATATTTATTCTGACAGGTCACGCCTGTTAGTTTTATTGAAGTAGCTCCAGTCTATACTGATGTTGTTTCAGAGTTTACTGATTGAGCCAGATTATTACTGATGCAGTTCCAGTAAGAGGTCTTAATCACTAATGAAGTGCTAGTGATTATTGAAAGTGAGTGATATTAGTTCTATATTACACTCATCATGCTCAGTCAGGAGAATTATAAAAGGATAATAATATTGTTAAAGAACATAAGAGTGGTCCAATTATTTTGGGACATGAGATAGGAGTCATAATGTTAGTAAAGATATTTTAAAGTAAAGCGAATAAGTCAAAATGTTTAATGAAATTATATTATATTGTGCAGGATTTTGTGTATGTTTGAACAAATATATTTTCAGCTCTATCCAGTTGGACCGTTTAAAGACCTTTTACATCTATATGGTCTTCCATTCACCATTATTTAAACAGAATTGGAATAACTGGGCTACTCTATACAAGGCATTCGTGCAGGGCCTGGACGTTCACCCAGTTTATACAAATCAGACCTATTAAACAGGACTGAATCTCTGTGGCCGTTCGATAAGCTATCAGAGGTCTTAATACTTCTCCAAACCTGCTACAGTTTTCCTTCTACAACCGTAATAAAATCCAAACAATACAATTAAACCCTGCAAAGTTTTCGGCTTACCTGAATTAACTAATTATAGGAGTTTGGACTTAAAGCTATTGCTCTCCTTAATCTACCATGGA
This sequence comes from Pelodytes ibericus, assembly GCA_036172795.1. Classification (NCBI taxonomy): domain Eukaryota; kingdom Metazoa; phylum Chordata; class Amphibia; order Anura; family Pelodytidae; genus Pelodytes; species Pelodytes ibericus. Next base: position 45,306,575 of record CM069866.1, on the reverse strand, counting down.
ATAGTATCTATTTTTAACAACGTCAATCGCAATACTTACTGGATACTACCAAACAGCTGAAATTCTCTCTGAATCAGCAAATAGCGAGAACGTACAACTATTTACTGAAATATCTCTCAAGTCGAAATGGGCCCAAAAAAAGATAAAGATAAAATTTCAGAAAAAGAAAAACCAACTTTAGGAGACAGGGAAAGGAACAGACAGATTAGTTCCTTTTACTCCCCAAAAGCCCAAGAAAATCTACAGGGAAAACACAGAAAATCTCTTCCAATAGACAGCCCCGGCCTGAGCAAACATGCAGAAGCACAGCCATTTTCTATGTCTGAAGAGGATTTCCCCCAGTTAAACACGGAACCACAACAATTGACGCAAAAGGCAATAGCCGTAATGTTAGAGGAACTATATGGGAAATTAAAAAAAGATATGATTGATAATACTGGAGAACTCAGATCAGAAATCGGGTCCCTCTCAGAAAAACTAAACCAACACTCTAACGCCCTAATCTCAATTCAAGAAGACAATAAGAACCTACAGGAGGCAAATAGAAGAATGGAAATCAAACTAAAGCTACTTGAAAATAAAGTCACGGACATGGAAGATAGGGCGAGGAGAAAAAATATTAGGATTAGAGGGATCCCAGAAACTATACTACAAGAGCATCTAAAGTCTTTTCTGGAGAAAATATTTAAGTTCTACCTAGTACCTAACGAGCTGGGGGTTCACCCCTTCGAGAGATTTCATAGAGTACCTAAGCCTAAAGGAATCGACCCTTCTCTACCTAGAGATGTTATAGTTCGTTTCACCCATTTTTATCTCAAAGATATGATCATGAACAGAGCCAGGGAAAAACTCATTGAAGATGAAGAAATTAAGACGATTAAGCTCTTCGCCGATCTATCATCAACAACACGGAGAAACAGAAGAGCCTTTGCAGAACAGACGCAAATCCTCCGAAAAAGAGACATCAAATATAAATGGACATTCCCGACAGCTTTATGGATCAGATATAAAGACGAATCATATCTCTTTAAAGAACCTGCTGAACTAAAGGAAAAAATGACAGTCTGGGACTTATCTTAAAGGGAATCTGTTTTTTTTTTTTTTTTTTTTTTTTTTTTTCCCTTTTTAGGTGTTCTTTCTCTTCCTCCTTATCTTCTCCTCTCTCCTCCCTCTCTCCCTCCCTCTCCCACGGGAGGGGTGAGAAGAGTGGGGAGGAAAATTAGATTATAGCTCCTAAATATTCCCGACATCAACAGTACAGAGGTTCTCCCATCTCCCCTCCCTAGAGATATAGGAAGATTCAAATTGAAGGGTTGAACTTGTATGGGGGAAGGGATGATACAGGATACCCGTTAGATAAATGAATTACACTTTATATTATGACACACAAGATTAACCAATAGAGACACTAATAGTACTTTAAAGGACACACATAATGAAGGGAATAATGAATTTGAGTCCCTCCATAATCACTGAGACTTTATAACTACACTTAAATGCAACATTCAATAGATATACATTTAGGGATCACTGAATTATTTAAGACGCAATCACACTTGACACTTTTTTTTTTTTTTGCAAATGGAGGGGGAAATGAAAAGAAAGGGAAGGAAGAAAGAAAAAATAAAGTTCGCAGGGTAGGGACATAAAGCCCCTACTACACTTATATAGTACGAATTCTAATTATGTATAAAAATCCATGCAGTAATAAATGCAGGTATCACATCACACTTTATTACACTAGGGCATCCAGATTCAGTAAAGAAGAAGAGGGTAGGGAACACAAAGGGGAAACCATGGGTCAAGCATGAAGGGAGGTGGTAGTGAAGAGAGATGGAGAGGGAGGGGGAGGGGTAAATGGAGCGGAGGATTCGTCGTATCACTAACGGCTACTAAAGTGACCATATTTTCTCCTTAATTATACAGGTCATGCAGGACAACTGGGTAGAACCTGAAGTGGGGGAGGAGTTGTCAATTGAGTTCCTTTAGAGGAAATAGGGAGACAAAGATCGGGTCACTTATCAAATATTGAGGAAGGAGCAACATACTTAATATAAAACAATTAATATAAATAACCCTATGGTCAAATGAATCCAAATTTTTTTTTTTTTTTTTTTTTTTTACAATTGTATAATAGTCCATACATAAATAAAGACCATCGATTGGTTGCCCTGAGGAAGTGATCAGGGAAAAAAAAAAAAAAAAAAAAAAAGAAAGGTAAACATAGAAGGGGGAAATAAAATGAGATAACTTCGGGATGTCATTGTCCTCCCCTCCTGCTGTTTCATACTTTTTTTTTTTTTTTTTTTTTTTTTTTGTAGAGGGGAAGGACGGGATTGCAAATTATTGAAATATCAAATAATAGAAACAGACGGTATGTTTCGCATCTACCGGTGGGCTTACCTATTTCCTGCGGGGTTCGCAGGAACAAGCATAAAGGCTGATATCTTTTAGATAGGAGCCCAAATGCTGAATGTTATTGCCCGCTTTTGCCCCAAGACATCATTGGGGCAAGGGGAGCACAGTGTGAATGATGTGGTGAATGTGTGGTATGGAATGAGGTTCGGTGGGGGGGGGGATGAGGGGAGGGGGGAGGGTAGAGGATGGGAGTATGTTGGCGAGTCATGTCTATCAACCTAATGTCAATTAACTCCAAGGGCCTCAATACAATATATAAAAGGGGATGCCTATATAACACACTGCAGGAGAACAAAATTGACATTGGGTTTATCCAGGAAACACACTGGGTCGACAATATGGACAGACCCTGGAGATTTTTAAAATATCCAGTAGTGGGACAGTCAAACTTACAGGGAAATAAAAAGAAAAGGGGAGTGGCCATAGTAGTGTCCAACAAGATAAAATATGAACAAGTATTTTCTGAAACAGACAAAAATGGGAGACATATAATATTGATAGCTAAAATAAATGATATCCTCTATACTTTAGTAAATCTTTACGCCCCAAACCAAAGCTCGGGTACATTTTTAGAGAAACTTATGAACAGAATAGAAGAGTTGCAAACTGGTTTTCTGATTATTGCAGGGGACTTTAATTGCCCAGCGGATAGTAAAAAAGATAGAAGTAGCAGTCAAAAAATTACAAATTTATCTCCCACACTACAAAAATTTTTAAATAAGCATCAGCTTTATGACTGTTGGAGAGTGAATCACCCAGAAGACCGTGATTATACATTTTACTCACAGGTGCACCAATCATATTCTAGGATTGATTATTTTATAACTAGAGCCGACTTATTGGAAAAAATATCGTATACGAAAATAGGAGGAATAACATGGTCCGACCATGCGCCTATCTTCTTAACAGTTAAAAACAACTCTGAATATAAAATTCGAGATAGATGGCGCTTGAACGAAAATCTTTTAAAATTAAAAGAAAATGAAAAATATTTAGCAACACAAATAAAAACATTCTTGGAGATCAACGATAATAAGGAGGTGTCCGATGCTACTTTGTGGTGTACGTTAAAATGTTATATAAGAGGACTACTGATAAAAATTGGAGCAAATGAAAAAAAGAAAAGAGGGGAACCAATAAATAAGTTGTATATAAAGTTGGCCATTTTGGAAAGACAGCACAAGGAATCCTTGGACGTATCCTTATTATCTCAAATCGTTACAGTTAGAGGACAAATAAAAGAAAAACTGTTTGAAAATATCAATAAATCTATAACACGTTTAAAACAAAGCTGGTATCATGGTGCAAACCGCACTGGAAAACTTCTGACCAGTAAACTTAAAAATAAACAAAGCTGCGAAATAATAAAAAAATTAGTAATTAAAAATAAACAGTTGCTTTCTCCAAGACAAATTAGTAAGGCATTTGAAAACTACTATAGTGCTCTCTATAACCTAGAAGAAATTAAACACTCCCCAACAGAAATCTCTGCTTATTTGGAAACACTAAATTTGCCAAAGATTACACAAACCCAACGGATAGCCCTCAATAGTCCAATTAACATCAATGAGGTCAGGAATAATATTGAAACACTTAAGGGAGGTAAGGCCCCTGGGCCAGATGGCTTTTCAGCCTTGTATTATCTCAAATTTCAAGAACTGCTGGCCCCAATCCTCCTTAGGTTATTTACACAAATATCAAATAAAGATACATTCCCAGAGGAGCTCCTCCAGGCCTCGATTACCCCGATCCCAAAGCCCAATAAGGATCCGACATCGCCGGCAAATTATAGGCCGATCTCCTTAATTAACCTGGATATAAAAATCTATTCAAAGATACTTGCGGAGAGGTTAAAGCCTGTGATGCCGGACCTGATTCATAAAGACCAGAATGGCTTTGTCATAGGGAGGGGAACCGTTGATAACACCAGACGTCTCTTTAATACAATTTATCACATAAACTTGCAAAAGAAACCTACCGCCCTGACGGCCCTCGATGCCGAAAAGGCCTTCGACCGAGTCAACTGGCGTTATTTAGAAATGGTGCTGAGGGCCTTCGGCATCGAGGGCCTTTTCGGGGATGGTACAATGGCCCTCTACTCCTGTCCAACAGCTAGGGTTTCCGGACATATGATCCATTCCCAGTGGTTTGGAATAAAGAATGGAACGAGGCAGGGTTGCCCCCTGGCCCCTATGCTGTACACACTTGCGATGGAGCCACTGGCCTCCATGATAAGAAAATCAAAAGACATTCAAGGGGTCACTATTAACACAATAGATAATAAAATTGTTCTCTATGCAGATGATGTACTGCTAACCCTGACCAATCCAATAAATACCATCCCAAATATAATAACCTTGATTGAAGAATTCAGTAAGTATTCTAACTATAAATTAAATTTCGATAAAACCCAAATATTGTTGGCTTACGTCAATATCAATGATCAGGCAAATATTAAAACTAGGTTTGGTTTCAATTGCACACAAAAGCATATAGAATATCTAGGGATTAAGCTCACACTACAGTTGGAAGATACGATAAAACTAAATTTTGAATCTAAACTTAGAGAAATTAAGGAGAAATTAATTGAGTGGAAAAAGTATGAAATATCCTGGTTGGGTAAAATTGAAACAGTGAATGCGTATGTAATCCCTAAAATATCATACCTATTTAGGAACATACCACTTAGAGTTGATCCTGACATTCTAAATAATATACACAAACTACTAGTGAATTTTGTATGGCAGAATAAGAAACCTAGAGTTAATTTAAAATTAATGCAACGCGATAATAAATCAGGCGGTATATCTTTCCCTAACATACATTTTGTTTATAACACTTCCATGATTGCGCACACCCTAGCTTGGGACAATTCCTCAAACATAGTCCCACGATGGCTGGAAATTGAAAGATTTGATACGGGACAGATTGAGCCTTTCGATCTGCTCTGGAGCCAGAGATTGAGGGATAGGAGATGTCTTTTTAAAAATCCAATATTGAATCATCTTTGTACCATCATAGCAGACCTAAAGAAAAGTATCTCTGGAGGATCAAATCAAATCCCCTTGGACACCCCAATTGAGGTCTTGCAATTTGACATAGGAAATATTGATTTAAAAAATTGGAAATTGAAGAATATTAAAAGTCTAACTGACTTAGCACCCCAAGGCGAAATGCATTCCTTTGATACATTGCAGGCTAATTGGAATCTCCCACCAAGGGAATTGTTCAACTATCTGAGAGTGAAACACTATCTCTCTGGGAAAATATCACTTGAGAGGGGACCATTAGAGGAATTAATAGCGAAACATTTAAAGAAAAAAATAGTGTCGAGTGTATCCCATTTTTTGTCTAATCTACAGTCACCCGAGAGGGCAACTCCATGGATTAAATGGGAGAATGATCTAGGAGTAAGCCTTACTTATAATGACTGGGCGCACGCAATATCACTGTTGCTAAAAAATGTACACAGTATAAATCTTAGGGAACTACAGTATAAAATCAACACAAGGTGGTACCTAGTTCCAACTAGATTACATAGGATAAACTCAGACTTAACCCCCATATGCTGGAGGTGTGACAGAGAAATAGGTTCACTGTCCCATATCTGGTGGCATTGCTCATACCTAAAACCTACCATTCTGAAGCTTCAAGATCTACTGAGTAGCTTGATGGGCCTTAACTTTAGTCTTGGAGCAGAATCCTTTCTTTTTAACATCCAGCTGACTGGAAATAAGTATCAGAGAATACTCACCTTGCATATACTACTAGCGAGTAAAATATGCATAGCTAGACAATGGAAAAAGAAAGGAGGTATCCAATGGTCAGAGGTTAAGCAGCAAATAGACTTCCAGTACAAAATGGAGGTAGCTTTTTACCAAAAGTTAGACCAATTAGACAAATTCCATCAAATTTGGGCACCTTGGAAAACTTATAACAACTATTAGACGGACTGACTCCCTCATCCAAAGACCCCCCCCCCCCCCCCCTGCTCTCTGTATCCCCCTGAACGGAATGAATGAGGATTGGTTGAGAGATTGAGACAAAATAGGAATAGAAATTAATCATAGAAAATACTTGATTACATTGAACTCAACTCGATTTGTATGTCTTAGTTTAATTGCTTCAAGGAAGTAAATTGGGAATTTTACCAATTTGTGTATGTCTATCACATAATAATAAAGAAAAAGATTATATATTAAAAATGAAAGAAGAAAAAAAGAAGACCAATAGAAACTATGGAAATAACAATTTGGTAATAAATAAAATGGCCAAAGGATGCAATTAAAAATAAATCGATTGAACTTTCAATCAAGAGGAATCTGAGAAACAATAATTGTCTGATGGCTAAAGAAAAAAAAAAAAAAAAATGTTTAATGAAATATTGAATGTCACTAACTGGAATATTTTGACTTTTGTTTTCATATAGGTTTAAGCTGTACAGTCAACAAAAGACAAGTTCAAAGTGCACCAACGAATCTATTGCTGATAAAAGATTATTTTTAAAGAAAGAAAAAGTTTATTATAAAAGAAGAAATACTTACAATACAAATAAAGAAAGGATCCTAACAAAGTCTACTGAAATATTGTTGTGAAAGTTGTTCAAATCAACTCCTGGATCCACGTTATTTGCATAAAGCACATTCCTGTACTGACAAACAGGCCAACAAAGGAGCATGTTAGTGTTTGGATGGGCATAATAATCCCTGACCACTAGCCAACGTAAGCCGAGTCGTCACCCTAGGGTAACTCGCAAAGAAATCAACCAGAAGACTACAACAGATACAACAGATACAACAGTCTACGACAGATCATCATTGTTGGGAAGTATATTTTCATTGAGTACATATGTATACAATTATTAATGATGATTTGTAATCTTTGTGGTAAAGATTTGTTTAATTGTGATATTATGGGTATGTTAAGAGTATAGTGAGATTTTCAGATTTAACAATTAGACTGACTGACTCTATCAAACACAATTGAGTCGACCCGTAAAGAAATTGTATTTTGATAATCTTTTTGTGAAATTTTGTATAGAGAATGTTAGGCAGCTTCTCAGATACTTTAAATTAAGTTAGTTTTAATAAGAGAGTTTAATCAAGAAGGATTATGGATTTGAGGAGTAGGTTAAAAAGTGTTCACAGGTAATCCGTGAGATCCCCTGGGACTGGGAAATTGGCTAGGATCACTTGGAGCGAAACTTGTAAGTGGTTTGGCATGTGTGAGATCAGTGTTGCTAATTGTCTGTGTTTATGTTGTTTGTTACAAGGGTCTCATCCTCAAGTGCATCCTGACCACTGACATCATGCCCCTACGAGAAGAATGGAAGACATTGCTCAAATATTCCCCATTATGGAAGCTTACAATGCAATTTAGCTGGATGACCTACCAATGTGTGAAATCGAGGAAGTGTGCCTTATACCCTTGGATACAATGATTATGTTGACCAGGCAACTCCTGATGGTTATCCTTAAAAACAGACAATGTCAATTTCTAAGAATAAAAGGGGAGAACAGTATGAATATTATATGGACTGTAGGGGCCTCTGGAGTCATGTCGTGGATGGGAGACCATATTGTTTTGTCCGCTGCCATTTCGTCTGACTGCCGCTTTGTGTTCTGAATGCATGCCATCTTGTGTGTTCTGAATGCATGTTCTCAGTTTTGCTTTAAGTCCGTAAAGTATTCAGCCAATAACAGTCCTTGGGAATCAAACTCATGATTAAAATGTTTTATTTTTACATGCATCTATTGGCTTTAGAGAATTGCTAACTAATAACCTTAGGGGTTTTATTAGGCAGGGTAAGAGGAGCAATGAACACTAGATATTTAATTTAGTTTTGTGACCACATGTGTTTTTGGGTCCTCAGGTCATGCCATTATGTAACATTATGTAACATATTTAGTTATGGCAGGCCTTCCATATTTAAGAGAGAGATACTGTGATTTTTTTTAGATTGTAAGTCCAATATCTCTGATTAGCGAAGCCGAGGTCTGCTCAGTCGCCAAAGGTCTAAACCTAACCTCGCAAGTTATTAAAGAGTTAATGTTAGATGTCAGTATTGTCCTGAGGCAGTCCGGTAAAACAGGACAGCCATAGTGGGTTATTAAAGTGTTATTATGGATGTGGGATTTTTGATTGAATATGTTGTTTTAATTTATCAGACCACTGCAATTTTATCTAACAATAGTTATATATAAGAGATGTGGTTTCAGATATCAGGTAGGCCACAGGTTTTGATTGGACATTTGGAATATGCTCATGGTTAGCAGATATGGGAAATAAGATAGTTATGTGCATTGATTTAGTAATGGTATCTATAGGTGCCTTTTATATAATTGTAAAGTGTGCTAAATGCATCGATGCTAAGGCCCTGAAATCTGTAAAGAGAAAACCTGTAGAAACAGTGATCTGGTTATCCATTATGTTGTAATGGATAAAAGAGTGGAACTGTTAGGGTAAATTTATATTTATTGTGTTAACACATAACATGAGTTAATTCAGCATTGGAAGAGTTAACTTCAGGGAAGGGTTAAACCCCCCTCCTCTATTGGAGGGAGCACATTCTTTGTCTGTGTCTATCACATAATCTACACACATAGACAGTCAGTCTCCTTTCTATGTAATAAACCTAATGATGCAAGACCTTATATGTGTCAAGCCTAGGTTAGAGGAAAAGATGTATAGGAGAAATGACCTAGGGGTCATATCCTGTGTTTTCTTCCCAGGAGTTTTGTATCCCTTAGTAGAACCATAGATAGATTACTGTTAGTTAATTACCGTATTTATCGGTGTATAACACGCACTTTTTCTCCCTGAAAATAGGGGGGAAATGGTGTGTGCGTATTATACGCCGGAAAAAAAAAAATCTAAAACTTACCTCGTTCCTGCTCTGTCCCCGGGTGCTCTGAAGCAGCGTGGCTGTGAGGGAAGCGTTGTGAGCTTCCCTCCTGCCGCGCGGTCTATAAAGTGTGTTTATCGCTTCCCTCACAGCCACGCAGCTTCAGAGCACCGGGGGACAGAGCAGGAACGAGGTAAGTGCTGGGGTCTGGGGAAGGGGGGGAGGAGGGTGGCATAACGAGCATACTAAGGGGCAATATCCTGGCATAATGGGGGCAATATCATGGCATATTAAATGGCATATTGGGGGCAATATCATGGCATATTGGGGGCAATATCCTGGCATATTGGGGGCAATATCATGGCATATTAAATGGCATATTGGGGGCAATATCATGGCATATTGGGGGCAATATCCTGGCATATTAAATGGCATATTGGGGGCAATATCCTGGCATATTAAAATGGCATATTGGGGGCAATATCCTGGCATATTAAAATGGCATATTGGGGGCAATATCTGGCATATTAAAATGGCATATTGGGGGCAATATCCTGCATATTAAATGGCATATTGGGGGCAATATCCTGCATATTAAATGGCATATTGGGGGCAATATCCTGCATATTAAATGGCATATTGGGGGCAATATCCTGGCATATTAAAATGGCATATTGGGTTTCAAAGTTCTTTATTTGAAATTTAAGGTTTTTTTCCTGAAATTTCCTTCTTAAAATGAGGTGCGTGTTATACGCCGGCGCGTGTTATACGCCGGCGCGTGTTATACGCCGATAAATACGGTATATAACTATTTGTAACATGTATGTATTCTATGTCCACTCCCCTTTTCTTTGTCTCCCAATTATGTTACGCCAGCCAACGCCTTGTTGCTTCTATATAAGTGCTTGTCTTTACAATAAACTTTAGAGTTACTTAACGAACGACCTCTGTGTCAGACTTGAGTAACTCTCCGAACGCGTTCGCTGATGTGTTTCCAACTCCCACCACGTGAATCCAAATCAGAGTGATACATTGCCGTATACCAGAGACTTGCTGATAGAGACCTAAGACGAATTGGTTCCTTTCCCAAATGGTAAAAAAAAAACCCTGTCTATATATTTCTAATATTTGTCCTGAGTTTAGAAATACCAGTGCATTCATGTTTGTCTATGGTTTATTTCAACTAATAGGGCAATAAACAATATTATTTTTTTTTTTGTTTTCTAACCATTTTCTTCTACAGTGACCTTTGAACCCCAACCCTAAATTCACCCCAACCCTAAATTTACCCTAACCCTAAATCTACCCCCACCACTTAATCTAACATTGGTACTCTAAACCTAACCCCCCCTGTAACCCTAATTATAACCCTAATTATGACCCTAACCCTAGATCTAGGTTTAGTAGATCAAGGGTTAGCTTTTTCCATTTTTTTTTTCTTCTTTTCTTTATAACTGTAATATTGCTCACTGCCTCTAGGGGTAGTCAAGCATTGGTTTCAGAGCGACGGAAGAGATTTTTTTTCTCTCTCTTCCGTCACTCTCTGCTGGGCACGCTGTATTGGAGGAGCATAATGGAAAGCTTAAAGAGTTTAAGAAATGTGAGAGTTGACGTATATACACATTTGTAAATGGAAATTGGTAACTTAAAGAAATATGTTAAAAATATTAATTATAAGAAATCTTAGGTTTATAGGGGGTGAAGTAAAAGGAGCAGGATCTAAACTGTTAGAATAAATTACTAAAATTATTTTTCCCAATAGTACACTATAGATAAGAGGATGTGGGGGGGTAAAGTATGTGAGAAAGAAGAAAATTACAGCTAAACACAAACACCCACACAAAACAGCCCTTGTCAGCAAGGGAAAGACAAAGTCAAAATGTCATGTCACTATGGGGTTAATGAAATAAATAGATCTGGAAAATTCCCAAATGAGCTGATGCAAGCCAACATTATTCCCATTCCAAAGCCTTGTAAAGACCCGGCTCTTGTGACCAACTATAGACCTATTTCTCTCATCAATGGTGACACAAAACTGTATGCAGCAATTATAGTGGAAAGAATGAAAAGTATCATTCCACATATTATCCATTGAGATTAGGTGGGTTTTGTCCAAAATAGGCATGCCAATAACAACAATAGGATAATACTGAACCTAGTGGGATTTGTTGAATCCAGGGGCGTACCTATGTTGGCCCTGTCATTAGATGCAGAAAAGGCCTTTGACCAGGTCAACTAACTGTTCCTGGAAGAAGTGCTGATAAGGTATAATTTTGGGGAAGGTTTGATGAACACAATAATGGTTATATCTAAACCCAACAGTGATGGTTGTGGGACAGGGGTTTAAATCAGAGTCTTTTTGTATTAAAAATGGCACCGGTCAAGATTGCCCACTTGCCCCAATGCTATATATTTTGTCTTTAGAACCACTCTTATGTAAGATTACACAAGAGATATTAATAAAGGGAGTCAAAGGAAAGTTAGTGGAATGTAAATTGTCGGCATATGCAGATGACATAATCCTAACACTGACCCCGGCAAGAACCTCAGTATACAGTACTCGAAAAACAGGGCACATGTACATGTAGGAAAAAAAAGATAAAACAAGACCACAATAGTGCAACACTGTATGTACAGGAATCAGTGTATTGTGGGTAGTTACACTCAAAAGTATATAAAAATTTTACAAGACACCAAATTAGACAGATTAAGATCTAATCCATATTCACCTAGTGGATCTCAAGAGGGACTGACGCTACTGACTGAACACCTATATCTGATAGACCCGTGGAGGACTCTTAACCCCTCCGTGAAAGACTTTTTATCTGGAGTACATAACTCCATGTCTAGAATTGACTTCTTCCTCCTAGTGCCTCATTTACTACAAAGTGTGAAAACAACTAAGATTCACCATATACAAATTTCAGACCACACCCCAGTGGAATTAACGTTGTATCTACATCCCCCGTTAAAAAAACACAGAGATGGTTCTTCCCCTCTTATTACTACACAAATCCTGACTTTAAAAGTTTTATGGACAACACTTGAGGGAATTATTTAGATTTTGAACATGTCGACAATCATTTATTGTTTTGGGAGACAGGTAAAGTTGTCATTAGAGGACATATCATGTCTTATACTTCTAGAAAACAAAAGATTGGCAACTCAAAATGTAATCTCTTAACACCAAGGTTTCAACTGCCCTACACAAAAAATAAGTTTTATAGATGGGGTAAAAGGGCGTGCAAACTGCTGGCCATTCTGGCAAAAAAGAAACAACCAAAACATAACATAAGCCACATAATAGATACCATTGGAAAATCAGTAAAAGATCCAAAAAAGCTCTGTGAGATATTTCAGCAGTACTATCATAAATTATACTCAGCTACCCCAGATGAAAAACTAAAGGGTACCACCCTCCTTGAAACAGTTACATCCCCCAGATTATCTAACGAACACAGAGAAATTCTATTAAGAATTTTAAAAATGGAAAAACTCCGGGACCCAATGGTTTCACGAGTGAATTTCCCTCGGGAAGCCACTGCACATGTGGTGGTCATGTATATCTGTATAATATATGTATAATATCTGATTTGACTGGTACTATATTTCCAATGCAGCCCTGTTTCACTTTAACTTGGAATGTATTACATTTAAACAAAGATGTTTAGTTACTGATGGTGGTTAAAATTATAATCGCGAGGAATTGGAAAAACAATGAAAACATTAACTGGACAATGATAGTAACACAAATTAGACATCAATGCTTTATTGAAAAAGGGTATTACCGTATTTGCTCGATTATAAGATGACCCTGATTATAAGACGACCCCCAAACTTTGTATATTCCTTTAGGAAAAAAAACTAAAAGCCTGAATATAAGACTACCCTATAGGAAAAAAAGTTTAACTTGTATTTATGTAAATTGCTTTTTAATATTTAATAAAAAATTTATATTATACAAATGCATTTCGTTTTTATTTCCTTTTATGTGCCAGTGCGGCCTCTCTCCCCCTCCCCCAGCTGTCTCTCTCTCCCCCCAGCGTTGTCTCTCTCTCCCCCCCAAACCTCTCTCTCTCCACCCCCCTCGTCTCTTTCCCCCTCCCCTTGTCTGTCTCCCCCCTCCCCTTGTCTGTCTCCCCCCTCCCCTTGTCTATCTCTATCCCCCCTCCCCTTGTCTCTCTCTATCCCCTCTCCCCTTTTCTCTGTCCCCCCTCCCCTTTTCTCTATTCCCCCTCCCTCCATCTCCTTGTCTGTCTGTGTCTCCTCCCCCCCCTCCTGGTTTCTTTCCCTGGTGGCTAGTGAAAAAAAAGCTGCCCGACACGGCAGTCTATTATGACGGACAGCTTGTCCGTCACAGTAGACTGCCGTGTCGGGCAGGATGGAGGATCTCTGCACGTATCGTGCAGAAATCCCCCGGCTGCCCGACTCTCCCTGGTGGCTAGCGGGGCAGCGGAGGATGTCTGCGCGATGAGCGCAGACCTCCCCTGCTGCCGCCCGGCACGACCTCCGGTACTTTTATGACATAAAACTTCATCATAGAAGTCCCGGCGGTCGTGCCGGGCGGCAGCAGGGGAGGTCTGCGCTCATCGCGCAGACATTTCCCTGCTGTTAGAGAGGGGGATCCAGGATCCAGGTATCCCAGTCAATTTGAGGTCAGATTATAAGACAACCTCGAATGTAAGACGAGGGGTATTTTTCAGAGCATTTGCTCTGAAAAAAACCTTGTCTTATATTCGAGCAAATATGGTACATACAAATTAAAAATACAGCTGAGCCATAAAATAGCACTAGATGGAATCTTTGATTTTAGTTTTGGAAGAACATAATTCTAAATCTAAAGCATGGCTGCCAGGAGGATCAACAGAATTATGCATTTGAGAGAGGGTTGGAGTGCAGGGTATTCTCTTTCAGTTTATACTAAGTGACCCATAGGTTGAGGAGGCGGTGACCGTGACGGTGTAGGTGGAAGCGACGCTGGAGGAGGAGGAGGTAGCCAGAATTTTTCAAAGTGCACTGTAAGCACAGTATTGGACTGTTCTATTTGACCCTCAGATATGAAGTGCACCGCAAGACGCAAATGTACTATTTACCACCCCAAACTATTAGGTCAATTGACCTATTCGTATGAATGGGGACTCTATTTCGGTTTATAGAAAGCCAATAGCATTACATGTATTCCATAAACCGAAAGTCTATAAACCGAAAGACATTCGGTTTATAGACTTTCGGTTTATGGAATACATGTAATGCTATTGCTATTCTATAAACTGAAAGTCTATCAACCGAATGTCTTTCGGTTTATAGACTTTCGGTTTATAGCCGAAACCTGAACTCGAACACGAACATACAGTGGAATGTCCGTGTTCGGGTCCGGGGTCCGAACACCGTAATGTTCGGTACGAACCCGAACAGTGCGTTTCAGGTTCGCTCAACACTAAACAAGAATAGTTAACTCTGTACAAGTAAAAGAAGGTAAAATATATGACAGCTGATACTTAGTCTTAACAGACTAAGACTTGACAATGCGCAAAGCCAGGTGAACTCTGGATAGATGGAAGGACTGGCTTAGCAACTGATGCTGCAAGCATCAAGAAAGTTATCAAAATGTACCCTCCTGTGTATCTCTTTAGAAGGGGGCTCTTGTAGGTACAGCTTTTCAGTGGTAACACTAGTTCTGTCAGGTGGCCAAACTGTCTTTTTGTCAGACTCTATGGTGTTTATAGTCCAGCCTTAAACAATAGTCAGTGTGGGGCATGTATAAATACAGCGCACTTGCTAATTGTGCCAAATACTAGTGCAATTAGCGTGTATGCCAGTGTATAAAGGATACTCACAAGAGTATGCCGAATGCATAGATTTAGCTTGTGTCAGCTCTCGTTGCAGCCTATGTATAAAAAATCACGCTCTGAAAAGCGCCTGATTTGTGTCGGGGAAACTCCACCAAACACAGTTTAAAGGAGATCCTTCAATCCCACACTGAAAAGTGTCGGGAGTTATCAAACCCCTTGTGTTTAGAGCAATAGATACTTTCAGAAGCCAAAAGTAAGTGCTTCTCGAGCTCCCTGCATGCATCATCACTAAGCTTTTGGATGTAGCCCAATAAGTTCAGCCATCTTTAATATTTTCATATACTCCAGATTGATTAGGAACTTTTAGCTGTGTATTTATCTCCTATGCAAAGGAAGAAGGGTGTTGAAAAGTTTTTTCAGTTTTGTCCACACATGCCCATGCTTGGATATGCCCTAGTAAATAGAGGAACACCACTGGAAGTTAGTGCCGTGCCTTTATACAGAAGTGATCATTCACTAGCTGGTTAAATAAATAAATAAAAAGAAAACGAGAGGTAAAAAAGTGGTGGATTGTGGTGTTTTGACAGTATTGTTAGTGCAGCTGTGAAGGTGTGGGGTGTTGACGTAAAACTGATCTCATTGTGTCTGTACATCCTTCAAGGTTTTTAAATCAGAAATATTTTATTTATTCCATACACAATCTGGTTTCATCACCTATAATCCAAAATATTCAGTCCTTTTAAAGTAAATCTAATTTTCCCAAGGCCGAGCAAATACTTTAATTGATTTTATTTCTCCTTATAGGATCCCTACTACCAGACCCATGTTAATAGATTTTTACTGTTCCCTTATTTACTGCAGATATTTACTGATTCTTTATTTTAATCCTTTGGCCAGATGCTGGTACTGCTGCAAAGGTAAGGTTGGTCTCCATGGCCTGGCCTTACCGTGCCCCCCTCTAATGAGCGACCTTTAGGCATGGTCAGGGGCCGGTCTGTCATGGTGAGACCTATGGAAATCTCGAATCCTGGCAGGTGCATAGATATTGGTGACAGGTTCCCAAGACCGCTCCTTGGGGTCATGGCCCTTTCAGTGCAGTAGATATTCCAATCTGCCCTGACGATATCGAGAGTGCACAATCACCTGCACTTCAAATTCTTCTTCACCGTTAACCTGGAGTGGAGGAGATGAAGGAACTGGCTGAAAGATAGATATTCACGGGTTGAGTAGCGAGATGTGAAAAACCGTGTGGCTACAGTGTGAACTAGGCAACTGTAAATGGACAGACACAGGGGAATTATTTTGCTGGTTGAGAAAGCTTGAGGTGAGTAGTAGCCAACCAGACTTTGTAACCAAACTTGTACTGAGGAGGAGATGATCTTAGGCTATCAGTGTGCTGCCTATATGCATTTTAAGCCTTTTGCAGGGTCTAGGTAAATCAGGGAATGAAAGAGGGTGTAGACCATAATTGACATAGAAAGGTGACCTCTCAAGTAAACAAACAGTATATAAAAGACAGAGTGATATACCTTTATGAACTTTTTTAACCCAGTGTTAATTTCCCTTTACTAAACAATTTAAGTATATTTGTGTGTGTTTTTTTTAACACTGGGTTAAAAAAAATTCTTAAAAGTATAGTGCTCCATCTTTTAAATACTATTTGGATGGCGTTATGCAACTAATTGTTACAAGCATGCTCTTCCATATGAAGGAGTTGTAACCAGTTATCCTGCAAGTGGTATAACAGCCAAGGTACTGTCCGAGGGTCTAATTTGTTCTCTCCGTCTGCCCGTTGGTCTGTGGATGGTAGGTGATAAACAACATTGGACCTGTAAGCCCTGGTAAAAGAATTCCCAAAAATGTGGAAATTGCATTCCCCTAACTTAGACGATGGTCCAAGAAAGGCCATGTAGTCTAAATATCTCCTGAATGAAAAGCATGGCAGCCTCAGATGCTGTAGGGGGAGCCCTTTGGGTGGAATAAAGTGGGCCATTTTGGTAAGTGTTTCACAACACTTAAAATAGTGTTGTATTGTTGGACCATGGGCAGGTTTAACACAAAATCCATAGATATATCTTCCCAAGATATATTGGGATATTGAGGGAACTGCAATAAGCCTGCCAAATTGATACACTGTTCTCTACTACTAGCAAATATATTGCAGGATTGTACTTAGACTTCGACATCTTTGGACATACCAGGCCATCAGTAGAATATTCTAGTGAATTCTAGGCTCTTCTTATAGTCACCATGAGGTGCTATGAGGGAGTCATGCATGTCTTGTAATATTTTAGTGCAAATGGCAGATGGAACAAAGATGTGAGAATCCTTGTAATAGAGGCCATGTTCTCTGACTAACTTGCCGATGTAGATCATACATTTTATGGTTACGTCAGCATAACCATAAAATGGCCAGGCTGTAGTATAGTATCAGGAGTATGTATCCAATTTATTTAATACAAATGACACATACAGAAAAACACACTAATTACTACCTTACGCATTTCATGCCATACTGACACTAAGAGATATCTCCATTCTTCTAGGGCTAACTTAATAGCCAAGAGGTCGTTGTCTCCCTCATAATTGCATTTTGCTCAATTTAACCTTTTGGAGAAGTAAAATACTGCATAAAGTAGGCCTTTAGTTCTGGAAGCATAGGGACAAGACAGCAGCACATGAGGCATCAACCCCCAAAATAAAGGTCAAAGGGGGTCCGGTAACGCCAGGAGGTGCAGGAGGTTGAGCAGGTGTAGGCCAACAGAAGTTTTCTTTTTGGTGAGAGCCATTATGGGTTGTACAGTTTTGGACAATGCATGAATAGAACGGCAGTAATAGTTGGCAAAGCCTATGTACCTCTGTACCGCTTTCAAACTAGTAGAAATAGGCAAGTCAAGAATAGCAGAGACTTTTGTAGGGTCCATCTGGATCTGTGTTGTGGAGAGGATAAAGCCCAAAAATTACCAAAGCGTAGTTTTAAAGATGCATTTTTCAGGCTTGTCGTATAGTCTATGCTGTCGGAGACATGTGAGGACATTGCAAACATGGACACGATATTCAGGCAGGGAAACAGAAATTCATGAATTTTACTTACCGTAAATTCCTTTTTTCTGAGTATATTGGCAGTACTTTACAAGTGGGTTTACTCCCTCTTGGACAAGTTACATATGGGAATTAAGATAGATTGTTAGCTCCTCCTCCAAGTCTCCTATAAGAGCCCCAGTTACCTGATCTTCCCCAGTTCCATAACAAGACACCGGTTTACTGCAAAACAAACTTAATTTATTCATGTCAAAATAGGGGGGGAGGGGGGGACCAGTACTGCCAATATACTCAGAAAAAAGGAATTTACGGTAAGTAAAATTCATGCTTTTTCTATCGTATATTGGCAGTACTTTACAAGTGGGACATAGCAAGATAGACCAAGGGTGGGAATTAGGAGACAAAAGCCTGTAGCACCTTGCGCCTGAATGCTGCTTCAGAGGAGGAAAAGATGTCAAGCCTGTAATGGTATATGAAGGTTTTGCAAGATGACCAGGTAGCAGCTTTGCAAATTTCTTCTGGTGAAGCGGAAGCCCTTTCTGCCCAGGAGACTGCCATAGCCCGTGTGGAGTGAGCTTTCACTTGGAATGTCAGCGGCATGTTCTTGAGGTTATAAGCTGTTTTTATGGTTTCAGTGAGCCACCTGGCAATTGTTGATTTTGAAGCTGCTAACCCTTTACACTGGCCTTGGAAATTCACAAAGAGCTGGTCCGATTTCCGGTATTCCTTAGATCCTTCGTAAACAGATTTTAAGGGTTCTTCTTACATCCAGGCAGTGCCATTTTTGTTCCAGCCAGGAGGATGGATTCGGACGAAATGAAGGAAGCACAATTGGTTTGTTCAAGAAACCTTTAGACAAAACCTTCGGAAGAAATGACGGTTTGGTATATAAGACTACTTTATCCTGGTGAAAGCATAAAAATCAGCTGATGAGAGAGCCTGGAGTTCCCCAATACGCTTAGCGGAGGTAATAGCTACCAGAAAAACTGTTTTTAGAGAAAGGAGTTTGAGGGATATTTCTTCCAGTGGTTCAAAAGGAGGGGAGCAAAGCACATCCAAAACCAATGTCAGGTCCCAAGTAGGAAAAAGGTTCTTTCTTGCAGGTCGCTTCAGAAGTGTAGCTTTAAAGAAACGTTTAATAAGGACGTGTGATGCCAGATCCTGTAACAAAAAATGACTGAGCGCTGATACATGGCCTTTGAGTGTAGACACACTGCATCCGGACTGGAAACCCTCGTGTATGAAAAGTAGGACAGAGGAGACGTCTGGATTCCGAGCAGAAATACCTTGGACCTTGGACCACTCCAAAAACTTTCTCCAATATCTGAGATAGATTTTTAAAGATGATGGTCTGACTGAATTTAGGATGAAATTGATCAAATCTGGTTTTACCCCATTCTCCGAAAGAAATTAGCCTTGCAGCCACCAGGCCATCAACTGGAACATCTGTAACATCTTTTGTGAGACAAACTGGTCTTCCAACAGTGGGTCTGTGTGTGGTAGAACTGCATATGCCAGGGATAACGCCTTTAGGTCGGAAAACCAACTTCGATTTGGCCAGTAGGGCAAGATCGCCAATACCCTTGCATGATCCGTACGGATCTTTTGCAGAATTCAAGGAATTAGTGCCACTGGAGGAAAAATGTATGCCAGTTGGAATTTCTATGGAATTGACAGGCTGTCTAGGAGAAAGGGATGATCTGAAGAGTGAAGAGAGGCGAAACAACTGACCTTTGCATTCGTCTTTATGGCCATAAGATCTATATTGGGCCGGCCAAATTTTTTGGTAAGGTTGTAAAAAACTTGTTGGTGTAGAGACCATTCGTTCTGAGTCCATATTTCTCTGCTGAGATCGTCCGCGATCAAATTGTCTTTGCCTCTGATATGCACTGCTGAAATATCCAGAAGATGTTTCTGAGCCCAGTCCATAATTCTGGAACATAGAAACTGTAACGGTACTCTTCTTGTGCCCCCCTGGCTGTTTAAATAGACGACTGCAGTACGATTGTCGGATTGTACCTTGATTGCCTTGCCTTGTAGCCATGGAGCCAGAGCTAATAGTGCCCGGAACACTGCCAATAGTTCCCTGAAATTGGACGACTGGGCAGCTTCGTGGGAGGACCAGTGACCATGCTGAAAGGAGCGTAGGTGGGCTCCCCACCCTGTCCCAGAGGCGTCTGTGGTGAGAATTGTCCAATGGATAGGTTGAAAAGACAACCCTCTTGCCAGGATGTGAGTTTTTTTCCACCATGACAGCTGGTTCCGAACTTCCAGAGATAAGCTGAAAACCGAATCCATGTCTTCCTCTTTGCGAGACCAGTTTTGTAGGATATCTTGCTGGAGGGGTCTCATTTGAGCCTTCGCCCACCGGATTGCAGGTATAGCGGCTGTCAATAGGCCCAGGACGCTCATAGCCCTTCTGATGGAGCATGATGGATTCACCTGGAGGGCTGAGATCCCTTTCCTGATCTTTTTTGTCTGGTTGACCGATAAAAAAATAGAAAGGGAATTGGAATCCACTGAGAAACCCAGAAAGTGGATGTTTGTTGTCGGGATAGACTGGATTTTTTCCAGTTGACAATCCAGCCCAGGTCTTGTAGTGTTGAAATCGCCGTATGAATGTTGGAAAGGAGTAGAGCTGGAGAGGTTGCTTTCAGAAGCCAATCATCTAGATAAGGGATCACGTACAGGCCTGCTTCTCTGAGAAAAGACGTGACTGGAGCCAGAAGTTTCGTAAATATGCGGAACTGGAAATAAAGGATTCTGGATCCTGATTTGACCGCAAACCTGAGGAATTTTCTACGTGAGACAGCCATGGGGACATGGAGATATGCATCCTTCAGATCGAGGGTTGCCATGACGTCTCCCTGTTGAAGGATGTGGGTGACTGACAGGATAGTTTCCATTTGGAACCTTACGTACGGTATGAACCTGTTGACTTGCTTGAGATCCAGAATCGGGCGGTAGGATCCATCCGGCTTCGGGACCAGGAACAACCGAGAGTTAGTGCCCTTGTAATGTTGCGATGGCGGGACTGGTTCTACGACGTCCTTTCGAAGCAGTTGCATAGTCTCTGCCAGAAGCGAAGCGTTCCTGACCTCTGTTGGATAAAAGGAAACGAGGAAGTGAGGAGGAGGAAGCTTCCAAGCTTTCCCAGATGCTAGCAGTCTGGCTCCTACTCTGTCAGAATTTTCTTATTTTCCCCCCTTATTGAATTTGTTGTCATTAAACTTGAATTCACGGTTGGGGCGATGAAAATTCCGAAATCTTTCAGAGGCTTAAGGTGCATTTTGGAGTTTGAAAGGGTATCTCTTCCTCCATTGCATTCTCCTCCTTTGGGGAAGTGCTTTTCTTTGTAAAAGGTTAATCGCACAGCGATGTTTTAGAGGCCATGTCAGCTGACCATGTTCTTAGCCATAGGGCTCTTCTGGCAACAGATGATAACCATATTGTTTTGGCTGCTAGTTTAAGGACTTCATCTGTCATGTCCAGAAGAAATTCGTTAGAGAGTCTGAGGTTTCTGAAAAGCTAGCTTACTTCGTCGGCCGCTTCTCCCATGACGCTTTCAAGGGAATGGAGCCATATGTTCTGAGCTCTTGCCACAGCTGTTCCGGTCAGACTTGCTCTGCATTGGAAACCACATTGCCTGGTAAATTCTCCTGCAGGAGGTTTCTGCCCGTCTATCCATAGGATCTTTTAGCCCGGCCACTTCACCTATAGGGAGAGTTGTCTTATTAGCCAATTGCGCAATCTGCACATCCACTTTTGGGATTTCTTCCCATTGATCATCACTCTAGGTTTTAAAGAGTTGCTTGGCATGTTTATAAATACATACTCTCTTTGCAGGATATTTCCACTCTCTATTAATCAGTTCCACTTTTCTTGGAAGAACAGGAAACCCTTTAACTTTTTTCAGGAATTTCTTGCACATCCTGAATCGTTGAAGAAACATCTTTAACAAATTTTTTAAATTCGGATTGTGGGAAACCTTCCATGTCTGAGTCTTCCTCATCGGACACATAGGATTCAGCCTCCATAGAGGATCCTTCAGATGAGAAAGGTGATCTTCGTCTCTTATGCCGGCCCGTGGTCTTAGAGCCAGATTTAAAGGAAGGCTTAACGGAGGTTTCTGGCACCGATTTGTTAAAGGCAACAAAAGTATGCGAAGGTTCTCCTGGAACCAACCAAGGAAAGATTTCATTTCTTTCTGTTTTTCACGTTCTGATTGATCCACAGAGCGCGTAACACAAACCTTTTGTCTGCATCCATCTGGCAAGGGGACCATACAGGCAGAACAGGATATGTGTTTAATCTTACACGTAGCTTTCTTTGGCATGGAAGCCACTGGCTTTTCCTTATCTGGAGAAGCAGCACTAAGCATCTGCATAATCCAAAACAAAAAAATAATAATTTTTTTAAAATTAAAAATAAAAATAAACCTGCATATCGAAAAAAAAAAGAGGTAAGCTAAGAAAAAATTAGGTAGGAAAGAGGAGGACAGCGCTATAGAGTAATATTAATAAAAATAAATGATAAATGTGTAAAAATACACCATAAGAAACACACAATTTGGAGGGTATAAAAATATATAAATTTAATAAATATAAAAATAGATAAAATAAATACACACAGAACCACCTGAGTTGAGAGGTGGAAACACAGTATACAAATGAATTGAATTGTAATTAAGCAATAAGGATATGCTGGTAACAAATACAAGTAAATATTACAAGGACAAAACCAAATAAAAACAATAATCACAACAGGTAGATAATACACACCTTTGAAGAGGGACCGTTTGAGACAATGCTGGACTCAGAGCAGTGAATGAATCCGGAGCGAAAAAAGAAGCCTGGCCAGGTCTTTTCGCAGAAGGAACAGGACGCCAAAAAAGGGACGCGTTTCGAAAAAACTTCTTCAGCCTTTGGCGTCCAGGATGTCTCAAAACGGATCTCTGACTATTTAAATAGACCGCTTCTAATTACAAGCAGCGGTGAAACCCGGAAGTATGACGCAATCGCGCAGTAGCGCGACGACGTCATAACGTTGCGACGCCAGCGTCATCTCCATAGCAACACTTTTTTCCTTTTCAGACACATTTCTGTCTTTCTTGCTTTTTTATAGCATTTAGTCAATTTGACACTTTTTTATATCTGGTCCATATTATTAATATGGATAATTATACACAAAGGAAAAATAATAGATCTGTCATAAGTGAAAAGATTTTTGACACCAATAATTTTGAAATACAATCCTCCTACGGTAGAGATAAAAACATTGATACATGGTTTTTTGAACTACAGAAACTATTGGAGGCAGAATTAAGACATTGGTGGGATATTGAAAGCATAGAACAATATTCCAAGGCACATATTGTCCCAAGAGGTTTGAGTCTGAATAAAAGATGTAGCATAGGTGCTACCAGTCCCGAAATCTTGGAGGAATGGAATAAGGAATTGGAGGAATGTTCTCTAAAACTAATGAAACTTATAATACAAGGCAGAAAGGAGTTGCTTAAAAAGACAGAGGATAAAATTAAAGATCAAATAAAAGCAGCAGATTGTTATAGACAATCACCTGAATTTAAAGACTTAGAAATAATTCTTGAGAAGAGACTAGAGAAATATGAAGACGATATAACTAAGTCTAAACAACTCAAATTTAGAAGGGACAAACAAGATTATGTCCAAGGCCGGCAATTTGACCCCAATCCCAAGAATAGGGACTCATCACAAAATAGAGATAGAAATTCAACATATCCAACTAAGGAGAAAAATGTAGTCTCATCCAATATTTCAAGACGTAGAGAGGCACCTGTACGGGGAAATGTGAGATTTAGGGATGAAGGTATGGGGAGACCTCTACCCAATAGGACCCCTGATAGTAGACAAGATAAGGGAAACAGAATGAATAGGAATATTGGAATCAACAATCAATCCCGTGGACACACCTCTTTTTACAACTATTCAGTATCTAATCCATCCTCCTCTTCATCTTCTTCTTTTTTAGAACAGCGTTTCGGCAAGAGGAAAATGCCATCGTATCCGACAAGAAAGAGGTCCGAAAGGGAATCTCTAGACCAGTGGTCCGACCTCGACACAGAGGTAGAAGAAGAACCAACATTAAGAGATTTAACCAAAAGATCAAGAACTGTACAGTAAAAGACCTTGAATCATTGGGTATCTATAATTTGTCACAACATATTTTGACTGTTAGTCAAGTAACTCTGCTGTTGAAAGGTTTAAAATTTGCACCTTGCAGGAACCTTAGCAAAGTTGACTTAATTATTGATTTCAATAAGTTTATTAGAAAATTAACGGTCAAAAGGTTCTTTTTGACAAAAAATTCTTGTAAACATATGACGGAAAAAAGGAATTTAGATACACCAACAGCAAAAATATGGGACATCAATAGACCCATATGTGTAGAAGATCTTTTGAATATAGGCACACTTAACAGCTTGTTGGATGACAATAATATTGAACCCCAAAAAATGTCTGTATATACAAATGTTCGTGCACCATCCAAATTCAACCCAGTGGGGAGTAGGGGTAACTATCTAGAGGTTTTTAAGACCCTAGTGGAAGGTGAACTATGGCAATTGGATACACACTGCCAAACTAGTAATCTGACAGTTCATGAAAAAGCAGCCCTAAAGATACTTAGTGACAATAATAACCTTGTAATTAGAGGGGCAGATAAGGGAGGAGGAGTAGTCCTCCAAGACACAGTAGACTATCGAAGAGAGGCTTTGAGGCTACTGTCTGATGAGAATTTCTATAAAAAGTTGTATATAGACCCCACAAATACTTTTGTTCGTTCCCTGG
The DNA here is from genome assembly GCA_036172795.1 of Pelodytes ibericus. Lineage (NCBI taxonomy): Eukaryota > Metazoa > Chordata > Amphibia > Anura > Pelodytidae > Pelodytes > Pelodytes ibericus. The sequence goes on along the minus strand of CM069866.1, from coordinate 45,281,652 downwards.
GAATGCTTCTTGGCTCGGCCAAGGAAGCTGGGATTATTTCTAAGTCAGAATATCAGGGTTTGATGGTTCGAGCCCCTAGAGTCCCTATGTTTTACCATCTGCCAAAGATCCACAAGCAAGTACAAGATCCCCCTGGACGTCCCATCATCTCAGGGGTGGGGTCTTTAACTTCTAACCTATCATTGTATGTAGACCTCTTTCTTCAGGTCCTTGTCCCCACGATGCCTTGCTATTTAAAGGACGGTTTGGCCCTCATGAATGTACTAACCGACATAAAGTGGCAGCCTGGTATGTACATGGTAACAGCAGACATACAGGCATTATACACTACAATACAACATCAGGATGGCATTGAGGGGGTGATGAAGATGCTTAATCAAAGGGAATACCTAAGCATCGAACATAGACAATTTTTGGAAAAATGTATGCTGTTTATCCTTGAATCTAATTATTTTCTATTCGAGGGTGATTTCTATTTGCAGACATGTGGCACTGCGATGGGGACCCGTTTCGCCCCCAGCTACGCCAACCTGTTCCTGGGTAGCTGGGAGGAGGAGGTTATTTTTGGACCCCATCGCAATGCCAACCTTTTGCTGTACAAACGATACATAGACGATGTTTTTTTCTTGTGGAATAGTACTGTAGAGGCGTTGGACGTGTTCATGGGAGAACTCAACACAAATTCTTTTGGTTTGACTTTCTCCTATGAACACAGTCCAACTAGTATAAACTTTTTGGACCTAACGGTATCAACGGACGAAAGAAATAGTTTCGTCACAAAAACATACTTTAAAACAGTGGATAAAAATACTTACCTAAATTCTAAAAGCTATCACGATAAGAGATGGCTTAATAACATACCCAAGGGTGAACTAATTCGCATGAGAAAGAACTGCTCTAAACAGGAGGATTTCGAGCAGCAGGCAATGGAAATAAAGGACAGATTAATCACAAAGGGGTACAGTGAAAAATTGGTACATAACACTCTGAACGATATTAGATCGAAGGATAGAACCTTATTTTTGAATGGTAGTCAGAACCCTAAAAAGAACAACAAGAAGTTCAAAATTGCATCTCTTAATGGCTGCCCCATTGTGGATAAATACAGGCCATGTCAAAACGACAGCATCGATAACTCATTTCCAAACACCTTTGGTTCCAGTCTTGTCACCACTTTTTCAGACAAGACTGGTAAAATAAAAGAAATCCTTAACCGACACTGGCACATTCTTAAGGGAGATCCTATCTTGGCCCCCATGTTGCCAGATAGAGGAAGGATTATCTGTAGACGTAATACTAATATTAAGAATATCCTAGCCCCGACAGACATATCAGATAAATTTAAAGAAAAATCTAAAAAGTATAATTTTCTGTCTGGCATAAAAGGGTGGTATAGATGCGGCACTTGTGACCACTGTGCAGTCTGTCCCAGAAAGTCAAATTTCTTTATAGACAATGCCACAACTACTAAGTATCCTATCAAGAGACATATATCCTGTAATACAAAGTTCGTCATCTACCTTTTGGAATGCCCATGTGGCCTCCAATATATAGGTAGGACTAGTAGAACCTTTAAAAAACGCCTTTCTGAACATAGGTATAATATCAGAAGAGGTTTCGAAAAGCATATTTTGTCTAAACATTTTTTGGATGTACACCAGCGAAATGACAAAAAACTAAAGGCAATGGCAATTGAACATGTTATATTAGGTCCACGCAAGGGTGATAGACTCAAGACTCTCTGTAAAAGAGAGACTTTTTGGATCCTCACCTTAAATACCCTGGTCCCTAAGGGTCTTAACGACAATTTCGACCTCGTGCCATTCCTGGATTAGATTTATGTATCACTGTTTGTTGGTCTCTGTGCTATATGTATATATATATATGTTTGTATACTTCTATCCATTTTGAAGCATTTTTATGCACGTCGTCCATATATGTATATTTGGATGTTTTTCATGAAGTGTGGATGATTATAATCTATGGAGTAGATCCCTGTATATGTTTTTATGGAACATTGTTCGTGTATACACTGTGCATATAATCTCTTAATTTTTTTTTCTTTTTCTCTTTGTCTATATGGAAGATGGATTTTTTGTCTCTTTCCATGCCTTCTGAGACCCGCTACATATAGAATATTATACAATGTTATTGCCAAGAAGTTGATATTGAACATGTCGGGGCGTGATTTCTTGGTACCTAGACAACGATACATTGCTTAGACATAATTCCAGAATTTTTGATTGTCTTATCTGGTTTTTTGTTGACATTTCTGTTTTTGTACTGTATCAAGTTTTTTCTGTTTTTAATATGTATCGCCACTAGCGCCCTCTCTGTACACCGATCGACGCCACACTATGCCGGCTCTGTGTGGTCTCGATGTGTTGCTATGGAGATGACGCTGGCGTCGCAACGTTATGACGTCGTCGCGCTACTGCGCGATTGCGTCATACTTCCGGGTTTCACCGCTGCTTGTATTTAGAAGCGGTCTATTTAAATAGTCAGAGATCCGTTTTGAGACATGCTGGACGCCAAAGGCTGAAGAAGTTTTTTCGAAACGCGTCCCTTTTTTGGCGTCCTGTTCCTTCTGCGAAAAGACCTGGCCAGGCTTCTTTTTTCGCTCCGGATTCATTCACTGCTCTGAGTCCAGCATTGTCTCAAACGGTCCCTCTTCAAAGGTGTGTATTATCTACCTGTTGTGATTATTGTTTTTATTTGGTTTTGTCCTTGTAATATTTACTTGTATTTGTTACCAGCATATCCTTATTGCTTAATTACAATTCAATTCAATTGTATACTGTGTTTCCACCTCTCAACTCAGGTGGTTCTGTGTGTATTTATTTTATCTATTTTTATATTTATTAAATTTATATATTTTTATACCCTCCAAATTGTGTGTTTCTTATGGTGTATTTTTACACATTTATCATTTATTTTTATTAATATTACTCTATAGCGCTGTCCTCCTCTTTCCTACATCTTTCTGTCCCTTCACGGTGCCAACCCACTGTGATTTTTTCTGGACTGGCGGCTACCTAAACCATTTTCCTATTAGTTCCAAAATTAGTCAATCTCTCGACACAAGCCAGAAGAGCCCTCTACAGATATCATCTACCTCCGTTTCAATACCTACCATCGTACGGGTTTGTATGTTTTACTACCTTTTTATTTAGTTCACTCACAGGCGCTCGGTATTTATACTTCCGTTAGGTTGTATATCACTCTTTTTTAAGAAAAAATTTAATTTTTCTTACCTTAACTATACCTCTCAGTCGTGTGGGGCTTGGTGACACAATATACTCCTTCCTGACAAGCATCCAATGCTGTCAGAAGGAGTTGCAGAGCTTTTCAAGTTTGAATTTGGCACTTTCTCAGGAGATCTGCTCTGTGCATGCTCACCCGGGCGTGCGTTCCACCGCTGTGCGCAGGCTCCAGCCATTGCCCGGATGCCTTTAAAGCCAGCATAAGAGATCTAGCTCTGTAACCCAGAAGAGGGTAAGAGCCCCATAAATTATGCCACACCAGAGCCCCATAAATTATGCCACACCAGAGCCCCATAAATTATGCCACACCTGAACCCCACTATTTATGCCTCACCTCTGGCCAATTAATTATGCCACACACACAGGTGCCCCATAATTAAGCCACACACACACACACACACACACACACAGGTGCCCCATAATTATGCCACACAAAAGAGTCCCTTAATTATGCCACACAAAAGAGTCCCTTAATTATGCCACACCAGAGCCCCACTATTTATGCCTCACCTCTGCCCAATAAATTATGCCACACACACAGGTGCATCATAATTATGCCACACACACACACAGGTGCCCCATAATTATGCCACACAAAAGAGTCCCTTAATTATGCCATACAAAAGACTTAATTATGCCACACATGGGGCTCGATAAATATGCCACACACAAGCGCCCCATAATTATGCACACATGGGACCGCCATTAATTATTCAACACACAGGAGCCCCACGAGGTGACAATTGTAAAATTATAGATACCAGGAATATTGTGCCACTGAGAGTCCAGTAATATTGTGCCAGTCAGATACCAGGAATATTGTGCCATTCAGATACCAGTAATATTGTGCCACTCAGAGCCCAGTAATATTGTGCCAGTCAGATACCAGGAATATTGTGCCATTCAGAGCCCAGTAATATTGTGCCAGTCAGATACCAGGAATATTGTGCCATTTAGAGCCCAGTAATATTGTGCCAGTAAGATACCAGTAATATTGTGCCAGTCAGATACCAGTAATATTGTGCCACTCAAAGCCCAGTAATATTGTGCCAGTCAGAGCCCAGTAATAGTGTGCCAGTCAGAGCCCAGTAATAGTGTGCCAGTCAGAGCCCAGTAATAGTGTGCCAGTCAGAGCCCAGGAAAATTGTGCCAGTCAGAGCCCAGTAATAGTGTGCCAGTCAGAGCCCAGTAATAGTGTGCCAGTCAGATACCAGGAATATTGTACCAGTCAGAGCCCAGTAATATTGTACCAGTCAGAGCCCAGTAATAGTGTGCCAGTCAGAGCCCAGGAATATTGTGCCAGTCAGAGCCCAGGAATATTGTGCCAGCCAGAGCCCAGTAATAGTGTGCCAGTCAGAGCCCAGGAATATTGTGCCAGTCAGAGCCCAGTAATAGTGTGCCAGTCAGAGCCCAGGAATAGTGTGCCAGTCAGAGCCCAGGAATAGTGTGCCAGTCAGAGCCCAGTAATAGTGTGCCAGTCAGAGCCCAGGAATAGTGTGCCAGTCAGAGCCCAGGAATAGTGTGCCAGTCAGAGCCCAGTAATAGTGTGCCAGTCAGAGCCCAGTAATAGTGTGCCAGTCAGAGCCCAGTAATAGTGTGCCAGTCAGATGCCTGTAATATTGTGCCAGTCAGAGCCCAGGAATATTGTGCCAGTCAGAGCCCAGGAATATTGTGCCAGTCAGAGCCCAGGAATATTGTGCCAGTCAGAGCCCAGGAATATTGTGCCAGTCAGAGCCCAGGAATATTGTGCCAGTCAGAGCCTAGGAATATTGTGCCAGTCAGAGCCCAGGAATATTGTGCCAGTCAGAGCCCAGGAATATTGTGCCAGTCAGAGCCCATGAATATTGTGCCAGTCAGAGCCCAGAAATGTTGTGCCAGTCAGATACCAGTAATGTTGTGCCAGTCAGATACCAGTAATATTGTGCCAGTCAGAGCCCAGGAATATTGTGCCAGTCAGATACCAGTAATATGGTGCCAGTCAGATACCAGTAATATGGTGCCAGTCAGAGCCCAGGAATATTGTGCCAGTCACAGCCCAGTAATATGGTGCCAGTCAGATACCAGTAATATGGTGCCAGTCAGAGCCCAGTAATATGGTGCCAGTCAGAGCCCAGGAATATGGTGCCAGTCAGAGCCCAGGAATATGGTGCCAGTCAGAGCCCAGGAATATGGTGCCAGTCAGAGCCCAGGAATATGGTGCCAGTCAGGGCCCAGGAATATTGTGCCAGCCAGGGCCCAGGAATATTGTGCCAGTAAGAGCCCAGGAATATTGTGCCAGTGAGATACCAGGAATATTGTGCCAGTCAGAGCCCAGTAATAGTGTGCCAGTCAGATACCAGAAATATTGTGCCAGTCAGAGCCCAGGAATATTGTGCCAGTCAGAGCCTAGGAATATTGTGCCAGTCAGAGCCCAGGAATATTGTGCCAGTCAGAGCCTAGTAATAGTGTGCCAGTCAGAGCCCAGAAATATTGTGCCAGTCAGATACCAGTAATATTGTGCCAGTCAGAGCCCAGGAATATTGTGTCAGTCAGAGCCCAGGAATATTGTGCCAGTCAGATACCAGTAATATGGTGCCAGTCAGATACCAGTAATATGGTGCCCGTCAGAGCCCAGGAGTATTGTGCCAGTCACAGCCCAGTAATATTGTGCCAGTCAGATACCAGTAATATGGTGCCAGTCAGATACCAGTAATATGGTGCCAGTCAGGGCCCAGGAATATTGTGCCAGTCAGGGCCCAGGAATATTGTGCCAGTCAGAGCCCAGGAATATGGTGCCAGTCAAAGCCCAGGAATATTGTGCCAGTCAAAGCCCAGGAATATTGTGCCAGTCAGATACCAGGAATTGTGTGCCAGTCAGAGCCCAGTAATAGTGTGCCAGTTAGAGCCCAGGAATATTGTGCCAGTCAGAGCCCAGGAATATTGTGCCAGTCAGAGCCCAGGAATATTGTGCCAGTCAGAGCCCAGGAATATTGTGCCAGTCAGAGGCCAGAAATATTGTGCCAGTCAGAGCCTAGGAATATTGTGCCAGTCAGAGCCCAGGAATATTGTGCCAGTCAGAGCCCAGGAATATTGTGCCAGTCCGAGCCCAGTAATAGTGTGCCAGTCAGAGCCCAGTAATATTGTGCCAGTCAGAGCCCAGGAATATTGTGCCAGTCAGATACCAGTAATATGGTGCCAGTCAGATACCAGTAATATGGTGCCAGTCAGAGCCCAGGAATATTGTGCCAGTCACAGCCCAGGAATATTGTGCCAGTCAGATACCAGTAATATGGTGCCAGTCAGATACCAGGAATATTGTGCCAGTCAGAGCCCAGTAATATTGTGCCAGATGCCTGTAATATTGTGCCAGTCAGAGCCCAGTAATATTGTTCGTCAGATGCCAGTAATATTGTGCCAGTCAGATGACTGTAATATTGTGCCAGTCAGATGCCAGTAATATTGTGCCAGTCAGATGCCTGTAATATTGTGCCAGTCAGAGCCCAGTAATAGTGTGCCAGTCAGATGCCTGTAATATTGAGCCAGTCAGAGCCCAGTAATAGTGTGCCAGTCAGATGCCTGTAATATTGAGCCAGTCAGAGCCCAGTAATAGTGTGCCAGTCAGAGCCCAGTAATAGTGTGCCAGTCAGAGCCCAGTAATAGTGTGCCAGCCAGAGCCCAGTAATATTGTGCCAGTCAGATGCCTGTAATATTGTGCCAGTCAGAGCCCAGGAATATTGTGCCAGTCAGTGCCCAGTAATATTGTGCCAGTCAGAGCCCAGGAATATTGTGCCAGTCAGTGCCCAGTAATAGTGTGCCATGCCAGTGCTCGTTTTAAACACCCCTCCTCCCCCCCTTTCCCATCACTTACCGAGTAGCTGGCTGCTGTGTATCGCCGGACGGACGCCTCCTCCGTGCAGTCTTCTCTTCCCTCCTGCACAGAGGAGGGAAACACAGTCACCGGATGTGACGTCCTGTGATTTTTTTTACGGCGGCCGCATCCAGGGGATGCGGCTGCCAGGGAAAAAATAAAAAAGGTAAGCAGCGCGGTGCGTGGCGTGCCGGCAACACCGGTGTCACCCCCTCTGGAGGTGTCCCCCGGTGCGGTCCGCCCCCCCCCCCCCCCCCTCGGGACACCACTGGACAAGAAGGAACTGGGGAATATCAGGTAACTGGGGCTCTTATAGGGGACTGGGAGGAGGAGCTAACAATCTATCTTAAATCCCATAGGTAACTTGTCCAAGAGGGAGTAAACCCACTTTCAAAGTACTGCCAATATACGATATAAAAATATATGTTTGTCATCTAGATAGATGACCAACAAAGTTGTCGAGTATGTCATGATATACTTCATTTAGGAAATGTTTGAATGATTCAACCAGCGTTCAATCCACAAAACGGCTGCTAGCCCCAGAAGTCATGATGGCCTCTAATATCTTGGAGTTATCGTCCCACTGCAAGAGAACAGAGATGGTCAGGTGTGGAGAACATCCTGAAGGAAGTCAAGGCCTGAAGGAAGTCAAGGAGTAGAGGATTGTGAGGGCTTACTTTGATGAGAAGTGGAAAGGGCAGGGCAATTTCTAATAAAGTGTCCTGATTGTCCACAATACATGCAGAGATTCTGATTCCTTCATCTATCTTTTTCTTTTGCACGATAGTGCAGACATCCTCCATGCTGCCCGACACTTCCGTCTATCATAACGGACAGTTACTGGGGCAGAGAGAGACAAAGGGAGGGAGGGGGGCAGAGAGAGACAAGGGGAGGGAGGGGGCATTGAGAGACAAGGGGAGGGAGGGGGCATTGAGAAACAAGGGGAGGGAGGGGGGGCAGAGAGAGACAAGGGGAGGGAGGGGGCATTGAGAAACAAGGGGAGGGAGGGGGGGCAGAGAGAGACAAGGGGAGGGAGGGCAAAGTGAGACAAGAGGGGGCAGAGAGAAACAAGACGGGGGCAGAGAGAAACAAGACGGGGGCAGAGAGAAACAATAGGGGGCAGAGAGAGACAAGGGGAGGGGGCAGAGAGAGACAAGGGTAGGGAGAGGGGGCAGAGAGAGACAAGGTGGGGGGGTTCAGAGAGAAAGAAAAGTTTTGGGGGGAGACAACATGGGAGGGGGAGAGAAATAACACTGGGGAGAGAAAGCGACAACGCTGGGGGGGAGAGAGAGAGAGAGAGACAAAGCTGGGGGGAGGGGGAGAGAGAGGCAGCATTGGCACATAAAAGGAAACAAAAACAAGAAATGCATTTTTTTAATATCATAATTTTTTATTAAATATTAAAAAGCAATTTACATGTGAATATATATAAGTTAAACTTTTTCCTACAGTGTAGTCTTATATTCAGGCTTTTAGTTTTTTTCCTAAAGGAATATCCAAAGTTGGGGGGGGGGGGTCGTCTTATAATCAGGGTTGTCTTATATTCTAGCAAATACGGTATTTTATGTTATTTGAAGTTATTTCCCTATTCATATTTGCTTGCAGGGCACTTGTCCTACTCTTACCCCCATTTTACTTCCTTTTGCAGCCCTCTAGGCCTTTCCAGGACTTTTTTAGAGGCATTTTAGTGGCCAAAAGTGCGGGTCCCCATTGACTTCAATGGGGTTCGGGGTCAAGTTCAAGCCCGAACCCAGACTTTTTTTTTCGAAGTTCAGCCGAACCCGATCAGTCTACACCTGCATCTTGGATTCCTTCCCTGACACTCCACTAGTCGGACCCCTACATCTTCTCCATCCAAGGATGAGATAACTCCCACTAATGTGTTTCCTCCAGGCCAAATTCTAGCCACTATCTGTACTAACCTGACCCCTAGGTGAGGAGATTCTGCCCGCACACATTAGATTCCTTTAAGCACACATTACAAAAGTACACATCCAAATATATACCTTTGGGAAACAAATACAAAAGACACAAATCAAAACCAATGTAGTTTACTGATAACGTAAGGCAGGAAGCACGAAACTTGAAAATGGCATTCAAACATTATAAAAGCAAAACGTAAGCCATATCATTTATAGAGTACAAAGATGCAGACAAAGCCTGCAAAAAGGCAATTAAAATGGCTGAATTGGAAAATAAGAATTGGATTGCTAAGGAGAGTACAACTAACCCCAAATTCTTTTCAAGTGTATAAATGGAAAAAGCAGAAGATGTTGGGTCTTTGTTATCCCAAATTTGAAATTTGGTTAGTGAGGACAGAGAGAAAGCAGACATTTTAAATATTTTTTTTCTTCTGTTTGTACCAAGGAAGAACCGATGGATGAGCCCCTGCAGCCTGAATTTACGCAACCGACACAGCAATATGGGATTGGCTGACACAGGAAAAAATGTTTAAGCAATTAAACACTGTTAAGATATACAAGGCCCCAGGGCCAGATGGTATACGCCCAAGGGTATGTCATAGGTATTGAACAGTAATCTCGAGACTGGTACATATGAATAAAGCAGAAGAAAAGGCTAACAAGATGGATGCCAGCAGCCTCCATGTTGTGTCAGTTTTTGGACATCCTTCTGTGTGTTCAAATCTTATTCTATGTCCCTGAAACTAAAAGGAAAGTCCTCCACATTCCTAACTCTGTTATCTAGTATCACCAGAACAGAAAAGGTGGGCATTGTTAGTGGTTTATGACTCTCATTGTATTTATGAAGACACAGCTGTGTCTATATACATACAAGAGGTGAAGGGGGGCTTCTCTGCAACTTGCTAGCTCACCCAAACTGGCAGAAACTGACAGACACAGACACACTGAGATTATTTGGATTTTTAGATTTGTAGAATCTAACAAGGGTTATTATAAACACACCGAGTTGATTCTAATCACTCATTAAAATATATAATTATATCACACCTTCACTAATAAATATGTAAAGTATAATTAATCCTACATATCAATTAGAATATTGTTTTTGTTTTATTAGTGTGAAATACATTTTATTAGAAGTTTTAGACTGATTTTGAGAGAGCTGCCACTAGTGGGGTGAGAGATGGGAATGTTTTAGAAAAGGGCTGAGTCTCTCTCCTTCTGGGGAGAACTCAGGAATATGAGGCTTTTAAGAGCACATGTTCACTATAACAATAGAAATCTCCATACCCATAGTATTGAGCTAAGTCCCAGGAGTAACTCCCATCACTCAATTCTTCAATGGAAGGAGTCTCAACTGCAAACCAAACTCTGCCGGTAATCTCCAGAGATTATGTAAAATTCTCATTCTTAAAGTCTAAGTTAGAATACATACATTATCATTTACCGAGCAGATTAAGAAATAGCCACCTTGAGTAGTTATATGATTTAGTAATATTACCTTACCTTAGCAGAGTATATGTTGGTAATTTGTAGGTAATTATGGTGTGCTATCATTAACCATTTTGAATACTAATCATTATCAATGTAGGTTGTATCTAAATAAAATGCATGGCCATCTTATGGTCAGAAACGTACTGCATAGTAAATTATTCTACATGTATGTTGATATAGGTACAGAGCTGCATAATTCATGTTTTGTCCTACTTATGTTATAAGTCATACATGTGAATTATGATTAACATCTATTGATATTGTATTTTGTTGTTACGCTATTTTGCTTACCGTTTGATCTTTATTCTATATTAAATAAATTCATTATTATTTTATTAATAATTGTTGCATTGTATTTACTTTTGTAAAAACGTCATCCAAACTCTCACATACATAACGAATTCTTGATATGGGTATTTTTAGTCTGACCCATATATATGAATCCGACATTTTCATATTTTTTATGATTCATAATTAATAACTCATATTCATATTTTTATGGTTATTAATATCCGACAGGTACTTAGAGAGCTAAGCATAATTCTGGCCATACCATTATTTGTGATGCTTAGGGATTCTTTCAGTTCAGGTATAGTGCAAACAGAAGGGCACAAGGTAGATGTCATCCCAATCTTTAAAAAGGGATCAAAATCTCACCAGGGAAGTTATAGGTTAGTGAGCTCGACATCTGTAGTGGGGAAATTATTAAAGGATTGCTAAAGGTATACACTCAAGAATACATCTTGAATTAATAAAAGTCAATAGTTTTGTGAACGACAGGTCTTGTCAAACAAGCTTAATAGCATTCTATGAAGAAGTCAATAAAAATATAGATCTAGGTGTGGTAGCTGATGTGATCTACTTAGACTTTGCTAAAGCATTTGATACAGTTCCAAACAAAAGGTTACTCTACAAACTGAGAGAAATATGCTTGGGGGCAAATGTCTGTATTTGGACTAAAAATTGGATAAAACATAGAATGCAGAGACTTGTTGTACACGGAGAATCCTCAAACTGGACCAGGGAATTAAGGGGTCTGTTTTTTTAAGAGCTACCAGCTATCTGAAGCAAAAACATCTCATGCTTTTATAGCTATACATATTGCCATCGGGGACACTGGAGACAGAAGGATAAACTTTACTTTAAATCTAAAAACGGCTGAAGTGCCTCAATGAAAGAAAAAAGAATTAAAGACGGGTTTGCTCTGGTCTTTTCCAAAAATGTATTGGTTAAAATCATGATCAGTAGGGCAGATTTATAACTGTAGTGTTTGAAATCAACTTTATCGTGAAATTAGCAAATAAAATAAATAAATGTAAAACCGGGATCACTTGACGATTTCAATTGCATTTTAGAACCTAACCAAGATAAATCTAAAATCAGAAAAAAGTCAATGGGAAGAGTTTGCCTCCAGATTTGCTAAAATAACTAATAGTTTGGCACTCTGCGTCTTCTGGCGTATAACTCACCCAAAAGACAGTGATTATACCTACATATATCCAGGATACATTTTTCATGATTTGTCTTTGGTGCATAGGTTTAAGAAAACATTCATTACCAATGGTTTCTGGTTGGACCACAATGCTGTGATCTTAGGAGTTTAAGGATGACTATGATAGAATTAAGACAGACTGGAGGTTGAAGGACTATTTGAATTCTAAGGAGCTTAAGGTGAAATATATAAGAAATATTACATATATATATTTTAAGAATAAATAATTTTATACTAAACAGGAGATGGATGTCAACAGTGTCAAAACCAGCAGATAAATCTAATAGGATCAGTAAGGGGAAGTGGCCTTTAGATTTGGCAGAGAGTACGTCATTTGACACTTTAGTGAATGCTATTTCAGTAAAATGTAAGGGTCTGAAGCCAGGTTGAAGATGGAGGTCATTAGAGCAAAGAAAGTTTGTTGAGTGCATAACCTCTCCAACAATGTGGACATAAAGGGGAGAAGGGAGATAGGACGATAGTTTAATGGAAGTATGGGATCTAAGGAAGAATTATTTGAGATGTTTTGTTTTCATGGGCTCATATTTCACTTAAGGCAATTTCATAGTACACTCTTTGAAATTACCCACATCAAGTTATATATTATACAGAATTATACAACCCAAGGGGTAGTCTAACAATTTTCATGTAGTTATGTTACCACTAAACTTGCAGAAATATGTTTTAATTGCTTTATTTTTTATACAATTATAACTACACTACAGTCTTTTGGAGGATACTTTGTGTTAATGCCAAGTCAACCTCTAATATACGGTAATATAAAAGCATAACGTTACGTCAATACCTTCCACACGCATAGGAGCATACTTATTTTATGGCACATACTTATTTTATTTTAAAGACTTGGAATTTTGACAGATTGCTGTCTGGACTACATTTCATATTGTGCTCAGCAAGCCAACAATGATAGAAATGTAGTCCACAACAGCTGACACACGTTTGTTCCCTTGAGATGCAGTAGGGAAGACTGCTGCTAGCTGTCTTTTTTTAGACCTCTAGTGGCTAACGTTTTACAGCAGACATTCAAACTTAAATATTTTGTCAAAGTAGATGTGCTTATATGGAGAGATTGATCAAGCAAACACCCTATAACAATTTTTGCCATCTCATGTGTACCTATTTGGTATTTTCATTATTTCAGGAGGCAGCAAAATCGAAAATCAGGTATCTAGGAACTATATTTCCGATGCTCTGCATCATCATTATGCGCCAGGAGCGCGAGCAGCACTGACTGCTGCTTGCATCCCTTCATGGGTCGAGACTGGCACCTCGGTACCAGTCCAACGATCGCGAAAAATGCTTTAACGGTGCTGGTCTATTGCCTTGATGCCGAGGCAATAGCCAGCACCGAAATTTCTGCTCTGGGGCACCCACGATCGCCCCACGGAGCATATTGACGCCCTCTGCCGGTCTGAGCTTCGGAAGTGAAAGTAACTTCACTTCCGTCACTCTGAATATGCTACTTGACTGCCCCTAGTGGTAGTTAAGTAGCATAGCAATGGAACAAATTTAAAATAAATATTTAATTAATTAAAAACTGGTTATATAGTTAGATTTGCCTATAGGGTTAAAATTAAATAATTTTTAGCATAAGGGATATGGTTAAAATTTAATTAAAATTAAAACATATTAAGGGATATAATAAGGATTAGAGTTGGGGTTAAATTTAGTGTTAGGGTTAAATTTTGGGTTCGGGTCAAAAGGTCAATATAGGAAAAAAACAAAAAACACTATTTTTGTTTTTTGCCCCATAACTCTCCAAAAAATACTGAAAAATATGGAAACATGCATATTTCTGAACTCGGGACAACATTTAGAAACTATTTAGACGGGGTCTTTTTTAATGATTTTATTTGTGTAAATTATATTAGAAAAAAGTGTTTTTTTTTGTAGTAAATTATAAGATTTGATGAACATAATGGTATCTAATGAAAGCCCTTCTCATGACGATAAAAACAACATGTAATTTGTGTGGGTACTGTATGTGAGAAATAATAAAATTGCAGCTAAACACAAACACCCCAGAAATGTCAAAACAGCCATTGTCACCAAGGGAAAGTCAAGGTGAAAATGTCTTGTCACTAAGGGGTTAATCATGGTGGAGAACTTAAAGGAGCTACCATGATTCATTTATTGGATTCTGTCTGTGTGTATATCCATCCAACATACTGCTGGGCTGCACTTTGCATAGTCTCTCTGCAGCATGTGGAACAAATATGTGTCCCTGGAAACATGGCCAATGTTGGCAACTATGTCATACTGATCTATCTCCCTCATAACAGACTGCTTCCCTTACCACTAGTATGCAGTTTTATAAGGTTCATATTACTGTCCAGAAAAGATCTGCGAAGAAGTAATGAACACCGCCTGATATGCTGGTCAAGTTAATGTGCACTTTAAAACAGTGGAAGGAGTTTTTGAAGGGGAGAATGCAAGTATCACAATATGTTTTATTGCTGTGAAGCACTGATACACTCCCACATACTGCACATTACTGTGAGTTTTATTTTTGTGGAGCACTGTAATAAATGCTGTACTTTACTGTACACATTATTGATGTAAATATTTAATAAAATTAAAAAGGAGAATGGGTAGTAAAAATGGCGAAAATAAATGCACATAGTAGTTATAAAGGAGTACATTTTACTAGGGAGAACTAACTATTCATTCTCAGGATGCTTCGATTACATTTCCTATGCTTTTTATTCACCCAAACGTATAACTAACTGTGTTGGATATGGCTTGCAAGGTCATTTATTAGTGATTCACGTCACAGAAGCAACTTCATAAGTGCATTTTAATGATATGAAATACCTCCCTTTAGATAAACCACTCCTTTGACTGTGGCATCCATTTGATACTTGATCTATGTAGCATTGTAAGAAGTGCATTACTCCTACCAACAGGTGTCATTAGGGAGTGAGTGATGACCCTTTTTTCCACCAGGTAAAGACTGGAGAGACTGGACATTTTGCTGGAGTGGGGGAAGGAGAGACAACACATGTGGAAGGAACAGGAAGCAGCATGGTCAGAAAAATTAAGTGTTCTGAAACTATTTCTAGTGAAAAGTAAAGATTTCATCTTGGGTTTTGTTTAAGTGCCAAGAAGCTAAGGTTTAATGCCTAGTATTGTAACTAAAAGTAGAAAGTAACTGCTGCAGAACCTCTTTCAAAACCATTCTTATTGACCTGGAATCAAGAGCCATTTTGGACAAAGCCATGTGCTTTGCTGAACCTCTCTGAAGTTAAGTACACGTGTTATCTAATTAGTACACTGCTATATAGAATATAACAATTGTATGTTTGTAACTTTGTTTGTAATATCCTTTTAGATTATTTATACCTCTGGCATTAAAAACAATAACAAAGTATATTATATTTATCACAACGTCTTTTGGTATTCATCTTTACATAATGTATCTGTATTCTTGAATCAAAGAAATTTATTGTTGTACTGTTAGTCTTGTTTGTCTAAATAAATATTTATTATTTTATTAAGTATTTAGCATACAGCAGGCCATGACCGTAACACTAACATAGTTAGTCCCGGCAAAACCAAGATTGTGGCAAAACCAAGATTTGCACAGTTTTAGAGTGATCGTGGGTCATGTGACATCACCGCACAATGTCACGTGACCAGCACAGGTCAATCTGTCACATCAGCCTGCACTTGCAAGCCCTGCCACACGCGTCCGTTGGAAGCAGACAGGACGAGTGTGGCATGGCTGGGTAATGAAGGCTGATGTGTGCTCAGCCAGTGGCGTCACAGCACCAACCTTTTTTTCAAACTTTATTAAAACAAAACAAACAACTGTCATTGCCACCGGATATGACAGCAAGTCATATCTGGTGGCTGTATTTCCCTCCTCTGTGTGCAGAGGATATCATCAGGGATATGGAGCAGCCAGGTGAGTACTGGGGAAGGACGGTGGTATGTTTTATCATGGGAGTCTTCTGTTTTATCTGGGCGAACATGATAATGGGCAAATAGGCTGTGGCATGTTAATGGGCAAATTGGCTGTGGCATAATAATGGGCAATTTGGCTGTGACATAATAATGGGCAAACTAACAATGGCATATTAATGGGCAATTTGGCTGTGGCACATTAATGGGCAAAACGGCAGTGGCATATTAATGTAAAAACTAACAGTGGCGAATTGGCAAAGTGACACTGTAGCATGTTCTGCAGGGCAAAGTGACCCTGTGGTATGTTCTCTGGGGAAAATTTACACTGTAGCATGCCGAATTGTGCGGTTGCAATATTGGTGCATTGCAAGTGCTGTGGGTACTGTATGGTGCTGTGTTAAGTACTTTAGGTGCTATGTGGGTGCAGAGGAATAAAAACAAGAAATGCAATTTTTAAAAAACATTATTATAACATATGAAAATGGTTGAATATATTTTTAAAAAGTTCATATACGTATACATTTTTAGATAGGCTTGTGACGTGTGTGTGTATAATTATACATATTTATTGTTTTATAATTGTACAATATCAGGGGGTTGACACCATGAGTTACCGCACCAGGTGACACCAACCCTAATGACGCCTCTGAGCTCAGCTCACACTGCTGGACATGTGCGAGTCACGCTATGACGTCACATGTCCCATAGTCGTCATAGGGGGTGTTTTCTGAGTGCAAGAGG
Source organism: Pelodytes ibericus (assembly GCA_036172795.1). Taxonomy (NCBI): domain Eukaryota; kingdom Metazoa; phylum Chordata; class Amphibia; order Anura; family Pelodytidae; genus Pelodytes; species Pelodytes ibericus. The sequence continues at coordinate 45,264,966 of CM069866.1, read as the reverse complement.
CTGTTGAGCGATGGTGCACTGCTGTGGTAAGTATCTGAATACAGATTGGGGATTAGGAAATCTGTGAGTCAGATTGGGAAGAAGGGGTCATTGGCACGTCTGGGGCTCAGTTTGGGACATCTGGGTGTCAGATTGCAAAGTCATGGGATAATTTGAAAAGTGTGGGGGCAGATTGGGAAGTATGGGGTGGCATTGGCAGGTCTGGGGGTCAGACTGGGAAGTATTGGCAAGTTTATACATTACTGCTGATTTTGCCATGTTACATCAAGCTTATGCATTACAGCTCATTTAGACTAAGTGTGTGACTAGGGTGTGAGAGAGCAGGACAGAACGAGAGCTGGCTTGCAAGAGAGAACAGGGCTAGGAGAGAGAGATCTGGCTTGCAATAGAGTGAGAGAGAGAGAGAGAGAAAGGTTGGGAGAAAGATGGATTGGAGTAGTAAGAGTCCAGGGCTGGAAGAGAGATGCCATGGAGGAGTGAGAGAGATGGATTGGAGGAGCCAGAGTGGGAGAGAGATGGCTTGGAGGAGCCAGAGTGGGAGAGCATGCAAGGTTGGGAGAGTCTGGCTGGATAGAGTAACATCAGGTTGTGTAAGAGAACAGGTCTGAATGGTACAGGCTGCCTGTGTAAGAGCACAATCTTATCGGTCCTCTGGAAAGACCTGTGTGTTCAACCTTGGTGCTCTGGGAAGACTTCTAGGTGCAAGCTGGGTGTTGTGGCAAGTCACATGGGTGCAAGGTGGTGCTGTGGCAAGTTATGTGGGTGCAATTAGTTGTTGTGGGTACAGTGCAAGGAATGTGGCGGCAATATTGAAAGATGGCCAGGAGAAATGGAGTAAAGTGGGCAGAGGAAGGATATAAAAACAAGGAATGCATATTTTCTAATTCATTTCACTATATCATAACTATATTTTCTCAATCACTGCCTGTGACTGGCACAGCGTCTTTCAATGTGGGTTGCATAAGGAGAAAATATAAAGCTCTATGTTGCTTTATGTGCCCAACATATAAACTATGTGCTTTAACCCCTTAGTGACATGACTTTTTTGGCTTGTCCGACGCTTGGTGACATGGGCTGTTTTAACATTTCTGAGCAGTTTGTGTTTTGCTGTAATTTATTTCTGTCTCATTTAGTGTACCCGCACAAACTATATATCGTTTTTATCGTCATAAGAAGGGCTTTCTTTTGATACCATTATTTTGATAATAGCATATAATTTGATGCAAAAAAAATAATAAAATATGGCAAAAAAAATTAAAAAATAATTTTTTTATGACTTTTATTTGAAAAATCGTATACTCATGTACAAGAGACAACAAAAAAACACTGCTAAAAAGTTTCTAATATATGTCCTGAGTTCAGAAATAGCCCATGTTTTTATGTTTTTGTGCTTTTTTATTCATGTTACAGGGCCAGAACTATAAGTGGTGCAAAGCTATTTTAAAATCCCTTCTTTCAAAATTAGCGATAGTGACATTGTAACACTGATTTCTGTACTAAATCCATGAATGACCCCCAACATGTACATATTTTTGAAAACTAGACAACTCAGGGCATTTAACTTGGGGTATTTTGACACATTTCATGTAGCCATTTTACCACCAATCTATGCCAAAGTTTGCAGCAAAAAATCTTTTTTTTTAATTTTTCACATATATTGCAATTTAGGTAAACATTACCTTAAAATGTGAAGGGGTATTTCCAAATAACACCTCAATATGTGTTCAGCAACATCTCCTGAGTACAGGGATACCACCCATGCATAGGTTTGTTGGTTTGTTTTGGGGCTAAAAGGCCACATTTAGGGGGTGCGCATTTTGGTTTTCCAACTTGGAATTCTGACATGCAGAAAACTTGTGCCCATGTCCCATTTGGGACATTTTTGAAGCCAGAAAGTGTATTCTACCCCACAAAACCATATATTTTTTTAAACTAGACACCCTAGGGTATTTCAAATGGTAGTATTTTAACACTTTCCATGCACTAATTATACTACCAGCCTATGTCAATGTTTTGGGTAGTAATTTTTTTTCACATACATTGAACTTTGGGCATGAATTCACAGATCCTGTTATATGTCAGTGCCAAACAACACCTCAATATGTGTTCAGCAACATCTCCTGAGTACAGGGATACCACCCATGTATAGGTTGGTTAGGTTATTTGGGGGTTAAAAGGCCACATTTGAGAGGTGCGCTTTTTGGTTTTCCAACTTGGAATTCTGACGTGCAGAAAACCTGCGCCCATGTCCCATTTGGGACATTTTTGAAGCCAAAAAGTGTATTCTATCCCACAAAACCATATATTTTTGAAAACTAGACACCCTAGGGTATTTAAAATGGTAGTATTTTAACACTTTCCATGCACTAATTATACTACCAGCCTATGTCAATGTTATGGATAGTAATTTTTTTTCACATACATAGTACTTTGGGCATGAATTCACAGATCCTGTTATATGTCAGTGCCAAACAACACCTCAATATGTGTTCAGCAACATCTCCTGAGTACAGGGATACCACACATGTATAGGTTGGTTAGGTTATTTGGGGGTTAAAAGGCCACATTTGAGAGGTGCGCTTTTTGGTTTTCCAACTTGGAATTCTGACGTGCAGAAAACCTGCGCCCATGTCCCATTTGGGACATTTTTGAAGCCAAAAAGTGTATTCTACCCCACAAAACCATATATTTTTGAAAACTAGACACCCTAGGGTATTTCAAATGGTAGTATTTTAACACTTTTCATGCACTAATTCTACCACCAGCCTATGTCAATGTTATGGATAGTAATTTGTTTTTCACATTCATTGTACATCGGGCATGAATTCACAGATCCTATTATGTGTCAGTGCCAAACAACACCTTAATATGTGTTTAGCAACATCTCCTGAGTACAGGGATACCACCCATGTGTAGGTTAGTTAGATTATTTGGGGGCTAAAAGGCCACGTTTAGGGGGGGGTGCATTTCCAACTTGGAATTTTGACATGTAGTCAGCCTGCGCCCATGTTCCATTTGGGACACTTTTGAAGCCTGTCAAAGTATTTTACCCCATAAAACCATATATTTTGGAAAACTAGACATCCTAGGGTATTTAAAATTGTGGTATTTTAACACTTTCCAAGTGCTAATTCTACCACCAACCTATGTCAAAGGGATGGGATGTCATTTTTTCCCCAAACACATTGTAGTTCAGGCAGGAATTTTCAGATTCTGGTATTTGCCACTGCCAACCAACACCTCAATATGTGTTCAGCAACATCTCCTGAGTACAGGGATACCCCCCATGCATAGGTTTGTTGGTTTGTATTGGGTCTAAAATTCCACATTTAGGGGGTGCGCAATTCCAACCTGGAATTTTGACATGTAGTCAGCCTGCGCCCATGTTCCATTTGGAACATTTTTGAAGCCGTCCAATGAATTTTACCCCATCAAACCATATATTTTTGGAAAATAGACATCCTAAGGTATTTCAAATGGTGGTATTTTAATACTGTATAGGTACTAATTCTACCACCAGCCTTTGTAAAAGTTTGTGGTAGTACTTTTTTGGGAGTTTTTTTTCCCACATGCATTGTACTTCAGGCATGAATTCACAGATTCTGGTATTTGTCACTGCCAAACAACAACCCAATATGTGTTCAGCAACATCTCCCGAGTACAGGGATAGCACCCATGCATAGGTTTGTTGGTTTGTTTTTGGCTAGAAGGCAACATTTGTGAGATGCGCATCTCAAAATTCCAACTTGGAATTTTGACATGTAGTCAACCTGCGTCCGTGTCCTTTATGGGATATATCTTTGAAGCCAGCCAATGTAATTTACCCCCACCAAACCATATAATTTTTTATCGGTAGACCCCCATCACTACTTGTGGCAAGGGCTCAGCAGCCACCGATACATCGCTAGATGATGTATCAGAAAGCTGAATAGGGTCAAAATCGAACCCTGAGTCCGCGGCCTCAGAATCAGTGCGTAAGCAGTGATCTCGAGCAAAGAAGGGGTTAATAGCTCTTAGAAGAGCCTATCTAGTACTGTAATACATTACAGTACAAATAAATTAATCCATAAAACAGTGCAGACAGCAAAACATACTGTTGCTGTGCAGGATTACTGCTTACACAGTGATGAATGGCAGGGAAGGGGTTAATACACAGTGAAAGACTTTCATAAAACCTGCTAATTTTATAAAATGTTATTTTATATCACTAATACTGATCTGTCTCTTTCCGTCACAAAAATGTAAGTGAGGAGAGGGAGGCAGATCAATATTTGTGAATATTGATCCGATTAATTTTGATCTGACCAGGGCGAATGGTGAGCTTAATTGAGAAATCACCAAACCGCCTTTGCCACTAATTCGCTGTTACTGATCGCTATGCGCTCAGGCAGCTTAAAAAAAAAAACTCAAATATTTTTACTTTACATGTAATCCCCTAGCGGGTATGTGTAAAAAAAAAAATAAAAAAAAATATGCAGACAGATAAAAATTGCTTTGGCGTCAATATCTTTGCGTAAGCAGTGATCGACGGCAAATAAGGGGTTAATAACTCTTAGAATAGCCTTTTTAGTACTGTAATAAATTACAGTACAAAAAAATTAACCCCTAAAAAATGCACAAACAGCAAAAATAAATGCGCTGATGTGCACGATCACTGCTTATGCAAGATCAGTGGCAGGGAAGGGGTTAAACGCAGGGAATTGCTTTAATAAAAAATTTTTTATTGTTTTATTATTTGTGTGTTGTGTATTTATTGTTTTTTTTTAACTTTTACTTACTTTTAGAACTTTGATCTGTCTCTCTCCCTCACTAAAAAAAATGTGAGGAGAGGGAGACAGATCATAACTGGTCAGATCAATATAGAGTTAATATTGATCTGACCAGTCAGTGGGGATGTTCAGGAGAGCATCCCCACTGCCTGTCAGTGTGCCTGGCAGTCACTGATTGCCTCTGTGAAGAGGCAATCGTGTGACAGCCAGAGAGCACAGGAAGCAGGTACTTCCTGCCTCCTGTGCTCTTGCCCTTAGAAGGGCAGCGCCATCTTGGTCACTTAGTGACCAAGATCGTGCATTTTTTTTTTGTGTTCCTGATTGCCTCGACTTGCGAGGCAATCAGAAACACTTTCTGAGCATAGGAAGCGAAAGATTCGCTTCCTATGCTCATTTTTTAAATGCCCGCGTTTTAAAGGCACTGTGCCTTTAAAACCGGCATTTCGATCGCTCTCCGGAGCGATCGAAATGCCGACGGGCATTTTTTTTAGCATTGTACGATGCTTCCACACGGAAGCATCGTTACAATGCCCTTAGAGCACTGAAAGCGGAAAAACTCCGCTTTCAGTGCTCGTTTTGACACAGGACGGACTAGGTCCGTCCTGTGTCACTAACGCCTCGGCACACAGGACGGACCTAGTCCGTCCTGTGTCGCCAAGGGGTTAAAAATGCAATTTCTCTATTCTGAACGGAAACAATAATGATGTGGTGTAAATGATGGTTTAACCCCTTAACACACCTGGACGTATATATAAGTCCTGAAAAGCATGGTCCAGGACGTGTATATACGTTCTGAGTTTTCATTTAGCATTGCGCTCCTTAGCGCGCCGGCATGTAGTAATGCTACATGCCGGCAGTTATTCTCAGAGGCTGCTTCGGATCTTCCCCACAGGGCACCTGGAGGTGCATGCTCCTACAATACAGCGTGCCCAGCAGAGAGCGACTGAAGTGAGAGAAAAAATATATATCTTCCATCGCTCTGAAACTGTTTCTTGACTGCCCCTAGAGGCAGTAAGCAACATTACAGTTAGAATGGAAAAAATAGGAGAAAGCCAATCCTAGATCTAGGGGTAGTGTTACAATTAGGGTTACAGGTGGGTTAGATTAAGGGTTGGGGAGAGATTTAGAAGAAAATGGTTAGGAAACAAAAAAACACTAATATTGATTATTGCCCTATTAATTGAAATAAAACATAGAAAAACATGGAAACATTGGTCTTTCTAAACTCAGGAAGAATATTAGAAATATATAGATGGGGTCTTTTTTTACCATTTGTAATTGTTTTAAAAAAAAATCTGGTCAAAGTTAAAAAAGTGTTTTTTATGGCATATTTTATATATTTTTTTAACAGTAAATTATTTCATATGATGAAAACTATAGTATGAAATTAAAGCCCTATCAGTCCTTTAAAAATTGATATATAATTTGTGTGGGTGGACTGAACACAAAGAAAGAAATTCACAGTTCAGCAAACGTATGACAAAAATAATGGAATTCTGGTCTTCAAGGCACATCAAATGCAGCATAGCACTCGGTCACTAGGGGGTTAATATACAGGGAGAATGTTTTCTGACATTTTTCATAGCTGTGCTGCAGTGTCCCTTGATATTTTTTTCAAATGTTTGCAACTATGTACTAATGAGAAATCAGTGCTAAACTTAGCACTCCTGCTGACATTTTCAATTATGTCTAGTATGTCAAATGGCTGGCTAAGCATTATGGGGAATGGAGCAGTTGCTTGCTGTATGTAGCTTACGTAGACAAACCAAACTCCCTGCTTACTAAGAAATTGTCTAAATAACATTTTATACAGTGAGCATAACATAACGCATACAGCATTTTGAATCTCCAAATTCACGCTATAAACATTTTTAGGTGTTCCTTCCCATTTCATCTTTTGAAATAACTTTTCTTTTTCTTCATTGTAAGCATCCTTTTTTGTATACTTCCTTCTATGTTCCGTCGTCTCTCCTACAGAGTCACCGTACCACACCTTCCTCTTAGTATCTAATTGTCTCGTTCTGTCTGGCTCCTATTCGCCTACACCGTGACGTCTTTCGCTCCTCCCGCGGAAATCGCAATCACCGAACACCTCGAGCAATCGTGAACGGTTCCCTCTTTGCTACTTCCTGTATTTCTCTGTACCATGTGACCAAACTGTCACATGATCTACTGACATTACCAGGGTCAGGCGGCTGGATAGGAACTAGCCGTGCAAAGTTTACTAACTCTTATAACTATACAGAAGCCTGACCGGAAGAAAAAAAACCCATTGTATCTACTTGACAGAAAAGATCTGCTAAGAAGTAATGAACAGCATTTGATGTGCTAGTGTTGTGAATGTTGACTCAGCTATGGATAGTAACATAGAGGAGATTTTTGGAGAAGAAGTAGAGAACACAAGTTCCATCACAGTTTGTGATGAGATGGTTTCAGCAATGGCTGGGAGTATTTATGCGGAACTGGAGAAACTGATAGAAGCCTTTGGTCATGGTGCAGTAACAGGCCTTATGCCCTTATTGGTATCAGTACTGGAAAGCTTAGAAACCACCTGTGCTCAAGCGAAAGAACGAGAGGAACAACTGGAGCTGATGCACGAAGATAAACATAGACTTCTTATCCAATATGAAAGGGAGCGTGATGGGAGAAAACGTGCAGAGGAGGTATGTATTTATCTCATGCATTGTGATGCATGATAGCCGTCCACTAGATAGCGAAAAAAGGGGCCACCTTTTCATTTGGTTTAATGACACATTGTATTTTGTAGACCAGACTTACATGTATCAGTCCAGTAACAAATTATTAAAAATTTGAGCTGTTAACCCCTTAGTGACAAGAAATTTTGACCTTGACTTTCCCTTGGTCTGTTTTTACATTTCTGGGGTGTTTGTGTTTAGCTGTAATTTTCTTCTTTCTCACATACTGCATCCACACAAATGATATGTTTTTTATCATCATAAGAAGGGCTTTCATTAGATACCATTATGTTCATCAAATATTATAATTTACTACAAAAAAAATCATAAAATATGATAAAATATAAAAAAATGACTTTGACCTAAAATATAATTTACACAAATCCAATCATTAAAAAAGACCCATCTAAATAGTTTCTAAATGAGTTCAGAAATAACTCCACGTTTTTCATCAGTTTTTTGCAAGTTATAGGGCAAAAACCAAAAAGTGTTTTTTTGTTTTTTTTTTGTTTGTTTTTTTCCTATGTTGACCTTTTGACCCGAACCCTAAATTTAACCCCAACTCTAACCCTTATGCTAACCCTTAATATATTTTAATTTAATTGAAACCCCAACCCTTATGCCAACCCTAATTTCATTGTAACACTAGCTGCTATACTAATCTAACCCTAGATTTCAGCTAATTAAGTCTTTTTTTTCATTGCAATGTTGTAAAATATTCAGAGCATTGGAAGTGAATTTTTTTTTCACTTCCGAAGCTCTGACCACAATAGGGCACACACAGCCAAGCCTGCTGCTCCGGCAATATAGCGCCCATGATCGCTCCGTGGCATTTTGGTGCTGGCTATTGCCTTGAGGCAATAGAGCAGCAGCATCAGAGCGGTTTTTCGCAATCGTTGATTACAAATACCACTAATTTCACCACAGGACATGTCAGGCACATCCATTGTCAGGAACTGAGTTTCTTATAATGTATATTCTGCTAAGTGAACCAGTTCATTGTAATGTGAGCATAGAACATGCCTGTGTTAATGCACCTTCCTTCTTATATGCCAAATTTGACAAACTGATAATGTTCGGTAGAGCCATGTTTTGGAGTGAAGACCATAACTTGTACAGATACATTATGCCTGTTTTTATTCCAACTTATATATCATTAAAAATAAAGATCCGAAGTGTAAATTGCAGGTTTGGGCCAACATAGCAAAGACCCAGAACATGGGCAATTATTAGCATGGATAACACATTACCATTCACAAAAATATCTCTGTCTCCTTTATAGGCACACAGACTTTTTAGCTTGGTGTGAAGCTGAAAGAGGTAATAGACATAGAACAAGTGTGTAGGTTATTCAATATGTGTACTACACATTTGTCAGACTATTTCCCATATCAGTGATCGGCTTTAAATTCTAAAATATTATTAGTAATAACTCTGTGAAGACTCCTACCTGCTTTCCAGAAGAAATCAAGTAATGATTGTGAACTACATGTAAAAGCTTCATAATACAAAATACAAGTAGGAGGCAAACTTGTAAGGAGGCCATATTAGATTTAGTATTCACAAATGGAGATTTGGTTTCAGATATTAATGAAGATTAACTTTTGGGCTCTAGTGATCATCAGTCGGGGTGGTTTGACCCCTTCCCGATATATGAAGTGCCGGGCACGTCACGCAAAAATGTGTCCTTAGTGACACATGATGTGTCTGGCACGTCATGCACTAAAAAGAGCAAGGAAAGTGACCAAAGGCCGCTTTCTTTACTCCTTACGTGTTGCTACAATGCCTCTATGCAAATCGCTCTTCTGCGACCACATCACCCCATAAGAAGGGAGCACTGTCTGTATAAATAGCGCTTCCTTTCTACTGATATGAGCAGGGAAAGCTGCAGGATGCCGGCACAGCAGATCAGTGTGAAAAAACAAATAAATCACAAAACGGTTTATCTGTCTATATCGGGGTTTGACAAAGCCCGGTCAAAATTAGACCTGGCGCCCAGGTGCTGTTAATCCCAGGGAGCCCCTTGCCTCTGCCATCCGTTTTTTTTTTTCTTCCAGCGCAGGGCGAGGGGGGAAAGTCTGTGTGGATTGCACAGACTGAAAACTCCACCCACTCGCGCAACACACGCTAGTGCTGGGTGTCACGTGACACCTCAGCAAGAAGCTGAATGAACATCCAGCTGCAGCAGTAATGTCCCCCTTCCCTGCAATGAGGTAAAGCAGCAAGGAGGGGGGACACATTAAGAATTTTTTTTTTTATTTAACCCCTTAGTGACATGACTTTTTTGGCTTGTCCGACGCTTGGTGACATGGGCTGTTTTAACATTTCTGAGGTGTTTGTGTTTTGCTGTAATTTATTTCTGTCTCATTTAGTGTACCCGCACAAACTATATATCGTTTTTATCGTTATAAGAAGGGCTTTCTTTTGATACCATTATTTTGATAATAGCATATAATTTGATGTAAAAAAAATAATAAAATATGGCAAAAAAATTGAAAAAATAATTTTTTTATGACTTTTATTTGAAAAATCGTATACTCATGTACAAGAGACAACAAAAAAACACTGCTAAAAAGTTTCTAATATATGTCCTGAGTTCAGAAATAGCCCATGTTTTTGTGCTTTTTTATTCATGTTACAGGGCCAGAACTATAAGTGGTGCAAAGCTATTTTAAAATCCTTTCTTTCAAAATTAGCGATAGTGACATTGTAACACTGATTTCTGTACTAAATCCATGAATGACCCCCAACATGTACATATTTTTGAAAACTAGACAACTCAGGGCATTTAACTTGGGGTATTTTGACACATTTCATGTAGCCATTTTACCACCAATCTATGCCAAAGTTTGCAGCAAAAAATCTTTTTTTTTAATTTTTCACATATATTGCAATATAGGTAAACATTACCTTAAAATGTGAAGGGGTATTTCCAAATAACACCTCAATATGTGTTCAGCAACATCTCCTGAGTACAGGGATACCACCCATGCATAGGTTTGTTGGTTTGTTTTGGGGCTAAAAGGCCACATTTAGGGGGTGCGCATTTTGGTTTTCCAACTTGGAATTCTGACATGCAGAAAACTTGTGCACATGTCCCATTTGGGACATTTTTGAAGCCAGAAAGTGTATTCTACCCCACAAAACCATATATTTTTTTAAACTAGACACCCTAGGGTATTTCAAATGGTAGTATTTTAACACTTTCCATGCACTAATTATACTACCAGCCTATGTCAATGTTTTGGGTAGTAATTTTTTTTCACATACATTGTACTTTGGGCATGAATTCACAGATCCTGTTATATGTCAGTGCCAAACAACACCTCATTGTGTGTTCAGCAACATCTCCTGAGTACAGGGATACCCCCCATGTATAGGTTGGTTAGGTTATTTGGGGGTTAAAAGGCCACATTTGAGAGGTGCGCTTTTTTGGTTTTCCAACTTGGAATTCTGACGTGCAGAAAACCTGCGCCCATGTCCCATTTGGGACATTTTTGAAGCCAAAAAGTGTATTCTATCCCACAAAACCATATATTTTTGAAAACTAGACACCCTAGGGTATTTCAAATGGTAGTATTTTAACACTTTCCATGCACTAATTATACTACCAGCCTATGTCAATGTTATGAATAGTAATTTTTTTTCACATACATAGTACTTTGGGCATGAATTCACAGATCCTGTTATATGTCAGTGCCAAACAACACCTCAATATGTGTTCAGCAACATCTCCTGAGTACAGGGATACCACCCATGTATAGGTTGGTTAGGTTATTTGGGGGTTAAAAGGCCACATTTGAGAGGTGCGCTTTTTGGTTTTCCAACTTGGAATTCTGACGTGCAGAAAACCTGCGCCCATGTCCCATTTGGGAAATTTTTGAAGCCAAAAAGTGTATTCTACCCCACAAAACCATATATTTTTGAAAACTAGACACCCTAGGGTATTTCAAATGGTAGTATTTTAACACTTTTCATGCACTAATTCTACCACCAGCCTATGTCAATGTTATGTATAGTAATTTGTTTTTCACATTCATTGTACATCGGGCATGAATTCACAGATCCTATTATGTGTCAGTGCCAAACAACACCTTAATATGTGTTCAGCAACATCTCCTGAGTACTGGGATACCACCCATGTGTAGGTTAGTTAGATTATTTGGGGGCTAAAAGGCCACGTTTAGGGGGGGGTGCATTTCCAACTTGGAATTTTGACATGTAGTCAGCCTGCGCCCATGTTCCATTTGGGACACTTTTGAAGCCTGTCAAAGTATTTTACCCCATAAAACCATATATTTTGGAAAACTAGACATCCTAGGGTATTTAAAATTGTGGTATTTTAACACTTTCCAAGTGCTAATTCTACCACCAACCTATGTCAAAGGGTTGGGATGTCATTTTTTCCCCACACACATTGTAGTTCAGGCAGGAATTTTCAGATTCTGGTATTTGCCACTGCCAACCAACACCTCAATATGTGTTCAGCAACATCTCCTGAGTACAGGGATACCCCCCATGCATAGGTTTGTTGGTTTGTATTGGGTCTAAAATTCCACATTTAGGGGGTGCGCAATTCCAACCTGGAATTTTGACATGTAGTCAGCCTGCGCCCATGTTCCATTTGGAACATTTTTGAAGCCGTCCAATGAATTTTACCCCATCAAACCATATATTTTTGGAAAATATACATCCTAAGGTATTTCAAATGGTGGTATTTTAATACTGTATAGGTACTAATTCTACCACCAGCCTTTGTAAAAGTTTGTGGTAGTACTTTTTTGGGAGTTTTTTTTCCACATGCATTGTACTTCAGGCATGAATTCACAGATTCTGGTATATGTCACTGCCAAACAACAACCCAATATGTGTTCAGCAACATCTCCCGAGTACAGGGATAGCACCCATGCATAGCTTTGTTGGTTTGTTTTTGGCTAGAAGGCAACATTTGTGAGATGCGCATCTCAAAATTCCAACTTGGAATTTTGACATGTAGTCAACCTGCGTCCGTGTCCTTTATGGGATATATCTTTGAAGCCAGCCAATGTAATTGACCCCCACCAAACCATATATTTTTTTATCGGTAGACCCCCATCACTACTTGTGGCAAGGGCTCAGCAGCCACCGATACATCGCTAGATGATGTATCAGAAAGCTGAATAGGGTCAAAATCGAACCCTGAGTCCGCGGCCTCAGAATCAGTGCGTAAGCAGTGATCTTGAGCAAAGAAGGGGTTAATAGCTCTTAGAAGAGCCTATCTAGTACTGTAATACATTACAGTACAAATAAATTAATCCATAAAACAGTGCAGACAGCAAAACATACTGTTGCTGTGCAAGATTACTGCTTACACAGTGATGAATGGCAGGGAAGGGGTTAATACACAGTGAAAGACTTTCATAAAACCTGCCAATTTTATAAAATGTTATTTTATATCACTAATACTGATCGGTCTCTTTCCGTCACAAAAATGTAAGTGAGGAGAGGGAGGCAGATCAATATTTGTGAATATTGATTCGACTAATTTTGATCTGACCAGGGCGAATGGTGAGCTTAATTGAAAAAATCACCAAACCGCCCTTGCCACTAATTCGCTGTTACTGATCGCTATGCGCTCAGGCAGCTTAAAAAAAAAAAATCTCAAATATTTTTACTTTACATGTAATCCCCTAGCAGGTATGTGTAAAAAAAAAAAAAAAAAAATATGCAGACAGATAAAAATTGCTTTGGCGTCAATATCATTGCGTAAGCAGTGATCGACGGCAAATAAGGGGTTAATAACTCTTAGAAGAGCCTTTTTAGTACTGTAATAAATTACAGTACAAAAAAAATTAACCCCTAAAAAATGCACAAACAGCAAAAATAAATGCGCTGATGTGCACGATCACTGCTTATGCAAGATCAGTGGCAGGGAAGGGGTTAAACGCAGGGAATTGCTTTAATAAAATTTTTTTTATTGTTTTATTATTTGTGTGTTGTGTATTTATTGTTTTTTTTTTACTTTTAGAACTTTGATCTGTCTCTCTCCCTCACTAAAAAAAAAAGGTGAGGAGAGGGAGGCAGATCATAACTGGTCAGATCAATATAGAGTTAATATTGATCTGACCAGTCAGTGGGGATGTTCAGCAGAGCATCCCCACTGCCTGTCAGTGTGCCTGGCAGTCACTGATTGCCTCTGTGAAGAGGCAATCGTGTGACAGCCAGAGAGCACAGGAAGCAGGAACTTCCTGCCTCCTGTGCTCTTGCCCTTAGAAGGGTAGCGCCATCTTGGTCACTCAGTGACCAAGATCGTGCATTTTTTTTTTGTGTTCCTGATTGCCTCGACTTGCGAGGCAATCAGAAACACTTTCTGAGCATAGGAAGCGAAAAATTCGCTTCCTATACTCGTTTTTTTAATGCACGTGTTTTAAAGGCTCTGTGCCTTGCGTGTATGCTTGCGTGATTGTCTGGCTCCTAATTTTTTTTTTGCTGGCCCCTAAAATCTAATTAAATTTGTCAAGCCCTGGTGTAGGTAACTGGCTGTGTATGTGATGTGTGTGTGTGGGTAACTGGCTGTGTATGTGATGTGTGTGTAGGTAACTGGCTGTGTATGTGATGTGTGTTTCTAGCTGGCTTTGTGTGTTTCTAGCTGTGCGTGTGTTACTGGCTGTGTGGGTGATGTGGGGGTGTGTGTGTAACTGGCTGTGTGTGTGATGTGTGTGTGTGTGTGTGTGTAACTGGCTGTGTGGGTGATGTGTGTGTGTGTGGGTGATGTGTGTGTGTGTAACTGGCTGTGTGGGTGATGTGTGTGTGTGTAACTGGCTGTGTGGGTGATGTGTGTGTGTAACTGGCTGTGTGGGTGATGTGTGTGTAACTGGCTGTGTGGGTGATGTGTGTGTAACTGGCTGTGTGGGTGATGTGTGTGTAACTGGCTGTGTGGGTGATGTGTGTGTGTGTGTAACTGGCTGTGTGGGTGATGTGTGTGTGTGTGTAACTGGCTGTGTGGGTGATGTGTGTGTGTGTGTAACTGGCTGTGTGGGTGATGTGTGTGTGTGTAACTGGCTGTGTGGGTGATGTGTGTGTGTGTGTAACTGGCTGTGTGGGTGATGTGTGTGTGTGTAACTGGCTGTGTGGGTGATGTGTGTGTGTGTAACTGGCTGTGTGGGTGATGTGTGTGTGTGTGTGTGTAACTGGCTGTGTGGGTGATGTGTGTGTGTGTGTGTGTGTAACTGGGTGATGTGTGTGTGTGTGTGTGTGTAACTGGCTGTGTGGGTGATGTGTGTGTGTGTAACTGGGTGATGTGTGTGTGTGTGTGTGTGTGTAACTGGGTGATGTGTGTGTGTGTGTGTGTGTGTAACTGGCTGTGTGGGTGTGTGTGTAACTGGCTGTGTGGGTGATGTGTGTGTGTGTGTGTGTGTGTAACTGGCTGTGTGGGTGATGTGTGTGTGTGTGTGTGTGTGTGTGTAACTGGCTGTGTTGGTGATGTGTGTGTGTGTGTGTGTAACTGGCTGTGTGGGTGATGTGTGTGTGTGTAACTGGCTATGTGGGTGATGTGTGTGTGTGTGTGTGTGTAACTGGCTATGTGGGTGATGTGTGTGTGTGTGTGTGTGTAACTGGCTATGTGGGTGATGTGTGTGTGTGTGTGTGTGTAACTGGCTATGTGGGTGATGTGTGTGTGTGTGTGTAACTGGCTATGTGGGTGATGTGTGTGTGTGTGTGTGTAACTGGCTATGTGGGTGATGTGTGTGTGTGTGTGTAACTGGCTGTGTGGGTGATGGGTGATGTGTGTGTGTGTGTGTAACTGGCTGTGTGGGTGATGTGTGTGTGTGTAACTGGCTATGTGGGTGATGTGTGTGTGTGTGTAACTGGCTGTGTGTGTGTGTAACTGGCTGTGTGTGTGTGTGTGTGTGTGTGTAACTGGCTGTGTGTGTAACTGGCTGTGTGTGTAACTGGCTGTGTGTGTGTGTGTGTGTGTGTAACTGGCTGTGTGTGTGTGTGTAACTGGCTGTGTGGGTGATGTGTGTGTGTGTAACTGGTTGTGTGGGTGATGTGTGTGTGTGTATCTGGCTGTGTGTGTGTGTATCTGGCTGTGTGTGTGTGTGTGTATATGGCTGTGTGTGTGTGTATCTGGCTGTGTGTGTGTGTGTGTGTAACTGGCTGTGTGTGTGTGTGTGTGTATCTGGCTGTGTGTGTGTGTATCTGGCTGTGTGTGTGTGTATCTGGCTGTGTGTGTGTGTATCTGGCTGTGTGTGTGTGTGTGTGTGTGTGTGTGTGTGTGTGTAACTGGCTGTGTGTGTGTGTGTGTAACTGGCTGTGTGTGTGTGTGTGTAACTGGCTGTGTGTGTGTGTGTGTAACTGGCTGTGTGTGTGTGTGTGTAACTGGCTGTGTGTGTGTGTTTGTGTGTGCGTAACTGGCTGTGTGTGTGGGTGATGTGTGTGTGTGTGTGCGTAACTGGCTGTGTGTGTGGGTGATGTGTGTGTGTGTGTGCGTAACTGGCTGTGTGTGTGTGTGTGTGTGCGTAACTGGCTGTGTGTGTGTGTGTGTGCGTAACTGGCTGTGTGTGTGTGTGTGTGTGTAACTGGCTGTGTGGGTGATGTGGTTGTGTGTGTGTTTGTAACTGGCTGTGTGTGGGGGGTGTGTGTGTTTGTGTAACTGGCTATGTGGGTGTGTGTGTGTTTGTAACTGGCTGTGTGTGGGGTGGCTGTGTGTGTGTAACTGGCTGTGTGTTTCCCTCAGCAAAGAGTCCTTGGCTGTCTCCTGTGCAATTCAATTTCTCTGGCTGTTATCACCTCACTAAAATATATGTTAGATCTTTCTGTGGTAGTTAATTGTGAATCCATTTTCAATGGAAGTCTAGAGAATGCATCTGCATAAGCCCCCAGAGTTAAGGCATACCTCTGAAGTCTTGCTGCTGTCGTGATTGAAATAACTTTCTGTGGGTTAACATTTGTTAATAAAGGTTTATGGTCCGTAAGTAGTGTGAAGGGTCGACCATATATATAAAGATGGAATTTCTTTACTGCCCATACTATTGCCAGAGCCTCTTTGTCTATTTGAGAACAGTTTTTTTCTGCAGCTGTGAGTGATCTAGAGGCAAAAGCCACTGGCCTCTTTGTCCCATCAGCCATGGAATGAAACAGAACTTCTCCCAGTCTGTAAGGTGATGCATCACAAGCAATGGGAACCGGCTTTTCCAAGTTGTAGTGTACTAAAAGACGTGAACTACGAACTAGTTATTTTGACTTATGGAAAGCTGAAGCACATTCTACCGTCCAGCGCCATTGTCGTTTACTCTCTAGAAGACGATGTAAAGGGTACAAGACATGAGCTAAATTTGGCAAAAAACGGTTGTAATACTTTAACAGACCAAGATAGGACCCTAGTTGTGTCAGATTTTGTGGAGTTGGAGCATCCTGTAATGCCTTCTCATCTATTGTATGTAGCCCATGTTTGTCAATTACATGAGCACAAAATTCAAGACGATCCTGCATGAATTGGCATTTATCCAAATTCACCTTCAATCCATTTTCCAAAAGTCTTTGCCAAAATGCCTCTACATTCTGTTTATGTTCCTCCTCTGATTTACCCGTCACCAGCATGTCATAACAGGCACTGTGTCAAAGGAATTCCAGCTAACAGCTTGTCCATTGTTTGCTGCCAGACAGCTGGTGCAGGTGAAATGCCAAAAACCATACATTTATACCTGAATAGCCCCCGATGGGCATGGGCATCCGCAGAAATTTTTTCATGGGGGGGGGGATACTTTTACCGTCATCCTTTCTGCGCCGCGCCTCTTTTTGACAAGTTATCATGAAGTGGAGGAGCTTTGTCATTATCAGTGAAGGCATGCAAAGGGTTGATAAACCCTGCACCAGATACAGATCCACAGCACCAGATATAAACCAACCACACTAGATATAGCCTCACTGCACCAAATATAGATCCACTGTGCCAAATATAGACCCACAATACCAGATATTAACCCACGGTACCAGCTAAAAACCCATGACACAAGATATAAACCACAACACCAGATAAATATCCAGAGCTCTAGCTGAAACTCCACAGCAACAGATAGAACAACAAAGCAAATATATAACCCCATAGCACCAGATACAACACTATAGCACACAATATAACCCAACAGCACCAGATACAACACTATAGCACACAATATAACCCAACAGCACAAGACACAACACTATAGCATGCAATATAACCCAACAGCACCAGACACAACACTATAGCACACAATATAATCCAACAGCACCAGATACAATACTATAGCACACAATACAACCCAACCAGGGCCGGCCTTAGGGGTGTGCGACCTCTGCGAGCCGGTAGAGGCACTGGATTGGGGAGATCAAAAGATCCACCCTCACCAGCCCTCTGCTGGATTCGACAAGGGGGCGGGGCTAACCGGCTGAGGGGTGTAGCTCCACCACCACCCTGTGAAGCAGAGCAATGTCTGCTTCACGGGGAGCCACGGGCAGCAAGAGAAAGTGTTGCTCGGCTCCCCATGCTTGCCTGTGAAGCAGACGCTGCTCTGCTTCACAGGGTGGGGGCGGAGCTACACTGGGTAGGGAGGGGGGTGAGAGACACAGAACAGGGGGAGAGGGGAGAGAGACAAGGAACAGGGGGAGAGAGACAAAGAACAGGGGGAGAGAGACAAAGAACAGGGGGAGAGAGACAAAGAACAGGGGGAGAGAGACAAAGAACAGGGGGAGAGAGAGAAAGAACAGGGGGAGAGAGAGAAAGAACAGGGGGAGAGAGAGAAAGAACAGGGGGAGAGAGAGAAAGAACAGGGGGAGAGAGAGAAAGAACAGGGGGAGGGGGGAGAGAGAGAGAAAGAACAGGGGGAGGGGGGAGAGAGAAAGAACAGGGGGAGGGGGGAGAGAGAAAGAACAGGGGGAGGGGGGAGAGAGAGAAAGAACAGGGGGAGGGGGGAGAGAGAGAAAGAACAGGGGGAGGGGGGAGAGAGAGAAAGAACAGGGGGAGGGGGGAGAGAGAGAAAGAACAGGGGGAGGGGGGAGAGAGAGACAGAACAGGGGGAGGGGGGAGAGAGAGACAGAACAGGGGGAGAGGGGGGAGAGAGAGAGACAGGAGAGGGGGGAGAGAGAGACAGACATGGCAAGGAAGAGGAAAGGGACACATACATACGGGGGGTGAAAGAGACCAGGGTTGAAAGACGGGGGGGGGGGGGGGGGGGCGCCACGGGGAATTTAAGGCCGGCCCTGAACCCAACAGCACCAGGCACAACACTATAGCACACGCAATATAACCCTTCAGCACCAGATACAACACTATAGCACACAATATAAGCTCTCAGCACCAGATACAACACTATAGCACACAATATAAGCATACGGCAACAGATACAACACTATAGCACACAATATAAGCATACGGCAACAGATCCAACACTATAGCACACAATATAACCCCACAGCACCAGATACACAATATAGCACACAATATAACCCCACAGCACCAGATACACTATAGCACACAATATAACCCCACAGCACCAAATACAACACTATAGCACACAATGTAACCCAACAGCACCAGACACAACACTATAGCACACAATATAACTCCACAGCACCAGTGGTGTATCTTGATTTTGTACTGCCCTAGGCAGACAAAATCAGGGCACCCCCCTACCCAAGCTGCACACCCACGTTACACACCTAAGACATGCCCCATCACCTCCATTTCATGACCCCACATCACACATAACATTCAGACTCACATCAAGCTCATACTCCCATCACACACACACTCCTACTCCCATCACACTCAGTCACACACTCCTACTCCCATCACACTCAGTCACACACTCCTACTCCCATCACACTCAGTCACACACTCCTACTCCCATCACACACACTCTGACTCCCATCACACTCAGTCACACACACTGTCTCCCATCACACACACTCTGACTCTCATCAGCACTTACCTTTCCCTGGTGGTTAGTGGCAGGCAGCATGGTCCCTCCATGCTGCCTGTTCGGCTTCCCGGCGATTGTGCCGACAGTGTCACACTGCACGGGGAGCCGAACAGGCAGCACGGAGGTTTCTCTGTGCTGTCTGTTCGGCTCCCCGTGCAGCCCGGCAGGCAGAGCGATGGTGAGGGGGGGATTTGCCGCCCTAGGCATCCGCCTAGGATGCCTTGCGGTAAATACAGCACTGCACAGCACCAGATACAACACTATAGCACACAATATAAACACAAAGCAACAGATTCTCTAAACACCCAAATTCCTAAATCCATGACATTTCTTTCTCTTTCCCCCTTTTTTTATATGTTTTATTCCTCCATGTTTGCCATCTCTTTCCCCTTCATTTTATGTGTTTTATTCCTCCATGTCAGTGACCTCTCTTCACCTACATTTTATCTTTTCTGCCCCATGTCACAATTTTGTCTGTATTCTACTCCAATCAATCACCTCTTTTCATCCTCCATTATGTTTTCTGCCCCATGTCATCTCATTTTGTTTGCAATCTGCCTCCATCTATCACATCATTTTATCCTCCATTATCTTTTCTGCCCCACCCACTTGTCACCATGTTGATGTGAACAGAGCCTGGTCAGAGGAGCTGCTCAGACTGGACAAATGGAGACCTCAGGGAAATGGGAGGGACCTCCCTGGATTTACCCCACTCTTCCATGTAACTTGTTTTTTAAAGCTATTATAAGCTCTTCCTACCTGTTACAGAGGCTCAGCTATGGTCTCTGAGTATCTTCCCCTGTTTCCTCCATGATGTTGCACTGCAGGCTCTTTTCTGTCAGTCATGCTGCCACATGAAGTGCTGAGGGGTGGGCTATAACTTCATATCCCCGGGCACACCTGTCATTTGCTCTCCATGCAGCATGACTGACAGCTGCAGAGACCTGCACCAATGTGGATGGGAGACCAGTATTACAGCAAGCAGAGTTGCAGAGAGCAACAGCTTTGGGTGCCACCTTCTACCCCAGCCACTGGTGTGCAGTCCCCTAGGGACAACTATAGGCTACACATTGAGAAAAAAAAATAATAATAATAATAAAAAAAAAATATATATATATTTTTTTTAAAGGGGAATTGCAAAAATCCAGGGGGGGGGGGGGCAAGCGCCCCCCCCCTGCGGACGCCCATGCCGATGGGTATTAATCGTAAGTAGTGGTCGAGAATCTGGATGTACAGATAACTGTAGGTATGCATTTTCAGGTCAATTTTGGTGAATTGCTGGCCACCTGCCAAAAGATCATCTACCCTAGGAAGGGGATACTTATCTATTTTAAGCTGTGTGTTAAGAGCCATGCGGAAAGGGGATGGGACTCCTTATCGCGGCTCCTTCTGCGCAGCCGCTTAACCGCCGACTCTGCAGCACAAGACAGATCGTCGCTGGAGATTTCATCGCTAAAGGTAAGTATTTTACCTATTTTAGTTTAAGGGTGGTTAGAATTAGGGTTTAGGGGTTTAGAATTGGGGTTTAGGGGGTTAATTTTAGTATTGGGGTTCGGGGTTAATTTTAGTATTAGGGTTTAAGGGGTTAATTTAAGTATTGGGGTTTAGGGGGTTAGTATTAGGGGCCGGGGGTTAGTATTAGGGGTCGAGGGTTAGTATTAGGGTTTAGGGGGTTAGTATTAGGGTTTAGGGGGTTAGTATTAGGGGTCGGGGGTTAGTATTAGGGTTTAGGGGGTTAATTTTCATATTAGGGTTTAGGGGGTTAGTATTAGGGGGTTAGTATTAGGGTTTAGGGGTTTAGTATTAGGGTTCGGGGGTTAATTTTAGTATTGGGGTTCATTTTAGTATTGGGGTTATTTTTTGTATTGGGGTTTGGGAATCATTTATTAGGGTGGGGGGTTATTTTCGTTTTACTTTTACATTTGTAAGAGCTGACAGTTCAACGCTGAACTGTCAGCTCTTACATAGCCGCGGCCTCGATCAAACGGCCGAGTTATTCTTAATTGCTGACAGTTCAGCGTTCTAACTGCCGCGCTAAACTGTCAGCGATGAAGATGCTCCGAACAAGTGTCCTAGACCCTGCGGAAATCCCCAAAAATCCGTATCTCCCCATTTCGTTTTCTCACAGGAACAATGGGTGAAGCCCACTCACTATTGTGAACCTGGGAGATGATATTCAGCTCCTCTAATCTCCTCAATTCTTCCTCCATTCCAGCTCTTAGAGCAAAAGGCACACTTCTTGCTTTAAAAAAATTTGGTGTTGCTCCTTCCTTTAATTCTAAGGAAACTTGTTGTCTCTTTACAGTCCCCAATTGGCCATCAAACACTGGTGCATACTTTTCCTGTAATTCCCTAATCCAGTCTGGTCTGATTTCCATTCAACACATTACATGGATAATTATGCACTTGAGGCATCCCGAGAACCTTCATCCACTCCCTACCAAAAAGTGGAGGTCCTCCTTTCTCTAAGATAAAGAGAGGTAGTTTCTTCGTACTATTGTTGAATGCAGTGTCGTACCTACCACTGGTGCAGGGGTCGCAGCTGCGACCGGGCCCGTCACTCCAGGGGCCCGGTCGCCCTGCAACCCCTGCACACAAAAAAAACAAAAACAAATGTGCGGGCAAACGGGGCAGCTGCCCAGGGCCCATTCATTCTTGGGGCCCAAGGCAACTGCCCCGTGGGCCCCCGCTACCCATGTGACTAGGGTTGCCACCTGGCCGGTAATTTACCGGCACAGCCGGTATTTTGGGTCTTCGGGGCGGTAATTTCCTCCCCCCTTCCCCAGCCAGTACTTACCTCCTTGCTGCTGTCTCCCAGTGCAGGTCCGTGGCTGTGAGGGAAGCGTTGTGCACTCCCCTCCAGCCGCGCGGCTTCAATAAAGTTTTTTTTTTCAACAAACTTTATTGAAGCCACGCGGCTGGAGGGGAGCGCACAACGCTTCCCTCACAGCCACGGACCGGCACCGGGAGACAGCAGCAAGGAGGTAAGTACTGGCTGGGGAAGGGGGGAGGTGGGTCATATGACGAACATACTGAGGGGCAAAATCCTGGCATATTGAGGGGCAAAATCCTGGCATATTGAGGGGCAAAATCCGGGCGTATTGAGGGGCAAAATCCGGGCGTATTGAGGGGCAAAATCCGGGCGTATTGAGGGGCAAAATCCGGGCGTATTGAGGGGCAAAATCCTGAGGGGCAAAATCCTGGCGTATTGAGGGGCAAAATCCTGGCATATTGAGGGGCAAAATCCTGGCGTATTGAGGGGCAAAATCCTGGCATATTGAGGGGCAAAATCCTGGCATATTGAGGGGCAATATCCTGGCATATTGAGGGGCAATATCCTGGCATATTGAGGGGCAATATCCTGGCATATTGAGGGGCAATATCCTGGCATATTGAGGGGCAATATCCTGGCATATTGAGGGGCAATATCCTGGCATATTGAGGGGCAATATCCTGGCATATTGAGGGGCAATATCCTGGCATATTGAGGGGCAATATCCTGGCATATTGAGGGGCAATATCCTGGCATATTGAGGGGCAATACCCTGGCATATTAAATGGCAATACCCTGGCATATTAAATGGCAATACCCTGGCATATTAAATGGCAATACCCTGGCATATTAAATGGCAAATTCCTGGCATATTAATTGGCAATATCCTGGCATATTAAGTGGCAATATCCTGGCATATTAAATGGCAATATCCTGGCATATTAAGTGGCAATAGAGTGGCAAAATCTTGGCATATTAAAATGGGAAAAGAATGGCATATTGAGGGGCAAAATACTGTAATATTAAATGGCTAAATCCTGGCTTATTGAGGGCAAAATACTGACTTATTGAGTGGCAAAATATTACTGGCATATTGAGTGGCAAAATATTACTGGCATATTGACCAACTGCTCCCAACCACCCTCCATATTACACTAGACTGTCTAGTGTAATATGGATGGTGGTTGGGAGCAGTTGGTCAATATGCCAGTAATATTTTGCCACTCAATATTCAAATATATAAATATATTTTTATATATATATATATAATACTAGACATTAAGCCCGTTAAATTAACGGGCGCTAGAACATATGTGGACGGGAGGGGGGGGGGGGACATAAGGGGGCAACATAGGGGCAAGCACCCTGGTGAGGGGGGGAGCCTTGAGGGCTGTCTCTCCCCCCCCCCTGTTCTGTCTCTCTCCCCCCCCCTGTTCTGTCTCTCTCCCCCCCTGTTCTGTCTCTCTCCCCCCCTGTTCTGTCTCTCTCTCTCCCCATTCCCCCTGTTCTGTCTTTCTCTCCCTCCCTCCCCATCTGTCTCTCTCTCTCCCCCTTCCCCATGTTCTGTCTCTTTCTCCCTCCCTCTGTTCTTTCTCTCTACCCCCTGTTCTGTATCTCTCTCTCCCCCTTCCAGCTGTTCTGTCTCTCCCCCTTCCAGCTGTTCTGTCTCTCCCCCTCCAGCTGTTCTGTCTCTCCCCCTTCCCCTGTTCTGTCTTTCTCTCCCTCCCTCCCCTGTCTGTCTCTCTCCCCCTTCCCCCTGTTCTGTCTCTCTCTTCCCCCTGTTCTGTCTCTCTCTCCCTCCCTCTGTTCTTTCTCTCTACCCCCTGTTCTGTATCTCTCTCTCCCCCTCCCCCTGTTCTGTATCTCTCTCTCCCCCTCCCCCTGTTCTGTATCTCTCTCTCCCCCTCCCCCTGTTCTGTCTCTCTCTCTCCCCCTCCCCCTGTTCTGTCTCTCCCCCCTGCCCCTGTTCTGTCTCTCCCCCCTGCCCCTGTTCTGTCTCTCCCCCCTGCCCTGTCTCTCTCTCCCCCCTGCCCCTGTCTCTCTCTCCCCCCTGCCCCTGTCTCTCTCTCCCCCCTGCCCCTGTCTCTCTCTCCCCCCTGCCCCTGTCTCTCTCTCCCCCCTGCCACTGTCTCTCTCTCCCCCCTGCCACTGTCTCTCTCCCCCACCCCTCCCCTTCCTTTGCCTACAAAGGTGGATACAGGGAGGGGGCGGAGCTAACCGGCTGACCGGTGTAGCCCCGCCCCCACCCTGTGAAGCAGATCAGCGTCTGCTTCACTGGGAGCCCAGGTCAGCAAGAGAAGGTGCTGCTCAGGCTCCCCATGCTTAATGCAGGCATGTGGAGCCGAGCAGCACTTTCTCATGGTGCCAGTGGCTCCCCGTGAAGCAGACGCTGCTCTGCTTCACAGGGTGGGGGCGGAGCTACACCGCTCAGCCGGTTAGCACCGGCATCTAGCAGAGCATGCCGAGCAGAGGGCTGGTGAGGGGGGATCATTAGATCTCCCCATCCAGTGCCTCTACCGGCTTTTTTTTTTTTTTCTTTGGGCGGGAGTGCGTCCCCCCTGGGGTGTTGCGCCCTGTGCTTTCGCACAGGTCACACACCCCTAAGGCCGGCCCTGCCTGTCAGAACACTGTTCTGACAGAAGTCTCTGCGTTCCAAGTCCCAACGGCTGTCCGTGGGGCAAATGCGCAGTAGCTCAATCCCACGGACACAGGGACTGGACGCAGAGACACTTGAACATTATTATAGAGGATACACACACACGCTTCTCACCGGCATGATATACAAATAATTTATATCATTTCAGTGATAATCCGCCCCTTTGTGGCTCCACCCCTCGTTTATTTTTTTGAGGAAAAGGTGGCAACCCTACGTGTGACTGTCTCATACGGAGACAGTCACACTCGGGCAGCAGCCGTGAGATGCACCCGGCTTTCCATCACAACCACCGGAAACGTCACTTACGGTGGCTGTACTTCTTAAACATTGTGGCTCCTCCAGGTTTGACGAGCAGTATACAGGTCAGGGGGGGGAGGGCACATAACACTGGCAAATGGGCACAACACACTGGCAAATAACTGGCAAATGGGCACATGACTGGCAAATGGGCACACGACAGGCAAATAACAGGCAAATGGGCAAATAACACTGGCAAATGGGCAAATAACACTGGCAAATGAGCACATAACTGTCAAATGAGCACATAACTGTCAAATGAGCACATACCTGTCAAATGAGCACATACCTGTCAAATGAGCAAAATAACACTGTCAAATGAGCAAAATAACACTGGCAAATGGGCACATAACTGGCAAATTATGGGCAGAATAACACTGGCAAATGGGCAAATAACTGGAAAATGGGCAAAATAACACTGGCAAATGGGCAAAATTGGCTGTGGCATATTGGCAATCTGGCTGTGGCATATTGGCAATCGTGGCTAATCGTGGCATAATGGGCAAATTGGCTGTGGCCAAATTGATACTGTGGCATGTTCTGTGGGGCAAAATAACATGTACTATGGGGTAAAAGGAACACTGTGGCATGTTCTGTGGGGCAAAATAACGTGTACTATAGGGGAGGGTGACACTGTGGCATGTTCTGCAGGGGCAGTTCAGTGGGACAAAGTGACACTGTGGTATGTTCTGCCGGGAAAATGTATACTGCAGCATGCCAAATCGTGTGGGTGCAATATGAGTACAAGCCAAGTGTTGTGGGTACTGTATAGTGCAATGTGGGTGGAGGGAAACGTAATAAAAATAAGAAATTAACAATTTTTCAATAACATTTTCATTACATATGAAAATAGTTGAATATAATATTAAAAAGTTCATATAAGTATACATGCAGCTAGGTATATACATATATTTGGGGTCCACCTCAAGCTTTTGATAAGGTTGGAAATATTTTAACGTTTTTTTTTTTTTTACTGAGAGGATGGTGGATGAGAGGTTAATATATGAAGGAGTTTAAGCATGCATGGGATGAGCATAAGGCTATCCTTGATATAAGAGAAGGCCAGGGACTAATGAAAATATTACTTTACTGAAAGGGTAGTGGATGCATGGGATAGCCTTTCAGCAGAAGTGGTAGAGGTTAATACAGTGAAGGAGTGTGAGCATAAGGATATTCTAGATACAAGATGAGGCCAAAGATTAATGGAAGTATTACTTTCTGAGAGGGTAGTGGATGCATGGAATAGTCTTCCAGCAGAAATGGTAGAGGTTAATACAGTGGAGGTCAGAAACTTTGTATTATTTTACTGAGAGGGTAGTGGATACATGGAATAGTTTGCCAGCAGAAGTGATAGAAGTTAATACAGTGAAGGAGTTTAAGCATGCATGGGATAGGTATAAGGCTATCCTAGATATAAGACAAGGCCAGGCACAAAGCGGAACAGTTGGGAGGCATGCAAGTGGCATTTCTGGGGTGGAGTTGCATGGTTGGGTCACGGGGCCCGAGGCAATTTTTGCACCGGGGCCCGATGGTTTCTAGTTACGCCTCTGGTTGAATGTAACTGTTACTGTCACACAACCCACTGGTATTAACATTTCTTTAGAATATGTTTGCAGTCTCGCTGTTGTCTGAATTATTGGACTATGTATTTTAAGGTGTTTCCAGTCTGTCAAAGAAATCACTGATACAGCTGCACCTGTGTCCAAATCCATCGTCAGTTCCTTTCCATTTACAACAACCTGAACGCAGCCAGATTAGAACCTATTTTATATATTTTTAAATTTCGTACCGGAAATTGTTCATCCGAATCCTCAGAAGACTCCTGCATTTGTACTCTATAGCAGGGCTCGACAAACCCCAGGCGCCAGGTCGCCATGGCGACCAGGAAATGAGACCTGGTGCCTGGGTGAAGTTACCCTCCCTGTCCCCTTGCCGCTGCCATCTGATTTTTTTATTTTTTATTATTTCGGAGCGCGAGGGGGTAAAGTCTGCGCTGATGGCACAGACCGCAAGCTCTGCCCCCTCACGCAACGCTTGTCTGAGTGCCGGGTGTCGTCACGTGACATCCTGGCACTCAGCAGGCCGATGAAGGAAGACATGCTGCAGCGTTAAGTAGAAACCAAGAAAAGACTGTGTGAGGTGGGTGTGTATATATGTAAGTATGTAAAGTAGGTGTGTGTGAGGTGTTTGTATATATGGATATATGTAAAGTAGGTGTGTGTGAGGTGTTTGTATATATGTGTATATGTAAAGTAGGTGTGTGTGAGGTGTTTGTATATATGTGTATATGTAAAGTAGGTGTGTGTGAGGTGTTTGTATATATGGGTATATGTAAAGTAGGTTTGTGTGAGGGGTTTGTATATATGTGTATATGTAAAGTTGGTGTGTGTGTGTGTGTGTGAGGGGTTTGTATATGTAAAGTAGGTGTGTGTGAGGTGTTTGTATATATGTGTATATGAAAAGTAGGTGTGTGTGGTGTTTGTATATATGTGTATATGTAAAGTAGGTGTGTGTGAGCTGTTTGTATATATGGGTTTGTATATATGTGTATATGTAAAGTAGGTGTGTGTGGTGTTTGTATATATGTGTATATGTAAAGTAGGTGTGTGTGAGGTGTTTGTATATATGTGTATATGTAAAGTAGGTGTGTGTGAGGTGTTTGGATATATGTGTATATGTAAAGTAGGTGTGTGAGAGGGGTTTGTATATATGGGTATATGTAAAGTAGGTTTGTGTGAGGGGTTTGTATATATGTGTATATGTAAAGTTGGTGTGTGTGTGTGTGAGGGGTTTGTATATGTAAAGTAGGTGTGTGTGAGGTGTTTGTATATATGTGTATATGAAAAGTAGGTGTGTGTGGTGTTTGTATATATGTGTATATGTAAAGTAGGTGTGTGTGAGCTGTTTGTATATATGGGTTTGTATATATGTGTATATGTAAAGTAGGTGTGTGTGGTGTTTGTATATATGTGTATATGTAAAGTAGGTGTGTGTGAGGTGTTTGTATATATGTGTATATGTAAAGTAGGTGTGTGTGAGGTGTTTGTATATATGGGTATATGTAAAGTAGGTGTGTGTGAGGTGTTTGTATATATGTGTATATGTAAAGTAGGTGTGTGAGAGGGGTTTGTATATATGGGTATATGTAAAGTAGGTTTGTGTGAGGGGTTTGTATATATGTGTATATGTAAAGTTGGTGTGTGTGTGTGTGAGGGGTTTGTATATGTAAAGTAGGTGTGTGTGTGAGGTGTTTGTATATATGTGTATATGAAAAGTAGGTGTGTGTGGTGTTTGTATATATGCGTATATGTAAAGTAGGTGTGTGTGAGCTGTTTGTATTTATGGGTTTGTATATATGTGTATATGTAAAGTAGGTGTGTGTGGTGTTTGTATATATGTGTATATGTAAAGTAGGTGTGTGTGAGGTGTTTGTGTATATATGTGTATATGAAAAGTAGGTGTGTGTGGTGTTTGTATATATGTGTATATGTAAAGTAGGTGTGTGTGAGCTGTTTGTATATATGGGTTTGTATATATGTGTATATGTAAAGTAGGTGTGTGTGGTGTTTGTATATATGTGTATATGTAAAGTAGGTGTGTGTGAGGTGTTTGGATATATGTGTATATGTAAAGTAGGTGTGTGAGAGGGGTTTGTATATATGGGTATATGTAAAGTAGGTTTGTGTGAGGGGTTTGTATATATGTGTATATGTAAAGTTGGTGTGTGTGTGTGTGTGAGGGGTTTGTATATGTAAAGTAGGTGTGTGTGAGGTGTTTGTATATATGTGTATATGAAAAGTAGGTGTGTGTGGTGTTTGTATATATGTGTATATGTAAAGTAGGTGTGTGTGAGCTGTTTGTATATATGGGTTTGTATATATGTGTATATGTAAAGTAGGTGTGTGTGGTGTTTGTATATATGTGTATATGTAAAGTAGGTGTGTGTGAGGTGTTTGTATATATGTGTATATGTAAAGTAGGTGTGTGTGAGGTGTTTGTATATATGGGTATATGTAAAGTAGGTGTGTGTGAGGTGTTTGTATATATGTGTATATGTAAAGTAGGTGTGTGAGAGGGGTTTGTATATATGGGTATATGTAAAGTAGGTTTGTGTGAGGGGTTTGTATATATGTGTATATGTAAAGTTGGTGTGTGTGTGTGTGAGGGGTTTGTATATGTAAAGTAGGTGTGTGTGAGGTGTTTGTATATATGTGTATATGAAAAGTAGGTGTGTGTGGTGTTTGTATATATGTGTATATGTAAAGTAGGTGTGTGTGAGCTGTTTGTATATATGGGTTTGTATATATGTGTATATGTAAAGTAGGTGTGTGTGGTGTTTGTATATATGTGTATATGTAAAGTAGGTGTGTGTGAGGTGTTTGTATATATGTGTATATGTAAAGTAGGTGTGTGTGAGGTGTTTGGATATATGTGTATATCTAAAGTAGGTGTGTGTGAGGTGTTTGTATATATGGGTATATGTAAAGTAAGTGTGTGTGTATATGTGAAGTAGGCGTGTGTGTTTATGAATTGCGTGGATGCTTGCGTGATTGTCTGGCTCCTAAATTTTTTTGCTGGCTCCTAAAATCAAATTAGATTTGTCAAGCCCTGCTCTATAGGCATTCTTTGCTCTGTCTCTGAAGTGATTACTGCCTCTATCTGCTGTGGATTTACACACTCTTTGTAGGTGGCCCATTTTACTACAAGCATTACACTTGGCATCCTTGAATCTGCATGCTGTTGCAACATGTGTAGCAGCTCTGCAGCGATAACATTTGTAATGTGAATGGTCCTATTTTGAATGTCTCTTTCCCTGTGATACACTTGGTGCTCTAGCATCTAATTTTAAAACATCTACCTCTGCCTCCTGTGTTTTGTCCAGTCTGCTGTGTAATAGATTAGCATCCTTAGAGGTTTGTTCTACAATGCTTGCCATGTTCATTGCTTCTTTAAATGTTAAATCTTCTTCTGTAAGCAGTCTCCTTAGCACTGTATCACTTGCAATGCCCATTACATAACTGGTCTCGCAGAGCAGTGGGAAGGTAGTCTCCAAAACAGCAGGTGCTGGCGATTTTCCGTAACGCAATGGCATATGATGAAACTGATTCACCAGGCTCTTGTCTTCTTTTATAGAATTTAAATCTCTCTATCTCTAGTGGTTTTGGTTGGAAATGGCCACTTAACAGAGTAATCAGGCTTGCCAATAGCTTGCAGGCAGGTTTCTCTGGGTGTAAGAGGCTCTTAGCGTATCATACGTTCTGGCTCCTATAACTGTTAGGAAAACAGCGACCTGTTTATTATCAGGAACAGAAACAGGAAGTAAAAGTCAAAAGAAAGGAAGTGCATCATTCATAGCCAACAACAGCCCAACTGCCCATACATCACAATACAAACACTCATATACAGCCCAACAGTCCATACATAACAGTGATGTGTGTGTGTGTGTGTGTGTGTGTAACTGGCTGTGTGGGTGTTTGTGTGTGTGTGTCAAAGGCTGTGTGGGTGATTGTGTGGGTGATTGTGTGTGTGTGTGTGTAACTGGCTGTGTGGGTGATTGTGTGTGTGTGTAACTGGCTGTGTGGGTGATTGTGTGTGTGTGTGTGTGTGTAACTGGCTGTGTGTGTGTGTGTGTGTGTGTAACTGGCTGTGTGGGTGATGTGTGTGTGTGTAACTGGCTGTGTGGGTGATGTGTGTGTGTGTGTGTGTGTGTGTGTGTGTAACTGGCTGTGTTGGTGATGTGTGTGTAACTGGCTGTATGGGTGGTGTGTGTGTGTAACTGGCTGTGTGGTTGATGTGTGTGTGTGTGTAACTGGCTGTGTGGTTGATGTGTGTGTGTGTAACTGGCTGTGTGGGTGGTGTGTGTGTGTAACTGGCTGTGTGGGTGGTGTGTGTGTGTGTGTGTGTAACTGGCTGTGTGGTTGATGTGTGTGTGTGTGTGTGTGTGTGTGTAACTGGCTGTGTGGGTGATGTGTGTATGTGTGTGTGTGTAACTGGCTGTGTGTGTGTGTGTGTGTGTGTGTGTAACTGGCTGTGTGTGTGGTGTGTGTGTGTGTGTGTGTGTGTGTGTGTAACTGGCTGTGTGTGTGGTGTGTGTGTGTGTGTGTGTGTGTGTGTAACTGGCTGTGTGTGTGGTGTGTGTATGTGTGTGTGTGTGTAACTGGCTGTGTGTGTGGTGTGTGTGTGTAACTGGCTGTGTGTGTGGTGTGTGTGTGTGTGTGTGTGTGTAACTGGCTGTGTGTGTGTGTGTGTGTGTGTGTGTGTGTAACTGGCTGTGTGTGTGGTGTGTGTGTGTGTGTGTGTAACTGGCTGAGTGTGTGGTGTGTGTGTGTGTGGGTGATTGTGTGTGTGTAACTGGCTGTGTGGGTGGTTTGTGTGTAACTGGCGGTGTGTGTGTGTGGTGTGTGTGTGTGTAACTGGCTGTGTGGGTGATTGTGTGTGTGTGTAACTAGCTGTGTGTGTGGTGTGTGTGTGTGTGTGTGTGTGTGTGTAACTAGCTGTGTGTGTGTGTGTGTGTGTGTGTAACTAGCTGTGTGTGTGTGTGTGTGTGTGTGTAACTAGCTGTGTGTGTGTGTGTGTGTGTAACTAGCTGTGTGTGTGTGTGTGTGTGTGTGTGTAACTAGCTGTGTGTCTGTGTGTGTGTGTGTGTGTGTGTGTGTGTAACTAGCTGTGTGGGTGGTGTGTGTGTGTGTGTAACTGGCTGTGTGGGTGGTGTGTGTGTGTGTGTACCTGGCTGTGTGGGTGGTGTGTGTGTGTGTGTACCTGGCTGTGTGGGTGGTGTGTGTGTGTGTAACTAGCTGTGTGGGTGGTGTGTGTGTGTGTGTGTAACTAGCTGTGTGGGTGGTGTGTGGGTGGTGTGTGTGTGTAACTGGCTGTGTGGGTGGTGTGTGTGTGTGTGTGTGTACCTCGCTGTGTGGGTGGTGTGTGTGTGTGTGTATGTGTGTAACTGGCTGTGTGGGTGATGTGTGCGTAACTGGCTGTGTGTCTGTGTGTGCGTAACTGGCTGTGTGTCTGTGTGTGCGTAACTGGCTGTGTGTCTGTGTGTGCGTAACTGGCTGTGTGTCTGTGTGTGCGTAACTGGCTGTGTGTGTGTGTGTAACTGGCTGTGTGTGTGGTGTGTGTGTGTGTGTAACTGGCTGTGTGGGTGGTGTGTGTGTGTGTGTGTGTAACTGGCTGTGTGGGTGGTGTGTGTGTGTGTGTGTAACTGGCTGTGTGGGTGGTGTGTGTGTGTGTGTGTGTAACTAGCTGTGTGGGTGGTGTGCCCATGTTCCATTTAGAACATTTTTGAAGCCGTCCAATGAATTTTACCCCATCAAACCATGTATTTTTGGAAAATAGACATCCTAAGGTATTTCAAATGGTCGCATTTTAATACTGTATATGTACTAATTCTACCACCAGCCTTTGTAAAAGTTTGTTGTAGTACTTTTTTCAGAGTTTTTTTTCCACATGCATTGGGGGATGGGACACTTCATCACGGCTGCTTCCGCGCAGCCGCTTCACCGCCGACTCTACAGCACAAGACAGATCGCCGCTGGAGATTTCATCGCGGGACATTTCATCGCTAAAGTTAAGTATTTTACCGATTTTAGTTGGTTTAGAATTAGGGTTTAGGGGGTTAGTATTAGGGTTAGTATTGGGGTTTAGGGGGTTAATTTTAGTATTAGGGGTCGGGGTTAGTATTAGGGTTTAGGGGGTTAATTTTAGTATTAGGGGTCGGGGTTAGTATTAGGGTTTAGGGGGTTAATTTTAGTATTAGGGGTCGGGGTTAGTATTAGGGTTAGTATTAGGGTTTAGGGGGTTAACTTTAGTATTAGGGGTCGGGGGTTAGTATTAGGGTTAGTATTGGGGTTTAGGGGGTTAACTTTAGTATTAGGGGTTAGTATTAGGGGTTAGTATTAGGGTTAGTATTGGGGTTTAGGGGGTTAACTTTAGTATTAGGGTTAGTATTGGGGCTTAGGGGGTTAACTTTAGTATTAGGGGTCGGGGGTTAGTATTAGGGTTAGTATTAGGGTTTAGGGGGTTAATTTTAGTATTAGGGGTCGGGGTTAGTATTAGGGTTAGTATTAGGGTTAGTATTAGGGTTTAGGGGGTTAACTTTAGTATTAGGGGTCGGGGGTTAGTATTAGGGTTGGTTTAGGGGGTTAACTTTAGTATTAGGGGTTAGTATTAGGGGTTAGTATTAGGGTTAGTATTAGGGTTAGTATTAGGGTTAGTATTAGGGTTAGTATTAGGGTTAGTATTGGGGTTTAGGGGGTTAACTTTAGTATTAGGGTTAGTATTGGGGTTTAGGGGGTTAACTTTAGTATTAGGGTTAGTATTGGGGCTTAGGGTGTTAACTTTAGTATTAGGGTTAGTATTAGGGTTTAGGGGGTTAATTTTAGTATTAGGGGTCGGGGGTTAGTATTAGGGTTAGTATTAGGGTTTAGGGGTTAATTTTAGTATTAGGGGTCGGGGGTTAGTATTAGGGTTTATGGGGTTAATTTTAGTATTGGGGTTAATTTTAGTGTTAGTATTGGGGTTTAGTGTTTAGTGTTACTATTGGGGGGGAATCATTTATTAGGGGGTTATTTTCGTTTTACTTTTAGATTTGTAAGAGCTGACAGTTCAGCGCTGAACAGCCGCGTTATACTTCATTGCTGACAGTTCAGCGTTCTAACTGCCGCGCTGAACTGTCAGCGATGAAAATGCGGCGAAGAAGTGTCCTAGACCCCATGCATTGTACTTCAGGCATGAATTCACAGATTCTGGTATATGTCACTGCCAAACAACAACCCAATATGTGTTCAGCAACATCTCCCGAGTACAGGGATAGCACCCATGCATAGGTTTGTTGGTTTGTTTTTTGGCTAGAAGGCAACATTTGTGAGATGCGCATCTCAAAATTCCAACTTGGAATTTTGACATGTAGTCAACCTGCGTCTGTGTCCTATATGGGATATATCTTTGAAGCCAGCCAATGTAATTTACCCCCACAAAACCATATAATTTTTAACGGTAGACACCCATCACTCCTTGTGGCAAGGGCTCAGCAGCCACCGATACATCACTAGATGATGTATCAGAGAGCTGACCAGGGTCAAAATCGAACCCTGAGTCCGCGGCCTCAGAATCAGTGCGTAAGCAGTGATCTCGAGCAAAGAAGGGGTTAATAGCTATTAGAAGTGCCTATCTAGTATTGTAATACATTACAGTACAAAGTAATTAATCCATAAAACAGTGCAGACAGCAAAACATACTGTTGCTGTGCAAGATTACTGCTTATACAGTGATGAATGGCAGGGAAGGGGTTAATACACAGTGAAAGACTTTCATAAAACCTGCCAATTTTATAAAATGTTATTTTATATCACTAATACTGATCTGTCTCTTTCCGTCTTAAAAATGTAAGTGAGGAGAGGGAGGCAGATCAATATTTGTGAATATTGATCCGACCAATTTTGATCTGACCAGGGTGAATGGTGAACTTAATTGAGAAATCACCAAACCGCCTTTGCCACTAATTCGCTGTTACTGATCGCTATGCGCTCAGACAGCTTAACAAAAAAAAATCTCAAATACTTTTACTTTACATGTAATCCCCTAGTTGGTATGTGTAAAAAAAAAAAGAAAAAAAATATGCAGACAGATAAAAATTGCTTTGGCGTCAATATCATTGCGTAAGTAGTGATCGACAGCAAAGAAGGGGTTAATAACTCTTAGAAGAGCCTTTGTAGTACTGTAATAAGTACAAAAAAAATTAACCCCTAAAAAATGCACAAACAGCAAAAATAAATGCGCTGATGTGCACGCTCACTGCTTACGCAAGATCAGTGGCAGGGAAGGGGTTAAATGCAGGGAATTGCTTTAATAAATTGTTTTTTATTGTTTTATTATTCGTGTGTTGTGTATTTATTGTTTTTTTGTACTTTTACTTACTTTTCTTACTTTGATCTGTCTCTCTCCCTCACTAAAAAAAAATGTGAGTAGAGGGAGGCAGATCATAACTGGTCAGATAAATATAGGGTATAGAGTATCCCCACTGCTTGTCAGTGTGCCTGGCAGTCACTGATTGCCTCTGTGAAGAGGCAATCGTGTGACAGCCAGAGAGCACAGGAAGCAGGTACTTCCTGCCTCCTGTGCTCTTGCCCTTAGAAGGGCAGCGCCATCTTGGTCACACAGTGACCAAGATCGTGCATTTTTTTTTTGTGTTCCTGATTGCCTCGACTTGCGAGGCAATCAGAAACACTTGCTGAGCTTAGGAAGCGATAAATTTGCTTCCTATGCTCGTTTTTTAAATGCACGTGTTTTAAAGGCGCTGTGCCTTTAAAACCGGCATTTTAATCGCTCTCCGGAGCGATCGAAATGCCGACGGGCATTTTTTTTTGTATTGTACGATGCTTCCATACGGAAGCATCGTTACAATACCATTAGAGCACTGAAAGCGGAAAAACTCCGCTTTCAGTGCTCGTTTTGACACAGGACGGACTAGGTCCTTCCTGTGTCACTAACGCCTCGGCACACAGGACGGACCTAGTCCGTCCTGTGTCGCCAAGGGGTTAAATGGTATCAACCGGGGCAAAAGTACTAATGAAAATGATTTACAAATAATTGTAGATAACATTCTTGGTAACAGTACTCAATGCCAGTCAGCAACTGCAAGGGTCAAAAGGTATTGGCATGTATAAAACGAGGTATAGATTCATGGGAGGAGGATATCATCTTGCCTCTTTACAAGTCTATAGTAAGATCTCACACCTTGAATATGCACTACAATTCTGGGCACCAGTCCTTAAAAGGGATATTATGGAACAAAAAGTGCAAAGGAGAGCTACAAAATTCAATAAGGGTTTTGGAGGATTCTTACTTATGAAGATAGACTAAAACAAGTTATATTGATATACACTAGAAAAATGCATCTCAGAGGGCATATGATAACCAAAACCAGTCTTCAAGGTCAGGGAAATCCTAGTGCTACTTTTGCAGGTTTTGGTGTCTATGTAAGCTATTTAAGCTTGTTAATTTTTTTTCTTTTTAGAAATGTATGGAGATGGAAGATGGTATTGAGCAGGAGAGAAAATTATTTAAAGCCAGTTTGCTAACAATAGAATTACAGACCAGAAACATGGAAATGAAAGCTAGGAGCTATGCCGATCAAAGTGAGTAACATGATTGTTTGCAGGATGAAAAAAAAAACTCCAGCAAATTTGTTATATATGCATGTATGTACAGGGGTTTGGAAATGTAAAACAAAAAAACTAAAACACTTGTCCAAGAGGCTTAGGCGGTAACCCCAGAGGCGTCACTAGGGTTGGTGTCACCTGGTGCGGTAACTCATGGTGTGTTCTTTAGTAATGCCAGTCAGATGGCCCATTAAATATGCCACATACAAGACCCCCACAAATTATGTCACATACAATAATAATATGCTGGTATTATTTTGCTGTTAATAAGCCAGACAATTTGCCTAATATGCCAGTAATATTGTGCCATTCAGATGCCAGTAATATTGTGCCATTAAGGTGCCAGTAATATTGTGCCATTAAGATGTCCCAGACAATTTGCCCATCAAGATGCCAGTAATGTGTTATCAAGATGCCAGTAATATTGTGCATTAAGATGCCAGTAATATTGTGCCATTCAGATGCCTGTATTATTGTGCCATTCAGATGCCTGTATTATTGTGCCATTCAGATGCCTGTATTATTATGCCATTGAAATGCCTGTAATATTGTGCCATTGAAATCCCTGTAATATAATGCCATTTAGATGCCTGTATTATTGTGCCATTCAAATGCCTGTAATATTGTGCCATTCAGATGCCTGTAATATTGTGCCATTCAGATGCCTGTAATATTGTGCCATTCAGATGCCTGTAATATTGTGCCATTCAGATGCCTGTATTATTGTGCCATTCAGATGCCTGTATTATTGTGCCATTCAAATGGCAGTATTACTGTGCCATTGAAATGCCTGTAATATTGTGCCATTGAAATGCCTGTAATATTGTGCCATTCAAATACCAGTAATATTGTGCCATTCAAATGCCTGTAATATTGTGCCATTCAGATGCCTGTGTTATTGTGCCATTCAAATGCCTGTAATATTGTGCCATTCAGATACCAGTAATATTGTGCCATTGAAATGCCTGTAATATTGTGCCATTCAAATGCCTGTATTATTGTGCCATTCAGATACCAATAATATTGTGTCATTCAAGTGCCTGTAATATTGTGCCATTCAGATACCAGTAATATTGTGCCATTTAAATGCCTGTAATATTGTGCCATTCAGGTGCCAGTAATAGTGGGCCATTCAAATGCCTGTATTATTGTGCCATTCAAATGCCTGTAATATTGAGCCATTCAGATGCCTGTATAATTGTGCCATTCAGATGCCTGTATTATTGTGCCATTCAGATGCCTGTATTATTGTGCCATTCAGATGCCTGCATTATTGTGCCATTCAGATGCCTGCAATATTGTGCCATTCAGATGCCTGTATTATTGTGCCATTCAGATGCCTGTAATATTGTGCTATTCAGATGCCTGTAATATTGTGCTATTCAGATGCCTGTAATATTGTGCCATTCAGGTGCCAGTAATAGTGGGCCATTCAAATGCCTGTATTATTGTGCCATTCAAATGCCTGTCATATTGTGCGATTCAAATGTCTGTATTATTGTGCCATTCAGATACCAGTAATAGTGTGCCATTCAGATGCCTGTATTAGTGTGCTATTCAGATGCCTGTATTAGTGTGCCATTCAGATGCCTGTATTAGTGTGCCATTCAGATGCCTGCATTATTGTGCCATTCAGATGCCTGCATTATTGTGCCATTCAGATGCCTGCATTATTGTGCCATTCAGATGCCTGTATTATTGTGCCATTCAGATGCCTGTAATATTGTGCCATTCAGGTGCCAATAATAGTGGGCCATTCAAATACCAGTAATAGTGGGCCATTCAGATGTCTGTATAATTGTGCCATTCAGATGCCAGCAATATTGTGTGTTTACAGTGCTCGCTCCTACTTGATCCTCATGACTATCTACTTACACAAAAAATATTTTTTTATCAGAAACGTAAAATAAGGTCTTTATTGATAGCAACGTAGGAGACAGACCGAACAATACTTACATGCAATCAACAAATGCAGGTAGGTAGTGAGCTTAAACAGAACAAGTATCGAAATGAGAATTGTAGCTTACTTTATCAATAAAATAACTAAAGTAGTTCATGTCTTTTAATTGGGAAAGATGTGTTTTTGAAATGGTCTGGGACAGATATTTAAATCCTTAGTGACAAGACATTTTTACCTTGACTTTCCCTTGGTGACAATGGCTGTTTTGACATTTCTGGGCTGTTTGTGTTTAGCTGTAATTTTCTTCTTTCTCACATAATGTACCCACACAAATTATATGTTGTTTTTATCGTCATAAGAAGGGCTTTCATTAGATACCATTATGTTCATCATAGATTATAATTTACTACAAAAAAAATCATAAACTATGATGAAAAGCTTTTAAAACCCCACTTTTTCTAACTTTGACCTAAAATATAATTGACACAAATACAATCATTAAAAAAAAAAAAAAAACCCTTTCTAAATGATGTCCCGAGTTTAGAAATATGCATGTTTAAATATTTTTCGGTATTTTTTTGCTAGTTATGTTGCAAAAAACAAAAAGTTTTTTTTTTCCCTATATTGACCTTTTGACCCAAACCCTAAATTTAACCCTAACACTAAATTTAACCCCAACTCTAACCCTTATGCTATCCCTTAATACAGGGCTTGACAATACAGGGTAAGAGCAATTAATTATAAACACACACACCTACTTCACATATACAAACACACTAACCCACTTCACATATACACACACTCCTACTTCACATACACACCCACACACACCTCACACATACACCCACCTCGCCTCACACATACACATATACACCTCACACAAACACAGTTTTTGCTTCTTTTTTAACGTGTGTGAGTGCTGGATGTCTTCACTTGACAACCCAGCACTCAGCTGAAAGAGCAACAAGGATTAGTTAGATTAAAAACAAAAGAAGGATGCTATGTAGAAGAGGATAAAGGCTTAGCAGACTGCCTTAATGAATATTTTTGTTCCGTTTTTACAAATGAAAATGAGGGTAAGGGACCTCATTTAGGGGAAAAGACTAATGAGTCTTTTGATGCATGTAAGTTTACAGAGGAAGAGGTTTTACTTCACCGTCTAAAGTAAAGACAAATAAGTCGATGGGACCTGATGGGATACATCCAAAGTTATTAAAAGAACTTAGTGGCTAGTACACCACTAAGTTCTTTTAATAACTTTGGATGTATCCCATACATAAAACCGTTTATTTAACCAATCATTGTTAACGGGAGTAGTTCCAGAAGATTGGAAATTAGCAATTGTTGTGCCCATTCACAAGAAATGTAGTAGGGAGGAGGCGGGCAACTATAGACCAGTAAGTCTTACTTCAGTAGTGGGGAAAATAATGGAAACCTTGTTAAAGAATAGGATTGTTGAACATCTAAAGTCCCTTGGATTTCAAGAACAGAGACAACATAGGTTTACTTCAGGGAGATCATTCCAAACTAATCTTATTGATTTTTTTGATTTTGTGACTAAAATAATAGATCAGGGTGGTGCAGTAGACATTGCTTACCTAGATTTCAGTAAGGCTTTTGACACTGTCGCACATAAAAGGCTTATCAATAAACTGAAATCTTTGAGTTTGTATTTCAATATTGTTGAATGGATTAGACAATGGGTGAGTGACAGGCAACAGAGGGTTGTAGTCAATGGGGTATATTCGATGCAAGGTCTTGTTACTAGTGGGGTACCTCAGGGATCTGTACTTGGACCCATTCTCTTTAATATTTTTATTAGCGATATTGCAGAAGGTCTTGTTGGCAAAGTATGTATTTTTGCTGATGATACAAAGATTTGCAGCAGAGTTGATATTCATGGAGGGATAAGCCAAATGACAAATGATTTAGCTAAACTAGAAAAATGGTCAGAGCAGTGGCAACTGACATTTAATGTGGACAAGTGCAAGATTATGCACCTTGGGCGTAAAAACCCAAAAGCAGAATATAGACTATTTGGTACAGTCCTAACCTCAACATCTGAGGAAAGGGATTTAGGAGTAATAATTTCAGACGACTTAAAGGTAGGTAGGCAATGCAATAGAGCAGCAGGAAATGCTAGCAGAATGCTTGGTTGCATAGGGAGAGGTATTAGCAGTAGGAAGAGGGAAGTGCCATTGTACAGAGCACTGGTGAGACCTCACTTGGAGTATTTTACACTACTGGAGACCGTAACTCCAGAAGGATATTGATACTTTGGAGAGAGTTCTGAGAAGGGCTACTAAACTGGTTCATGGGTTGAAGGATAAAACTTACCAGGAAAGGTTAAAGCATCTTAACATGTATAGCTTGGAGGAAAGACGAAACAGGGGGGATATGATAGAAACATTTAAATACATAAAGGGAATCAACACAGTAAAGGAAGAGAGTATATTTAAAAGAAGAAAAACTACCACAACTAGAGGACATAGTCTTAAATTAGAGGGGCAACGATTTAAAAGTAATATCAGGAAGTATTACTTTACTGAGAGGGTAGTGGATGTTAGGAATAGCCTTTCAGCAGAAGTGGTAGAGGTAAACACAGTCAAGGATTCTAAGCATGCGTGGGACAGACACAAGGCTATCCTAGCAATAAGACCGGGAACGGGGGACTAATAAAAGTATTCAAAAAAAATTGGGCAGACTAGATGGACCGAATGGTTCTTATCTGCCGACACATTCTATGTTTCTATGTTAATAAAGATCGGCTGCAGCATGAATCTTCCCCCTCCCTGCTGCTTTACCTCATTGCAGGGGAGGGGGACCATTTGTGCTGCAGCCGATCTTCATTGCTCTTTCGGCTGAGTGCTGGGTTGTCAAGTGACGACACCCGGCACTCACACAAGTTAAGAAAGAAAAAAAAAAAACCTGTGTGTATGTGTGTGATGTGTTTATATGTATGTGTGTGGTGTATATGTGTATGTGAAGTGGGGTGTCTTTGTGTGTGTGGGAAGTGGGTTGGGGTGTGTGACTATATGTGAAGTGGGTGAGGGTGTGTGTATATGTGAAGTGGGTTGGTGTGTGTGTTTATGAATTGCGTGTATGTTTGCGTAATTGTCTAGCTCCTAAAAAATGTTGCTCGCTCCTAAAATCAATTTAAATTTGTCAAGCACTGCCTTAATATATTTTAATTTAATTTTAACCCCATCCTTTATGCTAAAAATTATTTAATTTTAACCCTATAGGCTAGTCTAACCATAATACTAGTTTTAAGCTAATGAAATCTTTTTTTTTTTTTTTTTTACATTGCAATGTTACTTGCTGCCTCTAGGGGCAGTCAAGCAACATATTCAGAGCGACAGAAGGGAATTTTCTTTCACTTACAAAGCTCAGACCGTAAGAGGGCATAGCCATATTGATGGAGCATGCTGCTCCGGGGGCGATCGTGGGTGCTCCAGAGAGGAAATTTCGGTGCTGGCTATTGCCTCGATATCGTTGATTGGGAAAACCGCTTGTTTAACCGCAGGACGTGCCAGGCACGTCCATTGTCAGCAATGGAGTGGAGTTGCCTCCATTAACCTCATCACCCCCAATACATGCTTCCATTAACCTCATCACCCCCATTACATTCCTCCATCACCCCCATTACATGCCTCCATTAACCCCATCACCCGCATTATATGCCTCCATTAACCCCATCACATGCCCCCTCACCCCATGACTTACCCTGATCCCTGGTGGCTAGTAGCAGGCAGCATGGTGTCCCACCATGCTGCCTGTTCAGCTCCCCGCGGTGAGAGTAGATAGGTCATGTGACCTGGCGCGTTTCGGGTCACGTGACCTGTCATCACGCCGCCGCCCCCCCTAAG
Organism: Pelodytes ibericus; assembly: GCA_036172795.1. NCBI lineage: Eukaryota > Metazoa > Chordata > Amphibia > Anura > Pelodytidae > Pelodytes > Pelodytes ibericus. The sequence goes on along the minus strand of CM069866.1, from coordinate 45,222,908 downwards.
AAAAAAACTGCACGGGCCGCCCAACCGTCACAATTTGCTGCCTGTGAGTTTTTTTTCTTAGGTTTTTTTTTCTCCTAGTGCTGGGGGGTGACAAAATTTGCTGCCATAGGCATCCGCCTAGGATGCCTCGCGGTAAATACCGCGTAAGGATTCTTACTTACTATGAAGAGTGACTAAAAAAAGTTGTATTCATATACAGTAGAAAAAAGGCATCTCAGAGGGGATATGATAACATTGTATAACTAGAAAAGCTACAATTTCTGTGGAAATTGTGTGAAGTGTTCTTGCCTCCACCAGTAGTCTACAACTGGAGTGGGCGGAGTAACTGGGTGGAGTGGCTTCAGTAACTGTTGTGTGGTTGGAGTGGCTGGAGTAACTGTGGAAAGGTTGGAGTGCGGTTGCCATCTTCAAACGGTCGTATTTTAAAAACGATAAATTCTACAGCGAAGAACTTTATATTGTGAGAATCACAAGACCCAGACCTACATTTTGATGCATAGTATGTCTCTGAAATAGTTAAAATGAAGGCATAGTCGTAGTTTAGATATTGCCCTTTGAAATTTGAGGTGGCTTGAGTGGAGTTTCAATTAATGTCAATGGACGGCGTGAGTTGCAAACAAATGGTCATATTGTGAAAACTATCAGGACTATGGCTTAGCCGTGGACATGTTTAGTGGCAGCAGGGATAGCTGAACCTTTTGAAATAAGATTTGTGTAGGTGGGCTTGAAAATGAGGGAGTGGTGGCAGTTTAGAAATCATGTCCTAATTTTTCAGCTCACACTCTAGCTTTTGTCAGCTCCCACTCTAGTTTTGAACATTCCGCCATTCATTCCTATGGGACCAATTTCGCCACAAAAACTACGATATTTCGTATGGGAGGAGTTAGGGTGGTAAATTTGGCTATAATAAGAAAAAGCATATATATGTGAGATAATATTAAGTGGTCTTGCTATGCAAGAACACATAAATATGTGCAAATATAAAGGGCTCTCCAGTGACCTGTTCGTTAACAGAAATGTACAAAGAACAAGAAGACATCCCCTGAGACTACAAGAGCAATGATTTCATAGATGGCAAAGGAAGGGATTCTTTACGGTAAGGACAATAAAGGAATGGAACTCACTTTGATAGGTGGTGCTATCAAATACAATAGATGTGTTTTAAAAAGGGTCTGGATGTTTTTTTTTTTTTTTTTTTTAGAAAAGCAGGACGTACAGGGATGTTTCTAATAGAATAAGCATTCATAATAGAGTTTTTCCCTCTAAGTGGCAATATTCAAAATAACTTCCTTAGGGCTTTTTGCCTTATTTTGTATCAAAAGCAGGAAATGATAGATAGAAGAGTTGAACTTGATGGACTTTTTTAACCTAAATTACCGTATTTGCTCGAATATAAGACAAGGTTTTTTGCTCTGAAAAATACCCCTTATAGTCTTATATTCAAGGTCGTCTTATAATCTGACCTCAAATTGAGGTCAGACTATAAGACATGGATCCAGTTCCCCTGCAGGGGACCTGGATCCCCCTCTCTAACAGCAGGGGATGTCTGCACGATAAGCGCAGACTCCCCCTGCTGCCGCCCGGCACGACCGCCGGGACTTCTATGACTTCCGGCTTCGTCATAAAAGTCCCAGCGTGCAGACATCCTCCATGGTGCCCGACTCTTCCGTCTATTATGACGGACCATCTGTCCGTCATAATAGACGGAGGTGTCGGGCAGCATGGAGGATGTCTGCACGTATCGTGCAGACATCACCCAGCTGCCCCCACTAGCCACAAGGGAAAGAATCAAGGTGAGGTGAAGGGAGGGAGGGGGAATTAGACAGACAAGGGGAGGGAGGGAGGGGGAATTAGACAGACAAGGGGAGGGAGGGAGGGAGGGGGGAAATAGACAGACAAGGGGAGGGAGGGGGGGGAAATAGACAGACAAGGGGAGGGAGGGAGGGGAAATAGACAGACAAGGGGAGGGAGGGAGGGGGGAAATAGACGGACAAGGGGAGGGAGGGAGGGTGGAAATAGACGGACAAGGGGAGGGAGGGGGGAAATAGACAAGGGGAGGGAGGGAGGGAGAGGAGAAATAGACAGACAAAGGGAGGGAGGGGGGAGATAGACAGACGAAATAAAAACAAGAAATGCATTTGTATAATATCAATTTTTTATTAAATATTAAAAATCAATTTACATATATACAAGTTAAGCTTTTTATCCTATAGGGTAGTCTTATATTTGGGCTTTTAGTTTTTTTCCTAAAGGAAAATACAAAGTTTGGGGGGTTGTCTTACAATCAGGGTCGTCTTATAATCAAGCAAATACGGTTCTATGTTACCTTTCTTCAGTCGGACAAGAGGCCTAAAGATTAAACTCCTTCCCACTGCTTCCTGTTTACTTTTGGGTGTGTCTGATACTTAAAGGGGAATCCGTTTGTTCTTGTCCCTTGTCAGGGATAGACAGCAGTCTAGAATTATGATTGCTGTCGCAGGACTGTTGGGGATCGCAGGGTACTCCCTGGGTGGGTTCAGAGTGATCCAGACCTCCGTTTCAGTCTGGGTTAAGGAGAGTTTATTTTTTGCAACGTTTGGACTTTGAGAAGGTAGCCCAGGGTGTGGCTATGTGCGTGCAGGTAAGGAGCCTGGGCACAGTAGTGGAACACATCCTCGGGCGGTCTTGTTTTTCCAATGGTGTCCCGATACTGTGCATGCGCATTTGGAACTCCTGTTTTGACACCAAATTATAATTGTAAGCAGCGCTCACCTCTCTGACAGCAAGGCTGCTTGTGAGAACAGGTTGCTTCCTGTCACCAGCACCTAGGGTTGCCACCTGGCCGGTATTTTAAAAAATTGGCTTCAGGCCAATGTTAAGTCTACGGAGACAGTACCAAGGCCGGTATTTTTCTGACGAAAAGGTGGCAACCCTACCAGCACCCCCACACGGATTTGAGGTCTTTAACCCCTTTGTGACGTTAGGACGTACTATGCTGTCCTGACTTTAAGTGCCTTAAAGTCGTTAGGACGGCATAGTACGTCCTTTGTTAAATAGCTCATCGCGGCTCCCCGCGATGAGCTGTTTTCGGATCCCGCTGCAGGCACTTGCAGCGGGATCCCAGCTGTCATCTGAGGCCACTTTGAGTGGCCTCAGTCCGACAGGGAAAATGTAGCCGTACATTTCTCTAAATCGCGCCGTGCCCGTCGTTTGGGACGCAAGCACCTAGCGTCATGAAGGGGTTAAGGTGAGATTTTGTTATTGAATCTTTTTTCCCAGGCCGTGCAAATCCTAGGTGGGGTATAGGCCGCAGCTCAGGTCCAGGCCTTGCATACCCTTGGTGGGGTATATGTTACTGGTATGCATGACTGCCAGTTCCGGCTGGAGTCCAGATGCAGGTGCAGATGTAATACCCTGTGCAGGATGACCACTCTCCCCCCAACGGTGGAGCCCCAGGCTTTGATTCGCCACAATCAGGGGTTGTACACTTCCTTTTAGTTATCTTGATAAAACGGTCACAAACAGGCATAAAATGTAGTCGGGGTCAGAAGCCAAAATGCTAGGGCTGGAGAAGGACAGAGAAATCAAGTACAAGCCGATTCAGGTGTGGAGAAGGGCGGAGCAGTTACGATACAAGCTAAGGTCGATAGTGGTAAGTTAGGGGATCACAACCGTACAGCAACAAAAGACAGGCAGGCAAAATGTTTCAGCAAAGAGTGCTGGAAGGAGGGGGTAATATAACAGCGCAGTTAATGAAAAACAAGGAACACCTAAGCTGATATTGGTAATGGGCAGGAGATAGACCAAAACAAGCACTTTGGTGGTGAGCAGAACAGGTATAGGCACCAGAAACACAGAGGCCCAGGGTTCAATCCCAGCAGAGGTTACAGGATAGGCCTCAGCTCATGTCCAGTCCTTGCATACCCTCGGTGGGGTATAGACCTCAGCTCATGTACAGACCTTGCATGTCTATTTATCATTACTTCTGCTGAGAGGTTGAGTGTTACGGTAGTGAGGTACCTGTATGCGCAGTCCTAGTTATTAGCTAAAAGATATTGGTGATATTAGTGCACTAATGAGGCCACCCGTTTGCTGTAGCATTACATGGGGCTCTTTCCACACAGCTGCTTAGGCCTTGTGCACCTTTATGTTTCCTGCTTTTATATACATATTTTGATAATTGATTGTTATCTATGTAGGACATTAGCAAATGTTGTGCCCATTCACAAGAAAGGTAATAGGGAGGACACTTAAGATATATTAACAATGGAAGCTGTATGTATATTGTTATGGACTTGCCACTTAAGAACCTGCACCCCAGAGCCTTTCCGGTCTACACAGAAGGTATAAACTGAACTGCGAAGTAACTATAGCATTGTACTGAAGCATACATACCCTGGTATCATACAAAGGATGTATTTTCCACCTTCGCGGTTTGAAAATAAGACAATACCACCAACTTGTAGATGTTTATGTGATGCTTATGATTAAGCACTATATGCGCGAAAGGCGTCAAGTCTGTGGTCTGATTGCCAATCTTATTTCTATGTTTGCCGCTGTGATGATTTTTTGATACTATCACGTTATTAAAACACTTTTTTCACTGTTGCCGTCAGAGTGCCAGCTTGCTTTCGTTTTTTCTTCTTTGATTCTTCATGTTGGCTATACACTAGCAAAGGCACCGCAGGCAACAAGAGGGTCGATAACACCTTACCGCTCACCAGAGAGCCTGGATTATCTTTTTCTTTTTTCCAACTTGTAGATGTGGCTGATTATTTCATGATGGAAATAACTCTAATAATGGAAACTAGCAGGCATTTTCTGCTCTTTAGTTAACCCCTTCCCATCCGTGTGTCTGTATGTTCCTGACTCCTTGCTCTATAGACCCTGTCGGTCCCTGCCGGCATCTCGCGATACTCTGTGACGTCACGGAGGCTTGCCTGAACTTCTGAGATGCACTGTTTGAGCGTTCGCTACATTTCCTGGTCAGACTGAGGCCACTCAAAATGGCCTCATCTGACACTGGGGATCCTGCTGCAAGTCCCTGCAGCGGTATCCTCAGTACAGCTTATCGCTGGGAGCCGCAATGAGCTGTTACCTACAGGACGATCTAGGCCGCCCTGCAGGTTTTTACTGTAAAATGTTTCCAACGCTCACTTTGAGCATAAGTTACATTTTCTGTGTCAGAGTGAGGCCACTCAGAGTGACCTCACCTGACGGTGGGGACCCCACTGAAAGTCGCTGCAGCGGGGTCCGCATTCTGCTCATCGCGGGGAGCTGCGATGAGCTGTTTAAAGTAGGACATTCAATGCCGTCCTACTAGCTTTTAGGCACTAAAAAGTAGGACGGCATGGAGCGTCCTACAGGCGGGAAGGAGGAGTCTTTACTTCTGGAAGGTAAGGACGCACTCCATATGGATTGGCTTATGTTACTTACAGCTTTATATGTAGCAGATAATTGCACTACTAATTTGCTTATTGCTAGTAGTTGTAGAACTTACATACAACATGTCATACTTCCTCTACTACATGGAAGGTATGGAGGTTGCCTGTGTCTCCTGAACCAGTTATACCTCATTCTCAGGTACATTACGTTACATTACATTAGCATTTATTTATATAGCTCCAACAATTTATGTAGCCCTAGGTACAAAGCATAGAAGGGAACTACATATTAAGTTAGATGAACTTGAACAGACTAATACATGAGGTACAGAGCCCTGCTCGCAAGCTTACAATCTTGAGCGAATGGGGTACATGAAACATAAGGGAGTGAAGAGATCTGTGTTCTAGCTGGATGAGCTGTAAGCTACCTGATATTAACAGTGATTGACAGTGAGAGCTAGGTGGGATGAGCTAGAGGTTAATGGGTATTCTAGTTGGATGGGTAGTAAGCTTCTTTAAAAAGATGAGTTTTGAGAAACTTTTTAAAGTTTTAGAAGAAAGGAGAGAGCTGGATGCTCTGCGGAAGGGAGTTCCAGAGAAAGGGGGCAGCTCACACAAAATCTTGGAAGAATGGGAAGAGGTGATGAGGTTGGAGAATAGCTTTAGTCCCTTTTAGGAGTGCAGAGGTTGTGCAGGGAAGTATCAGTTAACAAGGGAGGCAATGTATGGAGGGGCCAAGAGTGGGGGAATTTGTGGGTTAAAGATAGAATTTTTATCCTAGAGCCAGTGGATGGCTTTGCAGAGAGGAGCTGCCAAATTGGACAGGCAAGTGAGAAAGATGAGCCTGGCAGCTGTGTTTTGAATAGATTACAGGGTAGAAAGACGAGCCATAGGTAGTATAGTCAAGACGCTGTTATAGTAGTCAAGGCGAGAGATGACAAGCGAGTGCACTAGGATTTTAGTGGTCTCTATGCTGAGTAACGGGCAAATGTGTGCGATGTTCCTTAGGTGCAGACAACAGGATTTGGCTAAAGACTAAATATGGGGAACGAAGGAGGGTGCAGAGTCAAAAGTGACCAAACAGGGTACCAAACATATATGACAACAGGCATCCATGCTGATTTGCTAGATGCAAAGATATTATTTTTTATTTTCTTCAATTCATAGCTGATGTTTACAGCAAAAAGTGTCAAATAGGATGTATATTAGAATCCACTCCAATAAGGAAAGGTGTAAACTGCAGATATGCACAATCCGCACAGACTTTCCTCCCTCTCATGACACTGGAAGAAAAAAAACAGACTGTAGCGGCAAGGGGTTGCATGAATAACCACACCTGGGCGCCAGGTCTAACTTCCTGGTCACCATGGCGACCTGGCACCCGTGTATTTTAGAGCCCTGCTATATACTAGTATTTGAGCCCATACTGTGCTTATGAAGTCATTGGGAACACAGTTTGTCAAATAAAAATGCATTTGGTTATGGATCGTTTTGCCACCCAGCTGGTGTTGCAGCAGACAAAAATAACCACACTTATGTACGTACAACTTTCTCAGGGGTTTGAGTTGGATCTTTCGCTGCAGAGGTTACATTCAGGAGCAAATACCTAGCAGGTTAAATGGCACACATACATCATTGACTTTGCTTGTTTACTGAAACCTTCTGCTGGTTTAACCTATTTCCCAGTATCTCAGTGTTAGAGCCTGATAGTTACATAGTTACATAATAGTAGTAGTAATAGGTTGAAAAAAGACTTGTGTCCAAGTTCAACCCTTTTCCTATCCCATGCTTACCGCCATTGATCCAGAAGAAGGCAAATAAAAATCCCTTCTGCAATTTTTAATTCTGCTTTCAGTGGTGAAAAAAAAATCCTTCTTGACTCCAAATGGCAGAAATCAGATTTCTCCTTGGATCAACAAGCACTAAATAAACATTAATGCCTATACTAACATGCATAGCCCTCTATTCTCCGTCTCAGGCTGCTTTTTAAGGCATCTAATGTATTTGATAGAACTACTTCTTGAAGCAGTGAATTCCATATATGAATTCTCCTTAATGTAAAAAAATCCCTTCCAGTGTCTAAATCTCCTTTCTTCATGTCTTAGCGGGTGACCTCTTGTGCTTTGTATTCTTCTGTTAATGAACAGGTCTTTACAAAGCTTTTTGTATGGGTCCTGTACATATTCATATGACATTATCATATCTCCTCGAAAGCCGCCGTTTCTCATATTGAACACATTTAACTTTTCCAGTCTTTCTTCATAACTAAAACTTTCCATTCCCCTTATTAGTTTTGTAGCCCTCCTCTGCGCTTTCTCTAGTTCCATAATATCTTTTTTTTTTTTAAAAGGCACCCAGAACTGAACCGCATATTCAAGGTCTTACCATGGACCTATAAAGAGGCAGAGTAATATCTCTCACCCGTGAATCAATACCCCTTTTAATATACCCCAATATCTTATTGGCCTTTGCAACTGCCAGCTGACACTGTGCACTACTGCTAAGTCTTTTGTCTACGACTACTCACAAAACGTTTTCATTAGTAGATTTCCCCAAGGAAACACCATTTAAACTAAATGCTGCATTTTTATTATTGTACCTGAAATGCATAATTTTACACTTGTCAATATTTAATCTCATTTGCAATTTATCTGCCCAACTTGCAGCAAAGATAAATCTAGGTTAGCCTATATTGCCCTACTTTGTGTCATTGGCAAACACCGATACATTGCTCCCTATGCCCTCTGGCAGATCATTAATAAATTAAAAACAAGAGGACTCGGGACAGATCCCCGACGTACTCCACTTATCACATCTGTTTTATTTGAGAACTTCCCGTTTACCACCACCCTTTGCATTCTGTCTTTCAACCAATTGCCAGTCCACAAACTGAAAGCCTATTTCAGTCAATTTGTACAGTAACCTTTTGTGTGGAACTGTATCAAATGCCTTAGCAAAGTCTAAATATATCACATCCACTGTAGCACCCATATATATATATTTTTACTCACTTCCACATAAAATGCAATTAAATTAGTTATTTCACAAAATGGCAGTTCCCAGTTACACTTGTTTAGTTACCTATTTTATTAACCCCTTAACGACATATGGTGTGCCGGGCACTTTATGCAGAAACATGTCGTTACCAAAGGTCGCTTTATTTATTCTTTCTGTGTTGCTACAATTCCTCTATGTAGCGGCATTGTGCAGCACTGAAAAAAAGTGCAGTGGCGCGCTACGATAATTGCCCGGAGTGACCGTAGCTACCATTTAAAAATGGCGGTGCCAGCTGCACACATGTGCTTAGGAAGCGAACACATCGGCTCAACGGAAGGGAGCACTGCCTGTGTGCAGGCATGTATGATAAGTGCTCTGATGAGCACTTATCATACAGTCAAAGGCAATATTGACTAATATTGCCTTTGACAAGAGTTGATCTGCTTCCCTCTCCTCACTATACTTTTTTAGGGGTTCATTTTTTTTTTACATTTATGACGGTATAATAAAGGCTCTTTTAAAAGTTATTAACCCCTTGCTTGCTGTAGATCACTGCCTAAGCAGCGATCTGGCACGAATGCAGTGATCTTGCATATATATCTTTTTTTAGCTGCCTGAGCGCATGTATAGCGATCAGGAACAGCCAATCAGTGGCAAAGGCAGTTTGGTTATTGCTCAGATGAGCATCACCATTTGCCTGGTCAGATCAATATTGATCTGACCCGTGTAGATGTGCCTCCCTCTCTCTTTTATAAAAGCCATACCCTTTGTATAATGTACCCTGTGTATTAACCCCTTTCCTCCACGGATCTCTTGTCTGTGCATTTGTAGGGGTTAATTTTTTTGTACAGTACTACAAAGGCTCTTATAAGAGCTATTAACCCCTTCTTTGCTCTACATGTCAAAATTCAAAGTTGGAAAATCAAAAGGCGCACCTCTCAATTGTGGCCTTTTAACCTCCAAACAAGTTGACAAACCTATGCATGAGTGGTATCCCTGTGCTCGGGAGATGTTGCTGAACACCTATTGACATGTTGTTTTACAGTGACACATACCAAAATCTGTGCATTTGTGTCTAAAATTCAATGTATTTGGGGAAAAAACACAATAAAATTACTACCACAAACTTTGACAAAGGCTGGTGGTAGAATTGGTGCATAGAAATTTTTAAAATACCGCCATACACTGGCTGGCCTTAAATATGCCCCAATTTGGACATGGGCGCAGGTTGTCTGCATGTCAAAATTCGAAGTTGTAAAACCAAAAACTGCACCTCCCACGTGTGGCCTTTTAGCCTCCAAAAACTCAACAAACCTATACATGGATGGAATCCCTGTACTCAGGAGAAATAGTAGAAGATATTTAGCATTTTTTAAATTCACTTTTGTAGATGAGGAGAAGATGTTTCAAATAAATAAAAGTCAGGAAATTGTGTGTGGGGGTGTGGGGGGGGGGGGGGGGACGGGACCTTAAAGGGACAGTCTAGTCCCCAAATTCACTTTGGTGCAGGATGAAGATTTCTGCTTGTATAGTGCACAGACTTTCATACCTGTGTGATTTGATGCAGGCATTCTGTATAAATTACATCTTTAATATTTGACTCAAGCCCTCCCCAGTGATTACTCTGCATGTTTACCCCACGTGCGGCAGCACTGATTCTATAGATACTGACAATATAAAGTTTTTTTGTTTCATATAGTCACTTCCTGTTCTCCTCAAGTTGAGTGTATTGAGTGGCCTATGAGTGACCTTGCTCTTGTGCACAGTAGGATCTCTTAACAGTGCAACACTGTAATGTCACAACTAGCTGTAAGTATTTAATGTTGTAAGCAATGCAAAATGGAAAACATACATTTTAAAAGTAATTTGAAAGCACATCAATATGCATTAACATTTGGAAGACGCGTTTTGGCCATTAGACAGTCCCTTTAAATAGAAAGCAATTTTAGATTGATTTTTTCCTCCAAGCATTTCCTTTATGTAAATTTGGGAAGGGGGGGGGGGGGGGTGTGTGTTGATTTTTATCCACTCTGTTATATGGGTTAACTGATATTGTAAATTTGACATTTGTGTTCTTGTTTTACGTGCTCTCATAAAAACACATTCTACCAGAGCTATCTTGGCTTCCTGAGCTGAGCGGGCCACTGTGTCACCTGAAGACATCTGTAAATACTTGTTGAACATGTGGAGAGAAGACCAAGTAGGAGCTTGGTCTTTTCTCCATGCATGTGTTACAGATAGAAATCTTTCCCCTCAGAATCAGCTTAAGGTGCTCCAAGCAGTGGTTTTCTTAATTGCCCACCCTTTTTTCCAGATCTTACTATGTCCCAATTGTATGGAGACTGCAACAGGAAAAAGACTTACTATTTTTTGAAAACCCCCCCACACACAACCTGCCCAGCGCCCAGAACTGCATGTCCTGTGTGTGTGTGTGCGTGCATATGTATGTATGCAGTTGTGTGTGTGTGTGTATATATATATATATACCGTATTTGCTCGAACATAAGATGACCCTGCTTATAAGATGACCCCCCAAACTTTGGATATTCCTTTAGGAAAAAAATTGAAAGCCTGAATATAAGACTACCCTATAGGAAAAAAGTTGAACTTGTACATATTTACATGTTTTTCATATTCAATAAAAATTATGATAGAAAAAATTATTTCTATTTATCAGCCCCAGACGTAGCCAATTCATCGCCCCCACAGCCATCCGCCCCCCCAGACTTAGCCAATGAATTGCCCCCACAGCCATCTGCCCACCAGAGTTAGCCAATGAATCGCCCCCAAACCCATCTGCCCACCAGACTAAGCCAATGCTGCCCCTATCCCACAGACTTAACCAGTGCTGCCTCCCCCTCCCTACCCAGCCTTAGCCAATGCTGCTTCCCCCAGACTTACCCAATGCTGCCCCCCCTCCCCCGACTTACTCATTGCTGCCTCCCCCCTCCCCCTTGAAAGGGGCCAATTCGTCTTAGGTCTCTGTCAGCAAGTCTCTGATATACGGCAATGTATCACTCTGATTTGGATTCACGTGGTGGGAGTTGGAAAGACATCAGCGAACGCGTTCGGAGAGTAATTCAAGTCTGACACAAGGCCGTTCGTTAAGTAACTCTAAAGTTTATTGTAAAGACCATCTCTTATATAGAAACAACAAGACATTCCCTGGCGTCATATCATTGGCTAAGACTTCATACACTACATGGGGGCGTGGACATAGAATACATACGTGTTACAAATATATACCGTATTTGCTCGATTATAAGACGACCCTGATTATAAGACGACCCCCCCAAATTTGTATATTCCTTTAGGAAAAAACCTAAAAGCCTGATTATAAGACTACCCTATAGGAAAAAAGTTTAACTTGTATAAAAGTAAATTGCTTTTTAATATTTAATAAAAAATGTATATTATAAAAATGCATTTCTTGTTTTTATTTGCTTTTATGTGCCAATGCGGCCTCTCTCCCGCTCCCCCAGCTGTCTCTTTCCCCCCAGCGTTGTCTCTCTCTCCCCCCAAAACTTCTCTCTCTAGTCTCTATCTATCCCCCCTCCCCTTGTCTGTGTCTCCCCCCTCCCTCCCCTTGTCTGTGTCTCCCCCCTCCCTCCCCTTGTCTGTCTGTGCCCCCCCCTTGTCTGTCTGTGTCCTCCTCCTCCCTATGTCTCTCTCTATCCCCCCTCCCCTTTTATCTCTGTCCCCCTCCCTCCCCTTGTCTGTGTCTCCCCCACTTGTCTGTCTGTGTCCTCCCCCCTCCCCCTCCCTTTGTCTCTCTCTATCCCCCCTCCCCTTTTCTCTCTTCCCCCCCCTCCCCTTGTCTGTCTGTGTCCTCTTTCCCCCCCCCCCCCCCCTTACCTGGTTTCGTTCCCTGGTGGCTAGTGGGGGTGTTCTGACGAATTACTCGAGCAAATTCTCCTGCGCAATCGCAGGAGAATTTGCTCACTGCGCATGCGCAGAAAGTTACAGCTGATAACTCAGCTGTAACTTTATGTCCACCGCGCATGCGCGAGCTGCGCAACCCACATCCCGCCCCCCGCACACCCCTTCTCACCAGCTGATCGGACAGCGGCGGTACACAGCGCATGCGCGCGGCTATCAAGCCGTGTGGGAATGCGCTGTGTCCGTGGCTGGATTCAAACAAAACGCTGGTAAGTAACACGGGGCGGGGGGGGGGGAAACATAAGGAGCCAACAGAGAGGTAAGCACCCTGGTGAGGGCTGCCTCATCTTCATGGGAGTTGTGATCCTCTGTAGGATCACAACTCCCATGAAGATGAGGCAGCCCTCACCAGGGTGCTTACCTCTCTGTTGGCTCCTTTTGTTCCCCCCCCCCCCCTGTTACTTACCAGCGTTTTGTTTGAATCCAGCCACGGACACAGCGCATTCCCACACGGCTTGATAGCCGCGCGCATGCGCTGTGTACCGCCGCTGTCCGATCAGCTGGTGAGAAGGGGTGTGCGGGGGGCGGGATGTGGGTTGCGCAACTCGCGCATGCGCGGTGGACATAAAGTTACAGCTGAGTTATCAGCTGTAACTTTCTGCGCATGCGCAGTGAGCAAATTCTCCTGCGATTGCGCAGGAGAATTTGCTCGAGTAATTCGTCAGAACAGGGGCAGCTGGGAGATGTCTGCACGATACGTGCAGACATCCTCCATGCTGCCGACACGGCAGCCTTTTATGACGGACAGCTGGTCCGTCATAATAGGCTGCCGTGTCGGGCAGCATGGAGGATGTCTGCACGTATCGTGCAGACATCCCCCAGCTGCCCGATTCTCCCTGGTGGCTAGCGGGGCAGCGGAGGATGTCTGCGCGATGAGCGCAGACCTCCCCTGCTGCCGCCCGGCACGATCGCCGGGACTTCTGTGACGAAAGCGGAAGTACCCAGCTTATTCATAGAAGCCCCGGCGGTCGTTTGTCCAGGAACTGTGTGTCTCGCATGTGAGACACAGCAGTTAGTAAACCTGCGTGTATCTATTAAGATACACGTCTGTTTTACTTGCTTGAAGGAAGCAAGGGTTAAACAACTTAGAATGTCCCTTTTAAACATGCTCTATACATTGTTTTAGCAGAATTGCAAGCAAATTTCTAAGTTTGGAGAAAAATGTGTTTTAAATTTGTCTGTGGTGTCTCCTGCTTATAACATCACCTGTGGCTTGACATTTCCAATTGAAAACCAGTTTTATTTGCATCTCAAGCTGCAGGTGATGTCATAAGCAAGGGACAACACAGACACATTTACAACATATTAATTTAGGCATTTGCATTAAATTCTGCAAATACAAAGTATATATTATTGTTAATATTTTTTATTCTCGACATTCATAGTATTGTTAGGTCTCTCCTAAGTTGCTATCAATAAATACCTAATTTAAAGGGAATGTATCGCCTATGAAATGCAAATGTAATGGTTTTCAATGGGAAATATGTAATGTGAATATCAAGCCACAGCTGATGTCATCACCTGGAGACTCCACAAACGTGTCTCAACACAATTTTCTCCTAATTTAGGCATTTGCTTTAAATTCTGCTGTCAATGTATAGTTTATTTTCAAATATATTTTATTATCAGTATAAGCAATGTTTAGGTGATTTATTTTTGGTATCCGGATAAGTAGATTGTCACAAGGGACAAGTCGATTACATAGATCTCTGTTGTCTTAATGCTGCAGCAATAAGGGGCTGGTGGCTGAGGGGGTTGCCCCAACACAGGTGGGTTGGTCTGCACTCATGTTGATGAATGTTCACAATATCATTGGTATTTTTTTTAAAATTTAAAGTGTCTGTGATATTGAATCCATCCCGAAGTCTGGAGCATATTTCTTGGTTATGGAAACGGTAGGATAGAGATTTGTTTTGTCTGTTGTATATACTAATTTTTTGCAATATACTTTTTTCCATTAGTTGCTGTTTTGGAAGAACAGAAAGTGCTCTTGAACAAAGACTTCACATCACTGACACAAGTCAATGCCAAGGTAATGAGTAAATATTAGTGGTGGCACAAAAATAAAACCACATTTTTTTAAAAAAATGCTTTTTTAACAAATGTTAATGTACCATAAAAACAAATGCTTGTGTGTGGGTCTAATATATAACGCTACACAGTGTGCTCAGGTTACTACACATGCGCAACCTCTGCGCGTATATATTCTCAGTATCTTGACAAAAATGTATTCATAAACTTTGTATATTTAGTTAAATAGTTAAAAGACATAAACTGTCCCCACCTCCCTTGCATATGCTTCAGTTAGTTTGATTTCTGATTGGCATGTTTAACAGACAGTGAAGTGATAGACTGATGTCGTGGAGAGGTCTCTCCATCTCCTTGGTTCTGTAACCGCTGTGGTACCCTGTTTCCTTCTATAATGTCTTGATTACTTAGATTTTAGCAAGGCTAACCATACAAATATCTTTTAACAACAATATTATATAGATCTGTAGGTTTCTCCATTTATATTTATAAATATTTGAGAATACAATAAAAATAGGGATTTGGAAGCAATAACCTTTTGTCTTTCAAAATATTTTATTGAATATAAATAAATATAGACATAAAAAAACGTAATAATCCATTATAATAGCAGAATAAATAAAGTTAAATGTATATGCTTCAGTAAGTAAAATAATATCACATACCCTCCTGGTCGTTTACAGGTTAATCTCTCATTCTTGTGTTAATGCAGTTGCATCAACATAGTCTTCTTGTTCTGTGTCAACTAACTAAAATAATTGGTGTTCATATAAATTGTATAAATGCCCATGACAGTTGTGACTACCCTGTGCTGTCCTCCAACATCCCTCTCCTGCAAGCAGCTATCATGTTGCCATATGTTTTACTGGAAGGTGTGGGTGAAGAGATAAATAGTATTTAGTTTATTTCTCTAAATGATTAAAAATATATATATATTAAATAATTTATTTGCTATACCTTACAGCGATAGGAGGATACTACTTGCACTAGTGGATAATCTATGCATGTAAATAAATGGGGGTGAGTGGGGTGGTGAGTGCCACCATACAATTATAATGAAACCATAAATACAACGCAGACAAACACTGCCTTCCTCATCACTTCACATTGTGCTTAAGGTTACTGTTGTATGTGAAATGGCGAGGTGCAGAATGTTATATTGAAAAAATAGAACACAATAGTGTAATATGATTTTTAGATAATATAATGTTTATCACACTTACAAATAATGATTTATATTGTGCCTCAATAGGTAAAAGGTGCAAATCAAGATGCGCATGTATAGCACCGAGGAGGCTTATACCTTCTTGGCCTCAGATTCTAAGGCCAATGACTTAGGGCCTGTTTTTTTACCCTGATCAGTTTTTGGATACATCTGGTGATGTATCTGTGGCTGCTGGATTTTCTGCCACAAGGAGTCGTAGTATTCTGCCTGGCAGTGCTTCTGAGGAGTGAGTGGCACCTAATTGTTATAGGCCAGCTATACCTGCTTTCACTGCAGTTCCTGCCATCAATATAGATTTCAAAGGATTTACCCCCTGCTGTTTGTGCAGATGTTTTCTTTTCTGGGGGACAATGTCTCTGGGAAATTTTTCTAAACTAAACTGTTTGCCCAGCAGTACTGTGCTGCTAATCCACATTCATGTTTGGCAAAGCAGCAATGGGCCCCGATTGATGTGCCAGAATGGGGATTATTAAAAAGCCCTCTATTCGCGCCTTCTCCTAGCAGGTGTAGCAACATTTTTTTTTAAATGCAGAGCGCAAAAATGTGCTTTTGTGACCAGATCAATGCTTAAGCTGTGATCTATGACAAGGAAGGGGTTAATAACTCTTAACAGAGCCTTTGTTATACTGTAATAAAATACAGAAACAAAATGAATCCCTAAAAATGCACAGACAGCATAAATGGCAGACCCCTTATGCAGTGATCAAAGGGAGGGAAGGGGTTAAAACACAGGAATGGCTTTTATAAAAGCCCTTGGTTATCACAATTTTATTGACTTTTATTAAAATGTATTAAAACATACTCATTCTGTATAGATCTGTCCCTCTCCCTCACAAAGTCAGTGAGGAGAAGGAGGAAGATCTACGCCTTTGACTGTGATTGGTGAGTGCTCAACTGAGCATTTACCAGATATTTCAGCACACTGATCGGGTGATGTTTTTTCACTTCCGTTGCTCTAGGGGGCATTGCAGATATGTCAGCACACCCGCACAGTGTGGGACATGTTTAAAAACTCCCGCACTGCAAAGTGTCGTACGTTTTATTAAAAAAAAGCACAATCGCCATTTGGTATGTATAACTGCGACTAACCTAATTGTATAATTAGCGATCTGGTATTTAGCAGTATGCCCGACTCCTCCTATGGTGTTCGTTTCACTATTCTGGTCTGTTTGTAGCTGCTTGCACGTTTGATTAAACCGACTTATTAAGTGTTCTTGCATAGCAAGATCACTTAATATTATCTCACATATATATTCTTATTAACCCCTTAAGGACAGAGCCTTTGAAACATTTTTGTCCTTTCTGGACAATGGCTATTTTAACATTTCTGTGCTGTTTGTGTTTAGCTGTAATTTTCTTCTTTGTCATTTGCTGTACCCACACATATTATATATTGTTTTTATCGGGACAAGAAGGGCTTTCTTTGGATGCCATCTTTTTGATCATATCTTATAATATTATAAAAAAATAATAATAAAATATGGTAAAAAATGTCCTGACTTTTATTTGAAACATCTTCTTCTCATCGACAAAAGCGAACGAAAACACCTGCTAAATAGATTATACTATTTCTCCTGAGTATAGGGATACCACCCATGCATAGGTTTGTTGGGGTATTTGGGGGCTTTAATGCCAAATTTGGGAGGTGCAGTTTTTAGTTTTCCAACTTTAAATTTTTACATGCAGACAGCCTGCACCCATGTCCCATTTGAGACATATTTGAAACCAGCCAGTGTATTTTACCCCATCAACCCATATATTTTGTAAAAGTAGACACCCTAGGGTATCTCAAATGGTGGTATTTTAACAGTTTCCATGCACTAATTCTACCACCAAGTTTGTGGTAGTAAGTTTTTTGTGTTTATTGTTACACAAATATTGTATTTCAGACATAAATTCACAGATTTTGGTATGTGTCACTGCCAAACAATAACCCAATATGTGTTCAACAACATCTCCTGAGTACAGGGATACCACCCATGCATTGCTTTGTCAGCTTTGTTGTGGGTTGAAAGGCTACATTTGAGAGGTGCGCCTTTTGATTTCCCAACTTGGAATTTTGACATGTAGAGCAAGGAAGGGGTTAATAGCTCTTATAAGAGCCTTTGTAGTACTGTGCAAAAAAAATTAACCCATAAAAATGCACAGACAAGAAAAATGTTCTGCTGTGCAGTGATCAGTGGCAGGGAAGGGGTTAATACACGGGCTACGCTATACAAAGGGTATGGCTTTTATAAAAGCCCTTGGGACTACATTTTATTTAATTTATTACAATTAAACACTTATATTAGACAGATCTGTCTCTTTCCCTCACTAAAACTCAAGTGAGGAGAGGGAGGCAGATCCATATGGGTCAGAACAATATTTACCAATATTGATCTAACCAGACGAATGGTGATGCTCACCTGAGAAATCGCCAAACTACCTTTGCCACTGATTGGCTGTTACTGATCGCTATACACACACACGTTCAGACAGCTTCAAAAGGAATACACGTAATCCCCTAGTGGGTATAATTAACCCCTAGCGAGTGTGAAAGCAAAAAAAATCCTTCTGCAACCAGATCGCTCCATATGCGCTGCTTAGGCAGTGACCATTTGTGCTGATTAGGAAGTGATATATGGCAAGGAAGGGGTTAATAGCTCTTAAAAGAGCCTTTGGTATACTGTAATAAATCACAGTAAAAAAAAATTAACCCCTAAAAAAATGCACAGACAGCAAAAAATGTGCTGCTGTGTAAGATCACTGCGTACACAGCGATCAATTGCAGGGAAGGGGTTAAACACTGGAAACGGCTTTTATAAAAGCCTTTGGGTCTCAATTTTATTAAATATATTATAATTAAAAACTTACATTATACAGCTCTGTCTGTCTCCCTAACTAAAACTCAAGTGAGAGGGAGGCAGATCTACACGGGTCAGATCAAATATTGACAAATATTGATCTAACCAGGCGAATGGTGATGCTCATCTGAGCAATCGCCAAACCGTCTTTGCCACTGATCAGCTGTTACTGATCGCTATACATGCGCTCAGACAGCTAAAAAAATTTTTTTTTTTACGGAAAACGTAATCCCCTAGCGGGTATAATTAACCCGTGACGGGTGTAATAAAAAAGTTTTAAAAAAAAGTAAAAATGCTTCTGCAGCAAGATTGCTGCATTTGCGTCAGATCGCTGCTTAGGCAGTGATCTACAGCAAACAAGGGGTTAATAGCTCTTAAAAGAGCCTTTGTTATACTGTAATGAATTATAGTAAAAAAAAATGAACCCCTAAAAAATGCACAGACAGCAAAAAATGCGCTGCTGTGTATGATCACTGCGTACACAGCGATCAATGGCAGGGGAGGGGTTAAACACTTGAAATAGCTTTTATAAAAGCCCTTGGTTTTTAACATTTTATTAAATATTTAATTTTATTAAAACTATTTTTTTTTTTTTTTAACATTATCTGATCTGTCTCTCTCCCTCACTAAAACTAGTGAGGAAAGGGTGGCAGATCAATACTTGTCAAAGGCAATATTTACCAATATTGCCTTTGACTGTATGATAAGTGCTCATCAGAGCACTTATCATACATGCCTGCACACAGATCAGACAGATCTGCTGTGCAGGCATCGATTGGACCCCCCTAAAGCAACGGAAGTGAAATACATTCACTTCCGATGGTCTTGCCATTAGAAGGGAAGCGCTGCCTGTATAGGCAGCGTTCCCTTCTACTGAGCCGATGGGGTCGCTCAGGAGAGCGACCACCATCGGTTCTGGGGGAGCATCATGGTGTTGCTAAGTGCCTCGCTAGCGAGGCACTTTAGCAACACCGGAAATGCTTAGAAAGCGAACGATCCTTGCCTTATATTCGAGCAAATACGGTACTCTTCCTAATCTCAAATGTAACAAAAACAGGTATGAAATGTTCCTTCATTTCATGCAATTTAGTGAGAACTGCCCGTGCCCTCCAAGGGAACACCCTTAATTTGACAGGCTGTTCAAAATCTCCCCCTAACTAACCACCTGGCTGCCAGGTTTGCAGGGTTTATAAACCGGGGAGTAATATCTGTGTGGATGAAATATAAGAGATGGTTGGGATTCAAGCAATTTATTCCTTCCAGGCACTCCAGGAAGGTGTATAAAGTGTGAGGGAGCCAGACTTTGGTATACCTGAGCTTTCTAGATATACAAGGGAAATGATAACCACCTCCAGGTTTCCCAGAACATCCGGGAACCGTGCCAAGGTTGTTTGGGACCAAATATTCCCCATTAAGAACAAAGGGGACCACTTTTATGTAGATAACTTCTACTCATGGGTCCCTTTTGTTCAAGCTCCTCTAAATACGACCGTTTGAAAATGGCAAATGGCACATACATGCATATATTAACTTTCAGTGAAACCTGAAAAAGCCTGTTTCTCTCAAATATTGTTCGCAAATCTGTCTAAATCTGTGTTAGTGAGCACTTCTCCTTTGCTGAGATAATCCATCCAACATGATTATTGCAAAGGCTAGCAACAATAATAAGCATCTCTAAAATGTGCAGTTTATCACACAGCACAATGCCACAGATGTCGCAAGTTTTGAGGGAGCGTGCAATTCGCATGCTGACTGCAGGAATGTCCACCATAGCTGTTGCTCATGAATTGAATGTTCATTTCACAAATACAGTCACACGTTCACACACAGTCACACTTCCACATGCACATACACCAGGGCTCGACAAACCCCAGGCGCCAGGTCGCCATGGCGACCAGGAAATTAGACCTGGCGCCTGGGTGCTGTCAGCCTCCTGGTCCCCTTGCCGCTGCCATCTGATTTTTCCGCAGCGCGAGGGGGTAAAGTCTGTGCCGATGGCCGATGGCACAGACTGCAAGCTCCGCCCCCTCGCGCAACGCGTGTCTGAGTGCCGGGTGTCGTCACGTGACATCCTGGCACTCAGCACGCCGACCAACGGAGTTAAGCTGCAGCGTGAATGTCCCCCTCCCCTGCAGTGAGGTAAAGCAGCAGGGAGGGGGACACATCAAGAAGAAACCCCCAAGAAAAGACTGTGTTAGGTGGGTGTGTGTTTGTATGTATTGTAAAGTAGGTGTGTGTGAGGGGTTTGTATATATGGGTGTGTGAGGTGTTTATATATATGGGTGTGTGAGGTGTTTATATATATATATGGGTGTGTGAGGTGTTTGTATATATGGGTGTGTGAGGTGTTTATATATATATATGGGTGTGTGAGGTGTTTATATATATATATGGGTGTGTGAGGTGTTTATATATATATATGGGTGTGTGAGGTGTTTGTATATATGTGTGTGAGGTGTTTGTATATATGTGTATATGTAAAGTATGTGTGTTTGTATATATGTGTGTGTGAGGTGTTTGTATATATATGTGTGTGTGAGGTGTTTGTATATATGTGTGTGTGAGGTGTTTGTATATATGTGTGTGTGAGGTGTTTGTATATATGTGTGTGTGAGGTGTTTGTATATATGTGTATATGTAAAGTATGTGTGTTTGTATATATGTGTGTGTGAGGTGTTTGTATATATGTGTGTGTGAGTTGTTTGTATATATGTGTGTGTGAGTTGTTTGTATATATGTGTGTGTGAGGTGTTTGTGAATATATGTGTGTGTGAGGTGTTTGTGTATATATGTGTGTGTGAGGTGTTTGTGTATATATGTGTGTGTGAGGTGTTTGTGTATATATGTGTGTGTGAGGTGTTTGTGTATATGTGTATATGTAAAGTATGTGTGTTTGTATATATGTGAAGTAGGCGTGTGTGTTTATGAATTGTGTTTATGTTTGCGTGATTGTCTGGCTCCTAAAAAAAATGTCTGGCTCCTAAAATCAAAATTAATTTGTCAAGCCCTGACATACACTCAAATACACACATAGAGAGTCACACTTCCACATGCACACACACTCAAATACACACATAGTCACGCTTCCGCACACACACACACTGAGACATACTTACACACACACACACACACAGACATTCTTCCCGCACACACACACACACACTGAGACACACTTCTGCACACACACACACCAAGTGACACTTACACATACCTAGACATAGATGCTTTTTTTTTTTTTAAAGACAAAAACAAACACTTTATTTGGTTTGTTCCCCCTCCCTGCTTGTTTACCTTGTATCTGCAGGAAGGGGGATTGTTCGGTCTGTTGGCTCCTATTCTCCATCTGAGCACCGGGATGTCACTGACTACCGGTGCTCCAACAGGGTCAGAGTGTGAGGGGGCAGAGATTTCTCCTCTGTGCGAGGGAGAAAGCTCCGCCCCGTCGTGCTCTGATCATGTTGGAGCACCTGATGCGGCTACCGCTGCCACTCTCAAGCGGGCTACACCTCTCTGGCCTGTGGACCACATTTGGCCCGCGGGCTGCAAGTTGGATTTAAATATATATCCACACACACACACACATATACACATATCACAGCAATAAAATAACAGCAATAAAAAATTCTCACATTAAATGCACACACACACAAATACATACACACTGAGTCACACGTCCGCACACACACTGAGTCACACTTCCGCACACACACACTGAGACACGCTTCCACACACACACACACTGAGACACGCTTCCGCACACATACACACACAGACACACTTTCTTACACACACACACACACACTGAGACACACTTCCTTACACACACACTGAGACACACTTCCTTACACACACACACACACACACACACACACACACACTGAGACACACTTCCTTACACACACACACACACACACACACACACACACACACACACACACTGAGGCACACTTCCTTACACACACACACACACACACACACACACACACACACACACTGAGGCACACTTCCTTACACACACACACACACACACACATACTGAGGCACACTTCCTTACACACACTGAGACACACTTCCTTACACACACACACACACACACACACACACACACACTGAGACACACTTCCTTACACACACACACACTGAATCACATTTCCTTACACACACACACACACACACACACACTGAGACACACTTCCTTACACACACACACACACACTGAGACACACTTCCTTACACACACACACACACACACTGAGACACACTTCCTTACACACACACTGAGAGATGTGTGCCCTCTGGAAGTCACAAAAAAACATTGTGTTTTGCCATTCGGATGAGCTTCAACATAAATTAGACCAAACTAAATGCCTCTTAAGTAGTGAATACATGTGATCACCTTATTTTTCTCATTGAGCTTAGCCAGAGACTCAATAGATGGGACTATTTGGAGGCATCTAGTTCCTCCAGATTTTTTTTTTTCCACACAGAAAAATACTACCCAAAAGTTTGGTGGTAGAAGGACTGCATGAAAAGTGTTAGAATACCACAATTTTAAATTCCACTGGGTTGTCTAGGGTTCAAAAATATATGGTTTGATTGGTAAATTAAATTAAACTTGCTTTAATTATATCTCAACTGGGACATGTCAAAATACCAAATTGGAAAACAGAAATGCACCCATCCCACATTTGACCATTTACTCCCCTCCCAAATATCCTGACAAACCTATACATGGGGTGGTATCACTGTACTCAATAGATGTTGATGAACACATGTTGGGATGTTGTTTGGCAGTGACCCATAACAAGATCTGTGAATTCATGTCCGAAGTACCATGTGTGTGAAAATAAAACATCAAAAAATGTATTTCCCAAAAGTTCGACAAAGGCTGGTGATAGAATTAGTACATGGGACATGTTAAAATACCACCATTTCAAATACCCTTGAATGTCTACGTTTAAAAAATATATGGTTTTATGGGGTAAAATACATTGGCCGGCTTCAAAAATGTCCCAAATAGGACGTGGGTGCAGCTTGACAACATTCTTTCCATGGTTTGCAGCATTGGTTATCACAGAATAGGACAAAAAAACTATTAAAAAAAAACACATTTTAAAACAAAAACATGTTTTATGTATGTCTGACTGGAAGGATGTCTATGCCTTTTGTAAGAGGCACAGACCAACATGTAACGAAAATGCTATAGCAGCAGGGAGGGGGACACATTGATAGATTTAACCAAAAATAAAAGGCTTAAGAAAAAAAAAAAAAAACACTCACTTGTCTGACGTGTGTGTGTGTGTGTGTGTGGGTGCACTGCTCTCAGGTGCACGGGAGGAGAGGTGCTGCAATCACAGAGCGCAACGGGAGCGGAGCTTGCCCCCTTTGCGCTGTGGTTGGTGTGACAAGGAGGTGCGAGGTGCAGGTGAGCGCCTGTGGTTACCGCACCTCCCTATCACACCAAGCATAGCGGGTGTAAGCTCCGCCCCCGTCACGCTCTGATTGGCTGCAGGAAGGAGGATGGTGTCTGCAGAGGCAGACACCGGCATCTAGTTTCTTCTGCCGGATGTCAGCTGACTGCAGACACCATAGAGAACATCCTCCTCCCTGCACATAAAGGTAATTAAGCAGGGAGGGGGACAGCATAAGTGTTTTTTTTTTTTGGGGGGGGGGGGGGGGGGTAAAAAAAGAAATGTGTAGAAGTGTGTGTGTGTGTGTGTTACTGTCTGTGCAAGTGTTTGTACATGAGTGTCTGTGTAAGTGTGTAAAGGTGGCGGTGTGTGTATTTATGTGAGTGTGACTGTGTGTAAGGGTGGCTGTCTGACAGAGTGTGTGTAAAGGTGGCTTTGTTGTGTGACTGTGTATAAGGGTGTCTGTAAATGTATGTGTCTGTAAGTGTGCTCTTTCCAGGGGCGGACTGACCATTCCGGCACTGCTTGAAGCAATGTTGCGCAGATTAGCTTAAAATAAAACCCGTTGAGGGGGAGGGGGGTTCTTCGTCCAGTGCCGGCACTACTCAATAGATTTCCTGGGGCCCAGTTAGCACTGTTGTGCTTTAAGAGCGCAACCAGGCCCCAGTGATGATATCAGAGCTGGGAGGAAGCCATCACTTCTTCCTAGCTAACAGAGTGCCGTGCGGGAGGAGACTGCCGGGGAGGCAACCACTAGATCCCAGGGAAGTCACTCTCCTGCACCTAATATGTAGGAGGGGGACAAGTGTCTGTATGTGTATCTGAATGTCTGCATGGGTATTTGTTTATATGTTTATCTGAATGTTTCTCATGTGCATCTTAATGATAAACATTCAGATACACATACAAACAGATACCCATGCAGACAAAGAGATACACATGTTAATGATAAACATTCAGATACATACAAACAGATACCCATATATCTGCATGCATGTCTGTATGTGTATCGGTTTGTCTGCATGTGTGTCAGTGTGTGCCACTATGTACCTGTATGTGTGTCACTGTTTATATCTGTATGAGTGTCATTCAGTGTATGTCATCCACAGTAGGAACTGAAGAACCCCTCCCCCCTTAAATAGAATAACATTTTAATAAAAAGTCTGCTGGTGTGTGTGTATATGTATGTGACTGACTGCATGTGTGACTGTATGTGTGTGTGTTTCTGTGTGAATGTGACTGACTGCATGTGCAACTGTATACGTGTGTTTCTGTGTGTATGTATGTGACTGACTGCATGTGTGACTCTATATTTGTGTGTATGAATGTGTATGTGATTGTATATGTGTGTTTCTGTGTGTATGTGACTGACTGCATGTATGACTGTATATTTGTTGTAGGTGTGTATGTGACTGTGTATGTGTGTGTTTCTGTGTGTATGTGACTGCATGTGTGACTGTGTGTGTGTGTGACTGTATATATGTGTGTCTATGTAACTGCATACTTGTATATGACTGTGTGATTATGTGACTGTGTATTTAATTACGTATGTGCATGCATACATAATCACATATACACATTGGGGGTTGTCACGAATGCACCCTACTCCAAGAGTGCATGTGACTGGGTTATGGTGGTGCAAGGGTTAAAATGAACTCTTTGTCTGCCCTAGGCTAGAAATAATGGTAAAACTTATACTGATATAACCAATGTCCTAACACTGCCACCACCAAGACAATTTATAAATGGGGTGCCTTGGTCCCCCACGCAAATATGACTTAACCCACAAAATATGGTTTAACACAATATCTATGCGATTGGTCTAATCAGGTAACGTGAGTCTCTATACCAGACAAAGGCAGAACTTAATAAAGGAATATTTATTATGAACAAAAGAAGTCACAGTGCATACAAAAAATAAAACAGACGACAAATTATTTACACCAAAACAGATAAAAATAAAATGGAGAAATTAACAGAAAACCTAACTACTCACTTAGATAGAGAAGTACCAGTATTTTCTGTCCGAGGGACTGTAGCAAGGAAATGACGGCAACTTACACAAGATTAGATCTTGGCCCCTAGTAAGCACACTGGCCATTATTCCATCATTATATTTATACCTTGTCAGGTCATCTCAGGTTTCCAAGCCGGCCCAGAGTTGGGAAGGTGTACCTAAAAGTGTCCTCCCCCATGTGTGGTGGAACTACCCCAGTCAAAATATGGAATCTTGTGGCTAATTTCCCTCCAGTGCATGTCACATACATAATTCTTGCCTCTATTAATTTGTTGCAATTTATGAAGTCCATAGATATGTCACACTTGCTACCCATGACTCTATACAGCAGACTTCACAGTAACTTCCAAATGGCTCAAGTTGCACCAGCCATATTTGTACTCATTTTGTAGGGTATACTATTCCCTGTCTAAATATTCACAAAATGTGGCATGATTAATAATCTGTGAGTTATTATTAATGCATGTTTGGGAGATGACTTTTGCAGTACAAGACTTCTAACTGGTAAGGGCCACTTAGCATATCAAAAGAACCTACTATCTATGATGGGATACAGACCTATGCAACATAGACTTACTGGCAACTAACTCAGTGTAACATTTCACACCTTGTAACATCAGTTCCAGCTTCAAAGGAAACACTCAAGTTGTAAAACAAAGGTCATACCATCTCTACCGGACAGTAGATATCAGGTATGCACTACCGCACTTGTTGTGACAGGGGTCATGTATAAACACGGCGCACGCTGGTGCAATCGGCATGTGCGCCAATGTATAAAACAGGGTTATCTACGCTGAATCCGTAGATTTAGGACATTGGGTATGATTGGAGAGAAAGAGACAGACATTGGGTATGAGTGGAGAGAGAGACACACACACATTGTGTATGAGTGTAGAGAGAGAGACACACACACATTGGGTATGAGTGGAGAGAGAGAGACACACACACACATTGGGTATGAGTGGAGAGAGAGCGAGACAGACATTGGGTATGAGTGGAGAGAGAGAGAGACAGACATTGGGTATGAGTGGAGAGAGAGAGAGAGACAGACATTGGGTATGAGTGGAGAGAGAGAGAGAGACAGACATTGGGTATGAGTGGAGAGAGAGAGAGAGACAGACATTGGGTATGAGTGGAGAGAGAGAGAGACAGACATTGGGTATGAGTGGAGAGAGAGAGACATTGGGTATTAGTGGAGAGAGACAGAGGTAGAGCTCAGTGGGACAGTGGGACTCAGGACCGCAATCCCGCGGTCCTTATCGCATTCTCCTGTGTCCCAGACACCAGAGAATGCTTACTGGGCATTCGCAGCATTGTACACATGCGCAGTAGCGATCCTGGCTTCAGAAACCAGGATCAAAAATGGGTGACTGTGTTACCGCACATGAGCGGTAGCACATAACACCCCCTCCCAAGGTCTCGCCCCCTCCCCAGACTCCAACCCCGGCGTCCCGATTCGCCAGGTGCCAAAGTTGGGACATATCCATTTCATCTGGATCCTGGGTAAATAAAAAAAAAAAATATATATATATTTACCTTTCAATGGCCATAACTGTCATTTATTTAGGCAATCCTTCCTGATCACGCTCTTTTTGGCTACACATTTCCAATACCCAATCACTTTCTGACTATGTTCTACATTTTATTCCAATCTGTTTGTGTATGTGATTTGTATATGTGGAGATCAACAAAATATGTAACTTTGGGCAAAGAATATGTAAATCCAGCAATGGCTGATCATTGTAATCGTAAACAGATTACCATAATTGTGTTTTTCATCATTCTGCAAGCACTTTGGAACTCATCCGGTTACTGAAGGAGACAGAGGGTCTGAGTTGTCTCCTCTCTCCCTGTCAATTTACTCTCCTGTTCTTCAGGCAACAAACAAAAAGTGATAAAAGGCGCTTAACCCCTTAGTGACGAGACATTTTCACCTTGACTTTCCCTTGGTGACAATGGCTGTTTTGACATTTCTAGGGTGTTTGTGTTTAGCTGTAATTGTTTTCTTTCTCACATACTGTACCCACACAAATTATATGTTGTTTTTATCGTCATAAGAAGGGCTTTCATTAGATACCATTATGTTCATCATATCTTATAATTTACTACAAAAAAAATCATAAAATATGATGAAAAATTAAAAAAAAACTCACTTTTTCTAACTTTGACCTAAAATATAATTTACACAAATAAAATCATTAAAAAAGACCCCATCTAAATAGTTTCTAAATGTTGTCCCGAGTTCAAAAATATGCATGTTTCCAAATTTTTCGGTATTTTTTTGCGAATTATGGGGTAAAAACCAAAAATAGTGTTTTTTGTTTTTTTCCTATATTGACCTTTTGACCCGAACCCAAAATTTAACCCTAACACTAAATTTAACCCCAACTCTAATCCTTATTATATCCCTTAATATGTTTTAATTTTAATTAATTAAATATTTATTTTAAATATTTTCCATTGCTATGCTACTTAACTACCACTAGGGGGCAGTCAAGTAGCATATTCAGAGCGACGGAAGTGAAGTTACTTTCACTTCCGAAGCTCAGACCAGCAGAGGGCTTAGCCATATTGCAGCATGCTCCGTCAATATGGCGCCCACGATCGCTCCGTGGGCAACTATGTAAATCTAGAGAAGACAAACACACCATGCATTTTATATAAACATTTAATTCTCTTAGGAGTGCAACTCTAATTTTCGTTTTCATGTTAGTTTAAATAATTATCTTCTTTCCTGCAGATAATGAAGAGTTACAGAGAGATACGATATCAGAGATCATTGTCTATGGAGGCTGCTCGACATTCTGGACATAATATTCCAGTCCAGACCTTGTGAGTAATTAGAAGAATGATGTGGTATGGCATTTAAATAATTTATGTTTTGCATCACTAGGAAGGCTAGAAATATTCAAATCAGGGATTAATAACATAACCAAAAATATTTGTGAAGTAATGAGACATTTTATTAAATACATTTAGGCCATGTCAGATAAAAACGTGTGAAGGACTGACATTGGATTTTTACACTTCAGACAATTATTATATGGGGTTAGTTTATGGATTATGATGTGGGATGTTAAGGATAATTTTGGATCATTGGGATTGAATTAGATTAAGGTATACTAGAGGCAATGGTGAGAATTTTACTAAGCTGCAGAGTATTTTTGTGGCACTTTTGGAATCTTTGGGTTGCAGATTTTTGGGGCTTATTTTTTAGATTTTTCTTTTTTTTTTTTTTACATTATCTATTCTTTATTTTTCATACAACTCTTTATTACTTTTTACAACAGTTATAGGAATGATTTGGAAATGGTTTAAGAACTAATAGTGCAGAAAAGCTGCATGCTTTTACCATGAAACATGGAAACGGCAAATGGCAAAAAAGGTTAAAAGGTGCGTTCACAAAATAAAAAGTCTCCACCACTTATGTACTACATCATGTTGAATGATTAATACATTGCTTTAGTCCATAAAACTGTCAAGATTTTATTACATGTTTTATAAGAAAATACGCAAAATCCAAAATAATGTAATATGTCCAGGACGTGGCCGGCTAAAAATGCTTGTAGGCAGAGGCACTCTCTGCGGGTAAGCAGGCAGCTGGATGGCTGTGCGCTGCCCAGGCGCACATACATCCTTCCATGCTGCCTCTCGCGCTGCCCACACGTGTTCAGATCGTCAGGAATCACGAGACCTGACGGTGCTTAGACTTCAAACCACATGAGGAGTGCAAGAGGCATCATGGTAGGCAGGGCCGGCCCAAGACATTGTGCTGCCTGGGACGAAAAAAGAAATGCTGCCCCCCCCCCCCCCCAAAAAAAAAATTCCCACAGTCATAATAATTTAAACTAAAATGAAACTTATACGGAAGTGATAATTTCTCTTTTTTTTATTTTTTATTTTTTTTATTTGATCAATGTACATGACAACATTATAAACATGAACATCATTAGAGTGGACACGCATCTTATATACATCACTTCACATATGAATAGAGATACAGACAAAATGTGTACCACGAGCATATATCGTACATTTTTTTTTTTTTTTGGGGGGGGGGGGGGGTGGTGGGTAGGAAACTAGAGACAAGGGAATCACATAGAGGAGGAAAACAAACAAAAAGGGGGGGGAATAAAGACAAAGGAAGGTGAGGAGAGGGTAGTGCCTTCAGTCGGAACATTTCGCTTTCGCAATATGAGAAAATTGGGGATCAAATTTATCTGAGTGGGGTTTCCATAATGACCTAGTTTGTGTCCATGATGTAATATTACCTGCTTGAACAGCTGACATATGTTCGTAATCTGCATTCGAATTTATAGAACGGATGAGATCAGGTATATTAGGCTCAAGGGGTTGCTTCCATGCTCTTGCTATTGCGGGTTGTTCCGCTATAAGTATATGCTTGGCTAAACGTTCGAGAGGTCTAACTGACTTTGGGATGATCAAAAACAGGGCACATTCCACAGTAATTGCTAACGTTGAAGATAGGGTTTGATTGATCAGACAAAAAACTTCCTTCCAAATTTTTTTTTATGATCTTGCAAGACCACCAGATATGGATCATGGTGCCAATTTCATCACACAGTCTCCAACAATAATTCGAGCAAGTTCTTTATATCTTAGCCAATCTTGCCTGGACAAGGTACCAACGGAACAGAACATTCTTGTGAGTTTCGATATGATTCAAACAGTGAGTGGTACCTTTCAGCGCAGTGAGCGCTTGCGTCCACTGTGTATCCGTCAATGTATACTTCAGATCCTTCTCCCACTGTGTTCTGTAGGTAAGCTCCTTTAGGCTGTACGTCTGATTAAAAATGCCATAGCAGCATGTTAGAGATTTCCTTGTTCTAGGGGCTCTGTTCCAAATAGATACAATTCTTTTAGCCAGCGGGACTTTGTCTTCCACAGGGGGGGAATATTTCCAATGTCTTTTTTATAGTAGGATACGTCAGGAATTCCCCTTACGGTATCTCATATTTCTCTTTGAGGCTTTGTAGTGATAGGAGGTATTCTTCCCCATACAGTTCTCCTATGAAACGCAGACCAGCCTTTTCCCACTGTTTAAGATTTATATTAGGATTGAAATATGACAACACCATGAGTGGAGAGGTCTTAGCGAGGATATATTTTGTGTTGAGTTTCCTCTTCAACTTGTGCCAGGAATCTAGCATTGTTTTCGTTAAGGGGAGAATTCGGTGGGTTTTCTGCAGAAGTATAGAGGGAGACCATAGTAAATTAGCTATCGAGTATGGGTGGGTATATGTTTCCTCCATCTTCCTCCATGGTTCTATCGGAGATGATACTCCAGATAGTAGGGCCTGGCTAGCCAGATTTGCCAGGTAGTAATTTGCAAAATTTGGGACCGCCAGTCCTCCTGTGTTCTGAGGCATCTGCAGAAGTTTCAACGCTATTCTGGGTGGTTTCTTCGCCCAGATGAAGTCATTCCAACTCTTCAGGACCGCTTTGCAAAAAGAACTGGGAAGAGAGATAGGCAGGGTTCTGAGTAGGTACAAATACTTGGGTACCACCATCATTTTGACAGCGTTGATTCTGCCCATCCATGACAGCTCTAAATTTGCCCAGCGGAGCAGATCCTCTGACGTACTCTTGAGAATAGGCAGAAAGTTCAATTTAACACATTGCGTGAAGTGCTTTGGGATTCTTGTCCCTAAGTACGTAAGATCAGTGGACCTCCATTCGTATTGGTATTCTTGTTTCATTTTGGTAATCAGCTGTTTATTGTATCCGATGGGGAGGACTTGTGTTTTTGCCACATTCAGTCTATAGTAGGATGCCTTCGAAAAAGAAGTTAAAAGCTCATGTAAGTTAGGGAGAGAAATAGTTGGGTCAGTAAGAGTTAGCATGACATCGTCCACAAACAGCCCAATTTTGAGTTCTTCAGTTCTGATACCAAACCCCTTGATATACATGTTGTTCCGTATAGCTTGTGCTAGAGGTTCCATAGCAAGGATAAACACGGTGGGAGATAATGGGCATCCTTGGCGAGTTCCATTTGTAATGGAGAAGGCCTTTGATAGGAAACCAGATGTGAACACTCTAGCCGATGGGTGAGAGTACAGAGCTTGAATCGCTTTCACAAAACCAGGTGGGAAGTTGAATTTATACAGAACTTTTACCAGATATAGCCAATGGATCCTATCAAACGCCTTCTCCGCATCAAGAGACATTAAAATACATTTTTCCTGGTTTCTTTGGGCCACACAAACATGTCCAGCAGTTTCCTTGTGTTAGCTGAGGCTTGCCTACCTGGGATAAATCCCACTTGATCAGGGTGTATAATGGTGTGTAGAACAGGGGATATTCTGTTGGCCAGAATTCTTGCGTACAACTTAGTATCTGAATTGAGAAGCGATATAGGTATGAAATTCGGAAATTTGTCCATAGCTTTACCCGGCTTTGGTAGAGTGACAATTGTCGCTTCCAACATCTCCGCTGGCAAATTCCCTGATTCCATGCAAAAATTAAACAGAGTAGTTAGATGAGGAAGCAGTACCGATTTGAAGATTTTATAATACACATTTGGGAACCCATCTGGGCCGGGTGCTTTGTGCATCTGCAATGAATTGATTGCGCGCTCTATTTCCTCGGGCTTGATAGGGGTAGTAAGGGTGGAACATTGACTCTCTGTTAGTCTGGGTAGATCAAGCGGTGTTAGGAACCAATCAATTGATTCCATTGTTGGGTGGGCCAGGAGTGGATCCGCCTTGAGATTATACAGACCACTATAATATTCTGCAAACACATCACTAACTTCTGCAGGGTTCATTATTTTTTCTCCTTTGTCATTGAGCAGGTATGCTATCTTCTGGCTTGCATGTCGCGTTCTTAATTTAGCCGCCAGTAGAGAGTCCGCTTTGTTTCCTTTGCTGTAATACTTTTGCTTTAGTTTATGCAGCATATACCCCGTGTGTTTCAATTTGTTTTTTTTAGCTCAGCTTGGATATCCATGATTTCCCCCTTACACTTGTGAGATGGGGATGATTGATTCTTTTCTGTTTTGGATCGAAGCAGATCTTCCAGACGTGTTTGTTCTTTAATTCTCAACTTCTTCATTTTGGAGCCAAATTGGATACACAGACCCCTGACCACCGCTTCATGGGCATTCCATACAGTTGTTATAGATGGGCCAGCTGTTGAGTTTAAATCAAAATATTCATCCAAGGCAGCACTCAGTTTTGCGGTGAAATCTCCAATGGATAAAAGAGATTCATTTAATCTCCATAGTCCTTTGCCTCTGTTTGAGAAATATTCCGCTAGTCTTAGCACGACTGGAGCGTGGTCCGACCACTCTATGGGCCCTATCGAGATCTCTTCGACATTTTGCAGAGTAAATTTATGAACCAGAATTTTATCAATTCTGGTGTACGTGTTGTGAACGCTTGAGTGGAATGTATACGATTTGGTGTCTGGGTATTTCGTTCTCCAAGCATCGTATAGGTCGTAAGAGGAGACAGTCAAACGAACTGCAGAGGCCATATTCAGTTGGTGTCGCTTAGAGAGAAGGGCAGAGGTATCCAACGTTGTACCCGTAATCGAGTTGAAATCTCCGCACACTACTACTTGGCCTTCTTGAACTGTAGCTAGCTTTCTTAACATTGTTTTGATGAATGAGGATTGTTTCTGGTTCGGGACATACAGGTTGAGAATCGTAAACTGCTGATTGTTGATCACACATTTCAAAATAATAAACCTCCCCTTCGGGTCAATAATAGATACAGTCTCTGTGAAAGCAACGCTGTTATGAATCAAGATGGAAACCCCTGCCTTTTTTTGAGTTGTTGTGGCATGATATTGCGATGTGTATAGCTTAGGGTGGAACGGCCTATGAGCATTGGTCGTGTAATTTGTTTCCTGATGGCAAACTACGTGAGCCGCATATTTAGAGTTTTCCTGGAGTGCCCTAGTTCTTTTGTACGGGGTATTGAGGCCTTTGACATTAAACGACACTATATTCAATGACATCGACTTAATGAGCTGGGAGGGCTGTTTTTGTTAAAGATCTTAAAATATTGCACTGGAGAAGATATGTGGAGTCCGACTGAATGGGGGACATATATACAACATAAACAAACAGAAAGGGGAGGGAAAAAATGGGGGAAACGAGGGTGGCCCCTAAAAAAGGCCTTTAAACTTAAAGCATCAAACTTGTACATATAATATAAATATGCCAAGTGCCTGGTGGGACCAAAACAAAGCTACATAATGGCATAAACGTGGCGGGCGCACTGGACCGAAGTCCCGTGGGCTTGCAAACAGGTATGCATTCAAAGAAAAAGATCTGTACTATCTATATCTACCAATATACGTTTGACTTCTTATTGACAATTCGTGGCTCTAAAACAGGGCTCGACAAACCCCGGGCGCCAGGTCGCCATGGCGACCAGGAAATCAGACCTGGCGCCCGGGTGCTGTTTGTCACAGGGAGCCCTTGCCGGCTGCCATCCGTTACACGCAGCGCGAGGGGAGAAAGTCTGTTCGGATCACACAGACTGTAAGCTCCGCCCCCTCGCGCAACACGTTGTAGTGCCGAGTGTCACGTGACAACTCGGCACTTAGCAGAAACCGAAAGAGGATCGGGCTCCAGCATAAATGTCCCCCTCCCCTGCAATGAGGTAAGCAGCAGGGAGGGAGGACACCGTAAAAAATACAATTTTTGTGTTTTTTTTTTTTTTAAAGAGCAAAAATGTGTGAAGGTAACTGGCTGTGTATGTGGTCTGTGTGTATGTATGAGTGAATGTAACTGGCTGTCTATGTGGTCTGTGTGTATGTATGAGTGAATGTAACTGGCTGTCTATGTGGTCTGTGTGTATGTATGAGTGAATGTAACTGGCTGTCTATGTGGTCTGTGTGTATGTATGAGTGAATGTAACTGGCTGTCTATGTGGTCTGTGTGTATGTATGAGTGAATGTAACTGGCTGTCTATGTGGTCTGTGTGTATGTATGTGTGAATGTAACTGGCTGTCTATGTGGTCTGTGTGTATGTATGTGTGAATGTAACTGGCTGTGTATGTGGTCTGTGTGTATGTATGAGTGAATGTAACTGGCTGTCTATGTGGTCTGTGTGTATGTATGAGTGAATGTAACTGGCTGTGTATGTGGTCTGTGTGTATGTATGAGTGAATGTAACTGGCTGTCTATGTGGTCTGTGTGTATGTATGAGTGAATGTAACTGGCTGTGTATGTGGTCTGTGTGTATGTATGAGTGAATGTAACTGGCTGTCTATGTGGTCTGTGTGTATGTATGAGTGAATGTAACTGGCTGTCTATGTGGTCTGTGTGTATGTATGAGTGAATGTAACTGGCTGTGTATGTGGTCTGTGTGTATGTATGAGTGAATGTAACTGGCTGTCTATGTGGTCTGTGTGTATGTATGAGTGAATGTAACTGGCTGTCTATGTGGTCTGTGTGTATGTATGAGTGAATGTAACTGGCTGTCTATGTGGTCTGTGTGTATGTATGAGTGAATGTAACTGGCTGTCTATGTGGTCTGTGTGTATGTATGTGTGAATGTACCTGGCTGTGTATGTGGTCTGTGTGTATGTATGTGTGAATGTAACTGGCTGTGTATGTGGTCTGTGTGTATGTATGAGTGAATGTAACTGGCTGTGTATGTGGTCTGTGTGTATGTATGAGTGAATGTAACTGGCTGTGTATGTGGTCTGTGTGTATGTATGAGTGAATGTAACTGGCTGTGTATGTGGTCTGTGTGTATGTATGAGTGAATGTAACTGGCTGTCTATGTGGTCTGTGTGTATGTATGAGTGAATGTAACTGGCTGTCTATGTGGTCTGTGTGTATGTATGAGTGAATGTAACTGGCTGTCTATGTGGTCTGTGTGTATGTATGAGTGAATGTAACTGGCTGTCTATGTGGTCTGTGTGTATGTATGAGTGAATGTAACTGGCTGTCTATGTGGTCTGTGTGTATGTATGAGTGAATGTAACTGGCTGTCTATGTGGTCTGTGTGTATGTATGAGTGAATGTAACTGGCTGTGTATGTGGTCTTTGTGTATGTATGAGTGAATGTAACTGGCTGTCTATGTGGTCTGTGTGTATGTATGAGTGAATGTAACTGGCTGTGTATGTGGTCTGTGTGTATGTATGAGTGAATGTAACTGGCTGTCTATGTGGTCTGTGTGTATGTATGAGTGAATGTAACTGGCTGTCTATGTGGTCTGTGTGTATGTATGAGTGAATGTAACTGGCTGTCTATGTGGTCTGTGTGTATGTATGAGTGAATGTAACTGGCTGTCTATGTGGTCTGTGTGTATGTATGAGTGAATGTAACTGGCTGTCTATGTGGTCTGTGTGTATGTATGAGTGAATGTAACTGGCTGTCTATGTGGTGTGTGTGTGTGTGTGTGTAAATGTAACTGGCCGTGTATGTGGTTTGTGTGTGTGTGAATGTAACTGGCCGTGTATGTGGCGTGTGTGTGTGAATGTAACTGGCTGTGTATGAATGTAACTGGCTGTGTATGAATGTAACTGGCTGTGTATGAATGTAACTGGCTGTGTATGAATGTAACTGGCTGTGTATGTGGCGTGTGAATGTAACTGGCTGTGTATGGTTGGTATATGTGACTGTCTCCGTGCGTTTATGATTTTGTGATGTGCCGTTGTCTGGCTCCTAAATTTTTTAGCTGGCTCCTAAAACTTAATTAAATTTGTCAAGCCCTGCTCTAAAAGGCAACCCCGTGCTTGACGGTAAAGCTTAAATAATGTGCCCAATATGGTCTTTCTAAGTAACTCTTTTTTTTTTTTGTATAAACATTGAGTACAACCCTATTCAGGGCAGTTTTATAAATAACAGGCAGCATAAGTTGTGTTCTGGCTGGTGTTCCCAAAATCAAACATAAGGATATCACACACAAAAATAACGTACCAGAAGAGAGCTAATGCCCCAGGGGTCCCGGCTTATATACATCAATAACATATATCAGATATTCAGGGTCTTAGAAAAAGAAACCAGTGTGCAAAACAGTTGAATAAACACTTTAACTTCGCTAGCAGCAAAACACATTAGGCTAAAACAATCAGACACACATAACCGGAGATCTTCTCACGCATGCTGTACCCTCCGGTAGGTATCCAAGTCATGAAATCAACCAGCACAGAGAAAATTGTTGGCGGTGAGAACTTTGTTAGACATAAACGTTCACAGTGATCAAGAAGAGAGAAGGGAGTTAAGCTGATGTATCACCATCCCGAATCCGTCATTATCTTGAAGTCCTTTCTTGCCTCCATCCGACCATTCCAGCGCCACTTTCCTAAGTTGAGATGTGGAAGGCACTTGTGATGTTGAAGGATAGTTCATACCCCATCGATCCAACAGGATTAGGCCATCTTCGGGCGAGTTGACAACTTTGTTAATTCCATCTTTGAATATTAGCAATTTAGTTGGGAACCCCCACGCATACTTCACGGAGGCTTATCTCAAGGCACTGGTGATTCTTCCAAAGTCTCTCCGTCTATTCATTGTCCACTGGGACAGGTCACTGAAGAACTGTAAATGAGCATATTTCTCAGGTAACAATTCCTTCCCTCTAGTCGCTCGCATAATCGTTTCCTTCGCATCGTAAAAATGGATTCTGGCAATCACGTCTCTCGGGAGATTACCATAGATCCTCTTGGGCTTCGGCAGTCTATGAGCCCTGTCTATGGACAGTTCTAACGGTGAAAGATCTGGTGCTAGGATGTGAAATAGGTCTAGCAGGTAAGCAACAAGGTCATCCGTTAGAATCTCCTCTGCAATGCCCCTGATTTTCATGTTGTTGCGGCGCTACCTATCCTCCAGGTCCGCCATCTTCAATTCCATCCAGTGATACTTGAGATCCAATGAGATATGAGCGTCAGTGAGGTTATTGTGAGCACCTGCGAGCTCCTCAACCTTAGTCTCCAGCTGAGCCGTTCACTCTCCGATTTATTTAATGTCCCTACGAATATCTTTGGACAACTTCTGCATGTCCGATTGGATCGATTTCTTTAAATTCAGGATCAGCATTTTAAGAGATGGGTCTTCACCCTCCATGCAATGTTGGCTCTGTTCGTCCGCTTCTGAGTCTGACGGATCGTCTTTTCGCGGGTCCGGCAAACCTCCGCCATCTTGCGCTTCAGGCCTCCTGCCCGCTCTCGGGGTAAAAAACTCTGTCTGTCTTTCTTCCCTTTGTTGGACATTGCCTGCTGTTCTTTAGGCTTTCCCATGATCAAATATAACAAAAATCTTCTCTTTTTCCGTAGTAGATGAGTTTAGTATCCGTAACAACCTGCTGCGGCCCGGGAGCTCGGTCTCACCACGTCTTACTCCATGCACTAGCAGGCCACGCCCCGATAATTTCTCTTTTAACCCCTTGGCGACACAGGACGGACTAGGTCCGTCCTGTGTGCCGAGGCGTTAGTGACACAGGACGGACCTAGTCCGTCCTGTGTCAAAACGAGCACTGAAAGCGGAGTTTTTCCGCTTTCAGTGCTCAAGCCGCATTGTAACGATGCTTCCGTGTGGAAGCATCGTACAATGCTAAAAAAAATGCCCGTCGGCATTTCGATCGCTCCGGAGAGCGATCGAAATTCCGGTTTTAAAGGCACAGTGCCTTTAAAACGCGGGCATTTCAAAAATGAGCATAGGAAGCGAATCTTTCGCTTCCTATGCTCAGAAAGTGTTTCTGATTGCTTTGCAAGTCGAGGCAATCAGAAACACAAAAAAAAAATGCACGATCTTGGTCACTGGGTGACCAAGATGGCGCTGCCCTTCTAAGGGCAAGAGCACAGGAGGCAGGAAGTACCTGCTTCCTGTGCTCTCTGGCTGTCACACGATTGCCTCTTCACAGCTCTGCTGAACATCCCCACTGACTGGTCAGATCAATATTAACTCTATATTGATCTGACCAGTTATGATCTGCCTCCCTCTCCTCACATTTTTTTTAGTGAGGGAGAGAGACAGATCAAAGTAAGAAAAGTAAGTAAAAGTAAAAAAAACAATAAATACACAACACACGAATATTAAAACAATAAAACATTTTTTATTAAAGCAATTCCCTGCGTTTAACCCCTTTCCTGCCACTGATCTTGCGTAAGCAGTGATCGTGCACATCAGCGCATTTATTTTTGCTGTTTGTGCATTTTTTAGGGGTTAATTTTTTTTGTACTGTAATTTATTACAGTACTACAAAGGCTCTTCTAAGAGTTATTAACCCCTTCTTTGCCGTCGATCACTGCTTACGCAATGATATTGACGCCAAAGCAATTTTTATCTGTCTGCATATTTTTTTTTATTTTTTACACATACCCGCTAGGGGATTACATGGAAAGTAAACATATTTGAGATTTTTTTTTTTTTTAAGCTGCCTGCGCGCATAGCGATCAGTAACAGCGAATTAGTGGCAAAGGCGGTTTGGTGATTTCTCAATTAAGCTCACCATTCGCCCTGGTCAGATCAAAATTGGTCGGATCAATATTCACAAAAATTGATCTGCCTCCCTCTCCTCACTTACATTTTTGTGACGGAAAGAGACAGATCAGTATTAGTGATATAAATTAATATTTTATAAAATTGTCAGGTTTTATGAAAGTCTTTCACTGTGTATTAACCCCTTCCCTGCCATTCATCACTGTATAAGCAGTAATCTTGCACAGCAACAGTATGTTTTGCTGTCTGCACTGTTTTATGGATTAATTACTTTGTACTGTAATGTATTACAGTACTAGATAGGCTCTTCTAAGAGCTATTAACCCCTTCTTTGCTCGAGATCACTGCTTACGCACTGATTCTGAGGCCGCGGACTCAGGGTTCGATTTTGACCCTGGTCAGCTTTCTGATACATCATCTAGTGATGTATCGGTAGCTGCTGAGCCCTTGCCACAAGGAGTGATGGGGGTCTACCGTTTAAAAAATATATGGTTTGGTGGGGGTAAATTACATTGGCTGGCTTAAAAGATATATCCCATATAGGACACGGACGCAGGTTGACTACATGTCAAAATTCCAAGT
Source organism: Pelodytes ibericus (assembly GCA_036172795.1). Taxonomy (NCBI): domain Eukaryota; kingdom Metazoa; phylum Chordata; class Amphibia; order Anura; family Pelodytidae; genus Pelodytes; species Pelodytes ibericus. The sequence continues at coordinate 45,183,079 of CM069866.1, read as the reverse complement.
TGGAATTTTGAGATGCGCATCTCACAAATGTTGCCTTCTAGCCAAAAAACAAACCAACAAACCTATGCATGGGTGCTATCCCTGTACTCGGGAGATGTTGCTGAACACATATGGGGTTGTTGTTTGGCAGTGACATATACTGAAATCTGTGAATTCATGCCTGAAGTGCAATGTATGTGGGAAAAAAACCTCCCAAAAAAGTACTACCACATCTTTTACAAAGGCTGGTGGTAGAATTAGTACCTATACAGTATTAAAATACCACCATTTGAAACACCTTAGGATGTCTATTTTCCAAAAATATATGGTTTGATGGGGTACAATTCATTGGACGGCTTCAAAAATGTTCCAAATGGAACATGGGCGCAGGCTGACTACATGTCAAAATTCCAGGTTGGAATTGCGCACCCCCTAGATGTGGCCTTTTAGCCCCAAAACAAACCAACAAACCTATGCATGGGGGGTATCCCTGTACTCAGGAGATGTTGCTGACCACATATTGGGGTGTTGTTTGGCACTGACACATAATACGATCTGTGAATTCATGCCCGAAGTACAATGTATGTGAAAAAAAATTACCACCCAAAACATTGACATAGGCTGGTAGTATAATTAGTGCATGGAAAGTGTTAAAATACTACTATTTGAAATACCCTAGGGTGTCTAGTTTTCAAAAATATATGGCTTTGTGGGGTAGAATACACTTTCTGGCTTCAAAAATGTCCCAAATTGGACATGGGCGAAGATTTTCTGGACGTCAGAATTCCAAGTTGGAAAACCAAAAAGCGCACCTCACAAATGTGGCCTTTTAACCCACAAATAACCTAACCAACCTATACATGGGTGGTATCCCTGTACTCAGGAGATGTTGCTGAACACATATTGAGGTGTTGTTTGGCACTGACATATAACAGGATCTGTGAATTCATGCCCAAAGTACAATGTATGTGAAAAAAAATTACTACCCAAAACATTGACATAGGCTGGTAGTATAATTAGTGCATGGAAAGTGTTAAAATACTACTATTTGAAATACCCTAGGGTGTCTAGTTTTAAAAAATATATGGCTTTGTGGGGTAGAATACACTTTCTGGCTTCAAAAATGTCCCAAATGGGACATGCGCACAAGTTTTCTGCATGTCAGAATTCCTAAATGTGGCCTTTTAGCCCCAAAACAAACCAACAAGCCTATGCATGGGTGATATCCCTGTACTAAGGAGATGTTGCTGAACACATATTGAGGCGTTATTTGGAAATACCCCTTCACATTTTAAGGTAATGTTTACCTAAATTGCAATCTATGTGAAAAATTAAAAAACAAAGTTTTTTTGCTGCAAACTTTGGCATAGATTGGTGGTAAAATGGCTACATGAAATGTGTCAAAATACCCCAAGTTAATTGCCCTGAGTGGTCTAGTTTTCAAAAATATGTACATGTTGGGGGTCATTCATGGTTTTAGTACAGAAATCAGTGTTACAATGTCACTATCACTAATTTTGAAAAATAGGATTTTAAAATAGCTTTGCACTACTTATAGTTCTGGCCCTGTAACATGAATAAAAAAACAAAAAACCATAAAACATGGACTATTTCTGAACTCAGGACATATATTAGAAACTATATAGCAGTGTTTTTTTGTTGTCTCTTGTACATGAGTATACGATTTTTCAAATAAAAGTCATAAAAAATTTTTTTTTTACATTTTTTTGCCATATTTTATTATTTTTTTTACATCAAATTATATGCAATTATCAAAACAATGGTATCAAAAGAAAGCCCTTCTTATAACGATAAAAACGATATATAGTTTGTGCGGGTACACTAAATGAGACAGAAATAAATTACAGCAAAACACAAACTCCTCAGAAATGTTAAAACAGCCCATGTCACCAAGCGTCGGACAAGCCAAAAGAGTCATGTCACTAAGGGGTTAAATTTGTCTTTATTAATTTTCTTTGTTAGTTAAAAATACAGTAGGATTAGTATAAAACATACAAAAATATAGCTATACATTCTATTTCTTCTTCCAGGTGGTAGTATTATCATCAGGTAAAAATGAGTATTATTTACCAAGATAATTAATTTAGTTTCTCTGTGTTGGGAGCGGGATCAATTTACTTTGGATTTCTGACTATCCTGGGTCCCATCTACCACCTATTATTAGTATGGGGGTGAGAGGCTACTACATACTATAAAACTTCCAAGTATTTATTTTCCGTTGGGGAGTCTGTCTCGTTTTTGTGTTAAGTGTTTGCGAACGTACGAAATATTTAGGCCTATTAGGATTGTATATTCTTATGAAGTTCTTCCACCCAACCTTATATTCAATATCCCTTATTCCTATCATACACTACCCCCCAACTAATCCCCCGTGCACCTCAGAATGAAAGTATTCCTCGGAGCTTATCCACCTGACCCATGTTTCTATGATTATCCTATAATGTTCGTACCACCAGTTTAGCTTAATACATATTCACATTCATCCTTTCATTCATCCAGGCACTTCCATCAATTTTCCCTCCTCTCTCCCCGAGCACCACCCCAATTTAGATTTGTTATATCCTGCCTCCCAGGGTCACCTCAAGTCCTCATATCGGTCCAGTTAGCCCAAATCTTAAGATAGTAATCTCGGGACCGTTTGTCTTTCCAATAGAAATACCTTTCTGCCCCGGCCTGGGTTCCAATTTGCCTTCCTAGTAGCCTGCCACGCACTGTGCCATTTCCGTAGTGGTTCATCCAAATGAGAGGTCTCTCTCCCATCTCACCAGTGCCCAAGATTTGGTCTGTGTTTGGAGATTTTCCAGAAAAACAAGCAGCTTGGAGATCATTTTATCAGGAGTAACAAGAACGCTCCCGAGGGGGAACTGCAGTGCCTATCATGCTCAGCCAAGTGGGCATCATTTATGGGGGGACCATACTGCCTATCACAGCCAAGCTGGCATTTATGAGGGGGCTGCACTGCCTATCATGCTCAGCCAAGCTGGCATTTAGGGGGGACTGCAGCTGACATGATAGGCAGTGCTGGATGATATGACTGACATTATTCAGTCACAGGGCAGTAATTTATAATGCTCTTGTGTACACTAGGATCTCTAATGCAACACATTGCCTGATTGCATCACTAAACAGGAAATCATATTCCAATTCTTATTGGCTGCTGCTGGGAAAATAAACTCCATTAGAAGCCTAAGTGAGACGCCCATTGAGTGGGCTGTCCTGAAACTCTACAAATGTGCATTTTCATCTAAGTGTAATATCTTCATTTTTTAAGTAATGCAAAATATAAAATATGCATTTTAAAGTACTTTAATATGCACTAAAATGTTGAGGAGGCATTTTGGGCACTAGACAGTTCCTTTAATTCACAATATTTGAGTCATGTTATAGGTCAGTGGTCAAATATTATGTTTTGGGGAATTGAACAGTCTATTTTCATAATAATGTTTGTTTTACCATGTTTTACAGTCTGTCACTCACACACACTCTCACTCACGCTGACATACGCCCACTCTCACTCACGCTGACATACGCCCACTCTCACTCACGCTGACATACGCCCACTCTCACTCACGCTGACATACGCCCACTCTCACTCACGCTGACATACGCCCACTCTCACTCACGCTGACATACGCCCACTCTCACTCACGCTGACATACGCCCACTCTCACTCACGCTGACATACGCCCACTCTCACTCACGCTGGCATAGGCACATTCACTCACGCTGGCATAGGCACATTCACTCACACTGACATAGGCACACTCTTTCTCACACTGACATAGGCACATTCACTCACACTGACATAGGCACATTCACTCACACTGACATAGGCACACTCACTCACACTGACATAGGCACACTCACTCACACTGACATACGCACACTCACTCACACTGACATACGCACACTCACTCACACTGACATACGCACACTCACTCACACTGACATGCACACACTCACTCACACTGACATGCACACACTCACTCACACTGACATGCACACACTCACTCACACTGACATGCACACTCACTCACACTGACATACGCACACTCACTCACACTGACATACGCACACTCACTCACACTGACATACGCACACTCACTCACACTGACATGCACACACTCACTCTGATACATGCACACTCACTCACACTGACATACGCACACTCTCACTCACACTGACATACGCACACTCACTCACACTGACATATGCACACTCTCTCTCACACCGACATATGCACACTCTCTCTCACACCGACATACGCACACTCTCTCTCACACCGACATACGCACACTCTCTCTCACACTGACATACGCACACACTCACTCACACTGACATATGCACATTATCACTCTCCGTTTTTACCTGCTCAGCGCTGCAAGCATCTCTCTCAGCCAATCACGGGAAGTTTCGGAACTCTCAGCCAATCAGGAGAGTTGAAAAGTCTCACACGATTGGCTGAGACCTTCTTCAATCAAGGAACACAGAAAAAAAAAAGACCGCTGCATGGAGCAGCAAAGTGCCACCTCTGCCAGGGCGCTGTCTGGGGCAGCTGCCCCGCTCTGCCCCATTACAGGGCCGGCCCTGATGGTAGGGCGTCTGTGCTCCAGAGAGATCTCACCAGCCAGCGTCTTTGCTGGAATTTTTTTTTTTAAGGGGCAGCATTTTTAGCCAACTCACTGGCAAGTGCTGCTCAAGACACTTGCCTTTTTTGCCTTGCTTTAAATAAAACTATACTGGACATACTACACTATTTTGGATTTTGTGTATTTTCTTATATTACGTATAATAACATCTTGAAGAATTTATTAAATAAGACAATGTACTAATCATCTAGCATGATCAGGCAATGAGACATAATTATTTTTATATATGTGGTTCCATGTAATTGGTGGGGTCATTTTATTTTATAAGTGCACCTTTTCACTTTAATTCAGTTTGTTTTGCTATTTGCTGTTTTTGTGTTTCTGTGTGCATTGTGTGTGCTGGGGCATGTCCTGGGGTGGTAGGGCAATTCATGGGTATGCAATATGGTTTATGGTGCATATGCTGGGGTAAGTCCTGAGTCCGCATTGTGGGTGCTGGGTTTATGTCATGTGTCTGCAATGTGGGTGCTGGGGTCATAACATGGGTGTGCAAGGTGGGTTATGGGGCATATCCTGGGTGTGCAGTGCTGGTGTTTGGGCATGTGCTGGGTGTGCAGTGTGGGTGTTTGGGCATGTGCTGGGTGTGCAGTGTGGGTGTTTGGGCATGTGCTGGGTGTGCAGTGTGGGAGTTGGGGCATGTTCTGGCTGTGCAATGTGGGTAATGCGGCATGTCCTGGGTATGCAATGAGGGTGCTGGGGCATGTCCTGGGTGTGCAAGGTGGTTTTATGGCAAGGGATGTGGGGGGAAATAATGAAAGGATTGCAGGGGAAATTGAATGGGGGAAGAGAGTGCATAGACGCTTTGTACTGTAAGGGACCCCAAAATTTCTGTCCCCGATGCCCACTCAGATACCCCTTCGACTTTAAAAGGCTATTGAGCGTGACCACAATGCCCCGAATAATACCATGCTGCATTTTTTACTAGATTTGTCTTCCATAAAGGTACACCGTTATGGTATAATAAACTATTTTTGTCAGCAGTGAGTTAAATAAAACCCATTATCACATTGATCTATTTTATATGGATTTATTTTTTCTTGTGGCTTTTTGCAATGCTTAAGTATAATTAGTTTAAATAAGCTTGTGCACACTAAGTATATAAAAAAAACTTGTTTTCACTGTATAACTGTGCCAAATCTGTTACTCTATAACTGGAATAAAATATATCATGACTACAACGTTGTGATGATTTTTAGAGACTGTATTAATATTACAACATCCTGAAGTCATGTACATTGATTAAATGCATTCCTCTCAGTGCTGATGCTCACCATGCATCAAATGGAGAAAATAATTATACTAATTATAAAATTATGTAGACTTTTTTCACATACAGCACTCAAGTAGTTAATCGTGCAACATATGTATTCCCAACAATTATGAACATACAGTTGATATCATTTTATAAGCATATGACATGAGCACCAACTGTGACTATCAGTTTTTGGCCACCTTAAGTGTTCAATATAAACTGACCACAGTGTTAATGGAATTATTGTGTTACATATAAATGGAGAAACAAAGTCACCATAAGAGTTTATCTAATATGACAGCAGATCTGATTCACCGCAATTGGCTGTGACGTGGAAGGTTTATACAATCATATATTTACTATATAAGTATTTATATAAGTATTTAGACACGCTATCAAGATGCCTTGTCTGTTTTTTCTCTGAAAGAACTGCATACTTTTGAGTAGTACAGCAATATGCCAAATTTGTAATGTCTTGGGGTGTTCAGACAGGTTCCTTATTATTTGTATAATCCTTCTTTACTGAAAACAGAACTGTTCAATCTCAGAATACATAAAGGGCCACCAAAATACTCTTTTGAGGAGGTCAACTGTCTTTTTGCTTCCTCCATGACCAGCTGCAGTTGTATCATTTCTGGTTTCTTGTTTTAAAAAGAGGTGGTCAAGGAGATGAAACAAGTAGGTGATAAGATAGGAGAAGAGGAGGATGGGTCACACATTGTGTTCTTGTAATTTCTAGAGAGTACATCAGCTTTCATGTTTTTTGACCCAGGGCGGTATGTGATTTTCATGTGAAACCGGCACAAATAAAGTGACCACCTGGCTAGATGGGAACAGAAATGTTTTGTGGTTTGTAAATATTCAAGGTTCCTATTATCAGTGTATATTATTATAGGGTACTTTTCCCCTTCCAATAGGTGCCTCCACTCCTCCAGAGCCCGTTTTATGGCTAGCAATTGCTTTTCTTCCACAATGTAATTTCTTTCTGGTGGAGATAGTCTTTTGGAGTAAAAGGCCACCAGATGCAACTGTTGTTTTTCACCCGTTCTTTGTGAAAGAATGGCTCCTGTTGCAGAATCTTAAGTGTCAACTTCCAAGACATATTGTTTGTCAGAATCAGGTAAGATCAAGATAGGAGCAGCAGTAAACATCTGTTTTAGGGTGTCAAATGCGTGCTGTGTTTGTGGTGTCCAGTGGAAGCACTGTGACTTTTTGGTTAAGGCAGTCAAGGGTTGTGTGATGGAGGAGAAATTTCTTATAAATTTTCTTTAAAAATTTGAAAAAGCAAGGAATCTGTGGACATCCTTTTTGTTCACAGGTGTTGGCCACTCGTGAATGGTGTGAAGTTTGTGAGGGTCCATTTCCAGGCTGTGTGGGGTAATGATATAGCCAAGAAATTCTACGGAATTGACATGAAATGTGCATTTTTCCAAAATAGCATATAATCGTTGTTCTCTCAAACGTGCTATAACCATTGTGACGCGTTTCTTATGTTCCTCAAGCAAGGAGGAAAAAACAAGGATATCATTGAGGTATACAACCATGAATTGATCCAGATAATCACAGAATATGTCATTTAGAAATCCTTGAAATGTAGCGGGTGCATAACCAAGGCCGTCTTCGTATACGGACAAGGTTGGATGCACCTCTTAAATCTATTTTTGTGTATACACTTGCAACAGACGTGTTCCAACAATTCAGGAATTAAGGGTAATGGGTACTGGGTATTTTTTTTTATAGTGATCTGATTTAATTCTCTATAGTCAATGCATGGATGAAGACCACCATTATTTTTCTCAACAAAAAATATTGGAGCTCCTGCAGGCGATGTGGATGGCTGTATGAACCCATTTTTAAGGTTGTCATCTATGTAATCTTTGAGAACATGTAATTTGGGTTCTGACAACAGGTAGATCTGGCCGAAAGGTATAGCAGCATTCTGTATGAGGTCAATTGGGCAGTCAAAAACACAGTGAGGAGGTAGGTTATCAGCGCCTTTTTTCTCTAACACCTCTGTGAATGATTGATATTCGAACTGGGAGGTAGAGTAGGCGTTTGTAGGTTGGTGTATTCATACAGAGATATAGTAGGACAAGGGAGGTATTGATGTTGGCTGTAACAGGTCTAGAGGCAATGCTCCAATAGGATTAATTAAAGTTAAAGTTCCTTTATCCCATTGTATGGAGGGGCTGTGTAGTCTCGGCCATGGAAGACCTAGAATAGCTGGAAAAAGAGGTAATTCTGCAACGGAACTGTTCAAGAAGTGCGGGTTCATTATAACCTGTTTCTATAGCCAGACATCTGAATTCCGTAACATACTCCTCTACTGGCAGATTCCATGTTTGAAATGATGTAGGGATAACTGAGCGGAGGTTGTTTTTTCGGGTCATAATACATGGCTTCCATAGCCCTAATGATGGAGTGCCATGTCTCATGAAGAGGGCTGTTAGTACGGATAAGATGATGTGCCCACACTTGTGGTTCTCCAATTAACAAGGATATCACCGAATGGATCATAACCTAGTCTGTGGTATGTGTTTTAGGTTTCAGAGAAAACAGAACCTGGCATGCCATAATAAAGCATTGGTATTGGGTTTGATCTTCACCAAACTTTTCTGGCATAGGTATTTGTGTTTAGTATTCAGATATAGCACCCTCATAACCGATAGGAGGAGCAGCAAACCGGACATTTTCAGCTGAAGTAGAAGGTGAAGGTTGCAGGGTTTGTACATGATTGTGGAGTTGTGGTTGTCCTGTGTGTAGCTCTTGGCCGGATAAGTTAAGATTAGCAAGCTGCTGAGTGAGGGCAGCGATGGCTTCAACTCTTCCTGCGGACTCCATGAATGGCTTAGGTAATATGTTATGCCGGAATTCTCTTACCACAATAAGTGGATTCCAGATCCAGGAGAAACATTGCACTCTCGTACAAATGAGCACCATCCCCATAGTTGGAGATGAGACAACAAGGGAAAGGTGATTGTGCACGAGGGTAACTTGTAATCCAATAGCTTGGTACAGATGGGCAAATTCAGAAATGTGGTCGTAGAAAGTATGCAAAGGGTAGGGTACCTTGTAATCCAATAGCGTGGTACAGATGGGCAGAAATCAAGAATGTGGTCAGGAGGGTATGCAGAGGTGGGGGTTGGCAGCAGAGATTCAGATACGAAGAAAAACAGGCAAAAGTTCCAAAATACTTGAAGGCAATTGTCAGGATACAACAGCAGGCTCAGAAATGCTAACTGGCAGCTTAACATTAACTAAGCACTGAGAGAGTGAAGAGGTAAGGTTTTTATAGGCAGCAGCTGAGTGGCAATGATTGGGAATAGTGTTTCCAGGTGGTCTGTGTTGAACTGTTGCTATGGGATTACCATAGCAACAGAAACTCTTCTGTGAAAAGGCCACACCCGTGACCCCTTTGAAACTCTGTTACCAAGGAGGAGGAGTGTTCCAGTGTAAAAGTGTATATGTTAAGGTTCTGACCAACCCCTGGAGTCCAATGCATGACAGCCAGTCTACTTGATCAGAGCTGCATTATGCGGTGATGTGGCCACCAATGGCCTTTGGACTCTAGAGGGGAAAAGTCTTGATATTGCCTGGTACTCATTGCAGGTTATTTTACCACACAAAGTTTCACCAAGGACCAGACACACTGCTCTCAGGGGTCCGTTACGTCACTTGGCTGGGTGGCTGTTGCTCCAAGCTTTTGACGGAGTTGACCAAGGACCTCTACCAGTACTGTTTAGATCATCACCTGTCTATCTTGGGGAGGGACACTCTGTCATTTGTTCCCACCCCCACTGGAGAGACACAGATGACTGGAGTTCACACCTTTTGGGTGTTTTCAATGCCTCAACTAGCTTTGCAGTCCTTTCCAGATGCACCTTTTCGCATCCAGGATAAATCGCCAGAATGCAACATTCTTGAGCTGGATGCCGGATCCGTTGTTGTCAGTTGTGGGATTTCTCCAGGCCTTTCCAACATTCTCAGTGATACTCAGAACTCTTCATCTGGTGAGGTTGCAGGGCACCAAAATTCTTCTTTGGCAGACTCAACCGTTGTTTCCCTGTTCCCTCCTCTTACCGACATTTCAGGATCTCCTTGTGGACTCGCAGCGGAATCTTCATCCGTTGATTCTGCCTGGACAGTTTCAGGGGATTGTGGGACATGTCAGGGTTATCGCGATCTCCTCTGGGACTCTTGGGCTCCAGGTACCAAAAAGTCTTACAATCATGCTTGGAGGACTTATCATAGCTAGTGTTTGGAACACCAGCTTAATTATTTTACTGCTCCTACAGTGGCTATCCTTTCGTAGCCTCTTTATTTACGCCGGATAAATCATATTGGACAATTAACATCTTTGGTTTGGCGTTTTCAGCGGCTCACGTCCTGCTTCAGGGCTTGGGAGTGGGCAAGTATCTGTCGCTATGCCATATGCTTCGGGGCATTCGATCAGCTCGGCCTCCCTCTGCTCATTATTCTTCCTTTTGGGATATTTCCCATGTTCTTTGTTTTGTGGAAAGCTGACCAGATAATCTCCTGTCCTTGCAACAGCTTTCTGCTAACTTGCCCTTTTGTTCTGTCTTGTGTCGTGCGGACGTTCGTGCTTTCGACACGGATTCCTATTCCTTCTCTTGTGTAGGGGTGACAGTTCTCCGAGAAATAGTAACAAAGTCTCATTCTACTTTCTACTATTTCTTATCCATATTTTCCTGATCACTCCAGACTCTGTGTCGCTCACTGTGTCCACTGGTATCTGTCTTCCATGGTGTCACTCCACTCTTTCATGTCTTCTTATTCCGACCTTGGGCTCATGTATGGACCTCACAACTGTACCGGCATTAACATTGCAAATACAAAGCCTCCTGCTTTGCCATAAAATTGGGGATTATTCTAGCCTTGGTGTAGAAATAATCAGAATTTTATTAAAGACAGTGGGCGAGTATTTCCCTCCCTTTCTTATTTTTCCCATCCCATTATAACAAATTTGTTTTGTATTATGATTTTTTTGTGCTTCTCCTGACTGGCACACCAAAGAAAGTGGATGTGGGAGTGTTCACTGGGGTCTTTTAAACTGTTTACAGTTTACTGATTGGTTGGTTTAGTATCCGTATGTTAACTGTTTTGCTGTAAAGAAGGATCAAGAGTCCCCTCATGTCTTTAATAAAATTCAGACTGAGTAGTGGTGATATGCTGTAATCGGACTTGTTTGTCCTGCACACACCACTCTTGGATTTAGATCTGGAGAATTAGCAGGCAAAGCCAACAACTTGAACTCATTGAGGCCAGTGCCATCAGGGAATACAGTTTCCATGAAAAGGTGTACATAGCCTGCAACAATGCTTAGGTAGGTGGTACTTATCAAAGTAACATCCATATGAATGTCCGAACATTTCCCAAGGCATCACACTGCCTCCGTTGGCTTGCCACCTATCAGTGGCCACAATGTTATGTCTGATTGGTGTATATATTATAATATGGATAGCATTATGCATTTTAAATATGAATTGAATTGATGTATATTTTTCTAAAACATTTTAATATTCTGAACAAAAGTTATACATATTTTAAAGGACAACATTTAGGATGCAGTGTCTCTATATTTGATAGTTTTTCATTACCTTGTAGGTACCCTATGCCCTGTAAGTGCATTTACATCAATTAGTATGGTGTACCACCTGCTGTGGAATTGAGTACAAGTAGCTGTATATATTGTTAAATGATTTTTCAGGTTCCTTTGTGAGTAGTATTCTTATTGAGTTGTGTTTCATTTAAAACCTAATATAGAGAGAAGAAAGCTTTGCTGATGGATTTCCAGGAAGCACCATCATCTATAGAAAGTATACCTGATAATGGATGTCTCATCACAGCCAACACAGACAAGGTTTTGCACACTTTTCATTTAGTATTTTTTTTTAACTAATCATTTTAGTTAAATAAGTCATGCTCTCAGTACTCTAATTATTGTAACTTTCAGTACATCTGTGATATAATTGACCAACTTATTAGACTTTGTGAATCCCTGCATATAGCCTTATGGTAGAAGTGTAATTATTCCACCCCAGGTAACTGTGGATTACAACCTCCTTATACCTCCCTATATCAGTGTAGCAAACTTATCTTTTTTGTACAGTGAAACCCCCTTATCCACAGCTTCATCAGCTGCGTTTTTTTTTTACCAGGTTTTAAGGCCTCGGTTGACCATGGCCTTAAGTAACTCGTTTGGGAATTAATTGTCCCTTTGTTTAGTGTACCTATGCTGGATATGCAAATTTTTAATGTTTTAAAAATATTTTTTATTTTTAAGTTTACGCTCAAGTAAAATGTACTTACATGTACTTGTGTTCAATTAACTCTTATTTTACTTAAAGGGACATTCCAACTTGTTTAACCCTTCCTGCAATGAAAACTGGACACTACAATATTGGTGTGCATTTTTCACACCATGTAATTTTAACACATTGATACTTTGTCAGAACTGAATATGACTTTAAAGGCACCATGTATCTATTGATTTAGTACACCCACAATTAACCAGCTTTTGACCCCAACCCTAATCATCACCCTAAACCTAAATCTAACACTAGTAGCAATTCTAATTCTAACCCTAACCCAGCTATAACCATAAGTGCAACCCTAACCCTAGATCTCGGGTTAGTTTGGGCTTTTCTGCAATGCTGCGGACTGGCTCTAGAGGCAGCTTAGCAACAGCAGCAGAGCAACGTTTTTTTCCCCCCACACTGGGTAGCGTCATATTGGAAAGGCATGCTGTCATTCAGTATGGTGCATAGGATCGCTCAGTGATGCCTTGATATTGAGGATCATAGCAACAATGGCTAAGCATGTGTAGTGACTGTTGATCCCTGCCTATGTGGGTTTCACCGCAGGACCCACCAGGCTTGTGTCACTAAGTAACAGCTTTTCCATGACGTACCAGGTATATCCATTACCGTAAAGGGGTTAACATAGCCATACATATATAGTCTGTACTTTTTCAAAGAGTCTATTATTAAGTCTATTTAAGATGCAAAATACAGAAAAATTCCCTTCAATCTGTTAGCTGTTTGCTTGTATTATTGTTTTTACCAGTTGAACTAAATACTGAGCACTTTTATTATCAAAAAAATGCTTTTATATATAAAAATAAAGAAACATAGAAAGTGTGGGCAGATAAGAACCATTTGGTCCATCTAGTCTGCCCATTTTTCTAAATATTTTTATTAGTTCCCCAGTTCCCGGTCTTATCTCTAGGATAGACTTGTGCCTATCCCACGCATGCTTAAAATCCTTGACTGTGTTTACCTGTACCACTTCTGCTGGAAGGCTATTCCATACATCCACTACCCTCTCAGTAAAGTAATGCTTCCTGATATTACTTTTATATTGTTGCCCCTCTAATTTAAGACTATGCCCTCTAGTTGTGGTAGTTTTTCTTCTTTTAAATATACTATTTTCCTTTACTGTGTTGATTCCCTTTATGTATTTAAATGTTTCTATAATATCCCCCCGTTATGTCTTTCCTCCAAGCTATACATGTTAAGATGCTTTAACCTTTCCTGGTAAGTTTTATCCTTCAACCCATGAACCAGTTTAGTAGCCCTTCTCTGAACCCTCTCCACCCCTTTTCTATACTCTCTCCAAAGTATCAATATCCTTTTGGAGATAGGGTCTCCAGTACTGCCTACAATACTCCAAGTGAGATCTCACCTGTGCTCTGTACAATTGCATGAGCACTTCCATCTGTCTACTGCTAATACCTCTCCCTATGTAACCAAGCATTTTTCTAGCATTTCCTGCTGCTCTATTACATTGCCTACCTACCTTTATGTCCTCTAAAATTATTACTCCTAAATCCCTTTCCTCAGATGTTGAGTATAGGACCGTACCAAATATTCTATATTCTGCTTTTGGGTATTTACTCAAAAGGTGCATAATCTTGCACTTGTCCACATTATATGTCCGTTGCCACAGCGCTGACCATTTTTCTAGTTTAGCTAAATCATTTGCCATTTGGCTTATCCCTCCATGAACATCAACCCTGCTGCAAATCTTTGTATCATAAGCAAAAAGACATACTTTACCAACAAGACCTTCTGCAATATCACTAATAAAAATATTAAAGATAATGGGTCCAAGTACAGGTCCTACAGGTACCCCACTAGGAACAAGACCTTGCATCGAATATACTCCATTGAAAATAATTTGTTCTGTATGTGTAGCCCGGGTTCACGTCTCTTTTTTCATTTTAGTGTTTCTCTGAGGATAGTGAGGCAGTTGCCCTTACACTCAGTTCTCAGACACATCTGGATGCTGTGCTTGCAAAAAAGTTTCCTGATGGTAGCAACCTACTGTTAAAAGATGAACTGAAATCACCAAAGTTGATGGCAGAAAATGCACAAGGTAAGAGAGAGAATATAAGCATCAATAGCAAGACTCTCAATGGTAGAAGCATATTCAATGCAGGTATTCTATATACTGCATTCCCTCCAACTGCATGCACAACTTTGTCTGTTTTGAGTCACACACTCTCCCCCTATTGCATCCTGCATTATGTTATGTTATGAGATATTTTGGTATATATACAATGTGAGAGGCCTGCCCGTATTATTGAGAAATTGAGGAAATTGTAGGAGAAAAGTCCAGAATTCAATGTTTCAAATTCACTCCAATAAATACAGTGACTCGGCAACATAGGCATGCAAGCTAGCAACTCATTTGCGAACATATTCACTTTGATCCGGTACCCTGCCCTGTCTTCCTCTACTCTTTCTTTTTGGTAACATTTATATCCAAGTCCAAATAGAATTGACAAATGTTGGATGCTCATATGGACAAGGCAAAGACTCTAGCAGAAGATGTGTTACTCTATTACAGGTTGAGTATCCCTTATCCAAAATGCTTTGGACCAGAAGTATTTTGGATAACTGATCATTTTCACCAATAAGATATATTAAAGGCTCTCAGCACTCATGACAAATGCATGTCTCTTAAGGGCACTCTCTCATTGGCGTTAGCGGGGACAGAGGCTGGCACTCACCCTGGTGAATGTCATGCTTCACTGTGGAAGAGGGTGGATCTCCGTTAAATACCAAAGACTGACTTCAAACAGTGCTTGTGTATTGAGCTGCTATCAGTACTTCCCTGTGTTCCCTATATTGTATTGAACCTCCCTGCACTGACCATAGACTGCCTAATGTTTATTCTCTTTTGCTGCCTGCAGCGATCATGGCCGTCCTATCGATGTTGCCCCTGTTCTGTATGTTCTGACCTCAGCTTGACCCTACGACTATTCTTAGCTGCTCCCCTTTGGCCTACTGGACTATCCTCTCTTTCTATAAGCCTCTTCTTCTTGATCTGTTCATGAGTTTGAGGGATAAGTATAGGGGTCAACATTCAAGATCTGCAGCCCTATCCTGCGTCATCAATCATATAGATGGTGGGCAGATTATAGATTGATGCCCTTTGGATGGGCTAAAAAGATCTGCAGAAGTCTAATATTGGCATCATAAGCCATTTGAATGTTGATGGATGAATGTACCACCATGCATTTTTTTTAAATGCTGTCAACATTTTAGGATAGAACTTGGAGAATGGTGACTGAGCTGTTGCAGCTGCAAATCCGATGGCGACACCATGAAATGGATAGCACACAAATATTCTCCATGCCAGTCAGTGAATCATTTTTAGAACCTCTCTTACCACCTCGTACAGGGCCTGAAAGAGGAACTAGAGAGGATGTGGAAAGTGAAGCCCAAAATGGTTCTAATAGTGATAGGAGCACTCAGGGCTGTGACACTTTGTCTCTGACAAAATCTTTATTTATGCCAAAGATGATAACATTGGGTATAGGGATATCAGGATATTCTGGGCTTGTGATTAATTTTCCTCTGTACAATAGCAACTGGACAGGCAGAAGCATCTGGACCCATGGATCTTTGAGCACGTTGTGCATCAGAATGTCTGCAGCCTTTTGTCAACACTTTAGTGCTGTACCTTTGGTGCAGATACTTGACATTGTTTAGAGCAGGGCTTGACAAATGTATCTGAGTTTTAGGAGCCAGCTAAAAAATCTAGGAGCCAGACAACGGCACATAAACACAAACACACGCAGTCACACACAGACACATAGTCTGTCACATCCTTTATTTTGATTTGGAGGACTAGGGTGAAAGTCCTCTCCGTGCACCCTCCACTTCTGAACGCGAAAACCTGTTACACTGTTACTGTTTTTCTACATATACATACAAACACACACACACATCCAGTTAGTCACATACATACACACACACACACACACACACACACATCCAGTCAGTCACATACATACATACATACATACATACACACACACACATCCAGTCAGTGACATACATCAATACACACACACACATCCAGTTAGTCACATACATACACACACACACACACACATCCAGTCAGTGACATACATACACACACACACACACATCCAGTCAGTCACATATATACACACAAAACACATCCAGTCAGACACATATATACACACAAAACACATCCAGTCAGACACATATATACACACAAAAACACATCCAGTCAGACACATATATACACACAAAACACATCCAGTCAGACACACATATACACACAAAACACATTCGGTCAAACACATATATACACACAAAACACATCCAGTCAGACATATATACACACAAAGACATCCAGTCACACATATACACATCCAGGCAGACATATACACAAGACAGCAGGTATTTTAACACTTCCCATGCACTAATTCTACCACCAACCTATGTCAAATGGTTGGGATGTCATTTTTTTCCCACACACATAATGTGTAGTGAATTTTCAGATTATTGCATTTGCCACTGCCAACCAACACCTCAATATGTGTTCAGAAACATCTCCCGAGTACAGCGATACCATCCTTGTATAGGTTTGTTGGGTTGTTTGGGGGGTAAAAGCCAACATTTGTGAGATGCGCATCTCAGTGTTCCAACTTGGAATTTTGACATGTAGTCAATGTGCGTCTATGTCTTATTTGGCATATCTTTGAAGTAGGCAAAATTTAATTTACCCCCTGCAAACCATATATTTTTAAAAAGTAGACCCATGACTCTTTGTGGCAAGGGCTCAGCAGCCACCGATACATCACTAGATGATGTATCAGAAAGCTGACCAGGATCAAAATCGAACCCCAAGTCAGCGACCTCAGAATCAGTGCCTAAGCAGGGGTTTATGGCAAGGAAGGGGTTAATAGCTCTTAGAAGAGCCTATCTAGTACTGTAATACATTACAGTACAAATAAATTAATCCATAAAAAATTGCAGACAGCAAAAAATACTGTTGCTGTGCAAGATTACAGCTTATACAGTGATGAATGGCAAGGAAGGGGTTAATACACAGGGAATGGCTTTCATAAAACCTGACCATTTCCTAAAATGTTATTTTAACACTAATACTGTTCTGTCTCCCTCACAAAATTGTAAGTAAGGAGAGAGAGGCAGATCAAAATTGGTCAGATCAATATTCACAAATATTGATCTGACCAGGCGAATGGTGATGCTCATCTGAGAAATCACTAAACCGCCTTTGCCACTAATTCGCTGTTACTGATCGCCATGCCCTCAGACAGCTTAAAAAATATCAAAATAGTTTTACTTTACACCAGGGCTTGACAAATTTAATTTTATTCTAGGAGCCAGCAAAAATTTTTAGGAGCCAGACAATCACGCAAACATACACGCAATTCATAAACACACACACACCAACCCACATCACATATACACCACACACACCAACCCACATCACATATACACCAGACACACCAACCCACTTCACATATACACCCCACACACACCAACCCACTTCACATATACACCCCACACACACCAACCCACTTCACATATACACCCCACACACACCAACCCACTTCACATATACACCCCACACACACCAACCCACTTCACATATACACCCCACACACACCAACCCACTTCACATATACACCCCACACACACCAACCCACTTCACATATACACCCCACACACACCAACCCACTTCACATATACACCAACCCACTTCACATAAACACCCCACACACCAACCCACTTCACATATACACACACTTCACATATACACATATATACCCCCCTTCACTTCACATATACACATATATAAATATACCCCCCTTCACATATATACCCCCCTTCACATATACACATATATACCCCCCCTTCACATATACACCTCCCCCCCACATTTCACATATACATCCCTCCCCCCCTTCACAAATACATCTCCCCCCCCACATTTCACATATACATCCCTCCCCCCTTCACATATACATCCCTCCCCCCCACTTCACATATACACCTCACACGTGACAACCCAGCACTTATCCGAAAGAGCAATGAAGATCGGCTGCGGCACGAATGTTCCCCCTCACTGCTGCCTTACCTCATTGCTGGGGAGGGGGAACTTTCGTGCCGCAGCCGATCCTCATTACTCTTTCGGCTGAACACTCACGCACGCGTTGCGCGAGGGGGCGGAGCTTGCTGTCTGTGCAAGACTCCGCACAGACTTCCCCCCTTGCGCTGCAAAAAACGGATGGCAGCGGCAAGGGGAACATTAGGGTAACGGCACCCGGGCGCCAGGCTCAATTTCCCGGGGTTTGTCGAGCCCTTCTTTACACGTAACCCTCTAGCGGGTGTATAAAAAAATAAAATAATCTAAAAATATGCAGACAGATAAAAATTGCTTTGGCGTCAATATCAATGCGTAAGCAGTGATCAACGGCAAGGAAGGGGTTAAAAGCTCTTAGAAGAGCCTTTGTACTACTGTAATAAATGACAGTACAAAAAATTAACCCCTAAAAAATGCGCTCATGTGCAAGATCACTGCTTACTCAAGATCAATGGCAGGAAAGGGGTTAAATGCAGGGAATGGCTTCTATATTTTTTTTATTGTTGTATTGTATTTTTATTATTATTATTTGATTGTACTTTTACTACTTTGACCTGTCTCTCTCCCTCCCTGTCCTCCCTGTCTCTGTCTCCTCAAAAATGTGAGGAGAGGGAGGCAGATCCTAAGTGGTCAGATCAATATTGGTTTAATAAGCGATCGAAATGCCGACAGCATTTTTTTCAGTATTGCACAATGCTTCCACAACACTTTGTGTAATGTAAGAAATGTAAAGAGTAAAAAAAATGGCAATATTATTATTATTTTTTTTTCCTGGAACACCGTATATTTATCTCGTACCTCTCTAGGATTTTGACAGCCAGTATTCACACAACACTGATTACTGTATTTTTGCGTTCAATGTGATTTGATTTTTACAGTGATCACATTAATGAATACAAAACATAATGGTTGATCCTCGCTGCCTAACTGTTAAGGCAACCAGGACCACCTGGAAACAACCTGTCTCGGCTATTGCAGGCTAAGACTGGGTGTTTCAGACTTGCTTCCAACAGAGGCAGCCTGGAACACTGATCAGTCGATTTAGTTAGGGTGATAGGGTGTAATTCACAGGTCAGTGACAAGTGTCTCACATTTTATTTTGCTTTCCTGGATAGCATTCACTCACAAAGCTTCCAGACAAGCTTAAAATAGTTCAAATTGCGTTGAAATCTCAGCGATTGCACTATTTTAAAGGCCGTCCGTACATGCAATGCATTGCATTGGGAGCTCGCGCATTGTCATGAAGGAGTTGTTACATTACTATGTATTAGTCATTTTGGTTTGTATGTTCAGTCTGTACACTTTTGTTTATTGCCTTTTTGATTTCACTTTTAGACAGACTTTGTCAAGTTAATTGTGGGCATTTGTACTTTACAGGATTTTCAGATCTCGAGACAAAATCTGTTGTTGATGATATTATTAGTTCTACTCCAGAATTAAAGGTGAATTCAGAACATTTTGAAGCACGGTAAGCATTCTTTATTTTTTAAATGTGTACACATATCCCTTACTTACAAATAATAATAATAATAATAATAATAATAATAATAATATGGCTGTAATGTGTGTGTTCGGCAGTAATTTTACTCTACACACGCAAATTATTTATTGGTTTTAAAGTATAAGAAGGGTTTTCCAACACAGTTAAGGCCTATGTACTGCCTAAGTGGCAATTTATTTTCTGGATTATAGTGAGTAGGACTACATAAAGACTGGATGGGGAAAACACAGTATTAACAGAAATACCTTATATTTAGACCAAAATAGAGGGGAAATGATTATGCATATTAACCCATTGTTAGGGACCAGGAACCAGACAGAGAAAGTAAGAAATAAATAGCAAAATGGTAAAAATAGTCCAAAAGAAATATCCAGGAGGTATGCCGGGGTCAGGAACCAAAGCAGATAGTCAGACGAGCCGGAGTCAGGAGAACGGAGATCAGGGAACAAAGCCAGGTGTCAAGAACCAGAAGAGACGTCAGCCTAGCTGGGTCAAGAACACAGAAATCACAGGGAAACCAGCAACTGCATTGGAAGCCAGAAACAAGACAAGGGCAAATGAGCTACTGAGACTAGCTGCTTAAATACCTGCTCTGAGCAGCAAATGGGGCTGGCTAAAAGGAGCCAGGTGAGTAACCATGCTAACAGTGTTGAAAGGCTCTGCTCTTTAATACCAGCTGGTTAACTCACTGAAGCAAAGGGTTTATATTTATAAAACCAGCAGAGTCATAGACATGCAAGATTCTTGTGGTCAGTGAGAATTGACACTGAAGTACCCTCAAGGAGATGTTCAAAAAGAAAAAAAGATACAGAAAAAACAGCACTCGCGGAACCAAGTGAAGGTAAAGTGATTTTAATGATATCCAAAAACACCAAAGTGAATCACAACAGTGTGGGAAAGGTCCAACATTCAGATGATGTTCACAGCTTGATGTGTTTCGTTCATAAGCTTGAGCGATCTGCGCCAATCGAATATGGGTTATGCTTCTGTAACCATGGGTACTGTGAAGAAAATAGCCTTTATTCTGTCTTTTCTTCTGTGTTCGGGCTTTTTGCCTACAGTATTGCTTGCAGGAGGATTCCTCATACAAGCCAGTGTGTTTTGAATAAAAACCGTGATTCCTCATAAAAGCCAGTTGTTTTTTGAATAAAAACCGTTATTCCTGTTTCACCCTTCATGAAGTCTGGGCTCATGTTTGGGGGATATTCGATTTGCTGGGGAGAAACGTCTTGGAAACTGCGTTCATCTACAGTATTCCTCTACTCCTGGCTGCAGTACCATAGTCACTGCAGGTCTTAACAACTGGTGGCAAGCGACGGGATCGAATGGGACGCATAAAGACAACTGGTGAATGGCCCAGCAGTATGAGAAACTAAAAAGGACTACGCTAAAGGATCTGCTGGAAGCCCGAGGTCAGGTGACAAGCAACAAAAAGAAAGCTACCCTCATAGCAGAACTAACGGAGGGCGACCAAACCAGCAGCATGGCGAATGTCAGCCAGGTAAGGTACAGCGCGCCAACCCCAGACCAAGCGCGGTACCACCCACGACTCAACCTAATTTTAACAGGAGACCACCATTGGTATGTCACCAGTGCAATCAGCCAGGGCACTACAAAATACGTTGCCCTCAGCGGAGCAGAGGCAACTGGGAGCGGCCACCACCACCGAGGGCCGCCGCTCACCACTATCAACATGAGCCGCTGGAAGATCACAGCCTGGATTCGGAGCAATGGGCCGTACTACATGAGGTGAACCTAGCCCAAGCCGAGGGGGAACAACCGGGTGCACCACAGACAATGGGTCACCATAGATGGAAAAGAGGCTGAGGCCTTACGAGACTCTGGGGCCACCCTTACTTTGGTGCAGCCTCACAGTGCACCAAGAGGACGGTTGCAGTCAGAGTGGCAGGAGGCGCCATCCACAAGTTACCCACAGCTCGAGTACATTTAAATTGGGGCACCGGAGCCAAACAGATGGAAGTAGGCATTATGTCTGGCCTACCTGCAGAAGTATTGTTGGGGAATGACTTGGGGTGCCTAACTTTGCAGCTGCTCCACCCAGATACCGCGGGCACCTGCCCCGTGACTACCAGGGCCCAAGCCCGCCGCGCTGTACCGACACACTCCGAGGAACCTCAGGTAGGGACCGAATTCCCAGTAGTATACCATATCCCCGTCCCCTTCTGGGGCACCCCCCAAGACTTTAGCCAAGCCCAGCAGTCAGATCCCACCTTAGAAGGTTACAGGAAGGCAGTAGGTACCCCTAAGGAAGATAATGCCCACGAGAATTTCCACTGGGACAAGGGATTGTTATATAGGGTCACTGGGGGAGTGGGACAGGGGGCAGCCCAAGTTAGAAAAAGACAGCTGGTCGTACCCCGCAAATACAGAGCAGAACTCTTAAAGCTCAGCCATGATATCCCACTAGCCGGACATCTGGGTATCAAGAAAACCAAGGACCGCCTTACCCAGACGTTCTTCTGGCCAGGGATATCAAAAGATTTGCAGACGTACTGCAGGACATGTGACACATGTCAAAGGATAGGGAAACGGGGGGGATCACCCTAAAGCCAAGTTACGGTCCCTACCGAAGAGCCATTCTATCGAGTGGCGGTAGACCTGATAGGGCCCCTCCGCAAACCCAGCTCCTCCGGTAAACGGTACATCTTCACAGTGGTGGATTACGCCACCAGATACCCTGAGGTTGTGGTGCTCTCCAACATTGAGGCGGAGACGGTAGCGGATGCGCTAGTCAGGATCTTTTCCCGAGTAGGGTTTCCCCGGGAAATACTTTCCGATCAGGGAACTCAGTTCACGGCAACTGTAACGCAACAGTTATGGCAGAGCTGTGGGGTGAAACCGTTATTCAGCTCCCCCTACCATCCCCAAACCAACGGCCTCTGAGCGATTCAACGGCACGCTTAAGCAGATGCTCACAGCGTTCACAGAGTCCTACAGTCAATGGGAGACATTTCTACCTCATCTCCTGTTTGCCTACCGGAAGGTACCCCAGGCGTCCACCGGGTTCTCCCCCTTCGAACTCCTATACGGGAGAAAAGTCCGGGGACCCCTGGACCTCATACGGCACTGGGAGACCACTGGGAGGGCAACCCAGGAGAGGAAGGGGATCCCAGTCTTGCCATACGTGCTGGAGTTCCGGGACCGCTTGCAGGCCCTGACCGGATCTGTTCGGGGGAGACCTGCGGGTGGCTCAGAAACAACAGAAACAATGGTATGACCGGGGAGCATGAGATAGGAACCTAGAAGTAGGGCAAAAGGTACTAGCCCTCCGACCTTCCAAAAAAGACAAGCTCCAGGCAGCTTGGCAGGGGCTATTTAAAGTGGTGGAACGGATTAGCGACACCACCTATATTGTAGCCAAATGTTCAGATGAAAGGATCAGAAGAGTCTTTCATGTAAACATGTTGAAACCGTACTTCGAGCGCTCTGAGGACGTGGCCGCTATCTGTGTCCACTGATGACAGTGAAGGGCTCCCCTTACCCGATCTGCTGGCTGCTAACCAAGGTACCTTAGAGCGGGTCGGGCTGGGGGAGAAACTAGACCCCACAGAGCAGGCAGACGCAAAACCTCTGCTGCGGGAATACGGTGGGCTGTTTTCGGTCCTACCCGGGTACACATCCGCCACAGTGCACCGGGTGGAAACACAGGGGGAGACCCCATTACGGCACAGCCATACCGTATCCCGGCAGCAGTGCGGTCCAGCATGTGGAAAGAAATCCAGGAAATGTTAGAGTTAGGGGTTATTGAGGCTTCCCAAAGTCCTTGGGCGTCCCTGGTAGTTTTAGTACCAAAACGAGACGGTATGACTCGTTTCTGTATTGACTACCGGAAACTGAACGACCGGACTATCACTGACGCATACCCCATGCCATTGATCGATGAATTGCTCGATCGCATGGCCAGCGGGCACTTTCTAACTACTCTAGATCTGTGCAAAGGATATTGGCAAATTCTGCTAGACCCGGCCGCTATCCCTATGTCGGCGTTTGTCACCCCATTCGGGCTAAACCAATTTCGGGTTATGCCGTTTGGGATGAGGAATGCCCCAGCTACGTTTCAAAGGATGGCGGACCGACTTCTGGAGGGAATGCAGGACTTCGCATGTGCCTACCTAGATGACATTGCCATCTATAGCGGCACATGGGAGGCCCACCTGATGCACTTGGCTACGGTCTTTGGGAAGTTACAAGAAGCCGGCCTCACCCTGAAACCCGAGATAATTGCTTCGAGTCAGGTGAGTAACCATGGTAACAGTGTTAAAAGGCTCTGCTCGTTAATACCAGATGGCAAACTCACTGAAGGAAAGGGTTTCTATTTGAAAAACCAGCAGAGAAACCCTAACCCCCAGTCGCCTTCCAGAAGCCAAAATTCACCTCCGGCAGCCGAAACTCACATTTCGGCTGACGTAGGAAGGGGGAGTTACGGCGCAGGAGGCTAGTAGTAAAATTATTGCATGGAAAGTGTTAAAATACCATCATTTGAAACACATTGGGGTGTCTACTTGCAAAAATATAGGTTACGATGGGGGTAAAATACATTGGCCAGTCTCAAAAAGGTCCTAAATGGAACATGAACTTAACCATTCAACTGGTCAAAACAATATTTGTAAATATTGATCAAACCAATTTGGATCTGCCTCCCTCTCCTCACTTACAGTTTTGTGAGAGAGATAGAGATGGATCAGTATGTGTTAAATGACATTTTATAAACTTGTGAGACCCAAGGACTTTTATAAAAGCCATTCCCTGTGTATTTACCCCTTTCCTGCCATTGGTCAATGCATATTTTTTTTTTGTTAGAGGTTTATTTAATTATTAAAAGGCTCTTCTATGAGCTATTAACCTCTTCCTTGCTGTAGTTCACTGCTTAGGCATTGATTCTGAGGCCGCTGACTCAGTGTGCGATTTTGACCCGGGTCTGCTTTTTGATATATATATATATGCCCAAATAGGACATAGGCAAAGGTTGACTACATCTCAAAATTCCATGTTGAAAAAAATCAGACTTGTGGATCTATGGCAGACTGCTGTTGGAGTATTTTAAAGGTAAGGAGAAAGTCAGGCTGAGTACTCACTACTTCCAACACATGGCCAGATGTAGTCTGTGAGACGTTACTGCCAATCGGATAGTACCAGAGCTACTAGTGCTAAGGTCCCAACTGCCTGCACTCTACCCGTGGGATGCTGTTTTCGGTATGGTGGACTGGTGGCAAGGAAGAGGCTAAGATCTGAAACACACCCGGCTGAGAACTCTTTTTTTTTTTTTTTTTTTTTTTTCGCTCGCAAACATTTTTTTCTAATGTTTTTCTAATGTGTTCTAATTAATGTGACTTTTACTTTCATTGATAGTTCACTCGTAAAACATTTTTTCTAATGTTTTTCTAATGTGCTTTAATTAATGTGACCTTTAATTTCATTGGTGAACGCATTGTATATAATCACTGTGCACACATTGTTAGATAAGCCTATGAATAAGCGTATGTTCACGCGAAACCCGTAAGGCATATCGCTGTATCCCGTGTCTTGTATTGTCTCTGTGGATTTTATATGGACTTTTTTATCAGATCCTTCTAATAAATTTCTACTAATTTTTCACCACATTTGGAGTGCCTACGCCTTTGTGTTCGCTATTTCTCCTATTTGTCAGTGCTGCTACTACAGCCCGGCTGGAGCACCCTTTACCAGGTGATATTTAAACGAGACACATATTCATCAATTGCTGGTGGAGCCGCCTTGTCCTCTTTTTTTCATCTCATGTTAAACCTGCCTTAGTCACCTCCTTACTCTTTTTGTCCTGCACTACATAACCCATTTAGTTACCAACCACCGGTCTGTCCTAATCCAGTTCTTTACGTTGTTCTCTCTTCTTCGACTGTTCATTGTTTCCCATGTACCTCCTTATCCTCCCACAAAACTTAATTGTGCTTGGGGATCCAAGTTGCTCTTAGTCTGTCTTGGGGATCCAACTTGTCTAAGTCTGTCTTGGTATCATGCAGAAAGAACTAACCTCCAATATACTTTTTCCTATCATAGATGTGTTTATTGTGTGGGCAGGGTATGGCCAGGCACACCCTAATTCATGGCCACCTGCAGCATGGGATAAGAGTGGGTTTTTGCTCTCTCCTTGAATGCCACGGACTCTGAGTGCTGTACAGTGGAGAGGCAAGGTTAAAGATTATCTCCCCCAAGCAGCCACTCAATGCATTGCACAGTGACACAGCTGGGAGTCTGTGTGATGTTCATGGTGCACAGACACCCCCTCCTCCTTTCTCAAGCATTGGGTTACATGACCTACCAGTGCTCTGACTGGCAGATTTGCAATGGTAAGATCAGGAGGGAGGTTTGTGCACTGTGGAGATTGCACCTACCTGGGAAACACCTGCCCCAAAGTAAGACAAAGCATTGGGAATCTGTTGCTGTGACAAGAGAGTTTGGAAGATTGGTTGCTGTGGCAAGGGATTTGGGAGAATCAGTTGCTGTGGAATGGGATTTGGGGGTAGGGTTGCCACCCAGCCGGTAAGAAATTGGCTTGCTGCCAATGTTAAGTCTATGGAGGCAACAGCAAGGCCGGTATTTTTTTGTAGAAAAGATGGCAACTCTATTTGGGGGTGTGTGGTGCTGTGGCATGGGATATGGAAACCTGGTGCTAAGGAGAGAGATTTAGGGGGAACCCGATACTCTTGTCAGTGTGCTGTGGCAATGCATTTTGGAGTGTCTGTGTCAAGCTATTTGGGGAACTATAGTGCTGTAGCAGGGGATTTTGGGAAATGTGGTGCTGTAGAAAGTGATTTTGGAGAATCTGAGATTGTGGTGACAATGTGGCACTGAAACATAAAAAAGAAAAAAAATCCCTGGGTGAACACCTATGTCCAGGATATGCAATACATCTAGTATTTTTTGCTTCATAAAATGACTTTTTTGTATACCACACTGTAGCACTCCAGTGGCTCTATCAACACTTGAACAGCAAGAGCTGATGCGCAATAATGATTCCCTTTTTGCTGAGGTGTGTGGAACAAGTCCGGAATACATTTCCGATGTGGATGACGGTGCTGACTTGCAAGGTAACCAAGGTGATTTTAAGATATTAATTTGCCGTCATGCTCTTCAGTGTATATATTGTACAATTGTAACAATTGTAACTGTTAATTTCATTAATGTGACTGTTCTCCCCAGATCTCTCGGTCTATATCTGTATGATCTCTGTTTAAGAGATCTGTGTGCTATTGATGAAAATTTTCAGCAATGACAATTAATTCTTATACAGTTGGACCATGTACACCACTTAAAAAATAAGCAGTATTTAATGGCATCACACAGCTTTGCATGACCCAACAAGATTGAGCTACAGAGAGAAGCTATTGTGGGCGCAAGCTCTCTGGAGAAGAATGAATGTAAGATGGTGACAATAAGGTAAATTTAAAAACTGTTTAATCAATATAAGACAACAATAAAAAAAAAATGCATATCACATAAAAATATATAAACAAACTTATACAGTTACTTAAAAAAGAGATTTTTTTTTTCTAAAACTTAGATATAGTGGATCAAAACACCCAACGCATTTCACCACTGGGACTTCTTCAGGTTTTGTTGTACAGTTTGAAGTTGTTTGTACAAGTGTTATTTCTGAGCGTGGAGGCAAAGCAGTGTATGTGAGTTCCGTTTCTTTTCCTCATGTATGTTTTGCAGTGTGCGGCAGAGGATTAGCCGGCGGCTGGCTGTTGGTCGAGTCAGATACGCAGCCTTGAGGGTGCTAATATTTTTAAAGAAGCGCATTAGCTATGTATTGCTATTTGTGAGACTTCAATCCAATTTGTCAGTTTTGCTGCAGGTGAGTGATTGTTTTATCACCGTGCCGCTGAACTTCTTATCTCCTATGACCACGAAACCTGGGTATCAGAGAGATACCATAGAAGCACACTTCTTTTCAGATTTTCTGAATAACTGTTACAACTGTACACACAGCTGCAAACTGTACAACCATCCCTGAAGAAGCCCCAGTGGCAAAACGGGTTGGGTGTTTTTATGCACTATATCTTCTTTTTAGAATTTTTTTTCTTTTTTTAAGTAACAGTATAAGTTTGTTAATACATATTTTTATACATTAAATGCATATTTTTATTGTTGCCTTATACTGATTAATTTTTTTTTAAAAATTACTATATTGTCACCACCCTACATTCTATCTCCTCCTGAGAGCTTGCACCCACAGTAGCTTCCCTATGTACTTGCCATTTATTTTCTGAACCTTGGAACCGTGTTCACTGTTAGTGGTCAGAAGCAGCTCACTCATTTCATTAGTCTCTTTCCTACACTTTCTACTTTCTCCTTTTTCTGTACGAGTTGGCGCTGACTTACATCTCCTTAAAGACTGAGCTACAGCCTACCCAATACAGATACCGGTTTCTTGCAATCATGTGTTTGTGTTTTGGCTGTGCATGTCTCTGAGACATACAAGATTTAGACACTATGCTGTACATAGATAGCAGTAATACCAGCACAGCATCCTAAAAAACTGGAATATGCCAGCAACTGCTAGACTGTTGGTCGCTATCCACCTCTAAATTATGTATGTGACTGACTTGTTGGAAAAGTAGTGTTTTCATTTGTCAGCAACGGATATGGCTGATGTAGCCAAATTCACTGGTCAGAATTCTAAATATATACATCCATGGTTGTCCTTTAGCACTTTATCTGGAGCATTAAAATTATATTTGTATTTTATAATCCATCATCCGGTTGGTTTGGCATGAACACCTTACCTTATAATGCTTCCTAGGCTGTAAGTGCCAGCTAGACATTCAAATATGTCCCACCCAGTGTTTTCTAAAAACCCTTTCTCTCTCACACAGAATGTGACACTGATGTGCAAGGTCCCTGACCATAATGTATGATCATCTTGCTCATTACAACATGATGCACCAGCAAGCATGTAGCTGGTGTCACCTTGCCACCTCTGCAACCCCCTCACCCTCCTAAAACCCCTAAACCAAATTTGCAGGAGAAAACTCTCCATGCCAAGCTGCAGCACAGAGCACATTGCAGATTAGTGCCAACCTCACACGAACAACATTCCATATTGTGTCTCTATTAAAAGGAGCATATAACCCTTTGATTGTCAGGTGGCACTGTAAGAGTTAAAAAAAAAAAAAAAAAAAAGATTTTCCTACCAGTTAGCAGTTCCTACACAGAAACCAGCTAATCCCAAGGTAAAGGAAGCCGGAGTGAATGGGAGGCCAATAGGATAAAAGTAGGGATCCAAGAGAAGCTGGCCAATAGGGTGAAAGCTAAGGAAACTTGGGCAATACCATAATGAAAGGGGTTTTGTGGTGAGTAAGTCAGGGAGGGACAGAATAAAAAATACTAATTTAAGCCAGTTCAGTGTCTTCCATCCTAGCATGTGAGAATTACATTACATCATATGAATATAAAGAAAACGATTCAGTAATTATAGGGCTCAATTAGCAGAATCAGTGGACCCTGCATAATGCAGGGTCCACTGATTCGCCTTTTGCTCTGTGGTAAAAACAGCCCCGAGAAGCAGACCAAACCACTATGACAGGGTGGTGTATAGAATTAAATAAAAGCTTTTTTGCTGTGATTCCCTGTCTGACAGGGGCTTTTGATGATCTCTATGTCTAGTTAATCAAACCTAAACAGCCTACTGCTTCTCCCTCCCTTGTGTATATCTGACAATTGCATTCATGAATATCATCTTCACATACCATTTGCGTCTACATAAGACTGTTGTGACACTAAATTGAATTTAAAAGTCTGAATTCACTAGCACATTCTGATTTAATTTCAGCATTTCTTAAAAACTAATTTATTATAAAATTTGCAATAATTCTCAAACAAAAATACATAACTATTACAAGTACAAGTGGTGAATTAGTTAGTAAATATGGAAAATAAACAATTCTCAATATTTATTATAACCACTATTAACCATAACCCCTTAAGGATTGGACCTTTGAAAGATATTTGGGCATTTGGAACAATGCCTATTTTAACATTTCTGCAGTATTTCTGTTTGGCTGTAATTTTCTTATTTTATCATTTACTGTACCCACACATATTATTTATTGTGGGTACAGCAACCTTCCCAACCTTCCGAGAGAATAAAAAAAGCAGAAAAACAATACAATGTGGGCAATTTCTTAACTCAGGAGAAATAATAAAATATGTTCTATTTAGGAATAATTGTAGATAACAGACTTAATCTCAGTGCCAATCAGCAGCTGTAGGGGCCAATAAGATATTGATATGTATAAAACTGGGAATTGATTCACGGAAGGAGGATATCATCTTGCCTCTTTACAAGTCAATGGTAAGACCTCAGCTTGAATATTGTCACGAACGGGGTAGTATCAGAGGATAGGCACCGCAATGCGATGACCTGGTATCTTACTGCAACAGTCTTGGAGACAGAACAGTGTTATTTCACCTGAATGGTATTATACCCTATGGTTGAGCCTCAGGCAAATGACCACCCAGGACTTGGTACACTGACTGCAACCGCACACTGAAGCAGGGATACACAGGGAGTACTGGACGAGAAGGATAGTCAGCAGGCCGGGTCATACACGAGACAGGAACAAAGTACAACAAAGGTTTTTCAGGAGGCAAAGTCACGAGGCAGGCAAAATAGGTTGAGGCGGGCAGCAAACAGCGGAGTCAATTCAAAGCAGGAGTCAAAACCGGAAAAATCAATAATCAGAAGATAAACGCTGGATCAAGCCACAAGGAACTATCTCAGGCAAGGTCTGAGTAGCAACTGAAGGGTTATATACCATTTAGGAGGTAAAACACGCCACAATAGATCCCCAAAAAAGTATAGCCCTTTAAGGCTATGCTAATTTTCTACATGTAGTGGTACTGTGCATGTGCGCAGTCTCTGGCTGCTGCGCGTTCATCGAGGGGAAGCAGGAAGCGCGCCTGCAGCCCTGGAGGGCTGAGACATCGAACGGAGCCTCCGTCGCCCGCCTGCCTTGTTTGCTGAGGCAGCGGTGGCGGAGGTGCGGACCACCTTGTGGCGGCAGGTAAGTTTTTTTTATTACAAATATGCAGTACAATTCTGGGCAACAGTCCTTAAAATGGATGTTTGGAACTATGAAACATGCAAAGGAGGGCTACAAAATTACTAAGGAGATTGGAGGATCTTGGTTATGAAGAGAGTTGCATTTATATACACCAGAAAAAAAGGGTGTATAATCCCTCCTCTACCCTGCGTACAAGTCAGAGGGAGAAAAAAAAACCCACACCACTACAAGAGGAAAGCATGGAGCAGCAGCCTCATCCGGAGCCGACAGCCCCGGTAAAAAAAAAAGTATCTCTGTGTGTAAGTGTGACTCTGTGTGTGTGTGTGTGTGTAAGTGTGACTCTGTGTGTGTGTGTGTGTGTATAAGTGTGACTGTGTGTGTGTGTGTGTATAAGTGTGACTGTGTGTGTGTGTGTGTGTGTGTGTAAGTGTGACTCTGTGTGTAAGTGTGACTTAAAAAAAGCCCACAATAAAGGAGTTGACCAGCACTATTTAAAATAATAAATCATAAATAAAACACTAATATATCCACAAAGGACTGAGAAATAAAAAAAAAACATAGAAATGAAGAAAAAATAAATAAAACTCCAGTTTAATTTATTGCAAATACTTAAAAAGGAAAAAGAATAGTATTACTTCAGATAAATAATATCCTTAAATATGTATTTGTGTGTGTGTATAATTTTTTTTTCTCAATGAAAAAATAATGCGGCCCAAGCACACATACATTTCAGGTGAATTTCCCACTGAGAAAAAACTTGGACGTCCCTGGCCTATGACTATGGTTAAAGACTATGAAAATAAGGCAGATGAAACAGACAGATTCAGTTAGATAATAAATCCAGTAATGACCATCAAACAATAAGAAGGGCGACCATCTTTTGAACTCCCTAAGATAAATAGTAGGTTAATTTGTAAGCCACTGAAAACTAATACTAAAAACTAATGTTAAAAGGAGAGGAAATTAGTTTGAAAAGGAATTAGTTTAAGAAGAGAATGGAAGTAGAAAAGACACAACGAAAGAGAGACAGTGGGGAAAGGGTATCCCCAGTGTGTGGGTACCGGCAAGCTTGAGTGGCAGCTGCACAAAAGAGTGGGGGGTGGGGAATAGTAATTTACAAACAACTGAAGTTGGTGAGTGTAACAGATAACTAATATGAGAGCATGTAAGCTCACCATTCTTCCATCATGCTTCGCTAGATGGGCCAAAGAAAATCAAGATTGTCATATAGTCCACTGGGATAAATACTTAGGGGGAAAATAATGAAGTCTCCGGGCAAAGAGTCTGATGCATGGGGGACAGAACTGTCCAGATACAGGTTCAACTTATAAGAACACATGCATCCCAGGGACTCAGATAATCACAGTCCTGGTCTCCGAAATTGAGTCCGCCACAGAGGGGAGAGTGAGCGGTGCAATATCCAAAGTCTTCAAGAATGCTGGAATATTCGCTTGGTCATTAATGGTGTCTGTGTCCCCTTTTGACACTGTAAGCGAGTGGGGCAATCCCCATCTAAATCTGATCTCCACGGACATCAGGTGTTCAATAAGAGGAGCCATTAAACAACACCACATTAACGCAGAGGGCGGTAGATCATCGAGTTACACCTTTTCGCATTAACAGGTCATTTTGTATGGTGTTCATACATCACGGCTATTTTAACAGCTAAAGAAGGCATCCTGAGGATTACATCCCTCAGGGTATCTGACAGGGCTTTCTAAGCCTTGAACCCCTGGAAGAAATATGGAGGAGCCATACCAATCCCGTCAGTGGCTAGGCATAAGTATGTAAGGACCTGTGTTAGGTAGGGTCGGAGGGCTGCGGGCCCCACCACCTCCGGTATCCCTCGCACCCCGGATGTTCAGATGGCAACCTTTGGACTCCAGCAGATCAACACGTTTATTCAGGACTCCCACTTGAATGATGAACTTCGCTGTATCCTCTTTTGAGGTAGCCTGATTTACAAGTTCAGCAATCTTTGATTCGAGTTCGATAGCTTTATTCTGTATAGTTTTAAGGTCTGCCCAGACATCTTTCAAATCTGCCCTCCATGTGGCCTGAAACTCCAAGAATCTTCTGATGTTGTCTTTTGTGGCAAAGTGTTCCTTGTGAGTAAGTGTAGTTCTCTCCGAGGTGAATCACTGTGAGCGGCTTATTCTGTGTCCTCTGGAGATGTTTCCATGTCAGGATGGGTTGGCGTAAACACTGCCACATTAAGTTTAATTAAGTTGCATTAAATGTCAGAGTTTTGACTCTTCTAAGGCCTGTCAGTTTTTATTATTTTTTATTTTTTACTTCTTGCCCATGATAATCTGGAAAATTTGACCAGTGTGGTCATGTATAAAAGGCTATATTTGCAGGAAAAGCGAGGAGCTCCACAGAAGTGTGACTGTTCACCATGGTGTTTGGCTCCACCCCTCCCCCAAAAAAATATTCTCTACATTCACAGTAAAAACAATGCTTAGGTGTTAGTTCCTTTAACATTGTCTACACTGTATTCATTTCATGCTATTTTAATTTACACAATTTGCTATCTTTAAAAACACAAGAACCCCATCCATTTGAACTGTAGTGTATTTATTTATGGCATTTGCAGAATAATATTTGCTAACTTTTTAAATGTATTTTACTTTCATTCAGGTGTTTGCAGTCCACTTGATACACTTATGATGGAGAATGCAAAACTTAGAGAAGCACAGTAAGAAAACCATGTAGTCATTGTGAAGGGTGTATTTTTCTGCATGTTTATCTAAAAATATTACTTGGCCATAAAAATAGATTTTATTATTTTTATGCAAGAGTAAATGGTAATGAATGTACTATAATCTGCTTCACATGGTTCCCTTATAGCTTGCTTGCTCCCTCTCTACCTGAGCAGCATGCTCACACTTGCTCCCCACATGTCCTACAATTTCAAATCCTGCACCAGCCCCTTACTAGCTGTCCCTGACTTCAAATTGGAAGCAAGTAGAGGTGTGATCACTTTCAGAGCTCCTCATATGTGGAATAGCCTCCCTGATTCTGAAAATCATCCTCTAGTCTAAAATCCCTGAAAATTAGTGTCTCCCAAATTCTCAAAAAAGTATATAGCTGTAATTATATTTATTATATCTTTACAAACTCCTATTTATACTGTACATGGTATTGTTTTCTCTTTTATTATTTTGCATCAATAATGATTTACTCTGTATGTTTTCTTCCCAACTTATATAAATATATGTATGCATGTATTTTTTTTAATCTACTGTTAAATGTGAAGCTCTTTGTAATACTGTTCTGGACTTTGAAAACAAGAGAAATCTCAATGTATTCCAGGTAAAACACTTATACATACATACACACACACACAAACTGTGTGTATACACATGCATATATATGACACTCAAATATGTGTGTGTAGATATATACTTCAATCAGCCATAATATTCTGACCACTAACAGGTGGCAAGCCTGCAGAAGCAGTGTGATGCTTTGGGCAGTGATATGCTGGGAAACCTTTCATTTGGATGTTACTTTTACAAATACCATAAACATTGTTGAAGACCATGTACACCCTTTCATGTAAATGGTATTCCCTGAGGGTCTATGACAGTGGTATGCGGCTGCTTCACCGCTGACAGTTAAGTGTTCAAACTGCCACGCTGAACTGGCAGCAGTGAAGATCAACACGGCCACTTCATCGCAGCAATTTAAGCGCTGACAGTTCAGCGCTGAACTGTCAGCGCTTACAAACATACACCCACTAATAAATCAAACCCCCTAAAAGTGACCCTGAATCCCCATACTAACACTACCCCCGAACCCTAATACTAACATTAACACCCCGAACCCTAATACTAACATTAACACCCCGAACCCTAATAAGACATTAACATTAACACCCCGAACCCTAATACAAACATACACCCCCCTAACAAAGTGAACCCTCCCCCCTAATAAATCAACCCCCCCTAAAAGTGACCCCGGACCCCCATACTAAACCCCTAAACCTAACAGTACCCCCAAACTCTGATACTAACATTGACCCCCCCCAAATACTAATACCTAACCCCCCGAACCCTAATACTAACATTAACCCTCCGCTCCCTGGAATATTGTCCAAAGCATCACACTGCCTCCACCACCTTGCCACCTCAGTGGTCATAAAGTTATGGTTGATTGGTGTGTGTGTGTGTGTGTGTGTGTGTGTATGTGTATATGTGTATATATATATATATATATATATGTGTGTGTGTATATAATCTGTATAGTCAGTCATGGGGAAAAGAAAGTATACCCTCTTTTAATTCTATGGTTTACATATCAGGACAAAGTTATTGCCTGAAAATTGTTTTTACTGTGCATGTAGAAAACAGAAAAGGATTGATAATGATCTATATCTTGTGTTTGCAGAACTTTAAGCAAATGCCTAAATTAGGAAAAACGTGTTTTATATGCGTCTGTGGAGTCTCCTGTTTATGACATCACCTGTGGCCTGATATACAAATGAACTGTTTTGCAATGGGAAATGTGTACCTTGCATTTCAGGCCACAGGTGATGTCATAAGCAGGAGACTCCACAGACATATTTAAAACACATTTTCTCCCTATTAATGCAATTTTGCAAATGCATGTATATATAATTTTCAATAATTTTTGTATGTTCTACATGCACAGTATAAACAATGTCCCTTTAAATAAATCATGACATGACGCAGTTCAAATTTACCTAATTGTAAGCCCTGCTAAGGATATATATGTGTGTGTGTGTGTATGTACTGGTGCTGAATTGTGCCACACTTACACTTCTACAAATGAGCTACATTCCACAAAAATGCATTTGTATTTCTTCTGTAGAAATGAAATGGACATGGCAAGGAAGAGCCTTATTGCAAGAGTGGAGGAACTGACTGCAGAGAGAGAAACTCTTAAACATGAAACTGGACATTTAACTCAATACCTAATGCGCTGTGAGTCCAGGCTGAGAGACACTGAGAAGGACCTGCAGAGGTGAATGCAGATGATACATTTCTATACCTTCTTGTTGTGCTAAGCTAACCTCTTGTGCCCATTCCTCCTGGTTTTAATAGCTAGCAGAATGCAGGATATAATTTTAACTGCACAGTAATGTATCCGCTGACATAATATTTTACACCAGTTAATGAAAAAATGCGTACATATTATAACAGACACATATTTTCATTTCTCAGCATACTTTTTCATCAATCAAAAATGATTTCTTATTAACCCCTTAACGACAGATGATGTGCCAGGCACGTTATGGAAAATCAAGGACTTGGTGACAGGTCACGGGCCTGGCACATCATGCACTAAAAAGAACAACTCTTTCAGTGTTGCTACAATGCCTCTATGTAGAGGCATTGTGCAACACTAAAAAAAAAAGTGCAGTGGAGTGACCGTAGCTGCCATTTAAAAATGTCGCCGCCGGCTGCACACGTGCTTAGGAAGTGATCAAAATTCCAAGTTGGAAATGCGCACCTTCAAAATGTGGTCTTTTAGCCCCTAAACAACAAATCTATGCATGGGTGGTATCCCTGTACTCGGGAGATGTTGTTCAACACATATTGGGTTGTTGTTTGGCAGTGACACATACCAAAATCTGTAAATTCATGTCTGAATTACAATGTATGTGAAAACCCCCCCACAAAAAATCACTACCACAAAATTTGGCAAAGGCTGGTGGTAGAATTATTGCATGGAAAGTGTTAAAATACCACCATTTGAAATAGCCTAGGGTGTCTAGTTTAAAAAAAAATATGGGTTGATGGGGTAAAATACACTAGCTGGCTTCAAATATGTCCCAAATGGCACGTGGGCGCAGGTTGCCTGCATGTCAAAATTTCAAGTTGGAAAACCAAAAAACTGCACCTCCCAAATGTGGCCTTTTAGCCCCCAAACAACCCAGCAAACCTATGCATGGATGGTATCCCTGTACTCAGGAGAAATAGTAGATTCTATTTAGCAGGTTTTTTTGTTTGATTCTGTTGATGAGGTGAAGATGTTTCAAATAAAAGTCATGAATTTTTTTTTTTTTTTTTTACCATATTTTATTGATATTTTTAGATAATATTATAGGATATGGTCAAAATGATGGCATCCAAAGAAAGCCCTTCTTGTCCCGATAAAAACAATATATAATTTGTGTGGGTACAGCAAATGACAAAGAAGAAAATTACAGCTAAACACAAACAGCACAGGAATGTTAAAATAGCCATTGTCCAGAATGGACAAAAATGTTTAAAGGCCTTAAGGGGTTAATGCACTACTTACACTTGAAACCTTAGAAATCAGCAGGGAGTCAACATACCACTAAATAAACAGTGTACTGTAAAGGTATGCCTATAACAGATCATAGGTAGTGGGACATTTGTCCAATGAAGGAATTCCGGGCTCCACCACGGCAAGATATTACTTGTCCAGCACTGGAAGGGTGTTAGCTGTGGGTGTTGGACCAGGTGCCACCCTCACTCGCCAACCAAGCATTAGATCAGACAATAGACCAAAAGAAAAGAGGAATAGGAACTCTGGAAATTCTGTGAAAATAATGGTGTTTTAATGGCAAAAAAGTAATCGTAAAAAAAATATGCACAGCAACAAAACAGTGTGGGGAACTGCACTTGACATGCTTAATCATAAGTGAAATGAACAAATAAACAAACAGACTATTTAAATACATAGGAACGAATCAATGTAAAGGTCAAACTTAATTGATTGGTTGGTTAGGTGACGTGATTAAAAAAAACAATGCGTAATTATATAAAGAAATACACAGTGTACATCTATTACATTTGTATTGTGTATTATTCGTGTTGACATCGTGCCCAAACAATAGCGATTTCAATTTTGAACACATTAATACAAGAGTTCAGAGAAAATGTGTTTTTGATATATAATATAACAGATATAAAAACTATTTTTTTAATTAAATAAATAAACGTACCTCAAATGTATAGCTATCTAAATTGAACCAGCAGTGTATAATAAAAATACAATAATGTTGAAATGAGATAATATTGTCTCACTGAGATACAATCAATAATCTTATTTGTAAGCATTGTTGAACATTCCCATATTTGTTTCATTCTCAGATGTTATATATTTTTATATTTAAAGAAGAAGATATTATATGAATTACAGGAGTCAACAGCTTGTGTCATTAAAACTTTAGGATCACTCGACCATTCAGTTTGAATTAGTGTTTTGACGGTGATCCAAGCTAAATTCCCATATCTCTAATGGATAATATGTTAGTGGTCATAGTCAGATTTATAATTATAGGTTAGCCTAAGGTTCATGGCTGGATTTTATATTACCGTATTTATCGGCGTATAACACGCACCTCATTTTAAGAAGGAAATTTTAGGAAAAAAAACTTAAATTTCAAATAAAGAACATTAAAGCCCAATATGCCATTTAATATGCAGGATATTGCCCCCAATATGCCATTTTAATATGCCAGATATTGCCCCCAATATGCCATTTAATATGCCATGATATTGCCCCCAATATGCCATTTAATATGCCATGATATTGCCCCCAATATGCCAGGATATTGCCCCTTAGTATGCTCGTTATGCCACCCTCCTCCCCCAGACCTCAGTACTTACCTCGTTCCTGCTCTGTCCCCCGGTGCTCTGAAGCTGCGTGGCTGTGAGGGAAGCATTGTGAGCTTCCCTCCAGCCGCGCGGTCAATAAAGTTTGTTTAAAAAAAACACACTTTATTGACCGCGCGGCTGGAGGGAAGCTCACAACGCTTCCCTCACAGCCACGCAGCTTCAGAGCACTGGGGGACAGAGCAGGAACGAGGTAAGTTTTAGATTTTTTTTTTTTTCGGCGTATAACACGCACACACCATTTTCCCCCTATTTTCAGGGAGAAAAAGTGCGTGTTATACGCGATAAGGTTTATGGGTAAACAAATAAACTAACAAGTATATAAACACTATTATTTTCACGGAATATCCAGAGTGCCTATTCCTCTTTTCTTTTGGTGTATTGTATAAC
This sequence comes from Pelodytes ibericus, assembly GCA_036172795.1. Lineage (NCBI taxonomy): Eukaryota > Metazoa > Chordata > Amphibia > Anura > Pelodytidae > Pelodytes > Pelodytes ibericus. Next base: position 45,144,155 of record CM069866.1, on the reverse strand, counting down.
AGATCATAGCTACATTTAGAAGGAAAGAGAAAGGGTTGCGTGATGGAGAGAATATACCAAGGTGCCTATATCTTCTCAAATTGTGCAAGTTTTTCCTGCTTCAAAAAGAACCCCCTTTCCATTATACATTGATATTTATTCTGGCCAAAATCACCATTTCATATTGTGCCATTTTTTCCCCAATTTCTGGTAGTAATAAGCTTTGCTGCCAATAATATTTGGACCATTAGTCCTCTCTGAGCTTCATTGAAGTGGGACAGCCCAATGTGAAAAGGGAACATCTGCACATAAACCCCCCTTTGTAATTCAAAAACATATGTTATTAAGTCATGAAGCGTCAAATCATCAATTATGACACAGGGCAAACTGACTCCAGTATAATCATCAATTATGACAGAGGGCAAACTGACTCTGGTATAATCCACTACATAAATATTATGTCAAAAAGTACGAAACAAGATTTATTCAATTGTCCATAGACTATAAAACAGCCACGGTCATTAAAGCACAACATTCCAAAAAACAGTCTGGTCATGAAGGGGTTAAAGCAATTTAAGTTGTCCTTTAAATACTTTATTATTTATTAGTTCACAAAACTGTCATTTCAAAGATAAACTTTTAAAACCTACTAAGACCGCCATCAGGGGGGGATGGGCGATACACCCGTCTCGGGCACTGCATGCCCCCGGAAATGACGGCAAGTCATATCTAGTGGCTGTAGAAACAGTGCTGAGGAGACTGCCAGGGACAAACCGCATCCAATAAGTAATGGGGACGAGGGGAGGAGTTTTTAATATTAATGAGCAAATCATCAGTGGGCTATTAATGAGCAAATTATCAGTGACATATTAATGAGCAAATTATCACTGACATATTAATGAGCAAATTATCAGTGACATTTTAATGGATAAACTTTCCAGGGGGACAGATTTTTTTTTCAGTAATGGACCCTAAAAATTTCTGATGGCGGTCCTGAAACCTACTGTGTAAAAATACTATTTATTTCAGACAATCTGGTTAAACTTTTTGTTTTTCAATGTTTAAGGACCCAGCTTGAACTTGATGAAACAAGGAAAATGAACAGAGAAGATGCTGAGGTAACCCATAAGTAAATTAAACTAATCACCACCCAACCCCCCCCCCCCCTCTTTTTTGTTTTTCCGATATTTAAAAATGAAAACATTTTCAATAAACATTGATTTACAAAAAAAATTAAACTAATCAGTCACTAATGGCTGTTCTGACAATGTGTATAGTCTTAATTTTTCCTACTGGGAAAATGTTAATCTTTCTCTCTGTGTTGGTTTTCTTCATTGATGGTTTTTGATATACTCTGGCCATCCTGAATAAACGTGTTTGCATGGTAAGTGTTTGTCGGCTGCTAAATGAGGTTGAGCTGATACCTAGTACTATTTAACAATGTTTAGATGCTTAAATGTTCCATATACTTTTTCCATTCCATTCCCAATGAACAGTCTTTGTTGACATCCATTGTTGTCATGTTTTTTCAAGGAGAACAAAAGCCCATAGGGCTGTTGGTTATAGGAAACATACATTTATTTCTACACAATTTTACATTTGCCCTCAGAGTATTATTTTATTTTATTTTTTTATTGACACTCAGACAGCGGAGAGGTTGTGGATATAGGTTAATTCATCAACTCTTTCCTGGGCGTAGGTTGTCATCCCTGTGTCAGTTGGGCATTTCCTTTTTCTTATCTTTCCCCTCTTTTTATTTTCCTTGGTGCCCCTCAGTGTTTTTCACATTTCTTTCCCCCTTTTCCTCTTTCTCCTTCTTTCCATACCCTCTCTCCTTTTATTTATATACTTTTCATTTTACCAATGTACAGGATATTATGTCTTCCCTTTTCACCTATCATTATGGCTTAATTTTCTTTTTCCTCTCCGAGTAACAAAACAGACAGACTAATACAAATACAACAAAATCGGACCTGGGGTTCGGGAGTCGGATGGCTTTGTGGGTTCTAAGGTGTTCCGGATTTCATGCGCGTCTTCCCTGATTTTATATATCTTTAATATTCCTCCCCATTAATGTATCTTACTATCTCTTTTAGCTTTACGGATTATTACCTATCTTATTGGCCCAGGAATTCCAGTAACCTGGGGTGTATAATTTATGATTTTGCCAGTATGCCACTCCTCTTTCCATTTTACATTGTTGACTAAGTTGGGTTAATATTCTTTTCCAATTAATCGGATCACTGGACTTTCAGTTTTTAGCAATGTTTAGTTTGACTGTTGTCAAAAGGTGGACTAGAATAGCTTTCTGGGTTGGTAGCATCTTAGGGAGATCTAGGTGTAAGAGGGCTCTGGCAGGGGTAAGTTCCCACTCGCACCGAATTATAGTGACGATAAAGTTTTCTACCTTATCCCATATAGGACTTATTCCGGGGCAGTGCCACCATATGTGTAAATAGTTTCCCTCACTTTGATGGCATCTCCAACATGTTGGGCAGTATTCATTATACATTTTATTTAAGTTGGTGGGAACCAAATACCATCTATTCATTAATTTAAAAAAGGTTTTATTCAAATTCAGGCAATGGATCATTTTATATTCTGATGCTAAAGCTTTGTTCCATGTTGTGCGATAAATTTTGCACTGCAAGTCCCGCTCCCACTTGCCGATTGCTGGGGGGTATACCTGTTTGTTTAGAATTCTTATCAAAGAGTGGAATTTTGTTATCATATTTTTATATATGTCTAGGGATACGATACTGTTGAAAAGCTCTAAGCCCTTTTCTTTCTTTCCCCATTTGATGTTTTGCGCTAGGAAAGCTTTAACTCTCAGGTAGTTAAATAGTTCAGAGGCTGGCAGTTTATATTTTAGAGTGAGGCCTGTATAGGACAGCATTCATTGACCCTTGTATAATTCTGAGATGTTTTCAATTCCTTTTTGTTTCCAGTGATATAGATTAATATTACTCATATTTCTCGTTATGCATTTGATGGGGAGATTGGGAATTATAGAATACTCTATCCCAGGGCTCGACAAATACCGGGCGCCAGGTCGCCATGGCGACTAGATTCTGGCGCCTGGAATACTTTTTGAGCAGAGTAAACTGCAATGTCCCGGTCCCACACTCTGCTATCCCTTACCTACCGATCAGATAAGGAGCAGAGTGTGGGAGAAGCAGCACAGAACAGCCTGCCGATTTGCTCCTCCCCCCGGCAGATTAGCTCCTCCTCCCGGTTTCCTGTTCCTGCTTCTCACCGGGCAGTAGCTGTAGCAGTGAGAAGATGCGTGTGAGAGGTGATGGGAACTCCTCCTGCTGCCTCAAAATGGAGGGAAAACTTCCAGCTGCCCGGTTCAGCAGTGATACAGGGTCTGTCTCCAACTTCCCACTGTAAGTCTAGTAAGTAAATAGTGTGTGTATTAGAATGTGTGTTAGCATGTATGTGTGGGTTCAGCACCTGTTTTTATGAATGTGTCAGAATCTGTGTGACAGCATGTTAGTGTGCATGTATGTATTTGTGTCTGCATGTTAGTGTGTGTATCAGCATATTAGAGTGTGTATATAATTGTGACAGCATGTGCTAAGTGTATCTCTGTGTGTGTGACCTGTGTAGGTGTGTGTTGGCATTTAAGTGGATATGAATGTGTTTGTGCATGTATGTAGGAGTGAAATCATGGGTTACTGTATGTATTTGTGTCTGCATGTGTTTGTGTGTATCAGGATATTAGTGTGTATGTATTTGTGTCTGCATGTGTTTGTGTGGATCAGGATATTAGTGTGTATGTATTTGTCTGCATGTGTTAGTGTGTGTGTGTGTATGTATGTATGTATGTATTTGTGTCTGCATGTGTTAGTGTATCTCAGTGTGAGTGTGTGACCTGTGTATGTGTGTGTTGGCATTTAAGTGGATATTAATGTGTTTGTGCATGTATGTAAAAGTGAAATCGTGTTAGTGTGTGTCAGCATTTAGGTATGTGTGTGTATTTGTGGGTGAGCAAGTGTTTTGTGCATGTATGTGCGTTAGCTTGTGTGTGCATTTGTATGTGTGAAAATGGTGTGTATCCATAAGTGTATGTCATTTATATATGTTTATGGACTGGGACCCAAGCATTTTTCTTTGTGACACAGCGTTTGGTACTGGCTCCTAAATTTTTCAGCTGGCTCCTAGTTTTAAATCTAATTTGTCAAGCCCTGCTCTATCCCCAACTTTTTCTTGACCTTCCGCCATATTTTAAGGAGATGCTGAGAAACTAAACACTGATCACAGGCTTCTATTTGCCTCTGTCTTACCCTGTTCTGGGGCCAAAATGCTGTTACCAATTCTCCTAATTTATCCAAAGATTTCATTTCAAATTGTACCAGCCCTCCCCTTGAGCCTCCTTTCTCTGTGTAGTAAAAGCGTGTGCAAGGAGAGCCTCCTTAGAATATTCCTGAATGACCGGCATTCCAAGCCCTCCCTGTTTTTGTTTTTTTTCAGCAAGTAGTTGTAAACTAAGTCTGGGTCGTTTCCCTGCTCATATGTAGTGCTGGAACGCTGTCTGTATAATTTTTAGCCAAAGGATGGGAACCGACTGGGGGATCATCCTAAAGATGTATGTGAATTTTGGCAGAATATATGCCTTAATGGTGTTGATCCTACCCCAGCAAGATATTTCTAACTTTTTCCATTGGCCTAACTCTATTCATTTGTTTTATTATTGGCAAAAAAATTATCTTCAGCCATCTTCTGTTTTCTAACCCTAGTAAAGGCATACTTTTCCTCCATGAGTTCGATGTCGGATTGTTCCATATTTAAATACATTGCCAATGATTTTGTTTCGTTAAGTTTGTAATTAGAAAGGAAGCTGTATTCCTTAATAATATTCATCAGTTCCGACATCAAATTCATGGGGTCCTCCATAGTAAGTAGTATGCCGTCTGCATACAATTTTATCTTTTGTTTTCTTCCATCCCTCCGTATCCCCTTATTCCTACACATTTCCGTATTTCCTGCTCTAATGGCTCTAGGGTAATCAGGTACAGCAGTGGTGACAGGGGGCACCCCTGCCTGGTGCCATTTTGTATTTTAAACCAGTCGGCCTTTATACCTGTGCCCACCATTCTTCCAGAGGGGAACGAGTACAGCGCCATAATTGCTCGGAGCAGATTCCCCTGTATCCCGAACGCTCTAAGTGCTTGGCCCATAAATTCCCAGCTGACCCTGTCGAAGGCCTTCTCTGCGTCCAGCGACAGGGCCAGCAAGGACTCGTCCCTCTTTTCCGCCCTCTCAAACAGGGTTAGCAGGTTTCGTGTGTGGTTTGATGAGGAGCGTCCCGGGATAAATCCCACCTGATCTTTATGAATTATTTTATTAATCCCTAGCTTTAACCTTTCAGTCAGAATATCTGTGTAAATCTTGTAGTCAGTATTTAAGAGCGATATGGGTCTGTAGTTTATCACATCCTCGGGGTTCTTTCCTGGTTTAAGTATTGGTATTATATTGCATCTCAGGATCTCCTCTGGGATTACACCCCGTTGATTAAACTCTATGAACGCCTTAGTCAGCGGTGGGACCAGTTTGTCTGCGAATAATTTGTAGAAGGATGCATCAAATCCCTCCGGGCCTGGCGCCTTTCCATTATTTAATTTTTTGATTGAGTTAAGGACCTCGCCCCCTTCAAAGGGTCTATTTATTATCTCCAGAATTTCCTGTGGTATTTTTGGAAAATTACTGATGTTTTTTTTTTCGAAGTAATCATTAATTTCCCTGTTCTTATTGTGATTAGGGAGATTGTCAAACGAGTGGTAATATGAATTAAATGCCTTGCCTATAGTCTCCGGGGTTCTTGCTAAAATTCCGTTGATCCTTGATATGGTTTTAGCCCTCCTCTTAGCTTTTAATTTGTTGGTAAGCATTTTCTTTGCCTTGTTTCCTTTATAGTACCACTGAATTTTAAGGTTCTCAATAATCTTATTAGCTCTATCGTTTAATTGTAGGTTTATCCTTCTATTTAGGTTCTCTATTTGTGCCGAAAGAATATGTGAGGGATTCGTTTTATTACTTCGAGTGAGATTTGATTTTTGAATGTATAGCTCCGATAGATCAAGGTCCCTCTGTTTTTTTTGCCTGGGACCCGAGTTTCATTAAATGGCCACGCATTACGCATTTATAGGCGCACCAAATATTGCCCTGGGAGATATTTTCCGTGCTGTTCTCCTGGAAGTATAAGTCTGTTTGTTTTTCAATATACTTTTGATGTTGTGTGTCTGATGAACCGTACCAACATTTCCCAGGGCTAAATCAATTCTAGAATATGAGAGATGTGCCTTGGAGAAGCAGGTGTAATCTTTCTTATTTGCGTCAAAAATTCTCCAAATATCCAGGAGGGCATATCTTTCCAAAAGGGCCTGCATTCTTCTAGCCTGGCACCCTACTGTTCTATCTCTGTTCTCACCAGAGTGGGATTTCCGATCGAATATAGGGTCTATTATGCAATTAAAATCTCCCAACCAGATCAGGGTTCTTTGTTTCATTTTTTCTGTTTGTGCCATTACTTTAGCAATAAATCTAGTTGGGGTCAGATTTTGAGCTTCGATATTTACTAATGTCATTAATTTCTTATTGATTTCACACACCACTATAATAAATCTACCCTCTTCATCGCATTCCACATATTTGATATCTACAGAGAGATTATTTGAGAATAATATCGCCACTCCGCATTTTTTTTTTAGCTTCCAGTGAGGCCTCAAGTGAAAGGGTGAAGTCTGGTTTATTATGTGATGTTTTATCATTCAACGTCCAGTGAGTTTCTTGGAGAAAGCAGACTTCGATTTTATGTTTACGGAGGAATTCCTGCAAGATGATTCTCTTTTGCGGGGAGTTCATACCCTGTGCATTTAATGAGCAAAATCTAGATATCTACCCAATTCCGGCAAGCTTTATTTTCCCCCCTTTGCCAGCCGTCTGAGCCCCAAGTCTGATTTACAAACAAACAAACATAGACACACATAAAATAGACGTGAACAACTACGCCCAATATATTTGGTGAGTTTCCCGAACCCAATTCGGGAAGTCACCCCGCTCCGTATAGGTGCACGGGACATGACCAGACCGGAAGTATACACAAGTTTATATACCTCTGGTTTGGTATCTGGGGAAGCAGCTGTACCATACATACTTCCTTATGCCAACATGATTCCATAATATAATAAGTCCCTTACTACAAAGTGTCTATGGGCCCTTAATTGTGTCTCTTATCCTTTTAATTTTATTTAGTGCGTGTCCCGCCCTTTCTTTTCCTTCCCATTGTGTTAGTTGGTTATCTTCCAAAACGATGTTCCCCCTCCTTTTCCTTTCCTCTTAACGTGTCCGCCCATAGGATGGCTCCCCTAAATATTAGTTAGTGTTTGTCAATATCTAAATATCCGTGGGGGATTGGCCCCTTTGTAACTAATTCTCCCTATTGTGCCCCATTACCTCCCTTCCCCCACCTCCTTCGAACGGTGTATCTAGTGTAGTATTAAATTCTGAATAGCTACATTGTTTCTACGTGTGGGAAAAATAGAAGGCGAGAGCCCTCCTTATATTGCCGAGTGTTTTAGGGACCCTTAATTGGGTCTTTTATCCTTTTAATTCTTTTTTAGTGCGAGTCCCAGGCCTTTTAAGTAAACCCAACGTGTATCTTAATAGATTCACGTGGGTTTACTATCTACTGTGTCTCACATGCGAGACACAGCAGTTCCTGGTTGTCGCACGCTGAGAAATGTCAGCACGCGCACAGCCAATCAGAGCAAACCTATGCATAGATGGTATCCCTGTACTCAGGAGATGTTGCTGAACACATATTGGGGTGTTGTTTTGCAATGACACATACCAAAATCTGTGAATTCATGTCTGAAGTACAATGTATATGGGGAAAAAAAAACTCACTAAAAATTACTACCACAAAATTTGACAAAGGCTAGTGGCAGAATTAGTGCATGGAAAGTGTTAAAATACCACCATTTGTAGTATCTAGGGTGTCTACTTTTAAAAATATATATGGTTTGATGGGGTAAAATACAGTGGCTGGCTTAAAAAATGTCATGGGTGCAGGTTGTCTGCATGTCAAAATTCCAATTTGGAAAACTAAAAAGTGCAACTCTCAGATGTGGCATTTTAACCCATAATCAAGCAGATAAACCTATGCATGGGTGGTATCTTATATTTTATTATTTTTTGTATAGTATATTATAGGATATGATCAAAATGGTGGTGTCTAAAGAAAACCTTTCTTGTCCTGTTAAAAACAATATATAATTTGTGTGGGTACAGCAAATGACAAAGAGGAAAATTACAGTTAAACGCAAACAGCACAGAAATATTCAAATTAATCACTGTCCCGAATGACCAACAATGTTTCAACGGGTCTGTCCTGACGGGGATGAATTAACAAAAAATTCTGTGCGCATCAAAGACTGTGGCATTACAAATATATTCTGGGTTCGTTCTTATTATGTTCATAAGAGCAGGGTGGAAAAATATATATAGTGTTACCACTTCAAAAGTTAAAAAGTTGTGTGCTTAGCAAGAAGATAGACTTAGTATCATGGAGCAACCATTACTCAAAATGTCAGACACTGTCCACCATGTAATGTCATAGATTGGTCAGCCTCTTTATGTGTGAGGGTCCACATCGTTGGCAAGGGAGAAGGTGATAGTGTGTAAAATATATTAAACGTAATAAACCATTTCAAATAATCTTTAGCAGTGCTTTGTGCATCTGTGCTTTCACTTGATGTTGATTAATTTTATATCACTTTGTTTTTTGAATGTGGTCTCTGTATGATGTCTGGGAAGTGCAATGGAGATACATGAAATTAACCACCACTGATCAAGTGTATTTTAAATATGAGTTTATGTATTTTTTATTATTTTACTCACAATGAACTTCTCCTAATTGAGATGAAAACATGAGAAACTCCTAATATATTTGAGAGGTTTGTGATTTACACCTAGAAATGCCTCCAAACCTTGGAAAAAACTTGTCACAGCATTGTCTCTAATGCTGTATTACTTCAGGTGGATGTCCCTGCAGCTCATAGGAAGCGTTTCACCAGAGCAGAAATGGCACGAGTTTTGATGGAAAGGAATCAATATAAGGAAAGGCTAATGGAACTCCAGGATGCTGTGCGCAGGACAGAGATGCTGCGGTAAGGGAGCAATTCATTAATTTAAAGATTTGCATTGCTTTATGTGTTTTACAAGTCTGTTGCTGTGTAGAATAAAAAAATGTAAGAAATTATAGTGCATTGAAATTGTTAAAAAACCTCTAAACTTTAAAAATAATGTTTAACAGAAGCATACGTTTTTCAGATTGTCTACACTCCTGTGGTAAAATCCCTTGGTCCTTTACCGACCAACTATGTCACATAAAAATACAATCTTTATGAACAACACCTTTTATAGGGTGTTCCTGTTGTATTGTTAATGTAAAGGGTTTCATGCACAAAGCAAAAATTAGAGGTCAGCCTGTAGACATTTCAGTTGGCTCAGAATTTTCTCTATTAATTCTGATGTAGGAACAGAGATTTCTTCCTAGAATCTTGATGACTTTAACATTTTTCAGGTCGGAAATATACTTATGTTTCAAACGTGTAATCCTGTGTCAAAATCCTGTGTCAAAATCCTGTGTCAAAATCCTGTGAAATATTCTAGACCAAGTAGTATAAATGGCATAGAAGTTTTTTTTTTTTTTTTAGTTAATGAAATTGAAGCCTCAAATATCTAGAATGGCCTCACCATTCAAGTTATCATGTAAATGTTTTTCTTTTTATAGTAGTGTGTGGTGAAAGCACCTGGTCCGGGTGCCTTGCAATAAGAAGGTTATTTTATGGCCATCATAATCTATGTATGTGTGTTTACAGTACACAGAAATAAAATTAACTTGTTATAAAAAAGAAAACTGTACCCATACTGTTGTATGAAGACAAGCATTTCAGTTATTCATACACATATATACACTCCCAAACAGAAAGTAAAGGGTTAGCTTGGCAGTTGTTTAATACACTAACAGAGATGTTGTCTAAACAAAGCATTATAAATGGACAATTTAAAAAGTGAGAAAGTTAGTTTAAAGTGTTGGCATCACTCCCTCTTTAATTATTTTTGTCTGTTTTTTCCCATGTTTTTAAGTCTTAGCGTTTCAACAAAAATGTTTTATTCGTCTATAATCAGGGCTTCAAAAGATGTTCAGGCTGCACAAATGAAAAAGTCATCCTTCTGGAAAGTGTAAGTAAATGTTACATACGTATAGTTCATATATATCCTGATGCCTTATCCAATTTGACATGTATTTTATTTTATTCTGTTGAAGTAGAGTGCCCTCATGCTATTCAGAGACCTATGGCATCCCTGCTGAAATTTGTTAAAGGGACAATCTAGTCCCAAACTCAATTTGGTGCAAGTGGAAGACTACTTCCTGAATAGAATTCTGGCTTTTTTTCCAGTGTGATTTGATGCAGACATTTTACATTATCAAGCCCTCCCCTGCATCCTATCCTACAGGTACTGCCGCAATGATTGCGTGGAGTCCCTGTGCATGTATTCGTTTTGTTCCTTTTAGTCACTTCCTCTGCTGGAGAAATAGAATGCACTGTGTGGAACCTAAGTGACCTTGCTCTTGTGCGTCTAGAATCTCTTAACGGTGCAATACATTTTCTGATGACATCACTAGAGAATCAGGATATGTCATTCATTTGAATGGCATTATTCTCACTGTTTCCTACAGAAAAAAAAAGGAAATTTACTTTTACTCAGCAAGTGTGGGCAGTCCTGGTGTCTTGCTGTAATTTGACAGTTTTATCTAGCTGTAAGTATTTTATTTTGCAAACTACATAACATACATTTTAAAGTACCGTATTTGCTCGATTATAAGACAAGGTTTTTTTCAGATTTTTTTTTCTGAAAACTACCCCTCGTCTTATAATCGAGGTCTTCTTATAATCTGACCTCAAATTGAGGTCAGATTATAAGACATGGATCCAGGTCCCCAGCAGAGCTGCAGGGGACCTGGATCCCCCTCTCTGACAGCAGGGGAAGTCTGCGCGATGAGCTCAGACTCCCCTGCTTCCGCCCGGCACGACCGCCGAGGCTTCTGTGAAGAAGCCGGGTATTTCCGCTTTCGTCACAGAAGTCCCGGCGAGCGTGCCGGGCGGCAGCAGGGGAGGTCTGCGCTCATCGCGCAGACATCCTCTGCTGCCCCACTAGCCACCAGGGTAAATCGGGCAGCTGGGGGATGTCTGCACGATATGTGCAGACATCCTCCATGCTGCCCGACACGGCAGACTATTATGACGGACCAGCTGTCCGTCATAATAGAGTGCCGTGTCGGGCAGCATGGAGGATGTCTGCACGTATCGTGCAGACATCCCCCGGTTGCCCCCACTAGCCACCAGGGATCGACTTCAAGGTGAGGGGGGAGGGAGGGGGCAGAGAGACAGGGGGAGGGAGGGGGGCAGAGACAGGGGGAGGGAGGGGGGCAGAGACAGGGGGAGGGAGGGGGGGAGACAGAGCAACAAGGGAAGGGAGGGGGGAAGAGAGCTACAAGGGGGGGAAGAGACAGAGGGGGGGGGGGAAGAGACAGAGGGGGGGGGAAGAGACAGAGGAGAGGGAGGAATCAAAGGGAGGGGAAGAGAGACAAAGCTGGGGGCAAGGGAAAGAGAGGCAGAATTGGCACATAAAAGGAAATAAAAACAAATGCATTTTTTAATTTTAATTTTTTATTAAAAAAGCAATTTACATGTGAATATATACAAGTTTAACTTTTTTCCTATAGGGTAGTCTTATATTCAGGCTTTTAGTTTTTTTCCTAAAGGAATATCCAAAGTTTGGGGGGTCGTCTTATAATCAGGGTCGTCTTATAATCGAGCAAATACGGTACTTTGAAATCACATTAATATGCATTAATATTTGGAAGATGTACAGTTTGGTTTAATTTAGTCACTTTCTGTGTTGCTTGAATAAAATAAATTATGTGGACTGTAATAGACTTGCTCTTGTACACCTGTGATCTCTTATCAGTGCAACACATTGTCTGATGACATCACTAGAGTAAAAGATATTACATGCATTTGACTGGCATTATTCTCATTGGTTCCTGCAGTAAAACAACATGGATAAAAAATAAAAAAGGGAGGAAATTGACTTTTACTCAGCTAATGTGGGCAGTCCTTGTTTCTTGCAAACTGTTGTAATTTCACAAATTAATCTGCATGTAAGATTTTCCGATTTTAATGTAGAATATGCATTGTAAAGTACTTACTAGATGTATGATAAGGCCAGGGACTAATAAAAGTATTACTTTACTGAGAGCATAGTGGATGTATCGAATAGCCTTCCAGTAGAAGTGGCAGAGGTTAATACCGTGAAGAAGTTTAAGCAGGCATGGGTTAGGTATAAGATTATCCTAGATATAAGCTAAGGCTTTCACTAATGAAACTATTACTTTACTGATAGGGTAGTTAATACATGGAATGGCCTTCCAGGTGAAGTGGTAAGTTCATACTAATGTATGGTTTATGGTGTAGACACAGCTCTCTGACTAAAGTACATCTGCCCAAGGTCTTACTATATTTCATGTAAAAGTGATAAAATTCACCTGCCTGATGTATTTGTTGTGCTGTGAATATATCTGTTGTGTTCCAAGGATGCATGGCAATGTTGGTGGGAACTAGGTGGAGTTAAATAATGCAAATTATATGGTAGGTGTGGTCAATTGGAAGCTGAGCTGCAAATTGTCCCTGGAAATGTTTTTCAAGTGTTGGCAACTATGCTGTTGCATGTGTGATTTCACACTTTTTTTTTTACTATTGATTTGTGAACACAGCACACCTTCTGTGTATTTTATGCACTTTTTGTATACTCAACATTAAGCAGGCCCACTGGAGCAGCAGCAAGGGAGGGAAAAGCAGTAGGCTGTTTAGGGTAGGTTAACTAGATGTAGAGAGCAGAAAAAAACCTGGCAGGCAGGGGAGTACAGCACAAAAACAGTTTAGTTAATTGTACCCCCTTGCTGCCCCTCACCCCCTTGGTCTCCCTGGGCAGAAATAAAAGGTAGTTTATTCACAAAACATGTATTGCAGCTAGGGTTAGTAAACTCTCCAGCTGTTAGACATTTCTGATTACTCTCAGCCAGTCTGGTATGTTAAGCATCATGGGAAAGTGAGTACTCTCTTCTTACAACTGTAGTGACAAAGCTTCACTTCTATATGATTATGGATTGGTGCTGCAGCTGCTGTGGAATACACATCTCATGATTCTCGCCATCCATTTGGTTGGCTGAATATTGTGAGACATGTAATTAGCAGCCTTTATGTCCCTTTTTACTATCCTAATTTTTTTGTAATACCTCATAATGTTTGCTATGCATTGCAGAGCCAAACTACACTACATAACATTAACTTTTGTTGATTGCGGGAGCAGAGCTAGCTGTCACATTGAGCAGTAACATAAAATTAAATGGCTATGCAGGCTAAGAACATTACACACCCTGGGACCTACTGATACAGTGGGTCAGAAGAAGAAAAAAAATGGCAAGCCAGATATCTGGACTTGTTATGGACTCAGAAGACTCAGAAGACACTGAGCCCACAATGTGACAGACACAAATGGCAAAAAAAACCTACTCCTTCTGAAACACCGGCTACTAAAGGAGACATCCAAAACCTATTTACTTGTGGAAAATTTTGAGGACATAAATGGCGGCAGTCCACACTGATGTTACAGTGCTGCGGACTAAGATGGTATTTCTGGAGTAGGTTACGAGGACTATGCAGGCACACCAAATGGAGAGAAAAAAGTAACACTGAATCACTGACCATCAACTATTTGGTTTACACCGGCAGGACGTTAAGCTCCACCAAGTAAATGTATGAATTTGGGGCATCTCGAAGGCAGTAGGGATCACTGTTGCTGCAACCAAATTCGGAGACCCTAGACCAGGTCATTGTGGATTTCTTTAGAGCAAGAACAGTGCAGAAGGCACCAAAGATTGCCGTTTGTGATTAAACTATGTTCTCATTTCTACCTCCTAAAAGTAGCCACATTTACACCATGACAACTCTGTACTCCAAATTTATCAGGGCTCGCCATCACCTATTCTTCAATGGAGAAGGTCTATGTCCTCTCTGACTTCTCACCTTCAGGCACAATATCGTTGGGGCTTACTCCGATCCTTAATGGTAATAAAGGATAACAAGCAGCTTGCTATAGAATACATTGGAGACACGCTTGGATTTCTCTGCAAGTAGCCCTAACTCCCCTATTAAAAACAGAGCTGTGAGCTTCCCAAATGGCTCACAGCCGCCCTGACTCCCCCCGCTTTAAGATATGGAGCTGGGCAAGTACTCCCAACCCTATATAATTAGCTAGTAGCCCTGGCTCCCCCAACAGTACTGGGCCAAGAGCCGCCCAAATGGCTCCCAGTCCCCCTAAAATAGATTGGGGTGTCAGGGCTACTTGTTCCCTAAAATAAAATAAAATCACCTCCAGGGTGTGGGGGCTGGCCGCTTGCCCCAGACACCAAAATATAATAAATAACTCCCCCACGGGGTCTGGGTTCCAGAAGTCCAGCACCGACCTAGGACGCCCTCAAGTGCTCATCCTAGGCCCAGGGAAAGGGCCCCAAAAATAAGAATACACCTATTCTAAAACCTATCGGATGCCTTTTTTTCAGAGCAGGGATTTCAATATGCATCAGTCATTGTCCTGGAATTGATGATTAGGAGAGGGGGCATAATTATTTATGTGTGGGCTATTATTTATTTAATTTTTTGAGTGATTTTATTTTTTTAATCTATTTTAGGGGGATGGGAACCATTGGGCCACCTGCCCTGACACTCCCCCATATGTGTAACAGGGGGTCTGGGAGGGGAGGTATTAGGTGCCGCCCAACCCTGTTTTTTTATGGGCGGCAGCAGGACTACTTCCCTGGTCCCTCATTATTATTTTAGAGACTGGGCACTTTGTTGCCAGTTCCAAGACCTGTTTATGACCACCTCCCCCCTAATTTTATTTGGGGTAGGGGGTATTTATTTATTTTTCCATGTTGCCTTATATTTTTAATTTCAATTCTCCAGATCAGATCTGGAAAATTGAAATGACTAAAATGCATTGGGGGTGATTATCACATATTGGTAGACGAAAATCTATGGTTTTCAAGGTGAAATTGTGCTAATTGCGTACTGCGCTACATTAGTGCTAATTGCTTACTGCGCTACATTCGTGCTAATCGCGCACTGCGCCACATTCGTGCTAATCGCGCACCACGCCACCTTTGGGCTAATCGCGCACCACGCCACCTTTGGGCTAATCGCGCACCGCGCCACCTTTGGGCTAATCGCGCACCGCGCCACCTTTGGGCTAATCGCGCACCGCGCCACCTTTGGGCTAATCGCGCACCGCGCCACCTTTGGGCTAATCGCGCACCGCGCCACCTTCGGGCTAATCGCGCACCGCGCCACCTTCGGGCTAATCGCGCACTGCGCCACCTGCATGCTACACGCACACTGCGCCACCTTCGTGCTTATAGCGCACTGCGCCACCTTTGTGCTAATCATGCACTGCACCACTTTCGTGCTAATCACGCACTGCGACACATACGTGCTAATCGCACACTGCACCACATTCTCGCTTATTACACACTGCACATTAGTGCTAATCACACACTGCACCACATTGCACATTTGTGCCTATTACATACTGCACCACACTGAGTGATTGGGAGGAAATATAATAAAATGAGCAGAGAGATTTAAGAGAAGTTGGCCAATAGGGTGACGGACAGATTTAAAGGTTGATATGGTCAAGGAGAAACAATGGTAGTTGGAAGAAGCTAAGGGAACCTGGCAATGACATAATAAAATGGGTGTTAACAGTAAGTGAGGGAAATAATAAAATAAGTAATACTATAAATCCATATAATATCATCCACT
This sequence comes from Pelodytes ibericus, assembly GCA_036172795.1. Lineage (NCBI taxonomy): Eukaryota > Metazoa > Chordata > Amphibia > Anura > Pelodytidae > Pelodytes > Pelodytes ibericus. Next base: position 45,128,223 of record CM069866.1, on the reverse strand, counting down.
CTGGCAAGTGAGAATATAAAGAAAATATAGGGCTCAAGTAATAGGCTTCCCTACAGTGAGCTTGGACTCGGGCAGCTGCCCATTTTGTTATAGACAGCCTTGATGCTGATTACTATTTTTTTTTGTTACCATGATCTGTGGGTAGCATACTGTGTGGTGATAAAGGGGTATTTTTTTTTTTTTTTAAACTACTTGTCCAGGGACTAAAGTGGTAGCCCAATCTAGTCATCACTCATGACAGTCTACTTGTCCTAATACAAACAATTATTTTAATCAAAACTGGATTTAAATAAGGTTTTTATTGATAGGAGACAAACCTTATAATACTTAAACACAATCAACAAATGCAAGTAGGTAGTGAGCTTAAACAGAGCAGATTTCCAAATGAGAATTTGAAGCTTGCTTTATAAAAAAGAAAATAAGTAATTCACATTTACCAATGCAAGCACATATAAATATGTATTTTTATATTATATAGGGACACAATTAAAGGGACATTCATCTCTTGGAATTACATAGTGAGAAAACAGTCTCATTAGCATAGTTTTTATTTGTATAACATATCCCTAGAGGACAACTGACAGTCCTAACAAGCGGGGGAAACGCGGCAGCTGCCCCAGGCCCAGACACTCCAGGGGGTCCCAAAGCAGCTGGTCTATGTGCCCCGCACACGTCTGTTGGCCTGTAGCAGCATAGCACTGCTGAACTTTAAAAAATAAATCATTGCCACCGGATATGATAGTACGTCATATCTGGTGGCTGTATTTCCCTTCTCCGTGCCAGGGACATGAAGCAGCCAGAAGGTGAGTACTGGGCAAAGTAAATGGAAAATTGGATGTGGCATATTAATGGCAAAATAATACTGGCATATACAGCTGCTGCCTACCATATGTAAGTGCTCTCTAATATCCATGTATACTTTTGTAATATAGGCACTGAGTACTTTTATTGCACTGCTCATAAGAAGGTATACAATATATATATATATATATATATATATATATATATATATATATATATATATTGTTTGATATATACATTTTATACATTGCAATTGTGCATTTATTATACACATTTTATACACTGCAATAAAAGTAATCTGTGCAATTGTGTGTGTTTATTTGTTTGTGCTTTTTTTGGGAGGGTGGTTTGTGGTAGAGGGTGTGATTGCAGGTCAGGTAATGGGGGGAGGGGGTGGCAGGGTCCAGGGGGCCCATGCAAATGCTTGCCCAGGATCCAATTATTATTAAAGACGGCCCTGCTAACAAATCCCTGGTCCTCTATGGAATAACTTACTATTTTTATATAATTGATTTGTATTTTTTATTGATTATTATTATTTTTTTAAATTATTTATTTCTTTTTTATTAGTACAATCACTACTGCTAGGGGAAGAGGGGGGGGGGGGGTATTTTTACATCTTTTATATAAAGTTTACATTTTTTTATGTGTATATCTTTTAAATAAATGATTTGTATTTTTAAACCTATATTTATATATTTAAACCTAACCCTTAGAGTTAGGGTTACAAGTGCGAAAAAAAAGAGGGGGAGTTATTTATTTTATATCATTTATTTTATTACATTTTTTTTAATATTTAACCCTAACTTATGATGAACCCTAACCATTAAAACGAAAAAAAAAAAAAAAAAAAAAAATTGACTTTAAAAGACATATCCTTAGCAGTGTTTGCATATCCTTGTGTTATCTTGTCCTGCTCAGACCTTGAATAAAGGGATAAATCTCTCTCTGGAAGGACTTAGTGTTGCTGAGTATAGTTATCAGCATATATTCTGTCAGCTGCAGATAGTGATTATATATATATATATATACTTTTTTTTAATTATTATTATTTTTTTTCTCTCACCCTCCATGGGTGTGGTGTGTCTTCCTCAACCTCTGGTCCTGTAAGTTCCTGAAGAGCCAGAAGACAGCAATGGTGATAGACTCAGCAGTGCCAAGTGACTGCAGCATCAGGAAGGAGTATGAGAAGCTGGAGAAAAACCAGGGCCTGAAAGAGGAACTAGAGAGGATGTGGAAAATGATGGGAGCACTTGGGGCTGTGACACCTAACCTGGCAGAGTGGCTCCATCATGTGACATCAGTGACATAGGGGGAGGCGGTACTTTGCTAATTAGCCCTGACAACCCTATACAGTACTCTTCTGCACTTCAGTCAGTGCTCAGTTGTTCTTTATCTGGCGTAGAACGTACACTGTGTCCTTCTACGTGTCCCACTGTGTCCCTCTACGCATTGATTCCCATTTTGTATTGCTATCACTCAGTAGCTGACCTCTGCCCGTTTCACCTACTATTCTAGTCCTCAACCTGCCCCGACCCCTGGTTCTGTTTACTTGTCCTGTTTGATTGCTGCCTGCCACTGACCTTTGGAACTTCCTGACTTTGGCTTGCCTCACCCAACAGCATCAGAGCGACGGAAGTGGACATTTTTTTCACTTCCGATGCTCTCCCCACAACACGGCAGAGTCATATTGGAGGAGCATGCTGCTCTCCAAAATGACACCCGCGAGTCAGTGCTATAAGGAGTGTGTGTTTTGTGAAAAACTGACGGGCAAACAATTTAAGATTTTTGGCCCATTCATTTTTACAGGCTGTCATTGAATCAGTGTTTGTGTGGTGATTACCTGATTGCCTATTGTAATGGCTTCTCTAAACCTCCATAAAAAGCATGAAGGTTTTAACTGGGTGCGTTGATTTTTTTTTTAACAGGTTTGGTATTGATATTACCGCACTAGTTAATGGTGTTAGCGTCAGGCATTGAATTATAACATTTAGGTCAATATTCACATCTTCGTTTTTGTCTCAATGAGTTTTAGGGTATGCCCAGACGTGGGTCCCTAGCTCGCTGCACCTAGAGGGATACCAGCCGTACCACACTGACGAGGCCAATGAAGGCTAAACGTACGTCTGTGGTTGCTGTATTCTTCTTGCAGAGGAGACCTGCCAGGCTATTTGGATCTGGACTGCCCTTATGGGTGGGACCAGTCTGATATGCTAATGGAGAGGTTTCCTCTGTAATGGTGCAAGCGAGCATAAAATTGTGATTCCTCTCTCAAGTAGGTTACATCCTATAGGGCTGGCTATTTCAGCTTTTGCCCATTCTCGCTGAGAGGGATTCCACATCTTCGTTTTTGTATCAATATTCATTATGCTTTACACTTGTTTTATTTCACTTGCAGCTTCGACAGATTATTTAGCTCGTCAAGTGGACCACAGGGAAATGTTACGGAGGGGGACTCTGCAGTTTCCACCATCAACAGAAGCAGAACTGTTTTTACTTCAATGTATTCTCCAAGTTCAGAAGGCAATTCCATACGGAGCCATTCTGTGAATTTTAATGCTCATGGTACCTCTCAAACAAAGTAAGTAAATCATCATGTTATATAATCTGATAATTAGAATACCACATACTGACCATTGGCAGTTAATGCCTTTATTGAACTGGGTCTAATTTGACATGTATTGCTTACCTAATTAACATCATAAAAAACAGATGCACATGTGTAAATGTTATGTAGAAATATAAACAACATTGCTCCCCCAAACCCTGTAGTTACTCATGATGCACACAGAAATAACTTCCCAAGCAGGGGAGCATGTGTAAGTGGAGTGCCCAATACATTTACTGATGACCATAGGAAGCAGAGCTCATATTAAAATTATTTTTTCCAGTAGACTGGTAAAATATAAAGAGGAGAACACAATAGTACATTATCACATTTCTAATATGTGGCGTACACACCACACTCGCAGTTACTTCAGTCTGAGCACATCATCATAATGTGTGAAATGCATGTAAAATAAAACAATTAATGTCCGGAAGCAAAAGATCTTCAAATTTTCAGTTCAATGGGGTCCTGGCCCTTAAGAATCTGCTCCATACCGGTAGCACACAGTCTTTTGAAGCACCGAACGGAGTGATGACTCCTGGCACAATTTAAACATTCATGCCAAAATTTGCACAAATTGAGCCATGTACATTGGGCCAGTGGTGTATCTTGATTTTGTGCTGCCCTAGGCAGACAAAATCCGGGCACCCCCCTACCCAAGCTGTACACCCACGTTACACACCTAAGACATGCCCCATCATTCAGACTCACATCAAGCTCATACTCCCATCACACACACACTCCCATCACACTCAGTCACACACTCCGACTCCCATCACACTCCGTCACACACACTGTCTCCCATCACACACAGTCACACACACTGTCTCCCATCACACACACACTCTGACTCCCATCACACTCAGTCACACACACTGTCTCCCATCACACACACTCTTACTCCCATCACACTCAGTCACACACTCCTACTCCCATCACACTCAGTCACCCACACTGTCTCCCTTCACACACACTCTGACTCCCATCACACTCAGTCACACACACTGTCTCCCATCACACACACACTCTGACTCCCATCACACTCAGTCACACACACTGTCTCCCATCACACACACACTGTCTCCCATCACACTCAGTCACACACTCCTACTCCCATCACACTCAGTCACCCACACTGTCTCCCTTCACACACACTCTGACTCCCATCACACTCAGTCACACACACTGTCTCCCATCACACACACACTCTGACTCCCATCACACTCAGTCACACACACTGTCTCCCATCACACACACACTGTCTCCCATCACACTCAGCCACACACACTGTCTCCCATCACACACACACTGTCTCCCATCACACTCAGCCACACACACTGTCTCCCATCACACACACTCTGACTCCCATCACACTCAGCCACACACACTGTCTCCCATCACACACACTCTGACTCCCATCACACTCAGCCACACACACTGTCTCCCATCACACACACTCTGACTCCCATCACACTCAGCCACACACACTGTCTCCCATCACACACACTCTGACTCCCATCACACTCAGTCTCTCACACACACACACTCTCCCATCAGCACTTACCTTTCCCTGGCAGACAGGCAGCATGGTCCCTCCATGCTGCCTGTTCGGCATCCCGGTGATTGTGCCGACAGGCCACGTGACAGGGCGCGCGTATGACGTCAGCGCGCCCGTCACGTGACTGTCGGCACTTCCGTGTCGGCACACTGCACGGGGAGCCGAACAGGCAGCACGGAGGTTTCTCCGTGCTGCCTGTTCGGCTCCCCGTGCAGCCTGGCAGGCAGAGCGATGGTGAGGGGGGATCTTCCGATCCCCTCTCACCTCCGTCTCTGCCTGCAAGCGCGGTCTATTTTTTTTTTTAAAGGGCCGCGTTTTTTTTTTTTTTTACATTTTTTTTTTTCACATTTTTTTTCTTTTCAGTGCTGGGGGGCGCTGCCGCCCCCCAAAATTTGCCGCCCTAGGCATCCGCCTAGGATGCCTCGCGGTGAATACAGCACTGCATTGGGCCTCATTAAAAGCCAAACAGACTCTTTTAGGGATGCAACTGTGAAACATTAGTTTGTGTTTGCATTCTGTATTGACTCTGTGAGAAGCTGCTTGGTAACATTATGTGTACCCAAGAGCCCACATCTTTCATTACCCATCTTACATTTTTATAAACTAATAATTTTTGGTAGAAATATGTCATCAGGCTAACAGACGTGTGCGGGGCCCATAGACCAGCTGCTTTGGGACCCCCTGGAGTAACTGGGCCTGGGGCAGCTGCCGCGTTTGCCCACTTGTTAGGACTGTCATTTTCATTATGAAAAAAGGCCACTTGCTTTATCAGGATGACGCTCAAAGCACACTGCCAAAAATAGAAAAAGCTTGAAGCCAGTTGTTGAAAGACCGGGGTAGTGAGCACTTATCTTATCTTCCTCTTTTTCCAGCTTCAACAAAAATTATTTTGAAGCCGACAATAGGGAAAAAGAATATAAATATACTCATTATTCCATATTTTTTCTTTAATGGCATTAGCTAAATGAAAACCAAGTTGAAGATTCACAAGCTTCTTTTAGACATGCCCCTTAAAAAGTATACTATTTTTGTCAAGTATTTTAACTGAATGCGTACACTGACGTGTATGTGAAACAATTACCAATTTTATCTTGTCAAGCCTGAGCTGGACTATCAGACATACATTGTATGGTTTGTAATGGGGACCCTAGGACATCCCTTAGCTTAACCCAGGGCTCGACAAACCCCGGGCGCCAGGTCGCCATGGCTACCAGGAAATTGGACCTGGCGCCCAGATGCCGTTAGCCACATGCACCATTATTGCCAACTTTTGAAAAAACTTTCCAGGGACACTTTGCAGCTTAGCTTCCAATTGACCACACCGCCTTTCAAAAGCTATGCCCACTCGATATAATTAGCATAATGTAACTCCACCTACTTGTCACTGTATCACCAAGTTCCCACCAGCATTACCAGGATCCTTGGTATACAACAGATACATTCGCAGCACAACATCTACATCAGGCAGGTGCATTTTATCACTTTTACATGAAATATAGTAAGACCTTGTGCAGATGTGCTTCAGTCAGAGAGCTGTGTCTACACCATAAAACATACATTAGTATAAACCTGCCACTTCTGCTGGAAGGCCATTCCATGTATCCACACCCCTATCAGTAAAGTAATACTGCCTGGCCTTACCTTATATCTAGGATAGCCTTATACCTATCCCATGCATGCGTAAGCTCCTTCACTGTATTAAGCTCTACCACTTCTACTGGAAGACTATTCCATGCATCCACTCGGTAAAATAATGCTTTCGTTAGTTACTGGCCTTATCTAATACCATATTTGCTCGAATATAAGACGACCCTAATTATAAGACGACCCTCCAAACTATGAATATTCCTTTAGGGAAAAAACTGAAAGCTTGAGTATAAGACCACCCTATAGGAAAAAAGTTTAACTTGTATATATTCACATGTAAATTGCTTTTTCATATTTAATACACACTTATGATATAAAAAAAAATGCATTTCTTGTTTGTATTAACCTTTTATGTGCCAATGCTGCCCCAGCCCCAATGTTGTCTGTCTCTCCACCCCTCCCTCCCCCCAGCGTTGTCTGTCTCTCTCTCCCACCCTCCCCCCAAGTTGTCTGTCTCTCTCTCCCCCACCCGCCCCCCAATGTTGTATGTCTCCCCTCTCCCTCCCCCCAACATAGCCTCCCTGGTGGCTAGTGGGGGCACCGGGGGGATGTCTGCACGATACGCGCAGAAATCCTCCGCTGCTGCCCAGCATTTAAAATAGTATGATGAAGCCGGAAGGCAGCGATTATAAGATGACCTTGAATATAAGACGAGGGGTCTTTTTCTGAAAAAAATCTTGTCTTATATATTCGAGCAAATATGGTATCTATGATAGCCTTATACAAAAGGGGAAAAACGGACGCCTTGGGGTTAATTAGTGAATATTATAGTAAAGTGTGACACAATTACGTGTATTAGGTTCAGCTGCACTCACAAGTGTGTTTCCCCACACCAACATAAGCAAGTGATTTGAAAGGTGATGCGCTTAGGAGCTATAAAAAAATCTATATATATACCAACAGGTCAGATGTGCTCCACAATGTACATGTAAAAAATATAAATAAACACAACAATATGTAAAACTGTTATTGTGTACAGATCCCCTATATATATACCCCCCTGGTATCCCACTTACATGTACCAGAGACCTTACACTCGGCTCTAGTACAAAGGCTGTGGGATAAAAGCGGGGATGAATCTTCTTAAGGTCTCCTCAAAGTTGCGTTAAAATAGTGATGTGGGAATACACGGACAATATGCTCCTCCAAACTTAGAAAACCTTAATAGGGAATCACAAGAGAAGTTGCATAGTGTAGATGTAAAAATAAATAACTTTAATGGCCCCGCATACATGAGGCTTACTTTAAATAAAAATCAATGCGCAAAAATAAAAAAACTTGCGGAAGTCCGATGTGTTTGCTCCCAGCTGTAAACGACCATGTGTTTGAAAATCTGTCCTCGAGTGATGTTGCGAATACAAGCACGGCGTCCCGTCTAGTCTTCCGCACACCTTCCTCTCGGGTCGTAAGGGAATGAAAGATCCGCCCCCTCTCTCACAGCAGACGCTTTTCGTCGAATCAACGACTTCCTCAATGCTAGAGATGGGGAGGAGGCGTGTACTTTTATATGCTCAATTCAGGTGGTGTGGGTTGGATTATTTAACCCTTTGATTGCCTTTTTAAAGTGCTAGTCGTTGAATATCTTCTGGCTGACAGACATTTAAATTATAGCAAGTGCATATATCATATAAAAACACATAAAATACAATACAAATACTACACTGTACTTAACACATACATATAGCCAATTAATATTAAAACAATTAGAAATTCTATACATATAATTCTACTCTTTAATAAATTACACTTATAGCAGCAAATTCTAAGCATGTGTAAATCTTTAACAGGTTTAAAGGCGATTATCTGTAAAACAAACAAAGTGAATGAGAGTCATATACAGTGGCGTTGGTAGGGGGGGGATACTGGGGCTGAAGCCCCGGATCTCCCCTCCATAGCCCCGAATGGAGACTCTGACCACGCCCCCTTGAGCTTGGCCCCACCTCCTCACGTTTGGTTCCGCCCCCTGCATGCTGCACTCTGGGTGCTGAACAGCACCAGACTCCGCCCCCTTGCGCTCCGCCCCTCACGCTTAACTCCGCCCCTCAAGCTTTGAACGTGAGTGTCTGGCAGAGTGTTATTGAGAGTGGCAGAGTTATGAGTGTGTATGTATGTGAGTGTCAGAGTTATGAGTGTGCATGTGTATGTATGTAAGTGGCAGAGTTATGAATGTGCATGTGTGAGTGGCAGAGTGTAAGTGGGTGTGAGTGGCAGAGTGTAAGTGTGTGAGTGAGTGTTTTGAAGAGCGTAAGTGTGTATGAGTGTGAGTGGCAGAGTGTAAGTAAGTCTGTGAGTGTTTGGAAGAGTGTAAATGTGTGTGAGTGAGTGTAAGCATGAGTGGCAGAGTTATGAGTGTGTATGTGTGTGAGTGGCAGAATGTAAGTGTGTGTAAGTGGCCGAGTGTGTATGTGAGTGTTACGTGTGTGAGGCAGAGTGTGAGTGTTTGGAAGAGTGTAAGCATGTGTGAGTGAGTGTAAGCGTGAGTGTCAGAGTTATGAGTGTGCATGTGTGTGAGTGGCAGAATGTAAGTGTGTGTAAGTGGCCGAGTGTGTATGTGAGTGTTACGTGTGTGAGGCAGAGTGTGAGTGTTTGGAAGAGTTTAAGCATGTGTGAGAGTATAAGTGTGAGCAGCAGAGTTATGAGTGTGAGTGGCAGAGTGTAAGTGTGCGAGAGTGAAAGGGTGAGTGGCAGAGTTATGAGTGGAAGAGTGTGAGTGTGATTCCCAGTTAGATTACTAGGAGAAATTGTGATTCATTACTATTATTCATATTGAATGTGATAATCAATGCTATCATCTCATATTATTTTTATTTTCACACTTGATTATCACATTCAATATGAATAATAGTGATTCATCTTTATATATATATCTCTTGCCTGGACTGCTGTAACGGTCTTCTGACTGGACTACCTCTGTTTCGTCTGGCTCCCCTACAGTCTATCCAAAATGCGGCTGCCAGACTCATCTTTCTTGCACGTCGGTCTGATTCGGCGGCTCCTCTCTCCTGTCATTAACCTACCAAGCCCTCTGCTCCTACGTACATTTCCTCCCTTGTTAACCGCTACTTCCCTGCACGACCTTTGCGCTCCTCACAGGGGTTAACACTCTCATCTAATCTCATCACCACTTCACATTCGCGTCTCCAAGATTTCGCCCGAGCTGCCCCCTCTCTCTGGAACTCCCTTCCCCGGAGCATCCAGCTCTCTCCCTCGTTTTCAAACTTTAAAAAGTCCCTCAAAACTCATCTCTTTATTGCCAACTTTTGAAAAAACTTTCCAGGGACACTTTGCAGCTTAGCTTCCAATTGACCACACCGCCTTTCAAAAGCTATGCCCACTCGATATAATTAGCATAATGTAACTCCACCTACTTGTCACTGTATCACCAAGTTCCCACCAGCATTACCAGGATCCTTGGTATACAACAGATACATTCGCAGCACAACATCTACATCAGGCAGGTGCATTTTATCACTTTTACATGAAATATAGTAAGACCTTGTGCAGATGTGCTTCAGTCAGAGAGCTGTGTCTACACCATAAAACATACATTAGTATAAACCTGCCACTTCTGCTGGAAGGCCATTCCATGTATCCACACCCCTATCAGTAAAGTAATACTGCCTGGCCTTACCTTATATCTAGGATAGCCTTATACCTATCCCTTCCTCGGAGCATCCAGCTCTCTCCCTCGTTTTCAAACTTTAAAAAGTCCCTCAAAACTCATCTCTTTAGAGAGGCTTACTACCCAACCTAGCTGGAACACACACTCCCTCTTTGACCTATCCAACCTAATGCCTCCCATCCACTCTACTGTTACTACAACTTCAATCCCTCTGACCTCTTCAATCCCTTAATTGTGTCATGGACCCCATTCCCTCTAGATTGTAGTAAGCTTACGAGCAGGGTTCTCTACCTCATGTACCAGTCTGTACTAGTTTGTCTAAATTAGTATGTAGTTCCTTTCTTTGCCAAGCGCTTCGAGAATTGGTGGCGCTGTACAAATAAATGTTAATGTAATGTAATGTAATATATATATATATATATATATATATATATATATATATATATAGTCTTTATATTCATGGCAATAAAAAGTCCCATGTACCTCGTTATAGTATTAAAACCATACATTATGAATGAATGAGCTGCTCATTATATTATGGGCTTTACTCATGAAAGAGAGAATTGCAGGGAAGTGAGATGGGAATTTAAAAATTAAGGGTAAAGTAGCAGAGTTGGAAAAATTATCCCATTCAGTTGAATTCCCATCTCAATTCCCTACACTTCTCTCTTTTATGAGGTTGGTAGAAGGAGCATACCTCAGCCTATTCTTTCCAGGTTTTTGACCCCTTTTTATTAAAAAAATAAACAAATATTTATGATGTGCGTGTGAGAGTTGCAGGTTTACACACGTTTCTGCGTGGCAGAATATCTGTGTGGGAAAGGCCATCTGTGTGTATAAGGGTGTCTGTGTGTAAGGTTGTCTGGATGTGTGTGTGTTTAAGAGAGTATGTGAGTGCAAGGTTGTCTATGTGGGGGTGTAAGGGTGTGTGTGTGTGTGTGTGTGTGTGTGTGTGATATCCCCCATATTATGAGACTGTTGGTCAGCTTTTTTCTAAAAGTCTGGGAAATGGTGTATGCAACGTACACAACATTTTGTATGCTGAGTTTTTTTGAAATCATGGGAATTTGCTTACATACAAGTGTGTGTAAGTGGGATTGTGTGTCTGTGTGTAAGGGTGTGTGTATGTATGTGTGACTGTGCAAGTGTGAATGTGTGTATTTGTGACTGTGTATTTATGTGTATAAGTGTAACTTCGAGTAATGTTGTTTTATGTGTGCTGTGAGTCTTGTGTATTGTGGTACAGTAATGTGCAGCATGAGTGTGTGATACACTAACACACTGCACATTACTGTGAGTTTTATTGCTGTGGATGTAGTCACAGACACACACACAGATACCGACAGGCACACACATACAGTTGGTCACAGGCAGACATACACATACAGTCAGTAACAGACAGACACACACATACAGTCAGTCACATACATACAGACACACATACAATTAGTCACAGACAGATACACACATACATTCGGTCACAGTCAGATATGCAGTCAGTCACACACATACAGTGGGTCACAGGCAGACATACAGTCAGTCAGTCAGTCACATAAACACACAGTCAGTCACACATGCAGTCATTAATATACGCACACACACACACACTGTCAGTCACATACACTTACACACAAGTCAGCAATTTTGTTGTTGTTTACGATATAAAAAGTGCATCTATCAATATGTCCCCCTCCTGGCTGCTATACCTCATTCTAGCCTGGTCTGTGCCCTGCTGTTGTTGCTAGACCCGCTGAGCACACTCAGCGCTCGGACACTATAGTGCGGTGCATGTGGGGATGGAGCAGGAGGACTGTGCAGCCAGTGCACACACTGCTCCCTTGTGCTCCGCTGGCACCATGCAGGGACAACAATAACCCGGCTCCAGGTATATTTTCCTGGTGCCTGGGATTTGTTGAGCCCTGATATATACCCACATATACCTATTGCTCATTGTCTCCAAATATATCAGTCTGTATGCCGCCTAAGCATGTGAGCTTATTTACTCCACTTCTATCAAATCTGTCATGGGCTCCAGCCCCGGATCTTTTGGAGACCTAGCCCTGGTCATATAACAACGAAGTCAGAGCAAAATATGGGAGTCATATAGTAACGATATCATAGCAAAATATACAGTCACCATTCTTAACTTATAGAAAATTATGTAACTCAAAATCAGAGTTTAAACCATGAGGAATTAAAGTGTGCAAATTAAAGATCCATTTCATTTCTTTTTTACCCAGTTTATTCATTTTATTTCCTCCTCTCCAGTGGTTTTCAATTTTTTCAATGATTATAAATTTAAGGAGCTGTGGATTTGTATTATGATGGGTGTTGGGAGACTGTATGGTTAGGATATCCTTTTTTATTATGTTCAGCTATCCTAGTTTTTAAAGGTCTTGATGTTCTTCCCTGACTTCCCTGACACCGACTGTGTGTGTGTGTCTGTGACTACCTCCACAGTAATATAACTCACAGTAATGTGCAATGTGTGAATATAACACAGACTCAACAACAATAAAATTCACAGTAATGAATGTAATGACAGTATCATACACTCATGCTGCACAAACAAAATCATAAAATATGATGAAAAATGTAAAAAAAAAAAAACACTTTTTCTAACTTTGACCTAAAATAATTTACACAAATACAATCATTAAAAAAGACCCTGTCTAAATAGTTTCTAAATGTTGTCCGAGTTCAGAAACATTCATGTTTCCATATTTTTCTGTATTTTTTTGTGATGGGGCAAAAACCAAAAATAGTTTTTTTCCTAAATTGACCTTTTGTCCCCAACCCGAACCCTAAATTTAACACTAACACTAAATTTAACCCTAACTCTAACCCTTATACTATCCCTTAATATATTTTAATTTAGTTTTAACCCTATCCCTTATGCTAAAAATTATTTAATTTTAACCCTATAGGCTAATCTAACCATAATACTAGTTTTAAGCTAATTAAATCTTTTTTTTTTTTAACATTGCAATGTTGCTTGCTGCCTCTAGGGGCAGTCAAGATACATATTCAGAGCGACAGAAGTGAATTTTCTTTCACTTCCAAAACTCTGACCACAAGAGGGCATAGACATATTGACGGAGCATGCTGCCCCAGAGAGGAAATTTAGGTGCAATAGACCAGCACCGTTAAAGCGGTTTTCGTGATTGTTGATCGCGAAAACCGCTTGTTTCACCGCAGGACGTGCCTGACACGTCCATTGTCGCGAAGGGGTTAACTTTAAATACAGATCATTGTAGTTGGCTTTGTATGAGGCAGAGAGCAGCATAATTTTCTTATATTGCACTACAAACACTATCATAGATCTGATCGCCATCATTCTGGCTCACTCCTGAATTTGTGCTTTGTGTCTGGTAACTTGTGTAAACATTTTATAAGCAGCCTTATGACAGTGTTATCTGTTTCCTTATGTCCACAAGCTCCATAACTTGTTTTCATTTGAATTGACATATTTGTCTTTTCTGCAGTTAAAAAAATACAGCTGCTCCAGGATAAGTTTGATAGGGCTCTTTTGCCAGCAGCCAAATAGTTTCCAACAGACCCAGATTTTACTGGACTATACCAGTTTTCCGGTAGTGTCTAAGGTGAGCAGGTGTCCTGCACCAGTCCCACAATGTGTTCCGGGCATCCTCAATCCAGGGCAATGCATAGTCCCGCATTGAGAACTCTGAGAGAAGTTTGTCTCAGCTAATCAGGTGAGACCTCTCAACTCTCCTGTTTAGCTGAACGTTCAGAAGCTTCTCTTGATTAGCTTAGTCCCTCCTTCACGTGGAGCATAAAGCTACAGCCGCTTGCCTGCACTAGGTAAGGTAAGCACTCGGACAGTGTGTGTCTGTGTCACTGTTTGTGTATATGTGAGTCAGAGGCTGTGTATGTGTGATTGAGATGCAGTGGGTGTATGAGCAGGATTCAGTGGGTGTATGTGTTAGATACTATGTATGTGTCTGTGCGAGTGAGATACTGTGTATGTCTCTGTGCGAATGAGATACTGTGTATGTCTCTGTGCGAGTGAGATACTGTGTATGTCTCTGTGCGAGTGAGATACTGTGTATGTCTCTGTGCGAGTGAGATACTGTGTATGTCTCTGTGCGAGTGAGATACTGTGTATGTCTCTGTGCGAGGGAGATACTGTGTATGTCTCTGTGCGAGGGAGATACTGTGTATGTCTCTGTGCGAGGGAGATACTGTGTATGTCTCTGTGCGAGGGAGATACTGTGTATGTCTCTGTGCGAGGGAGATACTGTGTATGTCTCCGTGCGAGTGAGATACTGTGTATGTCTCTGTGCGAGTGAGATACTGTTTATGTCTCCGTGCGAGTGAGATACTTTGTATGTTTCCGTGCGAGTGAGATACTGTGTATGTCTCTGTGCGAGTGAGATACTGTTTATGTCTCCGTGCGAGTGAGATACTTTGTATGTTTCCGTGCGAGTGAGATACTGTGTATGTCTCCGTGCGAGTGAGATACTGTGTATGTCTCCGTGCGAGTGAGATACTGTGTATGTCTCTGCATGAGTGAGATACTGTGTATATCTCTGTGTGAGTGAGATACTGTTATGTCTCTGTGCGAGTAAGATACTGTGTATGTCTCTGTGGGAATAACATATTGTGTATGTGTCTATGTATGTGTGAGATTGTGTGAGAGTTCTCTGAATGCCTATATCTACCTAGCAATGCAGGGGTTAAAAGTTCTCTAAAACAGCCTATATCTAGCTAGCAATGTGTGGGGTTAAAGTTCATTGATTGGCCCACCGAAACAAATTTGTAATCTATTTGCACAATTAAATTCTTTTTATTACCTGGTCTAATGACCTGGCAACACAAGAGGTGGTGGAGTTTGGAGAAATTGTTTTTTTTTTTTGTCATGGATGATTCCTACTTTGCTACTCAAGACCCACGAGTTACAAAAATTGGGGACACCCATCTGCATCACAATTATTAACCATCATGCAACGTCACGTGGTCATGCGCACAGAGATTTTTTTTTTAACTTGTACTTTGGCCAGATATGACAGCAAGTCATATCCTGCTACTGTCTTCCCTCTTACGTGCAGGAGGGAAGACTGCAGCACGGAGGAGGCGGTGGGGATACGGAGCAACCAGGATGTAAGTACTGGAAGGGGGGAGGAGGATGACATGTTAATGTACAAGAAAATACTGGCAAATGATGAGCAAAATAATACTGGCAAATGATGGGCAAAATAACACTGGCAAATGATGGGAAAAATAAAACTGGTAAATGAAAAGGCAAAATATGACTGGCAAATGAAAGGGCAAAATATAACTGGCAAATGACGGGCAAAATATGACTTGAAAATGACGGGCAGAATATGACTGGCAAATAAAGGGCAAAATAAGACTGGAGAATGAAGGACAAAATAAGACTGGCCTATTAATCGCAAAATAATAGGCCAGTACTGGGGAAGGGGGAGGAGGGTGGTGGTGTATTAATGGGCAAATTAATGGCATATTCTGCAAGGGCAATTCAGTGGAACAAAGTGACACTGTGGCATGTTCTGGTGGGCAAATTGACACTGTGGCATGCAAAATCGTGTGGGTGCAATATGAATACAAGCCAAGTGTTGTGGGTACTGTATAGTGCTGTGTTAAGACCTTTAGGTGCAATGTGGGTGCAGAGGAACGTAATGAAAATAAGAAATAAACAATTTTTAAAAGTTTTATTACATATGAAAATAGTTGAATATAATATTAAAAAATTAATTGAAGTATAAATGCAACTAGTTATATACATATTTTTTGGGGTCCACTTTAAAAGGCTGGACATATTTAATATGTTAATGTTATTTTGTGGTCAGAAATATAATATTACTGTGCTGAGAGGGTAGTGGATGTATGGAATAGTCTTCCTGCATGTGGCAGAGGTTAATACAGTAAAGAGTTTTAAGTATTAATTGGATAGGCATAAGGCAATCCTAGATATAAGATAAGGCCAGGCACTAATTAAAGTATTACTTTACTGAGAGGGTTGTAGATGAACGGAATAGTCTTCCTGAAGAAAAGGTAGAGGTTAATGCATGAAGGAGTTTAAGCATGCGTGGGATAAGCATAAGGCTATCCTTGATGTAAGATATGGCCAGAGACTAATGAAACTATTACTTTACTGAGAGGTAGTGGATGCATGGGATAGCCTTTCAGCAGAAGTGGTAAAGGTTAATACAGGGAAGGAGTTTAACCCCTTAGTGACCGAGTGCTATGTTGCATTTGACGTGCCTTGAAGACCAGAATTCCATTATTTTTGTCATACGTTTACTGAACTGTGAATTTCTTTCTTTGTGTTCAGTCCACCCACACAAATTATATATCATTTTTTAAAGGACAGATAGGGCTTTCATTTGATACTATTATTTTCATCATATGATATCATTTACTATTAAAAAAATAGAAAATATGATGAAAATATGCCATAAAAAACACTTTTTCCAACTTTGACCTGATTTTTTTTTTTACACAATTACAAATGGTAAAAAAGACCCCGTCTATATATTTCTACTATTTGTCCTGAGTTTAGTAATATCAATGTTTCCTTGTTTGTCTATGTTTTATTTCACGTAATAGGGCAATAAACAATATTAGTGTTTTTTTTTGTTTTCTAACCATTTTCTTCTACAGTGATTTTTTTAACCCGAACCCTAAATTTACCCCAACTCTAAATTTAATCTAACCCTAAATTGACCCCCACCCCTTAATCTAACCCTTGTAATCATCCGAACCCCCATTTAACCCTAATTATTACCCTATTTGGACCCTAACCCTAGATCTAGGTTCAGTAGATCAAGGGTTAGCTTTTTCCATTTATTTATTTATTTAATTTATTTATTTAATTTTCTATTTTTAACTGTAATACCGCCTAACTGCCTGTAGGGGCAGTCAAGTAGCGGTTTCAGAGCGACGGAAGAGATTTTTTTTTTCTCTCTTCCGTCGCTCTCCTCTGGGCATGCTGTATCGGAGGAGCATGCTCCTCCGATACAGCACACACCCTCGATCACCGAGTGATCGCGGTGCCCAGGAGGGCACAGATTGTGTTGCATGATACCTCGATAGAGGCATCATTGCAACACTTTAACACACATAGGCAGTGATGAGCTTTCACTGCCTATGTGTGTTTGCGCGCATACGATCACATTCGCTGTGATCGTATGCGCGCGGGGGGGTCGAGGGGGGGCTGAAAACCCTCTCAGAGGCTGCTTCGGATCCGAAGCAGCCTCTGAGAGTAGCTGCAGGCATGTAGTGTTGCGCTAATGAGCGCAACACTACATGAAAACGGAGGACGTATATATACGTCCTCATGGTCCTTAAGGACCATGCTTTTCAGGACGTATATATACGTCCACATGCGTTAAGGGGTTAAGCATGCATGGGATAGGTATAAGGCTATTCTAGATATAAGATAAGACCAAGGACTAATGAAAGTAATACTGTACTGAGAGGCAGGGGCGTTGCTAGGTCTCCAAAAGATCTTGTGCTGGAGCCTGTGACAGATTTGATAGAAGTGGAGTAAATAAGCTCACATGCTTAGGCGGGCATACAGACTGATATATTTGATGCCAATGAATAATAGGTGTATATGGGTATATATCAGAGCTTTACAAATCCCGGGCACCAGGAAATTATACCTGGCGCTCAGTTATTGTTGTCCCTGCCTGGTGCCCTCACTGCTGGGATCATTTTATTTATTTAGTTATCCAGCGGAGTGCGAGGGAGCAGTGTGTGCACCGGCTGCACAGTCTTCCTGCTCCGTCCCCACATGCACTGCACTATAGTGTCCGAGCGCTGAGTGTGCTCAGCAGGTCTAGAAACAACAGCAAGACACAGACCAGGCTAAAATGAGGTATAGCAGCATAGCAGCCAGGAGGGGGACATATTGATAGATGCACTTTTTTTTTAATCATAAACAACAACAAAATTGCTGACTTGTGTGTAAGTGTGTATGACTGACTGCATGTGTGACTGACTGTGTGTTTATGTGATTGACTGTGTGTGTGACTGACTGTATGTCTGCCTGTGACCCACTGTATGTGTGTGTGACTGACTGCATGTCTGACTGTGACCGATTGTATGTATGTGCCTGTCACCGACTGTGTGTGTGTGTGTCTGTGACTACCTCCACAGTAATATAACTCACAGTAATGTGCAATGTGTGAATATAACACAGACTCAACAACGATAAAATTCACAGTAATGAATGTAATGACAGTATCATACACTCATGCTGCACAGTAATGAGTGTATCACACACTCATGCTGCACATTACTGTACCACAATACACAATAAGACTCACAGCACAAAAAAAACAGTACAGTTCGAAGTTACAAATAAACACATAAATACACAGCCACAAATACATACACATACACATGCAGCCACATATACACACACAGTCACACTTGCACAGTCACACATACATACACACACCCTTACACACAGAGACACACAATCCCACTTACACACACCAACTTACATCACACACACACTTGTATGTGAGCAAATTTTACCATGATTTCAAAATAACTGAACATACAAAATGTTGTGTACGTTGCATACACCATTTACCAGACTTTGAGAAAAAAGTTGACCAACAGTCTCATAATATGCCATAATATAGGGGATATCACACACACCCCCTTACACACAGAGACACCCACATAGATACCCTTACATAGACAACCTTACACACACACACTCTCTTACACAGACACCATCCAGACAACCTTACACACAGACACCCTTATACACACAGATGGCCTTTCCCACACAGATATTCTGCCACGCCGACACTTGTGTAAACCTGCAAATCTCACACGCACATCATAAATATTTATTTTTTAATAAAAAGGGGTCAACAATCTAGGGAGATTAGGCTGAGGTATGAAGGTATACTCCTTCTACCAACCTCATAAAAGAGAGAAGTGCAGGGAAATGAGATGGGAATTCAGCTGAATGGGATAATTTTTCCAACTCTGCTACTTTAGCCTTAATTTTGAAATTCCCATCTCACTTCCCTGCAATTCTCTCTTTCATGAGTAAAGCCCATAATATAATGAGCAGCTATAAAGAGATATGTGATTTTTATTGCCATGTATATGGACTTTTATTGCCATGAATATAAAGACTATATATAAAGATAAATCACTATTATTCATATTGAATGTAATACTCAAGTGTAAAAATAATATGAGATGATAGCATTGTTTCACATTTGATTATCACATTCAATATGAATAATAGTAATTAATCACATTTTCTCCTAGTAATCTCACTGGGATTCACACTCGCCACTCATAACTTTGCCACTCACTTTTTCACTCTTGCACACTTACACTCTGCCACTCACACACACTCATAACTCTGCTGCTCACTCTTACACTCTCACACACAACCACTCACACACATACACACGCACACTCATAACTCTGCCACTCACGCTTACACTCACTCACACACACACTCATAACTCACACTTACACTCACTCACACACTCTTCCAAACACTCACACTCTGCCTCAAACACTTACACTCTACCACTCACACCCACTTACACTCTGTCACTCACATACATACACACTCACACTCGGCCACTCACACACATACACACTCATAACTCTGCCACTCATGCTTACTCACTCACACACACGCTCTTCCAAACACTCACACAATTACTTACACTCTACCACTCACACACACACACTCACGCTCTGCCACACAGATGCACACTCACACTCTGCCACTAACACACATGCACATGCACATTAATAACTGCACTCACGGGCACTTACACTCTGCCACTCACATATATACACATGCACACTCATTACTCTGCCACTCACACTCTGCCAAACACTCACGTTCAATGCTTGAGAGGTGGAGTTAAGCGTGAGGGGCGGGGCCAAGCACGAGGGGGTGGGGTCTGGTGCTGTTCAGAATCCAGAGTGCAGAATGCAGGGGATGGGGCTGAGCACGAGGGGGCGTGGTCAGTCTCCATTCAGGGCTATGGAGGGGAGATCCTCCCCCTTACTTACCTCCTTGCTGCTGCTCTGTTTCCGTCTCCCGGTGCTCTCATCTGCCCGTCTGTGGCTGTGAGGGAAGCGTTCCCTCACAGCCACAGACGGAGGAAGATGCCCGGAGGAGAAGACCGGAGACAGAGAGCAACAAGGAGGTAAGTACTCACCATCTCCTCGGTGCTCCCTGTCTCTGTCCAGCTCCTCTGTGCAGTCTTCTTCCCTCCTGCACGGAGGAGGAAAATGCCACCGGATATGACATGCTTTTTTTTCTCGGACCGCATCTAATGGATGCTGCTGCCGAAATTTTTATTTTTTTTTAAACCGGCCGTCTTTCCGAGCGGGCCGTATAAATGTCCTCGGCGGGCCGCATGTGGCCCGCGGGCCGTAGTTTTGAGTTTTAAATGCTAAAGAAGTGAGCACCAAATACCTATACTGGGTAGGCAGAAGGGCAACCATGGAAAGTCATGTAGTTCCACCCCCTTTGGCACATTCTGGGGGAAGCGAACAGGACCAGTTCAATAAAAGTTTTAACAATGTTGCATTACTCCATCTTTAAGTGTACACTGTCCATTATTGTCTTACTTACATAAAACCCTCCCTGACCTGCTTATATCATGCATACATGTATGATTCTAGTTTGTAGAAAGGATTGGGTACATGTGGGTTTTAAATGAACATCTTAAGAATAATTACACATTTAAACAATGTTTTATCCTGTTCAACAGCTAAGTAAAAGTGGAAAATAGGAAGAGTAAATTATCCAGGTGATTATGTTTTATCTGTAACCATAAACTGAATCCTGAATTTTTAAGACTCCATAGACAAAGCCAGGTAAAAACCCCTAGAAGCAGTTAGGTAGGTGTGTTTTTGATGGAACTGATGCTTTCTATCTTAGCTGCTGATGTTAACATCTCTTTCTAGTGATGCAGATGGTATGTCGTTACGAGGGAAAAAACATGAACTGTTTCGCCAGATTCGGTCCCACATTTGGAAAACGCATGGTAGAACGCAACTTCATGGCTGGAGCCATCCTTCTGCGATGCAAAAAAAGGTAAATTGATATAAAGTGCAGGACTGGTGGAGGTAGCCAACTGTCAGGAGCCTGCTTTGTACATAGACACAGATAGTATTTGGCACTATCTGCATGTGTACCATGTTTATACACCAGCCCCTTTATGTTTTGTAAACAAATGACCATATAATATAAGAAGGCAACACTTGTTGCAGAGAAAGATAGCTGATGATGTTTTTTAGACCACATTTTAAATGTCAGTCACAAACACGCTTTTACAACAATATTGTGCCAAATAAAGGTCTACTCAATAAGAAAACAAAATTGCAGGGAATTGAGACATCAATTAGTTGTTCTTATATAACATATACGCTTATATGATACAGTCTCTTAGATATAACACAAAATAACTTTTACTATAGAATCTAAAAAAAAATTCAGCATACAGAAAAAAATGGCAGCTTCCTTTTTCTTTTGCTTTATTTTCATATATAATAAATATATCACACCATTGTCTAATGTCATCTTTTGGACAAATATACACATATTTGCCAGTCTTCCAATATAAAAGCCACCATCATAAATACACATATTATACAAAAACGTAATACACAGCTTTAAACATACTACACAGCAAAATCATTATTGAGGCAAAATTTGGAAACCACCCCCACCTCCCCCCAAGAGCAAGTTCTAACAGACTAGCAAATATTTATTGTTGCCAAAAAGGCTTGTCACTAACTCACTCTTTACTCTGACTGTACCTTTTTATCCATTCCTTCCATTTACCCCACTGGAGGCCCTTTAAGGAAATTGATATCCTTTGCCTCTTTCAATTGTAAGTTATCCCAAAAACTGAGTTTTTAATTGGGACCAGGTTGGAGCCATTTTTCAATTATTTCCCATCAATAGCTGTGCAGCTTTTAATATATGTATTGTCACGAATGCACCCTACTCCAAGAATGCATGTGACTGGGTTATGGTGGTGCAAGGGTTAAAATTAACTCTCTGTCTGCCCTAGACTAGAAATAATGATAAAACCCCCCTTTAACACCACCCACACTTAATTCTACTGATATAACTAATGTGCTAACACTGCCACCACCAAGACAATTTATAAATGGGATGCCTTGGTCCCCCAAGCAAATTAGACTTAACCCACAAAATATGATTTAACACAATATCTATGCGATTGGTCTAATCAGGTAACGTGAGTCTCTATACCAGACAAAGGCAGAACTTAATAAAGGAATATTTATTATGAACAAAAGAAGTCACAGTGCATACAAAAAATAAAACTGATGACAAATTATTTACACCAAAACAGATAAAAATAAAAAGTAGAAATTAACAGAAAACCTAACTACTCACTTAGATAGAGAAGTACCAGTATTTTCTGTCCGAGGGACTGCGGCAAGGAAATGACAGCAACTTACACAAAATTAGATCTTGGCCCCTAGTAAGCACACTGGACATTATTCCATCATTAGATTTATACCTTGTCAGGTCAACTCAGGTTTCTAAGCCGGCCCAGAGGTGGGAAGGTGTACCTAAAAGTGTCCTCCCCCATGTGTGGTGGAACTACCCCAGTCAAAATATGGAATCTTGTTGCTAATTTCCCTCCAGTGCATGTCTCATACATAATTCTTGCCTCTATTCATTTGTTGCAATTTATGAAGTCCATAGATATGTCACACTTGCTACCCATGACTCTATACCGCAGACTTCACAATAACTTCCAAATGGCTCAAGTTGCACCAGCCATATTTGTACTCATTTTGTAGGGTGTACTATTCCCTGTCTAAATATTCACAAAATGAGGCATGATTAATAATCTGTGCGTTATTATTAATGCATGTTTGGGATATGACTTTTGCATGACACGACTTCTAACTAGTAAGGGCCTCTTAGCAAATCAAAAGAACCTACTATCTATGAGGGGATACAGACCTTATGCTAGGTAGACTTGCTGCAACTAACTCAGTGTAACATTTCACACCTTGTACCATCAGTTCCAACTTCAAAGGAAACACTCAAGTTATAAAGTTTTTCAGATCACAAAGGTCATACCATCTCTACCGGATAGTAGATGCAGGTATGCACTACACCAATTGTTGTGACATGTATAATTAACTCTCTGCTGGCCCTTGGCCAAGACCCTGCCTCTAACTGTAGTAAGCATGTTTCTGGGTCCCGGGTCAATATCACGCCACTTATCTTCTCTACTTTTTTGCATACCAATTTCCAGAACAGTTTGAGATTCACGGTGCCACCACATGTGTAACATGTCTCCTTTGTGTAGAACACATCTCCAGCATAGATGTCAGCTTTCACCTAACGTGTTTCATCTTAAGATATATGACTTAGTCATAGGCATGTCTCTGGTGGGAGGAACAGTTATTTATATCCTACTAGAGGCAGACTCAAGTGAAATAACTAAGAGCATTACACACTTGTGTTCAGTGCTGTATTTACAGCGAGGCATCCTAGGCGGGTGCCTAGGGCGTCAAATTTTGGGGGGCGGCAGCGCCCCCCAGCACTGAAAAAAAAAAAGTAAAAATGTAAAAAAAAAAATCCACCTCTTTAAAAAAAAAAAAAAAAAAAGACCGTGCTTGCAGGCAGAGACGGAGGTGAGAGGGGATCGGAAGATCTATGTCGAGGCATTGTGCAACACCCCAAAAAAGTGCAGGGACACGCTACGATCACTCCCCGGAAAAAAAAATAGCGATCAGTAACAGCTGATCAGTGGCAAAGGCGGTTTGCCGATTGCTCAGATGAGCATCACCATTCGCCTGGTTAGATCAATATTTGTCAATATTTGATCTGACCCGTGTACTCAGGAGATGTTGTTGAACACATATTGGGTTATTGTTTGGCAGTGACACATACCAAAATCTGTGAATTTATGTCTGAAATACAATATTTGTGAAAAAAAAACCACACAAAAATTACTACCACAACATTTCGACAAAGGCTGGTGGTAGAATTAGTGCATGGAAAGTGTTAAAATACCACCTTTTGAAATAGCGTAGGGTGTCTACTTTAAAAAAATATATGGGTTGATGGGGTAAAATACACTTGCTAGTTTCAAATATGTCCCAAATGGGACATGGGTGCAGGCTGTCTGCATGTCAAAATTTCAAGTTGGAAAACCAAAAACTGCACCTCCCAAATGTGGTCTTTTATCCCCCAAACAACCCTAGCCTAGGGTGTCTACTTTTACTAAATATATACTTTTTTGGGTAAAATACACTGTCCTACTTTAAAAAAAAAAATGTCCCAAATGAAAGATGGGCTCAGGCTGACTACACGTCAAAATTCCAAGTTGAAAATGCGCACCTTCAAAATGTGGCCCTTTAGACCCCAAACAACCCAACAAACCTATGCATGGGTGGTATCCCTGTACTCAAGAGATGTTGCTGAACACTTATTGGGTTATTGTTTGGCAGTGACACATACCAAAATCTGTGAATTTATGTCTGAAATACAATATTTGTGAAAAAAAACACACAAAAATTACTACCACAAACTTTGACAAAGGCTGGTGGTAGAATTAGTGCATGGAAAGTGTTAAAATACCACCATTTGAAATAGCGTTGGGTGTCTACTTTTAAAACATATATGAGTTGATGGGGTAAAATACACTGGCTGGCTTCAAATATGGGTGCAGGCTGTCTGCATTTAAACATTTCAAGAAACATAGTAATTTAGGTTGAAAAAGACACAAGTCCATCAAGTTCAACCATTCTACCTATCATTTCAGCGTTTTGATCCAAAAGAAGGCAAAAAAAAAAACCCCTAAGGAAGCTATTTCGGATTTTGCCTCCTAGGGGGAAAAAATTCCTTCTTGACTCCAAAAGGGCAATCAGATTTCTCCTTGGATCAAAAAGCTCTATTATTAATGCTTATTCTATTATTAATACCCCTGTATGTTCTGCTTTTCTAAAAAAACATCCAGACCATTTTTAAATGCATCTATTGTGGTTGATAGCACTACCTCTCTTGGCAGTGAGTTCCATAATTGTATTGTCCTTACTGTAAAGAATCTTTGCTGCCTATGAAATCTTTGCTCTTCCAGTCTCGGGGTGACCTCTTGTTCTTTGTACATTTCTGTTAATGAACAGGTCCCTATATTGGCCCTGCACATATTTATATAATGTTATCATATCCCCTCTAAGACGCCTTTTTTCTAAAGTAAATAAATGCAATTTGTTAAGTCTCTCTTCATAACTAAGATCCTCCAATCCCCTTATTAATTTTGTAGCTCTCTTTTGCACTTTTTCTAGTTCCTTAATATCCTTTTTAAGGACTGGTGCCCAGAATTGTACTGCATATTCAAGGTGAGGTCTTACCATTGATTTGTAAAGTGAATCTATACCTCATTTTATACATGCCAATATCTTATTGGCCCTTGCAGCTGCTGACTGGCATTGGGCACTGTTGCCAAGTTTGTTATCTACAATGATTCCTAAATCCTTTTTGTTAGTAGTTTTTCCCAGGGAAATACCATTTAACGTATATATTGCTTTATTATTTTTCCCATAATGCATAACTTTACATTTGTCTATATTGAACCTCATTTGCCACTTTCTTGCCCAGTTCCCCACTCTGTCCAAATCTTCCTGTAAAGAAAAAACATCAAGATTAGTCTTTATTACCTTACCTAATTTTGTGTCATCAGCAAACACTGAGACATGGCACTCAGCACAACGTGGGAAATCATTAATAAACATATTAAAAAGAAGAGGTCCCAAAACAGACCCCTGAGGTACTCTGCTCACTACCCTGGTCCAATTTGAAGCTTTACCATTTACAACAGCCCTCTGTGTTCTATCTTTTAGCCAATTTTTAATCCAAATACATACATTTGCCCCCAATCCTATTTCTCTCAATTTGTAGAGTAACCTTTTGTGTGGAACTGTATCAAATGCTTTAGCAAAATCCAATTAGATCACATCAACTGCCACACCTAGATCTATATTTTTACTGACCTCTTCATAGAATGTTATTACGTTTGTTTGACAAGTCCTGTCTTTCACAAAACCATGTTGACTTTTACTAATTATATTCTGATTCAAGATGTATTCTTGAGTGTATACCTTTAGCAATCCTTCAAATATTTTCCCCGCTACAGATGTCAAGCTCACTGGCCTATAATTACCAGGCAGAGATTGTGATCCCTTTTTAAATATTGGAATGACATCCGCCTTTCGCCAGTCTGTTGGCACAATACCTGAACTGAACGAATCCCTAAATATGATATATATTTGTCTGGCCAGAATTATGCTTAACTCTCTAAGGACCCTTGGGTGTATACCATCTGGCCCTGGGCCCTATCTTAACAGAGTTTAATTGCATAAACACTTTTTCCTGTGTCACCCAATCCCATGTTTGCGGCGAATGTCCCATAACTTCCTGTAGCAGGGGCTCATCCATCTGTTCTTCCTTAGTATAAACAGAAGAAAAAAAAGTATTTAAAATGTCTGCTTTTTCTCTGTCCTCACTTACCAAATTTCCCATTTGGGATAACAAGGGCCCAACATTTTCCCTCTTTAGCTTTTTTCCATTTATATACTTATAAAAAAATGTTGGGGTTAATTTTACTCTCCTTAGCAATCCTTTTCTCCGCTGGAAGTCCCCAAACACCCCAACAAACCTATGCATGGGTGGTATCCCTGTACTCAGGAGAAATAGTAGAATCTATTTAGCAGGTTTTTTAGTTCGCTTTTGTCGATGAGGAGAAGATGTTTCAAATAAAAATCAGGAAATTTGTGTATTTTTTTGTTTTTATATAATATTATAAGATATGATCAAAAAGATGGCATCCAAAGAAAGCCCTTCTTGTCCCGATAAAAACAATATAAAATATGTGTGGGTACAGCAAATGACAAAGACGACAATTACAGCTAAACACAAACAGCACAGAAATGTTAAAATAGCCATTGTCCAGAAAGGACAAAAATTTTCAAAGGCTCTGTCCTTAAGGGGTTAAATGACAAATAACACTGGCATATTGGACAAATTGGCTGGGCACATTAAATGGCAAATCACACAGGCATATTATTGGGCAAATTGGCAGGGGCATATTAAATGGCAAATAATACTGGCATATTATTGGGCAAATTGTCAGGGGCATATTAAATGGCAAATAACACTGGCATATTATTGGGCAAATTGTCAGGGGCATATTAAATGGCAAATAACACTGGCATATTATTGGGCAAATTGTCAGGGGCATATTAAATGGCAAATAACACTGGCATATTATTGGGCAAATTGACAGGGGCATATTAAATGGCAAATAACACTGGCATATTATTGGGCAAATTAGCAGGGGCATATTAAATGACAAATAACACTGGCATATTATTGTGCAAATTGGCAGGGGCATATTAAATGGCAAATAACACTGGCTTAATATTGTGCAAATTGGCTGGGGCATATTACCGGTAAATGGCAGAATGACACTGGCATATTATTGGGCAAATTGGCTGGGGAATATTAATTGCAAATTATACTGGCTTAATATTGGGCAAATTGGCAGGGGCTGAATAAATGGCAAATACTGGCATATTATTGGGCAAATTGGCTGGGGCATATTAATGGCAAATGATACTGGCAAATTAGCTGGGGAATATTATGGGCAAATAATATTGGCAATGTGTATGTAATGGGGTGATAGAGGCATGCAAATGGGGTGATGGGGCATGTCCTTGGTGTGCAACTTGGGTTATGGGTCATGTCGTGGGTGTGCATCGTGGGTAGGGGGGGTGCCCAAAATTTGTCTGCCTAGGGCAGCACAAAACCAAGATACACCACTGCTTGTGTTCCATAGCAAAAGCAATGCAAATCAAACCACAAGACAATTTAATGAACCTTCAAGAACGTTATTGGTAGTGGACTTTTTAAGGAGAATGCCTTTGAGATATCAAGCAATGCAAAGTGTAAGACACACTGCTGTAGTTAATTGGCCGGAAAAGCTGTGCTGTATAATCAGTAACAATTTGATCGTGCAACAAAAGCTACTAGTAGAACTAAGTAAAAAAAGGAACCCTTCTAAATAACTTTTGAATATAAATAAATGGTCAGTAGATGGCAATTTCTACAACAAATTGAACAATATACAGAGTAATACCACTGCATTCAATATTGTGAAGAGAAAACTACAGAGCATATCTATGGTCAGGCAGACAATACATAGTGTGGTCCTGCTGGAGCTACAGTACAAATTAGTTAACCAGTGGTATTTGGTTCCAACAAGGTTACACAACATATCTATCCAGAACTCTGAGTCATGTTGGCGTTGTAAAGATGAAATAGGTCACTTTTTACATATATGGTGGGAATGTAAACAATTCGGACCATTAAAAAGGAAAATAATAGAAATGATAAGACAAATGTTTCCAATTATTGAGGATATGACCCCACAGATGTTGTTGTTTAACATGAATCTGGAAGAATGTAGGGTGGAGCAGAGAAAGTTATTAATTCACATATTTAGTAACAAAAATCTGCATAGCAAGAAACTGGAGAAGATCCGACCCTATCCCATAGGAGAGCGTGGTTAATCAAATCAACTATCAAACAGAGATGGAGGTTGTTTTAGATGCACAATAAAATATGGCTTTAGTGGTCTTAAAGAGAGGGTCACCTCGAATAATAAATATTCAAAGTTGAACAAAGGTCTCCATGGGAACCGACAGTGGTCTGTCAACGAGAGTGTACCCCCCAATATAATTGGCTTGAATGGGAAATAATGTGTTTAGTGAAACCAAAGGAAGTGGTAGGGGACAAACTAAAGGAGAATACAATGAATATAAGTAGCAAGGGTTTAAGACTACAGACAAATATTTAAGGTGAAAATTATAAAATATAACCCCAGCCTTGCGTCAAATATTAAAAATGTGTTTTATGCAGAATGCCTGCATCAGATCACACTGAAAAAAAGACTATTCACTATACAAGCAGTAATCTTCATCTTGCACCCACCAAAGTGAGATTGGGGACTATACTGTCCCTTTAAATTCAGAAAATGAATGTATATGGCAAAATATTACAACACTGCAGTTTTAAATAATTATCCTCGGCCTCATAAGGGAACATTTATTATTATCCTCATGTGAAGGCTCATTTTGCGCGTAAGACCGGCATTTCTCTCTTCTTTTTTGTTTTTGTACATTGCATGGGCCATGGAGTGCATTATTATTGCCAGCCTCCGGAGGAGGAGGAACATTGAATCTCCATGTCTGTTGCATATTATAACAATTATTGTAACATCTTCAAGGATGTTTACAAACTCGACGGATAGGTCAAGCTACAGGATCATAGGTGGTGAGTGAAGCTAAGCTCCAGCTAAAAAACTATATAACCACTGTAAAGCATATCTCTCTATATATTGTTTCTCCTCTTTGATTGGCTAAGGGAGTAGGTTTCCTACAGGGATTGTGAATACTTCCCAATGTCTCACTTGATGGAGCAGAACATAGTCTGAAGGAGTGCATGGAGATCTGCAAAGAAGGTTAAAACCAAGGTTACTGTGCAATTGGAGCGGGCCTTTGTCCTATGTTAGGACCGTGTCAAGATGACACTTTTGCTTTGCTTTGAAATGCCACCATTTTTTAATTAAATAAATAAAAAGGATTAATGCTATAGTTATAAAATGACATACATGTTTCAAGATGTATGGCATGTTATCCTCTTACCAGCAGGCCCTGAGCTTGAAGCATGCAGTCTGATACAGATAATGATATACTTTATTTTTACGTCTGGTGGCAAAATATCACACAGATATCACAACAGTTGCAGGTAAACAATGATTATATGCAATATAAGATGTTGCACAAATATTTCACGTTTGTATATGCAACTACTTATTTATTTTGCATTAGCACACTATCAATTTTCAGTTCTTTGTATTTTGTGTGATTTGAGAAATCATGTTCTGGTAATCATCAGACATTGGAGTTGATGTATTTTGTTGTGTAGACATACTCCGTTCCATGCAAGTGTTACTTGGGTGCTTGCTATACCTTTATACACAGAACACACTATGTATATTCCTGATTTCATATTTTTTATTTATTGAGAACCAGGTTGCTGAGAACTATTTGATTATTTCATTTATATCGCAGTGGCGACTTAATTTTATGTTTTGTTCTATTCATATACACATAAGCTCTGTGGCACTCCTTTAGCATTGTCTGTTTATATTTTCTTCTTGAGGGGTATTTTAGGTGATGCACTTAGAAGTGAGCTGCAGTCACCAATTAACTTTTATAACTGAACGGTCACTGCAACTCTTTTTTTTTTTTACGTTTGATACTAGACATGAATAAGACATAGCCATTTGGCACTTAAATAGCCTAAGATTGAAGCAACAGTTGTAATTCATACCTCTAACTGGAAAGTCACTTAGAGCTCTCCTAAAACACTGTTACTACACAATTGTAACATCACATAATAAAATGTAAATCCTGGAGCAATCTAACCTCCTTTTGTTTCATTGATTTTTACAGGTATACAGGTAATTTATTAATTTAACCTATTTTAATAATTGAAATACTAAACTGAGTGTGTGCAATACTAAGCTCATGTAGAATGTGTTACTTGTATAATCATGTTATGTGACATTATCCATTTTGTCATGGGATGATGACACTCACATTGCATGGTGGTGCAACTCCTCTACTAGATTGTACAGAAAAATGACAGGGACAATCAATTTTTCTAATTGTGCCTGCATTTTTTTAACTTTAGGGTGATCAACACATTGAGGATGAGATTAAAGGCATCCCAGTGTTAATGCAGCTTCGACTTTTGGATCAAAAGGATCCAAGCACTAAGGTGAGTTCATATGCACTAAAGTACCTTTATTTTTAATAATCTATCCATAGCTCACTAAACAGATAGATAGATAGACTTCACGTGCAATTTATTAATGTGTTCCCTTTCTAATTGTTATTGTTGCAGGACTTTCATTTTATATTTAACATTATTTTCAAACTTTTGCTGACACAGGGTATTGGTTTTAGGTGCTTATGTATAGCCAGTTTTGTAATTAGTGGCTGATAACTTACTGCAATTATTAATTGAGAGCTTTATTAAAGATGATTAGATAGGATCAGCGCTGTTCACAGACTGCAGAAAAATGTTGTTTTTCTGCAGTCTGCAAACAACACTGCCACTACTTACCTGTGTCCGAATCCTTAAATAAATCCTGTGTCACTACATTGGTCATGATTATTCAGACCCTGCATGCACCACCATCTCTATAAAATTGTGTCATTCAGTATTTTCACCTGCACATCTGGATCAATATATTTTTTAACCCAAAAAGAACATTTAACCAGTCTAAATGACTAAAACAACCCTCAGAGAGCATGCCTGTTTTTTTGTATTCTATTTGTTTCTGTACAAGCAATTTGAAATAAAAAGATTATCTATTGAACTTTGTTGGTATCCACCTCTCAGTAAGCTCAACCAAGGACACTATGGAACTAGAGACACTGAACGCCTTCAAATTATTTATGTGCTACATCACTACAATAAATATAAAAACTATAAGCAAACTATTATACATTTGTAGGACCATGCATTTAGACTTAAACGCCTTATTTCATAAGGAAATTCCATTTCATTTACTTAAATTTATTAACCTTTTTTTAACCTAAGGTGGATTGGGTATCCCTCATCTACAAAAATACAACAAAGCAGTAATAATGTCACAAACATTTACATTTCACTCACCGCCAATACAGTGGCATGGGTAGACATGGAGGTCACATTCATCTCTCCATACTGTGCTTATTTGTGGCACACCCAAACAAATTCAGAGATAATTTCAAAAATCCTACCAAACACAGGATTATCCCAAAAAGTTTGGAGAAAATTTGCTAAAGAAAATCCATTTGCAAAAGAACCTAACAGAAGCCACTGCACTTTGATACCTATCACTGTTAAAGAGACAGTCTAGCCCTCAAACTCACTTTGGTTCAAGATGAAGATTCTGCTTGTATAGTTCTGCTTGTTCTACTGCCTTTTTGTATGTTTATTCACTTTGCTCGAAAGCAATAAAAAAAAAAAAAAAAACATAGATAAATGTCCATAGTCCATAGTTTTCAATAAACACTTTTTTTCACCTTACAGGGGTCTGTCACCCAACAGTCATCAGACGTGCACATTTAATGTACCATGCCTTTCACAGTGATACACATGCAGTAGTAGCGTTAATTAATTTAAAGAATATTTATGACTACATCATAATTTAACATACCTGTGTTCAACAATAGCAAAGTGCAGTATGGTATTCAAATGTGGAACATAACCACCCCAAGTGTGTAGCAAAAACCACTCCCATCTCATCCTGGTAAAAATAAACCTATCACAAAAAAAAGACTTAAATCTATTTTCTGTCAATCCCACATTGAGCTTGGGTCTCCAGCTTCACCTGCCACAACAGTACTGTGGCAAATATTTGTAATCTATTTTTTACATGAATACTTGAATCTACTTCAATAGACCACCAAAGACATGTCACCTCTCTGGTTTATTGGAATGCATACATTGCAGGATTCCAGCTTGTTATAATAATTTACTATACATTTTCTGCACTTCTATATTGCTTATAAAGAGAAACATGAATGTAGAATATTTTGTAACATTTCCATTGAATTCAATTTAAAAGTATAAAATACTATTCTCTGTTTTTTCCTGTAGCTTTGGTGTGCTACTGGGATGTTCCAGAATCACCAAGCAAGTCAGGTAAACAATGTAATTTTTCTGAATTTACTTCTTTGTAATACACAACCAGAACAAACCTGTTTGCATTTATTAAAATTGTTATATCTATATTCTAAATATCTTTAATTCACTTCACAAATATTAGGTTTGTATCTTGTACTGATCCCCCTACTCATTTCTCCATCAAAGGGCTCCACTTTAGGAGGAAAAAAAAGCAACAGGAAAACCAAAATATTCCAATTAATGACTATGCTTGAAATGTGCATACATTGCAGCCCGTACAGAGCAAGCTTCTTCAGGCTTTTTTCCACCATGTGTAGTGTTAAGTTGCCCGATCAGACAGTTTTTTGCAGAACTTTTACATGCCAGCTTGCAGAATGAAGTATGCATGTGTGTATTGGGGGGTAATTAATTAATCAAGGATGGGACCACATAGGGACAGCCTTGATAAATTAACTAATTTCCTTCTCAGTACATGCAAATGATACATTCTACAGGACAGCATGTAAACATTATATGTGTCCCTCCACAAATGTCTAATGTACATCCTGTACATATGTTTCAGGGAGATAATTCAAAACCACGGGCCCTGGTGCAAACATTTCCAACCATGTCACCTGAAGGGTGACCATATTGATGTGTTATTCATGGATATGTATGACATATGCATGTTCAGGTTTACAATTTATAAAATGGTCTGCATCACACCCCTGGAGTATATATTTTTCATAAACATCCCTGAATAAAACAACGTGTGGTCAAGCGATTCACAAGTTACATCAATGCTGGATAATCCCTCACACCTTTTCATTGGTTATAAACCTACTTCTGAAACTGCCATGTACCTTCCCCATTTTCCACGTTGCCATGTATGCCCCACATGTGCAACTCCATCATCACTATACTTTCTCCATTTTTTTATGTTTACATCTTACCGTTCCCACTTCTTATATACATGTATGTGTTTTTGTTTGAGTGAAAACGTATGCCTTTTGCTTTAGCTCTTTCCCCTTGACACAAATAATATCCATACAGGAATCTAAGGTAGTTTTTAGCACTGAAATGCATACTAGCCATATCAATAATACCAAGGTGCCAGTTGGCAAACCACATGGTGGTGCACCTTTAACCCGGTGCAGACTTGAATTTAAATGAGATCAACAGCAAACATTCATACGTGCACTCAAAGCGAATTTGAAATTCAAAATGTCTACACTGTCTGACATGCTTCTAAACCTTTTTAAGAGCTGTGGGGCAAGCTGGTCATAATTTTCTAGTGTCAGATTTTTCTGGATCAGCTCTTGAATCTTTTATATGCCTCCATGCTTGGCCGAGAGAGTGTTATAGTGATGTTGCATGAATTCCACTCAAGGAAGCAAGGGTTAAACAAAACATGTCCCGGGACTTGTAAGTAAACCCAACGTGAATCTTAATAGTTTACTATCTGCTGTGTCTCACATGTTAGACACAGCAGTTCCTGGTTGTCGCGTGCTGTCAGCACACACACAGCCAATCAGAGCGGGGGCTCGCCCTGTTCTGACTGTCAAATGCGAAGGTCTCCCGCTGCTAGCACAGAAAGAGCTCCTCGTTTTTGTATGGGATCAGCAGGGTGGACCTAGCAGAGAAAGCCGGTCACCGACCCGACCATAATATCATTTTTAAGGACTGGTGCCCAGAATTGTACTGCATATTCAAGGTGAGATCTTACCATTGACTTGTAAAGAGGCAAGAGGATATCCTCCTCTCTTGAATCAATACCTCGTTTTATACATGCCAATATCTTATTGGCTGTTGACTGGCATTGGGCACTGTTGCCAAGTCTGATATCTATAACTATACTTAAGTCCCTTTCATTCGTAGTTTTTCCCAGGGAGATACCATTTAAGCTAAATATTGCTTTGTACATATCATATGAAATTAGGTCAGCCTATAACATAAATATTAAAGAATACAAATGAACTCACCACTGTGTTCACAGGGATTCTGTAGTGATCGACGTTTCAGCTCAGTGAGCTTTTTTCAAGTCTTTATGTATAACATAAAGACATGGTACTCAGTGCTGCATTATGTTACAGTATGTAGTCTAGAAGGTATATTATTGCATTGTGGGACTCTGATACTACTGTGGTGGACAGATACATGTAAGATAAAACATCTGTATTTTTTTGTTCCAGATCAGTGATGGCCATATCCTATAGGTTGTTCTGAGATTTTCCAGATTATGTTAGTTGGTCAAGATAGGGTGTGTTATCCCTTCTTGTAGATGGTGTCAATCCTTCAAGGCACATTTAATTGCCAGTACCCTGTCACTAAAGTACGGTTGGCTTTGGTTTGAGGCTCCTAAAGTAGATGGGTACAGGATGGAGCTGGTTTTCAAATCTTCAGTGTTTTTTACAGGACTGCTCAAAGGAAGGCATAGAGACACTGAGTACAGAAGTGGGATAGGACATGACACACATGGTGACTATACTCCTCTAAAATAGAGGCTATTGTAACCGCCTGGTACCCTATTTCCATCTATAACGTCTTATTGGCATAGAATTTAGCAGGGCTAACCATACAGATATCTTTTAACAACAATATTATATAGATCGGCAGGTTTCTCTATGTATAAATAATTGAGAATACAATAAAACTAACTAATAATTGGTTTTTATATAGATTTTAGATAACATTACTTCCGGTCTTTTATGGGCAGGAAAAATACCAAATGATACATTGAAACAGGTAACTATGGTTTACTTTGGGGTAAATCTCGGTCAATCAAGAAAATATTAATTAACATAGAAACATAGAAACATAGAATGTGTCGGCAGATAAGAACCATTCGGTCCATCTAGTCTGCCCAATTTTTTTGAGTACTTTTATTAGTCCCCCATTCCCGGTCTTATAGCTAGGATAGCCTTGTGGATAGCCTTGTGTCTATCCCACGCATGCTTAAAATCCTTGACTGTGTTTACATCTACCACTTCTGCTGGCAGGCTATTCCATACATCCACTACCCTCCCAGTAAAGTAATACTTCCTGATATTACTTTTAAATCGTTGCCCCTCTAATTTAAGACTATGTCCTCTAGTTGTGGTAGTTTTTCTTCTTTTAAATATACTCTCTTCCTTTACTGTGTTGATTCCCTTTATGTATTTAAATGTTTCTATCATATCCCCCCTGTTACGTCTTTCCTCCAAGCTATACATGTTAAGATGCTTTAACCTTTCCTGGTAAGTTTTATCCTTCAACCCATGAACCTGTTTAGTAGCCGTTCTCTGAACTCTCTCCAAAGTATCAATATCCTTCTGGAGATACGGTCTCCAGTACTGCGTACAATACTCCAAGTGAGGTCTCACCAGTGCTCTGTACAATGGCATGAGCACTTCCCTCTTCCTACTGCTGATACCTCTCCCTATGCAACCAAGCATTCTGCTAGCATTTCCTGCTGCTCTATTGCATTGCCTACCTACCTTCAAGTCCTCTGAAATTATTACTCCTAAATCCCTTTCCTCAGATGTTTAGGTTAGGACTGTACCAAATAGTCTATATTCTGCTTTTGGGTTTTTACGCCCAAGGTGCATAATCTTGCACTTGTCCACATTAAATGTCAGTTGCCACTGCTCTGACCATTTTTCTAGTTTAGCTAAATCATTTGCCATTTGGCTTATCCCTCC
Organism: Pelodytes ibericus; assembly: GCA_036172795.1. NCBI lineage: Eukaryota > Metazoa > Chordata > Amphibia > Anura > Pelodytidae > Pelodytes > Pelodytes ibericus. The sequence goes on along the minus strand of CM069866.1, from coordinate 45,091,539 downwards.
ATGAATATCAACCCTGCTGCAAATCTTTGTATCGTCAGCACAAAGACATACTTTGCCAACAAGACCTTCTGCAATATCGCTAATAAAAATATTAAAGAGAATAGGTCCAAGAACAGATCCTTGAGGTACCCCACTAGTAACAAGACCTTGCATCGAATATACCCCATTGACTACAACCCTCTGTTGCCTGTCACTCAGCCATTGTCTAATCCATTAACCTTAAGTCTTGATTTTTTGGCAAAAAGACAAGACCATGACAAAATAATGAGGCACATGTGCTGGCCTAGCAGGACAAAATGGTGTCTATAGTCTAAACATCTTACTTGTGAAGCTGGGCATAAAGCCAATTTGATAACAGAACACAATTGAAGCTACAACATTTTCCACTGTAAGCAACAGGGTGGAAGAAGGGAGGAAACAAAACCTGTCCTTTCTACAAGTGCCCAAAACAGTATGACAGTAATGCTATCTAAGTAGGAAAATTAAAGGATGTTTGTTAGATTCTGGTTGTGGTGTCCAGGAGCAGGGAGGCATTGACCCTTGTAAAACCAAGTAGTGCCAGTGAGTACACAGGCTGAACTGAAACAAAATACCAAGGTATTCAGACAAAAGGCAAAGTTAGATAGTCTGAGCTGGCAAAAAGAACCAGAAGAGTAAAGACGGCATTTAACACTAAACCAAAGCTGAGAGCATAGTACTAAGTAAGCTTAAATAGGCAGCAGCTGAGGTACATGTTAAATATGTTGTAGGTGATGTTTAGTATGGTATGCTGTGTAATCAAACTCTACACAGGACACTTGAAGGAGGGGGCCAGAAGAGTAAGGTTCCATGATGGCAGACTGGAAGAGAATCTGGCTACTAAATGCCCTGGTTCAAGACTGATGGACTAGGGCACAGACCTGACAGTGTCAAAGAGGTCTCTGACAACGTTCAGGATATTTTGGGTCATAATGGGGTGTTAACCAAACTACAGAGACAAGGAAAGGTGGAAGGCCAGATGAATACTATGTGGTCCTGAAAATATTCCTTAAAGTATTGTAACTCAGGTTCTGGTAGGGGATATATATGCATAATACTGATAGTGTGCCCAGGCAGGAAATTCATGTTACAATCAAAAGGACAATGAGGAAAACTAGCAAGAGAATCACAGGTGCCATAAATACTATCATTGAAGTGTGTCTTGTTTCATACAAAAAGGAGAGCAGGCAAAAACCAGTTCATGCTGGGATTTGGAGAGCTTGTCCCCAACTTGGATCCATACCTCCCAGGGGACAGGTAGAATCAAAAACCAGCATTTCCAGACTAAGTTAATCAGGCTCTGTCATAATATAAATAGCTTAGGAATCTGATGTGGCATTTTAAGAGTAGACTTTCCAGTGAGATATGTCAATTAGCACCCATAGCCTAAAATAACATTTCAATCATCTAGGGAATAAGTTAAGGATATAGATCTCCAATGTAATCTTCTCTGAAATACTACCTGTACTATCTGAACCAGAAAGACAGTGAGATTGTAGGGAGCTTATTGCATGGCTGATTTTAAAAAAAAAAATGGATATTGCTCTGTGGCTACAATCCTTATCGTTGTGATGGATTGCACCAGATGATCAGACTCCTGACAAATGTCTGCACCGCATCCACCAGTTTCACACTTCTGGATTGCACCTGTACTCACTGCGCTAAAAAGTCCACTGTTTGGGGGAATAGTGCATGAGATCAGCAAAAAAAATTAAAATAAATGAATAAACAAAATTAGGCACATGATGTAACACTGAGTAAAATAAAATCTGTAACACTACACAATAAAACTCACACAACACAAATGCACTGAGAACCAGTGCATGTGCTAGTGCAGCTCATATAAGGGTTACTAGCACCACCAATGTGTTGGATGAAACACACAAAATGCCAGGCAGATGCTCTCTTAAGCTGTTAAACTTCAAATAGATGACAAAGTCTTCTATAAGATTTTAAGCATGTTGTTTTGTGTTTGTACCCAAAATCACCAAAAGCTGATAACCTCCCCATGTGCCACAAACAAACTTTAGGGATCTTTACCCATAGCATGGTGTCCATAATTATCATCAGTACAGCTCTTAATGAATAAATAACCACGATTGGCATCACATCCTCAAAATGCTGTGAATGGTTATAAACAATAGAAACTCCCTGGATCAAAGAAATGCTCAGGTTTCCTATAATGAGGTTTTGAGGTAATTATTCTTATTTTGCTTTTTAGCCACATGATCGTAACTGCGGTCACATGAGCGTATTGTGATCCTAACTACTGTGCGCATTACATGAAAGATTATTTGGAAAATGTGATGCTAATATGAAATATTGTGATTATTTATTTATTGGGAGCTATCTGGATATTTTGTATTTCCAACTGCAAGAACCCTGAGGAAGGACGTTCCCTTGTGGAACAAAACACTTGGGGTGCAGGCCGTTTTATTGTACATTGGTTATTTTGGTACTATGACCTGCTAATAAGTCCAGGTCTCCTTGTCTATTTGTAATTTAACAATTCATAAGAGAGTGTCTGGCATTGCTCACTTGATTGAGGCTTGCCAGTTGAAGGAGAGGAAAAAATTAGCAAATAGGAAGGGCAAGTAAGGAATTCTTGGATAGATAATATAAACAGGAGATAGTTGTCATAGTTGAGACTTAGGTGGGTGGAGCTGGGAGTTTGGTTAGTACAGATAAATGCGAAGCAGCATGTAAACAAATTAAAATGAAATCATAAACGGAACACGGCCATGACATTTAGTGTATCCTTGTTGCAGCAATTGTAAACTATGATTTGATTGGTAGAGATGTGATGTGACGATTCAAATGTTACATTATGTTTAGGAAAGACAGGTCACACAAAACTTGTGAAACTAGATAATAACAAACAATGCAGAAATATTATCCCACATTCAAGTGAGGAGGTATTTTGATTATAAAGGTTGAGTATTTCTTATCCAGAAGAAAGATAAATAATGATTTCAACCCAGTTTTGGAGACACATGGTCTATGTAAAAATATAACCCCCTTTGTCATACCTATCTGTAAGTAAGTACAAACTGGGAATAACTATGAAAATCTTGTTCCCCCAATCTAAAGAAGTAATCTCTGTAACCTTGTTTACAACCTCTTCTGATGTCCAAATGACCTGCCATTGTGAAACGAGATTACACACCAACCTCACCAAAAGCATAAATCTATGTATTAAATATAAAATAACATTTTTATAAAAGGCACCCTACAAAACACTACTAATTACTGTTTTTTAAACTCATTTTTTACCATTGGAGTTTATAGGATTCATTTACATGAGATAAATTAACTCAAGTAATTGAATAGACTACAATGTCACCTCTTTATGAGGCCTCATCTGGAATATTCAATGCTTTAGTACAAAAAAAAAGAGAAAAGATGCATCTGTAGAGATCCAACTGCTCTTTACAAATATGTTCAGGGTCATAGAAGACCTAACTAACTATACAATCTAAATCTCTAAACCTCCTGTAGTTCAAACTACTCACTTTAATCTATTTTACCAGTTTAATTTCTGCTAAAACCCCCACAATGTCATAACCACAGTATCCGTATACATTTTTGAATGATTATAGTAAAAAGATTAGTTGTTGTTTTTGGTCCAATGCACAATTTGCATATCATAGCACATCCCGTGTTTCATTCATTATTTCTCTAGCCCTTTTAATCTGCTTTGTAGCGTTTTTGGAGAGCAGATCAATATTTCTGGTTTGGAAGGTCTGGCTCTCTTTGCTCAGGAAGATCTGTCTTACTGGCCACTTCATATTACTGTTTTGTTGCACATTCCTGTCTACCTAGTGAATGAAATGAATTCTTGGATCCAACAATATATTCCTAAACTCCTTATTCATTTTTGTTTAACTGCTTGACTTTAAGCAGTGTTGCCTACAAATTACCTGTTTTATCTCATTTAAATTCTAGTGGCCAAACATGATAAATTTAAACAAATTAATGGAAGTCCAGATGAGCTTACACCTGATATCCTGTTGCAGGCAATTGACATCTGCACCGTGCACATAAATCTTTCACCTTTGGACGAAGTTACCAAGGAACAGCCGGGGGGCATAAATTCCACTCCAAAATGCTGTAGAGTAGGTAAACATGTATTCCATTAAAGTAGAAAAAAGTAGCGAGAGAAGCAGAGGCAGGTAAAACATATGATATCAAAACACGTTGATATTATGTGTTTTTTCTGCCTTTGCTTCTCCCTGTACTTTTTTCTACTTTAATTGAAAAAAAAAGAAAAATGTTTTGGATTGAAATTTATGACCTTCGACTGTTCTTTTTAGCTTCATCAGAAGTTGAAATATTTATATTTTATGACATTGTCTAGTATGCAAATTCCTGGAAATGTGGGTCACTTGTGAATTATTATTGCTATATTTTTTTAAATATTGACTTCTAATATTGTTGAACTCATTCTGTTACAGAGCAAGCATTTACCCAGCTTAGTGTGGATCTGCTCAGGCACCCATTCAGTCAGTGAGATCATGGTCATTGATGCTAGCTCTGCCAACCACGTCATGGATCAGTTTGTGATTCCAAACACCCATGTTCTCTGTGTTTCAAGTGTTCCAGGTAATTTCTTATGCATTTTTAATGTGCAGTTTGGTGGTTAAACATTTTATAGTCAAGACATCAGTGCATATTACAATATGTCTACTGGGGGGGGGGGGGGGGGGGTGCTCCCGACTCATATCTGACATCATGAGAAGCAGCATGGTAGTGTCTGTGCACCTGGGCAGGACACAGGAACCATGCCCATGGAGCTCTGGGTGCTGGCTGAGGTAAGTCCTGGGTCAGGGAAAGGAACATATGAGAATACTAATATATAGAAAGAAGCAGACATGTATAAGTCAAAAAAACTTTAAAAAAAGGTAAATGTATCGACAGATGGGTAAGCGTAAACAGTATATATCTCAAAATAGGGGACACATAGTACAAAACAGCGTAAATATATAAATGTGATAGAAGCTGTAAATCTGGGAAATAGTATAAGTGTATGAGTATTGTGGCAATACCAAAAAAGCACTGAAAGCGGAAAAAAATTGCTTTCAGTGCTTGTTTCAGCACAGGACAAGTCAGACACGTCCTTTGTCGTTAGGGGAGTTTCTCCCAGGACGTGCCTGACACGTCCATTGTCTGGAAGGGGTCAAAACAAGATTGATTGGCAATTAGTAACATCATTAACCCTTTGTGACCGGACTTCTAGGACAATTTTGGTCATTCTGGATAATGGCCATTTTTACAGTTCTGCGATGTTTGTGTTTAGCTATAATTTTTTCTATTTCTCATTTACTGTACCCAAACATAATGTATACCTTTTTTATCACCATAAAAGGGCTTTCCTTATTGTCATCATATAATATAATGTACTATAACAAATAAATAAAATATAAAATATGAAGAAAAACAAAAAAAAACTTTTTTTTATATCTTTTACATGAAAAAATATTTTACATATCTACAAACACGAATATAAAAAAAATACCTAATAGGTTCTTATATTTGTTGTGAGTTTGAAATAGCCCTACACCTTTATGGGGGGGTTTCTGGATGTTCTAGGGCAGTGATGGCGAACGTTTTTGGTCCCGAGTGCCCAATTTTTGACCGACACAAATTTGCAGACCACAAAGTGCAATCACCGCATACTCACACACGCTTATACTCATACACATGCACGCTCATACACACGCACGCTTATACACATACTCACACTCATACACATACTCACTCATACACTTATACTCACTCATACACTTATACTCACACACACACTTATACTCATGTGCACAAACACTTATACTCAAACTCACACACACATTTATACTCACACACACTCATACTTATACTCACACATACACACACACATATACTCATACACACACACATATACTCATACACACACATATACTCATACACACACACTTATACTCATACACACACACTTATACTCATACACACACACTTATACTCATACACACACACTTATACTCATACACACACACTTATACTCATACACACACACTTATACTCATACACACACACTTATACCCATACACACACACACAATTATACCCAAACACACACACTTATACTCATACACGCACTTATACTCATACACACACACACACTTATACTCATACACACACACCCTTGTACTCATACACACACACCCTTGTACTCATACACACACTTATACTCATACACCCACTTATACTCATACACGCACACTTATACTCCCACACACACTTATACTCCCACACACACTTATACTCCCACACACACTTATACTCCCACACACACATACTCTCACTCATACACTTATACTCACTCATACACTTATACTCACACACACACGTATACTCATGTGCACAAACACTTATACTCAAACTCACACACACATTTATACTCACACACACTCATACTTATACTCACACATACACACACACATATACTCATACACACACATATACTCATACACACACACTTATACTCATACACACACACTTATACTCATACACACACACTTATACTCATACACACACACTTATACTCATACACACACACTTATACCCATACACACACACACAATTATACCCAAACACACACACTTATACTCATACACGCACTTATACTCATACACACACACCCTTGTACTCATACACACACACCCTTGTACTCATACACACACACCCTTGTACTCATACACACACACCCTTGTACTCATACACACACTTATACTCATACACACACTTATACTCATACACACACTTGTACTCATACACGCACACTTATACTCCCACACACACTTATACTCCCACACACACTTATACTCCCACACACACTTATACTCCCTCACACTCTTATACTCATACTCACACACTTATACTCATACTCATACACTTATACTCACACACACACTTATACTCATGTGCACAAACACTTATACTCAAACTCACACACACATTTATACTCACACACACTCATACTTATACTCACACATACACACACACATATACTCATACACACACACATATACTCATACACACACATATACTCATACACACACACTTATACTCATACACACACACTTATACTCATACACACACACTTATACTCATACACACACACTTATACTCATACACACACACTTATACTCATACACACACACTTATACCCATACACACACACACAATTATACCCAAACACACACACTTATACTCATACACGCACTTATACTCATACACACACACACACTTATACTCATACACACACACCCTTGTACTCATACACACACACCCTTGTACTCATACACACACTTATACTCATACACACACTTATACTCATACACCCACTTATACTCATACACGCACACTTATACTCCCACACACACTTATACTCCCACACACACTTATACTCCCACACACACTTATACTCCCACACACACATACTCACACTCATACACATACTCACTCATACACTTATACTCACTCATACACTTATACTCACACACACACGTATACTCATGTGCACAAACACTTATACTCAAACTCACACACACATTTATACTCACACACACTCATACTTATACTCACACATACACACACACATATACTCATACACACACATATACTCATACACACACATATACTCATACACACACACTTATACTCATACACACACACTTATACTCATACACACACACTTATACTCATACACACACACTTATACTCATACACACACACTTATACCCATACACACACACACAATTATACCCAAACACACACACTTATACTCATACACGCACTTATACTCATACACACACACCCTTGTACTCATACACACACACCCTTGTACTCATACACACACACCCTTGTACTCATACACACACACCCTTGTACTCATACACACACACCCTTGTACTCATACACACACTTATACTCATACACACACTTATACTCATACACGCACACTTATACTCCCACACACACTTATACTCCCACACACACTTATACTCCCTCACACTCTTATACTCATACTCACACACTTATACTCATACTCACACACTTATACTCATACTCACACACTTATACTCATACTCACACACTTATACTCATACTCACACACTTATACTCACACACTTATACCCAAACACACACACACACACCTACTCATACAGACATTCATACACACACACACACACACACACTTATAATCATACTCGCACACAATTATTCTCATACTCACACACACACACTCATCATACTCATACACACACTTATACTAATACTCGCACACACACACACACTTATACTCACAAACGCACACACACATACAAGTTCAGCTCTCACCGCTTATCTGCTCCGTTGTCCTGGAGTTGCAGGCATCAGTGTAATAGACAGACGCTGCCAGTCACCTGCTTCTTCTCCAGATGATTGGTGCATGTGCATTATGTGAAGAAGTGTTCAAGTCGGAAAGCAAACAGTTAATTGCTATCCGACTTGAACACTTCTTCACAGAACGCGCATGCGCCAATCATCTGGAGAAGATGCAGATGACTGGCGGCGCCAATCTATTATGCTGATGCCTACACCTCCAGGACAATGGAGCAGATAAATGGTGAGAGATAAACCTGACCGCGTGCCACTGCTGAGGGCTCGGCGTGCCATAGGTTCGCCACCGCTGTTCTAGGGCATTAACTGGAAGTTGTGTATTGCTTTTTCTTAACCATTTTCTCCTACAGTCACATTTTGACCCTAACTCTAAATGTAACCGTAGCATTAACCCTGATGTAACTTTAACCCTAATTTAACTCTAAACCTAATTGTAACCCCAACCCCAAAACTTAGTTAACAAAACATTAGTTACTGCCTATAGGCACAGTCTGGCAACACTCCCAGGACAACAGACGACGGGATTTTGATGACTTCTCAAGCATGCTGCTTCTCAATATGGCTTTTCTGATTGCTCCGTGGAACAATTACATTGTGCCCCTAGGGCAAATTTGAGTGTTGATATTGAGGCATTGCAGCAATACCACTTTTTATGCTACTTTCACCGCATAACGTGCAAGGCATGTCAGTTGTCACAAACAGCATGCAATTGATGCAAAGGGGTTAAAAGGTTGGAATTCAAAGGTATGTATGTATGTATGTATATATATTAAAATATTGTTAGGGTCATATAGTGCAGTTCAGATGTGGAGCCCGGTTGTAGGAGTAACACCATTACCATAACACCGCACAACTGGTACAGATACACAAGGGCTAGGAGGTATGCCATGGTGAGCCCCACAGGGGAGGAGAAAAATGGTGTAGGAACACGAGTTCCATGAATTTTAGCAATATGCTACAGTGAGATGTAATATTTAGATGACGAGGAGGATGGTTAGCTAGGCAACCTACTAGTTTTGTACATATCCTCCTCATCATTATCACTGTGACTTTCATCCCTCGGTTCTGATGGAAGACTATTACCTGAGGAAGCTACCTCAGAACAGGGATGTGCGATTCCTATTGCGCGCACCTGGGACATGCAGTTCCGGACACCGGCCTGGAATTTTTTTTTTAAATAATCAATGCAGACACCAGAAGCCGGTGTGAAGTGGAAAACTGATATTGTAATCAAGCCAGCCGATAATGGCGGATCCTTGGTAATAATGAATCGTACTGATTATACCTCAGAGATTGAGGGACAACTATTAGATACAGATACGTACCGGAGACTCAGTAATGATCCTGTCTTTGAAATCAAAGAACAGATAGATACTCTCTTGATAAAAGCTGTTGAGGATAAAAAAATAGACAAACCATTATTTAATCTTTCTTCCCTTACCATATTATTTATGTTCAGAAAAATGTGGGTTAGACAATATCTCATTCATATCTTTCTCCACTAATTGTGTAAAAGTATCAATAGGTGCTTCTCTTATATTGGGCACAAAGATTGATTTATTCCTTAATTTAAGATCCTTTAAAGTGAATGTAGTGTCACTGCCGTCTACCACTGTCTTATTTTGTTGGTTTCTAAACATAACTTTAAGTTTAATATTTCGAAAAAAGCGGAATAAATCCACTTTCACTTGAAAAGGTTTAATTAACTTAGTGGGACAAAATGATAACCCTTTTTCCAATGCCTTTACCTCATGAATGTCCAAAGAACGATCGGACAAGTTCGTAATCAATGTCTTTTGTTCTTGTTGTTGCGAGTAGTCTGCTGTCTTGGTTCTCACGTGTGGCGAGTGCCGCCTGTGTTTCTTGCGTCCCCGCCTTGTTTTTCTATGGGGGTAGATGGAACCCCACCTCTCCGTCAAAAAAGAGGTAGATGTCATGTTAGAAGATTCCCCGGTGGTATCGAATCCCAGAGTGGTTTCTGATGCCGCTGTCATGTGTTTCCGATTCTTCGTCTGGAGTGGTGTGGAGAATCTCACTCTCCTACTTTCTCCACTCCAATTATAGACATGTCCCGTTAAATAGTCATTTAAATTGCGTTGAAATGTGCGTCTTTTGCGGCTCCCACCTCGAAAAGTCGAAAAGTATCAATTTTATCTTCCACTGGTTTCCATAGTTCCAATAATTCACTGGGGCTGATCTTAGATTTAAAGTTTTCGTCCATTGTTTCCAAATCTTTCTCCGTTGGGGCCATTTCTTTCTGTAGATTCTCAATTGTCAATAGAATAATATCCATAGAAGATTTGTTGAGAATAGCCTCAAATTTAGTCTTATAATCCTCATTGTGAGAAAAAAGGTTTGGACAAAGTTTCATTCTTAGTCCAACTTAGTTGGAATTTTTTTTTAACCTTTAGCCATTTGTGGGCAAGAAGCAGGGCTTCTCCCTTCCCAAATGTCAACCGCGGTATGCACACTGGTATTGTGGTAACACTGACAAGTACCCTCTGACAGCTAGTCTCTCCCTGCTCCATGGGGATCTGCCCTTGCACCTAGCTGCTCCTTTTGTTTATTTGTATTATTAGTATGTGTAGCAGTATGAAAGATTTCAATCTATTATAATAAGTTTGGCTTTTAAAATGTTAAATGTGTCAGACTTCCGGGGTGGCACCCAAGATGGTGGCCGCGTTTTATTGAGTTCCTCCACCGCCTGCTGATAACGGCAAAATATACTGCCATCGCAACGCTTCGGGAGCCCACTATACCACAAAAGGGTGAGGATAGGAAGGTGACGCAAGGGGCTGAAAATCAGGCCCCAGCTCCGTCACCACACTAGCCCGGAGATCCCGCTCGACGGAGCGGTGCACGGCTTTGGCCGTTGAGTCATCCAACTCTGGTGTCCCCCATCTCTTTACCTCGCTGTTAGGACCACTGGCTGGTGAGGAGCATCGAGGCTGGGGTGTTCCAGGGAAGCTCTGTGACCTGGAGCACCAAAGAAAAGTTGCTGGGACTCCATACTCAGAGCAACTTTAACTTGCTGCTCTTGTTCGGGACTTGATTTATACTGGGTAACATTTGCATTTTCGCCTGCTCATTGCCAAGCTGTGTGCCTTTCTTCTTGTCTTACCAGTTGTGACCACAGGGTGTCACTGTTGGTCTGTGAAAATAACTAAGTCCTTAACTTTGCTCTATTACTTAATCATGGGCAAGTTTTTGGACATGTCGCAGATTAAGAAATGAGATAAAAAGGAAAAGGATAAAGCTTCTCAACGTTCCACGACTAAACTGCCTAAACAAAAACAACCGTTCCCTCCTGAGGTCACTACACCAAGCAGGGAAATGTCGGACAAATTATTACCATCTCCTTCCTCTGATATGGGTGCTAGTCCTGTCATCCCATCACCTATGTAGTCTCAAGCTACAGAATTGGCCCAGAAAGTTACTTAAGCAATGTGGCCGTTACTAGAAGCAAAGCTGTCAGAGTTAAAATCCTCCATGGATACTGCTATGGCACAAATATCTTCTAACTCAACTAAAATCACAGAATTGGAAACTAGACACAGCAGTTTGGAGGATGAGGTCAATAACCTAACTGATGCCACGGATTCACATTCAGCGATTATCCAGGCGTTACAAGAAAAAATCGATGAAAATCATAGCCGACGCAACAACATTCGTCTAATAAATTTTCCTGAATGCGTCAAGCCTTTTCAAATTTTGCCTACCTTACAGAGATGGCTGCCAGAAGCCCTGGACTTACAAAATGCTGAATTTCTGCCTCTTCATATTGAAAGAGCACACCGCCTGGGCCCCGAGAGACATGATCAGAATTCTAAACCTCGCCCGTTCATGTTCAGGGTCCTCAACTTTGTGGATAAAATTAAGATTATAACAACTTACAGAAAAAAGGATCATCTGCTGTATGAGGGTACTCAAATCTTATTTTCAAGACTATTCTGCTGCAGTATCTGGTAAACGGCGGGAGTTTAGCCCAATTTGTAAAATGCTTTTTGAAAAAGGGGCGAAATTTACTTTGCAGTTTCCAGCACGACTCTGTCTGACTCATGAGGGCCAGGCGTTTCTTCTGGACACGGTACATGCCAAATCAAAAATCCAGGAACTATATCGCAGCGACCTATGAAGAACCAATGGCAAAATAGTATAGTTGAATTAGACCTATCGCTGGATATGTTTATGTGGTTGTCTTTTTGTTTTGTCACTAATCCTGATTTTTTTTCAGATGTTGAAGTGATTACTGTTTTAGCCTTGTTGGCCGTTCCCTGTCCTGAAATGGGCCTGAGTTGGGATGGTTTCTTTTGTCCAAGTCTGTTTTTTATCACCCATGATTATGTACCATTATCTTTACTTTTGAGCGATCTGCTTTTTATGTTTCTAAAGCGCCCTGTGAGCTGGGACATGGGGTGTCCTGTGAGAAATTCTCAATTTATTTCATCATTGTTTTTCATTATGATTAAATGATTGTTAATTGACATAATTTATTGGTGCTCCAATTCAAAAGAAAAGTGACCCTAAGGTTAAAATTATTTTTGGAATGTGAAGGGTTTGAATTGTCCAGTTAAACGTAGAATGGTCAATACCAAGCTTAAAAAGTTTAGACCCCGTGTTGTTTTACTCCTGGAAACTCACTGGAAAGCTGGTGAGGAGTGTGTTTTGAGGGACACATGGATAGAAGAATGTATTGTGGCACCCTATTTCACAAAAAAATGGGGGGTAGCCATAGTGTTAAGTAAAACCCTTCATTATGTAATACATAAGAAGATTATTGACCCTGAGGGTAGATTTATTCTAATTGAGATTTCGGTGGATGATGAATGTTTATGCGCCTAATCTGCCTAATGATCAATTTTTTTGCAAAATATACGAACTTTTAACTGACTTCTCTCATTCTAGATTAGTACTAGGGGGTGACTTTAATGTGACACAAAATAGGGACATGGACAGATAGGGAATGGCAATGTCACAATAACACTCCCCCTCTGAAGGTATCAATCTCCTCACTCATAATCTGCAGCTACTTTACACTTAACGTACTATGTACCACCGGGAGAGAGTTCACCTTTTTATCTGGAGTGCATAATACCCTTACTAGAATTGATTATTTCCTTATTTCTCTGCAATTACTATCTACAGTTATGGAGACAAAAATCCATAGCATCCATATATCGGACCATGCCCCCATTGAGCTACACTTATCTCTTCTACCAGAGCGGCCCTACACTAAATACTGGAGATTCCGTACCCAATATTCTAAGAACAAGGATTTTAAATCTTTTATGGAAACCACCTGGCATAATTATGTAGATGATAACATCGAACACGTTGACACTCCACTGTCGTTTTGGGAAACTGCAAAAGTTGTGTTGAGAGGGCATTTGATCCCGTATGTGGCGGGACAACAAAAAAAGTGGACTGATAAATACAACATCTTATATAGTAATATGACTAAGGCATTTGACAGATTCCAGATTTACCAGACGTCTGATCTTAAACTCGAGTATACTCAGACTAAACAGTTAATAGACACGTTCCTACAACAATGTGCGCAGGTTCAGGTGGAATATACCAGAAACACGTTTTTTAGATGGGGAAATAAGTCAGGGAAACTGCTGGTGTCAAAAAAAAAAGAATTCGAATAAGCATACCCAATATCAGGTCTCACCAAAATCAATTGCTTACAGATCCAATAGCTCTATGTAATTGCTTTGAGAACCATTTTCTGCCTTATATAGCGCAGATTCTGATAATGTAGATGTGTGTATAGAATTGTTACAAACTGCAGGTCTAGAGAGAGTGAATCCCAAAGACAAAGTCTTAATGCACCCATCACTGTGATTGAAATCCAACTGATTATTAAAAAACTTAATAATAATAAATCTCCTGGCCCTGATGGATACACGGCAGAATTTTACAAAATCCTTTCTAACCATTTGCCAGCTTATCTGAGGGATGTGTATAATGGTATATTCCATGGAGACATCTCACTTGACACTTTGAATATGTCCCGTACAATCTTGGTTCCGGAACCTAATACAGATCCCAGCTTCATTTTATCTTATAGACCCATAACTCTATTGAACCAGGACATTAAAATTTTGACATCTATCATAAGGTTGCAATCTTTTATTGGTTTACACTTACATGATCCGCTAAGAGGTTTTATACGCGGTATGCACTCGAACTGCGTTGGCAGTCACGCATTTACAGCGACCGTTGGTCGGTGCTGATAGTAGGGCATTGTTGAGTCTTGATGTGGAGGGAACTTTTGATAGAGTGGTGTGTCCCCATTTGATCAGAATTTTGAAATTTAAGTACTTTGGTCCCCAATTTGTAGATTGATATGGAAGCTGTACAATTTTCCCACTACCAACATTTGTGTAAATGGTCTTGACTCTGGTGAGGTTAAAATGTTCAGAGGTGTTCGTCAGGGTTGCCCTCTATCACCATTTCTCTTTAACATCTGTCTGGATCCAATCATCCGGTCGTGGAAATAGGGTCAATAGGTAATTAAAGTGGCCGCTTTTACGGATGACTTGTTCCTATTTATAACCAACCCCTCCTTAGTTCTGCCAAAGAATTTAAACGTAATAGTTATATGGGGCTCGGTTACAGGCTTCCAAATCAATGTGAAGAAATCTGAGGGCCTATATCTGAGTGCTTCAATGCAAACAACCGGGTTTGCAGTTACTGAATATGTATTGGACTCAAACTTACATTAATTACCTGAGAATTAAACTGCCAAAGTCCCCTCACCAACTATACCAGATTAATATACACCCGGCTATATCCACAGTTCTTATAGAATTAAAGTCGTGGACTTCCTTTTCGGGCAGAATTGCTTTATTCCGTGGGGTATTGAAAATGTGTTTCAACCACAGTCTATAAAAGGACAAAACTCCTACTAGTGAATTGTGCATCTAAAATCCATTACAATCTTAATATGGCAGGACATCAGGCAAGCTCTATCAGGGGACAGACATCATGGGTCAAATGGGGCAGATCTTCCTTAGCTGCGCTACCTAGTAATGTGTACATCATAAAAACTGGTATATATAAATACATGGGAGAAGCAAACACTTACTATTGAGTAGTCAAAACACATTATTGCATATGAATCTTTAGATGGTATTGAGAAAGTGAATAGACCAGAGAAGCAGGAGGGAATTTATTAACGCTATTATATTAAACTAGACATTAAGCCCGTTAAATTAACGGGCGCTAGAACATATGTGGATGGGGGGGGACGGGGACATACATAAGGGGGCAACATAGGGGCAAGCACCCTGGTGAGGAGGGGGAGCCTTGAGGGCTGCCTCATCTTGATGGGAGTTGTGATCCTCCTGCTGTATTATTGATGCAGCAGGGGGATCACAACTCCCATCAAGATGAGGCAGCCCTCAAGGCTCCCCCTCCTCACCAGGGTGCTTGCCCCTATGTTGCCCCCTTATGTCCCTGTGCCCCGTTACTTACCACCTTAGCGTGGTGTGAAGGGGGCGGGAGGTGGGTAGCGTCGCTCCGCTCGCGCAATGAGTAAATTCTCCTGCGATTGCGCAGGAGAATTTGCCCTGTGCGGGATTCCCCCATGGCGCACCCACCCCATGTATGTATCTCTCTGCCTTCCCATGTCTGTCTCTCTCCTCCCCCCCTGTACTGTCTGTCTCTCTCTCTCCCCCCCTGTTCTGTCTCTCTCTCCCCCCTTGTTCTGTCTCTCTCTCCCCCCTTGTTCTGTCTCTCTCTCCCCCCCTGTTCTGTCTCTCTAGCCCTGTTCTGTCTCTCTCTCTCTCCCCATTCCCCCTGTTCTGTCTTTCTCTCCCTCCCTCCCAGTCTGTCTCTCTCTCCCCCTTCCCCCTGTTCTGTCTCTTTCTCCCTCCCTCTGTTCTTTCTCTCTACCCCCTGTTCTGTATCTCTCTCTCCCCCTTCCAGCTGTTCTGTCTCTCCCCCTCCAGCTGTTCTGTCTCTCCCCCTCCCCCTGTCTGTCTCTCTCTCCCTCTTCCCCCTATTCTAGGCTCTCACTTTCCCCCTGTTCTGTCTGTCTCTCTCTCTCCCCCTTCCCCCTGTTATGTCTCTCTCTCCCTCCCTCTGTTCTTTCTCTCTACCCCCCTGTTCTGTATCTCTCTCTCCCCCTCCAGCTGTTCTGTCTCTCCCCCTCCCCCTGTTCCGTCTCTCCCCCCTCCAGCTGTTCTGTCTCTCCCCCTCCCCCTGTTCTGTCTCTCCCCCCTGCCCTGTCTCTCTCTCCCCCCTGCCTGCCCTTCCTCTGTTCTGTCTCTCTCTCCCCCCCTTTTCTGTCTCTCTCCCCCCCTGTTCTGTCTCTCTCCCCCCCTGTTCTGTCTCTCCCCCCTGTTCTGTCTCTCTCTCTCCCCATTCCCCCTGTTCTGTCTTTCTCTCCCTCTCTCCCCGTCTGTGTCTCTCTCCCCCTTCCCCCTGTTCTGTCTCTCTCTCCCCCCCCTGTACTGTCTGTCTCTCTCCCCCTTCCCCCTGTTCTGTCTGTCTCTCTCCCCCTTCCCCCTGTTCTGTCTGTCTCTCTCCCCCTTCCCCCTGTTCTGTCTCTTTCTCCCTCCCTCTGTTCTTTCTCTCTACCCCCCTGTTCTGTATCTCTCTCTCCCCCCTCCAGCTGTTCTGTCTCTCCCCCTCACCCTCTTCTGTCTCTCCCCCCTGCCCCTGTCTCTCTCTCCCACCCCTCCCCTTCCTTTGCCTTCAAAGGTGGATACAGGGAGGGGGCGGAGCTAACATGCTGAGCGGTGTAGCTCCGCCCCCACCCTGTGAAGCAGATCAGCATCTGCTTCACTGGGAGCCCAGGTCAGCAAGAGAAGAGCTTAATGCAGGCATGGGGAGCCAAGCAGCACTTTCTCATGGTGCCACTGGCTCCCCGTGAAGCAGACGCTGCTCTGCTTCACAGGGTGGGGGCGGACCTACACCGCTCAGCCGGTTAGCTCCGCCCCCTCCCGGGATCTTGCAGAGCATGCCGAGCAGAGGGCTGGTGAGGGGGGATCTTTAGATCTCCCCTACCCAGTGCCTCTACCGGCTTCTTTTTTCTTTTTCTTCTTTTTTTTTTTTTCTTTGGGCGGGAGGGAGTCTCTGCGTTCCAAGTCCCAACGGCTGTCCGTGGGGCACATGCGCAGTAGCGCAATCCCACGGACACAGGGACTGGACGCAGAGACACTTGAACATTATTATAGAGGATGATAAGTCTGTTGAATTTTTAATCTAAAAAACAGGCTGTGATGAACGTACCGTGATTCAGTAGTGGAGCCCCAATTGCTGAAGTGACAGCCCTTGCAGGTACCACAATACTGGAGGATCGGATAGACTGCAGCAGTGATATCAGGCACGAGTGTCAGGTAGATGCGTAGAGAGTACACAGGTGCCAGTACAAGGGTAGTCGGGTGGAATCCAGGTAGGGGAGCCAGAGAGTAGAGAAGTCGATAAGCAGGTCCAGAGAACAGCAAAAACTAGGAGGGAAGCCAAGGTAAGGGAGCCAGAAAGAGGAGAGTCCAAATAACAAGCCGGGTCAGGAATCCAGAAGAAGGGAAGGTCAGAATACAAGCCAGGTCAAACAACAATAGTAGTAGCAAACAAAACACGGGAACAGGCTAGGTGAATACTCAAGCAATTTTGAAGAAGGCCCTAACCCTAAAGTTTAAAGGACCGTAACCCCGCCCCCGTGACGTGTGTGACCCGCGCCACCCATCTCTATGGCAACGCTCGGGAGAGAAAACCACAGAGTTCTGACGTGCGCGCAAGTAACCAGTGCCGTGCGCACGCCAAGTGGGGGACCCTATGGCTGGGGATGTGGGAGATACTAGGTCCCAATCACGGGACCCGTCTGGCACCAGGTCTTGCAGTTGGGTGGTCGGAGGGTAGCCCTGCGGTCCTTACACAGGCAATCTACAGTGGATCACTTGATGTCACTTGTTATCTAGAAAGAAAAAGGTGAGGGGGGCGGAGCTGACTGCTGAGGAGAGCAGACGTGCTTGCCAGGAGCTCCTGACAATTAGGCATATACCTGGATAAATCGATGAATAAACCACCTATAACTGCAAACCTCAAAGCTCAGAGGGACAAAGACAAGATGGGGAAAAAGACCAAGAACAAAGATAAACTTAAGTTTACAAAATCCCCAGATATCGGACCATTTTTAATGAGACCGAGTAGGCCGCAGCCTCCCACATTGATCCACACTCCTCTTAACACCCAAACTGACTCAGAATGCTCCTCTGATGATCCCGATACAGTACCGACTGCGAGGGAGCCCAGACCGGCAGCAGCAGCTTCAACTGCGGGTGACACTTTGGCAACTAAAGAGACATCCGGGCAATGCTGTTAGAGATGCAGGCCCTTTGGAAGTCAGAGGTGGAGAAGGTGAAAACTGAGGTGGTAGAGCTGCGATCTGAAGTAGCTTCTCTGAAAGCTGCAATGCAGAAATCGGCTGAGGCCCAAAAAATAATAACAGACCGTAGCGAGCAGATGGCTCAACAGCTCTATGCACTAACACGACAGGTCACCATGCAAGATGGGAAGCTTCGCCCGTCGAATGTGAGAATACGCGGAGTCCCGGAGGCAGTAGGGCCCACTGCCCTCCGTCCATACATACATGGTTTGTTTAAACATCTCCGAGCGGCTCATACCAGCATGGATCAGACACTTCATGACCTGTTCAGAGTTAAGAAAGCCCAGGGTGCCCCAAAGGATGCCCCACAAGACTTGATTGTTAAGATGCGTTCAGTGTCTGACAAGATGGCAATTATTTCAGCAGCTTGCAAGCGCCTTACCACTCTCTATGAAGACACCGACATTTTCATATTCGAGGATCTCCCGCCCTCAACTCTGCGCTGGAGGAAGAGTATGGCCCCCCTAACTACTTACCTCAACTCGTTGGAGATCAGATACAGATGGGGCCCTTTTCAGTCACTTTCAGTGAATCACAACAACAAGTTACTGGTGATAGAAGATCTGGCGGACATGCGATCCTTTCTGATTGGCTTGGACATTCCCATACCACCAGCTCTGCGGGAGTCCTCTACACCCTTTGCCCTCCCTCAGTGCAACTGGACCGGTGAGGTCTTGAAACCTGAGAAGTTTGCCTCCCGAAAGAAACACCGAACCACCATACTTAAACTTGTTGTGCTTTATCTAACATTGTCCCCGAAAGTTTACTTACCTTTCTGCTCTAATTTGTGTCCTTTCAAGCTGGGTTGGGTGCAATGCGGCAGCCTTACTTCTTATGTGGGATTAAGGCTATTGACTCGGGTGGCACTATGCTACTGCTCAGCATATTTGTGATACATCTAATCTTTTTTTTTTAAATATTTCTGCATCCCCCCCCCAGGGCATTTAAGTCTCCTCCGGTTGGAGATGACGATTTCTGGGTTCAAAAGCCGGCCCAGTGCCCCCTTCCCGCAGCAATCTCGTGTTGCTGCCAGTGGATCCTCTCTTGGACCACTCTTCTGATTTTTTTTTTTTCTTTCTCACTCTGTATTAACTAACTGATATCAGACTGCCACTTACTGCTCATTTTCCTTTCTTTTCTCCTCTACTTATTTCACTTTTCAACCTTCGTTCCTTCCTTCTTACATTCTTTGTTATCTCTATCACTCTTATTCTATTTATTCTTTCTTTTTCACTAGCTCTTCTGCTCCACTACACGCCCTTTCTTATTTCTTCAAATTTACTGCCCTAGCATAATCCAAGTAATATTTCCTATTTATGGCTGAATATATGTTTAGACTGTAAGACGCATGATCAATGTTTAACACTGCATGTTCTGCAGTAATTATGGTATTTGTGTTAAATTGAATTCACAGTACTTGTAGGATCTGTTTCGAAACACAACTGCGCCGCTTGCAGTGGGGTGTTCTATGTCTTCCCTGTAGAGGGCATTCTCTAAAAAAAAAAAAAAAAAAAAAAAACCCGCACATGGTGACATTTTGTTTTATACTTTCTAGCAAGATTCCCAATCGTGCCTTCATTTGACGTTTTTTTTTGGTTATGCAGCTTGATAACTGGAAATTGCACCAACATGTTCCTGAGAATCCTATATTTTTCCTTTTTCCTTATACTAGATCTGATAATTATATGCATATATATAATATTTTACACAATTTCTTTTCTATTTCTATAACTGTTGAGATAAGCTACATATGTAATGCTGTGTACACCAATGTGTTAATTTTATGTTACCTAAAGCATAAAAACTTAATAAATAAAGATTAAATAAAAAAAAAAAAGAAAGAAAAAGGTGATCTGAAGATTAGTTACATGTTACATGTATTTGGGTTACAATTGTAAGTTTCTATTGCATACCTCATGCTTCCCTGACTGCTGTTGGTTTTAATTGTCATGGGGCTGAAATAAAGCAATGTTTACTTTTTTGCAAACCACTTAGAGATTTTAATCGTTGAAGATGCTATGTGTAAGATAATTTATGCTTGATGTCTTGTAACTTGCAGGTTATAACGTTGATTTTCATGGAACACAGCAATGTCAAGATGGAGGAGGATGTCATTACAACATGGAAACTGCCACTGTTTGGTTAGGAACTCAGGAAGGCAGGTAAAAACAATTTGTAAGCAACAAGAAGCAAATCATGATTAGAACTTGCAATGGATTTAATGTTCTGAACTAATCATTTATCTCTAAATGTCCATGTTTTAAAATAAAATTGTTTACGTTTAAACAATAAAACTACAGAAATGTAAGCAAAACAAGAAAAAGGAGTGACAACTTTGACTGACAAATGAAACACAGTAAAATTGCCCTCATCAATTTGCAAAGCAATACTAGTACAATATAACAATATGTGGGATACCTTCTAACTATAAAATCAGTACCTTAGAAAAAAAGATACCTTGTTTTTTCTTCTTCAAAGCCACTAGATTTTAAATTAACTTAGGTAGCAAGCAGCATATTGTAAGTAGGATTAAAGAACCAATGATCCCATATTTCGTGGAATTTTTATTGTGAATAATTATCTGAAGCAATTAGTTGGTCCATAGTTATTGCCTCTCTGATTTTGGACTTCACTAGAGGGTCATCCCAATATATGCGATAGTCAGCCCCGACATTGTCCCTCCATATCGGGAACAAAATAGCCTCTGAATACATTTGCAATTTGGAAAACAGTGACGATTCCACATATCTGCTGAAACAAAATGCACCAAAGTGGTAGCCTCAATCGCCCCATTATGTGGTTTTACGAGATTTTAGACAACGAAAAAATAGCCCAGAAATACCAAATTGTTTAACGAATCAAAACAGAAAGAAAATCATAAATGCACATATTTCAAAAAAATTATACCTTTTAAATCTTGAAAACTACATGCAGCCAATAACTGACAAAATAGAGTAAAAGCTGTGATATAACCACATTCCGCAATGGTGCAATGCTCAAATTAGGCACACAGTGGAATTCCATCTGTAACGTTGATGCAAATATCAAAAGGTGTTCAATGAAAAAGTGCAAACGAACACATAAGTTCCCTTTTGAGTAAAATACAGCGTTAATGATTTTTCCGACCTGTTACCATCAGATAACTAGGACCACCGCCAGAAACACCAGCCAGAATATGAGAAATAGCCTCTGGGATAGAATCACTAAGAATGTCAACACAGTTGGCATGTAGGAGAGGTAAATAACTGTTGTTAAGAAACATCACATTACGAAAACATCATGGGCCATATAATACATCCCATCCACACATAATAAACACACCTGTAGTTCACATCATACAGTTGTCTCCCCCTGAGACTTTCTCTCAAATGTGGCAGAGGCTTGTGAATCCAGGCTCACATGTGATAGTGTTTTAAAGATTCGTGGGGGGCGAAGCTGTACGAGTAAGCGAGCGGTTGCAGGCTTCAAGAGCTCTGTGGCCAAGGCAGCACTAACATTGCATATTCATGGACACTTTGCCTAAAATTGGCTTCTGGATCTTTGACAACATGGGGTGAAAATCTAATTTTAACTCAGAAACTGGCATAGTGGAATATATGGTCAGAATGCCTAGGCCTCAATCGGCCTTGACTGTGGCACGCCAGTCTACCCCTCATGATAACTCTTCCAATTCGCCAGAAGACTTGCACCCTGATAAATTGACAGGGGCAAATACTCAAGCAGAACAGACAGGTCAATCAGGATCCTTCTACGAAAGGAATTCCACGACACGTGAAAGCAGACTTAATAGCAGTCAAAAAGTCAAGAGTCACTGACCTGGAAACCACTCAAGGGTCGATTC
The DNA here is from genome assembly GCA_036172795.1 of Pelodytes ibericus. NCBI lineage: Eukaryota > Metazoa > Chordata > Amphibia > Anura > Pelodytidae > Pelodytes > Pelodytes ibericus. The sequence continues at coordinate 45,068,861 of CM069866.1, read as the reverse complement.
AGCAACACTGTGCTCAGAACACCGAAATAATGGTATTACATATCCAAAAAATGGACAATATGTCCAAGCAGATCGCAGTCTTGAATGCCATTCCAGCATTAGACTGAGGGAAGTGCCGGAGGTGGTTTGGGCCACTGTTCTCCGGGCATACCTCAAAAGACTTATTACCCATTACTTCCAGAAAGTAACTCTGAGATGTGCGTGATAATTGACCACTTCAGAGTTCAAAAGGCCTTGAGAGCCCGACCAGAATCACCACGGGACGTGGTGGCAAAACTACCCTCACAATCAGAAAATGTCTTTACTCACTATAAGCCGTAAACACGGGACTTTTACTTACGAGGGAGCAACTAAAAGTCCTCCTGCCACATTGGCCTGGAGATGTTTTATGACCAGATTGACAATGCATCTACATTCCCTCAACATAAAGTATCAATGGACTCTCCCTCAAGCCCTCACAGTGACCAAAGGTGGAAAAATATTGTCTATTGAACATGCTACGGACATTGCCATTCTTTGTGATCTTAATGTACCTCCCATTGCTGTACCACTGGACGAGTATTCAGGCTATTCCGTACCTGAACAACAGTCAGTGGTCAGCTGTGGGGCCACCAAGTTATTGGTTAACAGTGTTCCACCTTCTATTGGCCATAAAGCCCATGAGCCTACCGAACGATCCACTAAATGTTCTGTGACGGTAGACTGAATTGATCTCCACAGGTTTGGTATGCCAAAGAAACAGGCCCCCTTTGAACTGTGTCCTTTTTTTAGTTTAATTATTCCCAGCAACCATGGCCGTTACCCCTCCCCCCCCCCTCCCCCCCAGGGTGCGCTGTGCCACCATACAGGGGATGCTTAACACCTTATTTCGGACCACACAAGTTGGTCATGTTGCCCACCTCTCGACAGCTCCTATCTGTTGCTGTCTGCAGACTCATCTAGGTCTGCTATCTTGTTCCCCCTAATGTTGTCCTTTCTCTTTAGAACACTTAATCACCACATCCCTTTCCTCCCTAAACCTCTTTATTTGCTCTTTTCTTTTCTTATACTTTATATTTTGAAGTAACGGTATAAAGCAGATTACATTAGCGAAGGGTCTAAATCCACGGGTGTGGACCGTTATCAGTTGCAGTGTTTTATGTTTAATTTTAGCTGATAAAATATGGTGCCCTTTCTTGACGCGGGGATGATCTCGCTGAAAAAAAGGACTTACTCCAATTAATGATATAGCTGTGACAAACATTTTCCACTATTGATATTAGCATTATAGGGCACTTACCTCTGAACCCAGCCTTCTCAGCGACATTTTATCTCTCTCAAAGCATATTCTTCCCACTCCTGACACTTCCATCGCTTGAGTCTATGCATTTCTCTACAGTAAGATACGATGACTTATTGAATTCCTTGAATGTTTCAGTTTTCATACAACCTAAACTGCTGATTTGCACCCTAATTCAGAGAAATTTGCCTAAAGTGCCGGATCCAAATCCAGTGCAGGACAAATAGGTGTATATTGTGTCGACCCTAATGTCTGTCGGGGCTAGGAGTTCCAACGTACAGCAATGACTGTCCAAATAGCAAAATCGTTGTTTCATAGTTAGCTTGTTTTCATGTTTGTTTCTAAAGGGGGGAGAGCAGAAAGGCCTTTAGCTCTAGCAGGATATGTTTGTTTAGCAATATAGAGATGGGATTATGTATTTGGAGCCAGACAGTCTTAACCAGAGATGGAGTTAAGTACCTGGTTCCCACAAAACAGATTGGAAGTAATTGTATGCATTATAGTTGGAAGGTTGTTAAGAATCAGCAACAGTTTTTAAAGGTTTTTTTTCTGTGTCAAATGAAGAACCCCACTCTAATTCCCAAATAGTGACACATGAAAGGGAATCTTTTAAGAAGGAAGTTGTGTTCCTCATGTGCTCCATCACTTAAATACCGTATTTGCTCGATTATAAGACGACCCTGATTATAAGACGACCCCCCAAACTTTGTATATTCCTTTAGGAAAAAAACTAAAAGCCTGAATATAAGACTACCCTATAGGAAAAAAAAGTTTAACTTGTATATATGTCAATTGCTTTTTAATATTTAATAAAAAATTGATATTATACAAATGCATTTCTTGTTTTTATTTCCTTGCGGCCTCTCTCCCCCCCAGTGTAGTCTCTCTCTCTATCTTCCCCCTCCCTCCCCTAGTCTCTCTCTATCTCCCCCCTCCCTGCCCTAGTCTCTCTCTCTCTATCTCCCCCCTCCCTCCCCTAGTCTCTCTGTCTCCCCCCTCCCTCCCCTAGTCTCTCTATCTCCCCGCTCCCTCCCCTAGTCTCTCTCTCTCTCTCTCTCTCTATCTCCCCCCTCCCTCCCCTAGTCTCTCTCTCTATCTATCTCCCCCCTCCCTCCCCTAGTCTCTCTCTCTATCTCCCCCCTCCCTCCCCTAGTCTCTCTCTCTCTCTATCTCCCCCCTCCCTCCCCTAGTCTCTCTCTCCCTCTATCTCCCCCCTCCCTCCCCTAGTCTCTCTCTCTCTCTATCTCCCCCTCCCTCCCCTAGTCTCTCTCTCTCTATCTCCCCCCTCCCTCCCCTAGTCTCTCTCTCTCTATCTCCCCCCTCCCTCCCCTAGTCTCTCTCTCTCTATCTCCCCCCTCCCTTCCCTAGTCTCTCTCTATCTCCCCCCTTTCCCTGATGGCTAGGGGGGTAGCTGGGGGATGTCTGCACGATACGTGCAGACATCCTCCATGCTGCCCGACACCTCCGTCTATTATGACGGACAGCTGGTCCGTCATAATAGACGGAGGTGTCGGGCAGCATGGAGGATACGTGCAGACATCCCCCAGCTGCCCGCTTTTCCCTGGTGGCTAGTGGGGCAGCAGAGGATGTCTGCGCGATGAGCGCAGACGTCCCCTGCTGCCGCCCGGAACGCTCGCGGGGACTTCTGTGACGAAAGCGGAAGTACCCGGCTTCTTCACAGAAGACCCGGCGGTCGTGCCGGGCGGAAGCAGGGGAGTCTGTGCTCATTGCGCAGACATCCCCTGCTGCTAGAGAGGGGGATCCAGGGGATTATAAGACGACCTCGAATGTAAGAGCATTTGCTCTGAAAAAAACCTTGTCTTATATTCGAGCAAATATGGTACTACCTGAATTCCGTTTTACAACAGATCCATTTTTGTTTTCCTGTTTTTTATTGTGGTGTTATTGTTGTGTATGTGTGCTTAGTTATCTGTATGTACAGTGAGGGAAAAAAGTATTTGATCCCCTGCTGATTTTGAACGTTTGCCCACTGGCAAAAAAAATGATCAACCTTGCTGATTGGTATGGGATCAAATACTTATTTCACTCACTGACATGCAAATCAATGTATAACTTTTTTGACATGCTTTTTTATTTTGTTATTCTGTCTCTCACTGTTAAAATACACCTACCATTAAAATTATAGACTGATCATTTCTTTGTCAGTGGGAAAACGTTCAAAATCATCAGGGGATCAAATACTTTTTTCTCTCACTCTATGCATTTATTTATGATAGCCGTTTTACAAACTTGTTTATTTATGCACCTTTTATTCATGTTATTCATCTTGCTATACAGAAGATAATAATCAATAATGGATAAAAAGGAAGGAAGTTGTGATATTGGTAGATAATTTAATTTTTCAAATAGGGTGCACCAAGGGCATTAAATGAATATATTAAATATATACTGTAGAAGTTACATGAATATGAGAAACCTTAAAGGTCAAAAAAGTTATGTTTTTTTTTTATTATTATTTATTTATAATGCTTTATTAATGTCTCCAGTATAAAAACCCATACATCAACAAGACATGATTTTGATATGTATATCAAAAAAGACAAAAATACGAAATAAGGTTGGCTTGTCATTGTTACATTTAAACTACAGGAAGATACAAACTAGACTTACGAGACTTAAAAGAGTTTGGAGTTTACAACATTAACTAGGAACTATCTCGTAGGGGATGTACACATTCCATTCTTATAAAGCTATTAGTTATCTTGCTTGATCCACCCTTCCTGAGACACCTCTAGTTCCCACTATTTAAACCATATTCGCACAACACAGGGTGTTTATATCTTTTGTCATTAAGAATTTTAAATAATTATCACTCCCTTTCATTACAATACTAATATATAAATATTATAATAAAAAAGTTATATATTATTGCATCAAGTGTAGACATTTAAAACAGAAATACTTTAATGAAAGAATACAAATAAAGTACCACCATATTGAGCCATTTGCGTCTTTATAGCTCCATTAGGGAGCTGGCATTTTGTTCAGAATCTTGAATTAGATGTGTCAGATGATGTCCCTGACAGAACTATGCAAGCAAAGGTGCTTTATTTATATTCTTTCACATAAAAAAATATATAACAAGATTTAGAGACAGGTGCCCAAACCCTGTTATGATACTCACATTTTGGTTGTGCAGGTTGGCTGGTTACCAATGTTGGCACAGGGAGACCACCCAAGGGACCATGAATCACTATGTAAAACAATCTCACCCACTGTAGCCACTCAATGTCCACACAAGGGAGGAGCATATGACAACTAAGAAGCATGGGTAAGAAAAAGTTACAGGTTTAGAAAACATAAAAGACATTCAAATCAAATTTCTGTAGTGTAATGCGGAGTTCCAGAACTTATAGACCAGCTTAGCAATGCATAGAACGTCTTCTCAAGAAAGTTCCAAATGAATCCACTTCCTGATTGATGCACTGTGCCCACACAGTGATCACATCACCACATAATACCCCCATTGCAGTACAGCCCCACTGTCCACCGTACCAGCTTTGTTTACACATCACTTTTTCAGTGCAGTAATCACCTGGGTCACCCATACTGGCGGGTCAAATTGCCGTGGCAACCACTGTGACCCCTGCACTTACAAGTGGTTTGCGGACAAAACTGGCACAGTGAACATTGTGGCTTTATTGCAATCATGCTATCATGGGATGATGTACTATATGGACAGAGGGCCGAATTTGAAATGAATAATGGGCACATTTTACTGATTTGGGATAATTTTTGTAATTGCTGAATGGCACTATTTAGGCTATTTAGAGCAACTAAATGATCTGATTAAGGGTTCTGAATTTTGTTATGAGCTACCTGAATAAAGCCCAAAGTCCTTATTAAGACCCTCCTGTGACTAGGGTACTTCTCCTTTTAATTTACACAATGATCCTCAAGTGTGCATGGAGGAAGTTGTTACCCTTGATAATTCTATTACACTAATTACAACTCAGACATGTACATTTAGGTTTATCAAACCATCTAGTGCATGGGAGTCCAACATGCGGCCCGCCAGCCAGAGTGGTGCGGCCCACTTGAGACTGGCAGACCTCGCACAGGGGAGAAAGCTCTGCCCCTTACACCCAGTTGGAGCATCGAATGTCAGCGACATACCGGTGCTCAGATGTAGATAACTCCCTCCCTGCAGATAAAATGTAACGGAGCAGGGAGGGGGAACAAACAAAATAATGTGGTTTTTTTTTTCTTTTCTTTAAAAATAGAGGAAGCAAAGTCTATGTGTGTGTGGAAGTGTGAATCGGACACTTTCAGTGTGGGGGTTTTTATGCATAACCCCTATTGTGTGTACTGTTCTGGACTTGGTCCCCAGGATGTAATTGAAAATCAGAGAAATCTCAGTGTATTCTTCCTGGTAAAACACTTTCTAAATAAATAAAAGTACACTTTTTTTTTTTATCTATCTTTTACCTTCAGGCACTGAGTAACCGGCAGTCACTTTTGTGCGGTATATAAATTGTAATGTGTTTTCATCAAGATTTCCACAAGTTGCACAGTGCTGTACTTTACAGATATACATTTTTTTAAAAAAACCTTCTCCAACTTGGAGACTTACTAATTATTAGATTTTCCTAACTATCCAACTGGCTGGCTAATCCAGTTACAAAAAATATATCACAAACTATTACACAGGTTTTCAAGCAATAACTTTTTCTGGTAGAGTCTCAGGGCCTCAGGCCTAACTGCTTCCTCTCTCCCTGTTGTCAGACTCCCCGCTGCTTTCAGAGGCTGACCTTTAAGCATTGCATTCCAGGATAATGTAGGGATTATTATAACCACAATATTACAAATAATATTTTATCAAAAATATGAAAAATGTATATTTTATATCAGTATCTCACATAGCCTCAGATACAATACAATACTGAATGTTTAACTGAAAGTGCATTAAGTACTTAATTACTGGCTTCATAATTCGCTACATCAATAATGCAACAATCACAGAATCATATATTGTATTAACATTTCTCACTTACAATATCATCTTATATCATCTACAATGTCTCCTAGCATATATTCCTTGTAAGGCAAAAATAATACAATTGGTTTAACTAGAATTAATGTCTACCCCAAAGAACAGCATTAATTGTGTAATAAAAGAACAACTAATTATGTAATTTAAAGAGATGTTCTCTGAAAACCAATCAGTAATTCACAGTAACATGCACTGAATCATGCAATTTCAAGTCACAGTAAATGCCGGGTTAGAACAACATAGGAATGATAAATATTCTACTAATGTTTGTCAATAAATAGTAGTACTATTTTCTAAATAACCACAATACACATTTACGGTAAACCAAAGTACTAATTAATTATTTGTAGTTTAAAACAATCTTTCCACAAACGTTACTAAGCCACATTCACCTTCCCGATGCCACTCAGCAACAACAATACATGAGTCTCGGCTTGGAATCACCTACTAGCAAAATAAACTAATTAGTAGTAGTAAATTAGCTCTTATCTCACTGTACGGGTTATAATAAAATATTGAGTGACCAAACTCTCAGACTCAGCAACAGGACACAGCTTTTACATGGCAATTTTTTTCTTGTGTTGACACATATATATATATATATATATATATATATATATATATATATATATATATATATATATATATATATATAATTTTATCTTTGGTTAGTTGGCCTGGTGGTCACCTCAACCCTTGGTTGTCACTTTGGTCCGTGCCTCTCATTTCCACTTAGTTTACGTTTTTACTGCTCTTGCGTTGCTGTAATGTATTACATGTTTTGTCTTACTAGGCTGTCCTGGCCCTGACGTTGGTTACCCCTCGGGTCACCCACCTGTCCATTATCTGGACAGAGTCAGTGGGTAGGTCACAATTTTTTCACCAATACCCTGTTTTTTGTGAGCACACTTCTGCTGCCGGTGGTCTGTACCACCAGGGTTTATGCCTATTGTACTTTGTTCTCTCTTTTCTATCTCTGGCTCCCTTTTTTGTTTAGACTCACTTATCTTGTTTACCTTCTTTCTCGCCGCCTTTTCTTTTCTCTCTCCGTTCTTCTTTGCTTTTTTTTTTAAGTAACTCAGCAGGTCTGTTGTTTCAAATATCTTGGAGATCAACTGTGGTAATATCTTTCAGGATTCTGTAGGAGCCATACCATCACTCTCAGGACTCCCTGTTCTTCTTTATGTAGAAGATAGTTCAGACTTTGGCTGCATTTTTGGGGTCTTCATTCTGCATAATTAAATTTGGGGTCAATCAGATACCTCCCTGTTGGTGTTGCATGATTGATAAGTACCAGCCTGTATGTCTCCACATTTAGGAGAACATTAAATATGACTAAATTCCCAAATCCATTTGCAGAAATGCAGCACCAAACCTGCAATGACCCTCCAACATGCTTGATTATTGCCAACAGACGCATTCTTGTACCGCTCTCAAGGCCTTAGGCTAACAAGCTGCATTCTGCTACAGCCGAATATTTAAAACATGTTATTTATCAAACTAGCGCACCTGCTGCCATATTTATACAACCCTACAAATCTGGAGACCCCTGTCTGCCGTGAAATTTCTTTCTTGGAGAGACCTTGCTAACACAGTATAACTACCTTTGGTCTTGTTGCTGTGTTTTGTCTTGCCATGACTTTTGACATAAAACTGTCTTCAGCAAACTCATTGTGTTTCTCCTCCTCCTGTGTGTAGCAACATGAAGACTAGCAAGAGCATGTTGATCCACTTATGTCAGAGCAGCTGAGAATTGCTGCACTACCTACTGCCTGATATGCTCTAGAGTGGCATGTTTCATCAATCGCAGCAGAAGTAACTTGGACTCATCAGAAGTGTGATGGTTTGTCAGATGTCTAAAAGTGTGTGTGTGTATATGATTTTTTTTTCTATTGACTGTTTTTAGGTAGCTGATGCAGGAATGTTGTTTTTACGATTGCATGTGCTTAATTTGTATAGTTGTTTGTGCAATTTGGATGAGTGGTGTATGTGTTAAATATTCAGAGCTGTGTTGTGGATGTATTTGTTTAAAACTTGTTTTGTAACATTTGTCCAATTGATCTATGTATGTTTTCCTGTGTGTGTGCGATCTTTGCTTATGTCGAGAATGTTTGGAAGCATTTTTGTCTTCACTTTAAAGCAATCTAGAGCTTTGCTTTAGTGCGGGAGAAATACCATCAATACGTACATCAGGATACCATACGTTTAACTTGAGTGCATGTAACATAATAGAAAAATAACTATAGTCGTTACTGTTGTCTATAGGGCAGACTTGCATTACCTGTTGCAAAGTAATAACTATTGTGCAGTAAAAACCTGAGGTGTCAGTTTTAGTTTGCCATTGTGGTTAGTATAATCTTGGTCTTTATTTGTTAATCTGGCTAAAATAAACAACAAATCTAAAATTTACAAGCATAATTATATAAGTAATACGTGGAAAATATTTGTGATGTGTATTCAAGTAATGTTATTCATCTTCTATAAACCAAAAACCTGCTAGTTAAATGACATTGACTAGGACTTTCTATTCCTTATAGCAGAAACTATTTTCTAAAATATATGTAAATGCTTTTTTAATGATTGTGTCTGAAAACTCTCTTAACAAAATTCCATCCCATATGGGTTCATCACACCAACAGCACTGCAGCAAACGTTAAAAAAAACTTGTAGTGCACAGTGCCAACTTGACAGTTTTGACCTTTACACATAAAAACACCTACTGGGACTACATGTCACTCATAGTGTTAAATATGCTAGGAGCATTTCATTTAGACCAGATATGTTGGATCTCGATAAATGTATGATATAATGCATAAAATGTAACTTATTTCTTCACACTTATGCAATATAACAGTTACTTTGCTGTATTCAGTAGACTGGGACATGGCAACCATGTATCCATGTTTGAATGACAAATGATCAGTAAATCCCATGTAGAAGAAGAATATTATCAAAGATAAATAGTAGAAAACAGCTGGTATTTATTTTGTATCCATTTAAAGTACTAAGTGGGGGGAAAAAAAGTGTGCAAAAAGTGAAGAAACCAATTCCTAACCGGTTTTGGGGCATCAGCGTGATTATCAAGGTAAGCATGGGTACTAGGGTCACATGATATTAAATAGCGGAGGACAACGCTCCTCCCCACCTGATGTCTAATAAATATATACCTAAACATACTAAAATCTTTCCAAAAATATTGCAAAATACTAACATATTTACAACTTCTACAAGACTACTAATAATTTGATTTGCAGTTTATACCCACAGAGTGGAGGGCATTTAACGTATTCAATTGAGGTATCCAATGTGATTCACATTTTAGTAGCTGAAACTTTCTATTTCCACCCCGTACCTATAGAGCAATAGCTACCAATCCCACAAATCATAAAGTGGGCAGAACCATGCATCTGTGTTTGTAATGAACAGCCATAGAATTGAGCTTTTCACAGTCCTTACCCATAAAAGTATTAATATTCCATATTGCAGATTTATGCTGACTAATTATTGGGTTGTACATTTCAAGTCATCTCCAAATTTCTCAATCAACATTTGAGATATACTATTCCACATTTTGTTAATTAAAGGACATCCCCACCAGGTATGAAGTGTGTCTTCTATGTCTGCCCCACATCTCCAGCAATTGGATGTTTTTAGAAAACTTTGTTCTAAATATTACACTGTCAATTTATAGAATTTATCATAATTATTTACAAATAGTGTTGAGCGGACCCGAACTGCACTGTTCGGGTTCGTACCTAACTTTAAGTTTTTTGGACCCCGAACACGGACATTTCACTGTATGTAGGGGTTCGGCGATTACATTGTATGTAATGCTATTGGCTTTCTATAAACCGAAATAGAGTCAATTAACCTATTCGTATGAATGGGGACTCTATTTCGGTTTATAGAAAGCCAATAGTATTACATGTATTCTATAAGCCGAAAGTCTATAAACCGAACGACATTCGGTTTATAAACTTTCGGTTTATAGAATAGCAATAGCATTACGTGTATTCCATAAACCGAAATTCTATAAACCGAATGTCTTTCGGTTTATAGACTTTCGGTTTATGGAATACATGTAATGCTATTGGCTTTCTATAAACCGAAATAGAGTCCCCATTCATACGAATAGGTTAATTGACCTATTCATATGAATGGGGACTCTATTTCGGTTTATAGAATAGCATTACATGTATTACATCTGAGAGTCAAATAGAACCGTCAAATACTGTGCTTACAGCGCACTTTGAAAAATTCTAATAGTTTTGGGTGGTAAATAGTACATTTGCGTCTTGCGGTGCACTTCATATCTGAGAGTTAAATAAAACCGTCAAATACTGTGCTTACAGCGCACTTTGAAAAATTCTGGCTACCTCGTCCTCCTCCTCCTCCAGCACTGCTTCCACCTACAGCGCCACGGTCACCGCCTCCTCAACCTATGGGTCACTTAGTATAAACTGAAAGAGAATACCCTGCACTCCGACCATCTCTCGAATGGATATTTCTGTTGATCCTCCTGGCAGCCATGCTTTAGATTTAGATTTATGTTCTTCCAAAGCTAAAATCAAAGATTCCATCTAGTGCTATTTTATGGCTCAGCTGTATTTTTAATTTGTATGTATTTTATGTTATTTGACGTTATTTCCCTATCCATATTTGTTTGCAGAGCACTTGTTCTACACTTACCCACATTTTAATTCCTTTTGCAGCCCTCTAGCCTTTTCCATGACTTTTTTAGAGGCATTTTAGTGGCCAAAAGTTTGTGTCCCCATTGACTTCAATGGGGTTCGGGGTCAAGTTCGACCCCGAACCCGGACTTTTTTCCGAAGTTCGGCCGAACCCGAACATCCAGGTGTCCGCTCAACTCTATTTACAAAGTGTATATATCAGATATACAACACAAATATACTTACACACACTCACACTTATATTCATACTCACACACACACTTATAATCATATTCACACTCTCTTATACTCATATACACTCTTATAAGCATATCAATAGTTACTATAAAAGTGATTATATTTTGCCAGGGTACACTCCAGGAGCTATCTATGTTTCATGAGTATGTGATTTGTAGTTTTGGAGGCCTAAAACTTTACCCTTTCTAAAATTGAGGATCAAATAGATTTTTGGGATATGGTGATGTATCATGACAGTCAAGAGATTTTAGCAAAATTATATAGAAAAGCCATAATTGTTAATTCTGTTTTGTATTATCAGTCATGCCATCCTAGACATATGAAGTAAAATATCCATAAAGGGTAGTTCAAAAGCTTGCTGATGTTATGTACAGAGTGGATGAATTACAGGACAGATTTATTCAAAGATCTTGTCAAGCAAGTTTCAATATTAAACAGCTTCCTAAAGTATCAAATAAGATCCTATTAGAACTGATGAATGCTCCTCTACAGAAGTTGGACGGAGCAGACAAGTGGTGAGAGGTGAACCTGGCCTCGTACCACATCTGAGGGCTTGGCATGCCAGTTGTGGCACACGTGTCTTACATTCGCCACCGCTGATCTAGTGCCTTGGCTACTAAAACTATCATCTGTTTGGTTAGTTTTTATTAATAAATAAAGGTTTTTTTTATTTATAAATTTGTCTTTGTTAATTTTTATCATAGAAAAATACAAATCTTAAAACATTCATCTATCACACAGTCAAACTCAATTACGTACAGCAGCTTGTAGACCTGTATATCATTATTATTAGTAAAAAAAAATTTAAAAAAAATTGAGGTTTGAATCGCACCTAATATTTTTGTTTCGGAGAAGAAATAGATTATGCTTACTTCAAGGAGATAGTTATCCCTCATCTCGATCTTAAGAAGAAGTTTTCTTTGACCACATCTTTTACCTGTTCCATTCTTGTTTCCTTCCTTCACCCTTATCTTACACCCTCCTTACCCCCTATCACCAAATTTCTCACTCATCGTTCTTCTTCTCTCCTTATGTGTAAACTCCTCTACTACTCTAAGGCCTCGACTTCCAAAACATTCATTCCTCATTCATCTACTCACTCATTCTGTGTCTACCCAATAAGGGGTTTCTACTATTCTTCGTTATTGTCCCAGTAGGCAAGAGGGGGGCAAAGTGTTTTACTTAATTTATTATCTAGTCTGGGATGGGCTTCACAGAGGGAACCCATATAGGATTCCATCCTATCTAGTCAGTTCATACTTTTGCAACCCGCTCGTCAGGAACGTTCTCCCGGTTGGCCCCTTTCTACGTCCTTTCTTCTGGAAAGATTGCAAACCATTTTAGCCAAATGTTGTCATATTTATCCCAATCGATGGGGTTATTGGAGCGCTGGTAAAAGAATCTCTCTTCCTTAGCCTGAAAGTCAATCTGGCTCTTAATCTCAGGCCAAGACGGGACATCTGTCTTCCTCCACTATCTAGACATACAGATTTTAAATGCCGAAAAAAGATTAATACAAAGGGCTTTATGATATATATTCTCATCTGGGATTTCTAGGTGGAACAGAAAGGTTTGTGGGGCCAGCATCTCCCCGCTGCCATTGATCTCCTTGTAGAGTTCAGATGCCTTTTCGTCTCATCGCCGTCTATTCCACACACTCCCACCATATATGGTACTGAGAGCCCACTGCCCTCTGACATCGCCAGCATAGATTGCTAGAATCCACTGCAAATTTTGCCAGCCGGCTAGGTACCAATTACCACCTATGCGTGAATTTATAATATTGCTCTTGGATGTTAAAGCAGTGCACTGTTTTCCTAATATCTTGCCAAGCTTTTAACCATTGTTGGAGTGAGAATGATTTTCCCAAGTCATCTTCCCAGTGTATGAGGGGCGGAGGCTTATCAATCACTACCCCACTGTCAAGGAACCTCCGGCTCTTAGTGATCAATTTACTTGTCATGGCCAGGGTGAGAAATCTTTCCCAATCCCTGGTATTTAACGGCCTATATTCACCAAGGAAGGATCTAATCCTCATATATGTAAATGCTTCTGTGGTAGGAAGGTTATAATTTCCAATTAGTGTTTCAAAGAAAGCCATATTGTCTTCTATTAGCAAGTCTCCCAGTACATTTATCCCTGTATTCTTCCATTTTTGTATTGTGATATTTGGTATACATAATGGAAGGATCTGAAGGGGGGTAACCATTGAAAGAGTGTTTTCTACATTCTTTGCTTTTTTTTATCCTATATATTGAGTTCATAACTTCCTTCACACTATTGAGACTAAACTCATGTCTTCTATAGCACTTACGTGGCAGCCAAATCAGCATCGCCAGGTCAAGATTGTTACCCAATGATTTTTCCAGTTTAAGCCAACCGGTGGAGCTGATTCCAAGCCAGGGCATGAACTAGTTGACATGCCTCATAGATCTTACACAGATCGGGATAACCCAATCTGTGGAACTGGAAAGTACGCTTAAGAGTCTGGCTTGGAATCCGTGGCTTTTTATTTGCCCACACAAACCTGGAGAATAGAAGGTCGAATTCTCTAAGAGTGTTTTGCGGTATGTTATACGGGATGGCTCTAAATGAATATACTAATTTCGGTATTATGTATGCTTTTAAGATGTTAATACGCCCCAGCCACGAAGTCTCTAACTTCGCCCAGTTGCCATTTAGTTTTCACAAATTTGCATAAAGCGCAATATAATTTAGTGGGACTATCCTCTCCGTCAAACGTGGGATCTTAATTCCTAAATAATCTATTGGGTCCCCAGATCTCTCTCTCCCACCAAATCTATGCAAAATATATTGATTTGTTGTAGATAAATAAAAAGGATTTGCAAGATGTATACTATAGTTTGAGTATGTCCCAAATATTTCCAAGGCCTCAAGAAGAGCTGGCACAGATGTCTGAGGATGTGTCAAAGTCAGGAGGACATCATCAGCATAAAGGGTTATAAGATGTTCATCTGAGCCTATCATTATGCACCTCACTGACTGTGACATTATCAAACACTGGGCCACAGGCTCTATTGTAAGTGCATAGAGGAGGGGTGCAAGGGGGCAGCCCTGTCTACTACCATTGCGAATCTCCAGATACTCGGAAGCCAGGAAAGTACCCACAATCCTTGCTCTAGGGTTTACATACAAAGCCATTGCAACATCGTAAAACAGGCCCGTAATACCGAACGCCCTGAGGGTTTCCGACAGAAATCGCCAATCAACCCCGTCGAAAGCCTTCTCTGCGTCCAGAGCAACTATGACAGAGGGCAATTTTCTTTGATTGATGATATCTATTATGTCGAAAACACTCCGGGTATTCTTCATGCCCTCCCTGCCGGGCATTAAACCTGCTTGGTCAGGATTAATTCAATAGTGAATCACACTTCTTAACCGTATTGCAAGGATCTTTGAATATATTATAGATATATTATATCTAGATTAATCAATCTATGGTTACTCCCCAGTTCGGGATCCTTTCCTGGCTTCGGAATAGGCGAGAAAGACGCTTCCATCATCTCTGCGGGAAAACCATTACCACTTCCAACTCAATTAAACAGTCTGACTAGGAGGGGAGAGATCACCGGGTTGAGTATCTGGTAGTACATTGTCGAGAAGCGATCAGGGCCAGGAGCCTTGCCTTTCTTTAGCTTTTTGATTGTATTAGACATTTCCAAGAGATAAATCGGACCACTAATAGAGTCCAGCTTATCAATCGTAAGTTTGGGCAAGTCAAGAGATCCCAAAAACGTTTTCAGTAGTCACTCCTGTTTGGGGCACATTATATAGGGATTCATAGAATGTCTTAAAAGCTACAGCAAATTGTGCCAAGAGTTGTTTTTTCTTGTATTGTATCCTGTGTTGTTGGCTGGGTTCTGGTGCACCATGGATCCTGAATGACTACTGCTTGGATTATATATTACCTCACAAACAAGTTGAAGCATGGTTATTCCCCAAGAGGGATTTGTAAGTTTGTTTAGTCACATGTTAAAGTAGACATCAAGTGGGGAGAGCTGTTCCCCTCCGCTATATATATATATATATATATATATATATATATATATATATATATATACATACATACATACACATACACCTAATGGTGTGGATGGATACATTTCTTCTTCTACATGTGAATTTCTGATGGTCTGTTGTCCAAATCTGGATACATGTTGGCCACATCTCAAACTACTAAATACAGCAATTATAAATGTTTTCAAATTATTATATTGTACATGCCTGAAGAAATGTGTTGCATTATATTGTACATGTGTCCAGATTTTATATTTCCTGTCTAAATGAAATCCTCCTAGCATATTAACTTTATGAGTGACGTGTAGTCCCAGTGTGATTTTTTTTGTGTGTGTGTGCATTGCACAGTATTGCCATACATGTTGGTTTGGAGGTGAAAAAAAAAATAACACAGTCAAATGTGGTATCCTTTGTGTGATAGGTTTGACCTTTATGACATCTATGTGATGTCTTTCTCAATTATGTAGTTTCAGTCTTGGATACACTGGATAATGTTTTTCTTTTCACTCTTTGATTTAGCTTATTTGTGCACTCAGCTATGACCAATTGGAGAAATTGCCTACAGAAGATCCAGCTAAAAGATGCCATTCATAGTATTACGTAAGTTTAATTTTTCTTAACTTGTTAAGGAAAGTCACAATTTTAGCCATTACAAAATCATGTTAACTACACATAATTTAAAGTTTATTTTTTTAAGCAGACTTTATTTGATTTGTTTTATTAGTGTGAACCTGTGACCTAAACTAAGCTGGGTGCAAATCAAAAATGTAAACTATTTCAGTATCAATTCCTTTATGGTTATACGCAGAGGCATCACTAGGGTTGGCCTCACCCAGTATGGTAACTCATAAATGAACTTTTTAATATTATATTCAACTATTTTCAAATGTAATAAAAATGATATTGAAACAAGCCACAGTGTCACTTTCCCCAATAGTACATGTTATTTTGCCCCACAGAACATTCCACAGCATCACTTTGCCAATTAAAATAAGCCACTGTCAGGTACCAATTAACATGCCACAGTCACATTGTTATTAAAGTATGCAGCCAGTTTGCCTATTAATATATGCCACAATTTGTCCATTAAATATGCCACAATTTGCCCACTTATATGCTAGTGTTATTTTGCCATTAATATGCCACAATTTGCCTATTAATATGCCAGTATTATTTTGCCTTTAATATATTACAGCCAATTTGCACCCTAATATGCCAGAATTATTTTTGCCATTAACATGTCAGACAAAATCGGGCCTGCAGCTATCGGAGTTATACATTCAATGATATAGTTTACTCGGCGAAAATAAGAATTATCCATCAACGGTTTTGCAAAATGAAATTGGGAACACAAAAAAACAAATTAAAGAGAAAATAATTGATAGAATTAATAAAAATATGACTATCCTTAAAATTAAATGTTATCATTGACAAAATAGAGCAGACAAACTACTAACGAATAAATTAAAAAAACAAGGGTGACAACTGAATAGAAAAAATAATAGATGAGGGGACAATAAATAGAAGCCCAGACGAAATAGGGAGTATTTTTGGTAACTATTATATAAATCTATATAATTTATCGGTAAACAAGAAAAAACAGGATATTAAGGACTATCTGTCTGGAGCAGAACTCCCATTTCTGTCTCCAGAGCTTTTAGACCCCATAAATGGCGAGTTTACCAAAGATGAACTAAGCAAAGCCATCGACAGACTAGCCAAATACAAAACACCAGAACTTGATGGATTTAGTTATAATTTTTTTAAAGTAATGAAGCATAATATCATAAACCATTTAACTGTAACCTTTAGTAAAATAGCAAGGACTGGTCAATTCCCGCAAGAGATGTTAAAAGCCAACGTATTGCCGAACTGAAGCCAGGGAAAGATCCAACAGAAGTAAAAAATTACAGACCCATATCCCTAATAAATGTGGACGTTAAACTGTTTGCGGCCATCATCTCAGAAAGAGTGAAAAACGTCGTTCCAGGCAGGATACAACCAGACCAGATTGGGTTTGTACCCGGGAGGACAGTAAGTTACAACATAAGAGGATTGCTAGATGTGATCGACTTTTCAACAAAGGAGGCAAGATCCCTCTTGACCCTGTCGTTGGATGCAGAGAAGGCCTTCGACAGGGTCGATTGGGACTTCATGAGGGAGGTGATCTCTGCCTTTGGCATACAGGGATGGTTGCACAAGGCAATTCTGGCATTATATTCATTTCCATCCGCTAGAATAGTGGGCCGAAATCTATGCTCAGAGTGGTTTGAGATAAGAAATGGCACGAGGCAGTGGTGCTCTCTCTCACTTCTTCTCTACATAATGACAATGGAAATACTGGCCTCAAAAATAAGACAAAATCATTTAATAAAGGGATATCCAACCAAGCAGGGAGAGGTTAAAATATCCATGTACGCGGACGATACTCTAATATATGTACTTAACCCTACAGACTCACTACAGCAGTTAATGAATGAAATAGCTCAATATAGCTTAATGTCTAACTATAAACTAAACATCTCAAAATCAATAGCAATGTATATCAACATAAATCAAGAAGAAACAGATAAGATACAAAATTCATATAACTTCAATAACCCGAGAGAATTCACTTATTTGGGCATAAAAATTTGTAAAAAGATAGGAAAGATAATGGAGATACATTTTTACCATCTATTACAATCCATGAATAGAAACTTTAGGGAGTGGCGAACACACAAAGTATCATGGTGGGGTAGAGTAAACATAGTAAAATCCTACATAATCCCAAATCCCTAATATGTTTAGGATGCTGCCACTGACAATTTCCAAAACTTGGTTAAAATGATTCAAACTGCCATGGCAAACTTTATCTGGCAAGGCATAAAGCCAAGACTTAAAGATGGGATTCTGGCTGAGAGCACCGATAAAGGAGGGGCAGGAGTACCTAGTATAGAAAAAATATAGATAATATCACAAATAGCATTAACGTGCAAAAAATCAAGTAAAAAAGCGGGGTGGTATAAAATGGAAGGACAAAATAGTGGGTTAAAGGAGGTAGATACATTGGTGTGGAATTCAAAGGGACTAACTCCATCACACCTTTTAAATCAAATCATTCCAGTATGGGGGGGGGGGGGGGGGGGGAGGCTAAACCTAGACAATAAGCTAATGGACTTCCAAAAGTTTGACATCATAGAACAAGATGTAGAAGATTTGTCACTCAACAATTGGAATTCCAAACATATTAATAAAATAGCCCACCTGCTAAAGGAAAAAAGGATCATATCCTTTGAGGAATTAAGTGGAGAACACAACCTACCGAGTCGTGAAATCTTTATATATTTAAGAGTAAAAAACTACCTACAAACTAAAATAATAATCCAAGAAGGGGTTCTATATACACTCCTTAATAAAATTTTAAAAGACGCCACTTCCAAAAAATGATACACCTATTTTTTGGAGCTAGTTAACCTAGAGAAAGCAAAAACTACCATTACCGCAATCAAAAGTTGGGAAAGAGACCTAAAAATAACGATAGACAAGATAGATTGGTGTACCGCTCTCTCTGGTGTTAATAAAGCCATTCACTCCCTATCTTTAATAGAAACACACTATAAGGTCGCCAATAAATGGCACTTAGTCCCCACTAGAATGACGAACATTTTGCACCAAATTAATGGTAAGTGTTGGAGATGCGAGGAAAAAGGCTTATACCTCCACATTTGGTGGGAGGGTAAAGAAGCAGCTAGACTAAGGGAAATGGTAGGGACAATAGTAGGTGAAATCTGCAAGGTTAAGCTACCTCTCAAACCAGAAGTCATGTTGTTACACCTTGGCTGGTCAAGAATGAAAAAAGAACAAAGGGATTTTATAATTCACTGTACAGTGGCAGCCAAAATAATGATAGCCAGAAATTGGAGGAGTCCCCAGCCATTCAACAGCCTGCTCCTTAAACATCAAATTAAATATCAATTACAAATGGAAAGGGGGATCAATATAGTTAGAGGCTCAAATAGAAATACGCAGAGTTGGGAGGCCTGGATCAAACAAATTGATTTATGTAATCATGTTACCTGGGAGAGAAGAAGGGGAGGTAAAGGAGCAGACAGAGATTAGGGAAAGGAAAGGAAAGTACAAGATTTGGGAGCGGGTCGAGAGTGGCTGGGGATTAACCCAGAATAAGGAGAGACGGGAGGGGGAGTCTTTGAAAACAACTTGTCTTGTATTATTTGGTCTTTTCTATGTGATTTTTTTCTTCTTGGGGGTTTTGTTCATGTATATGTAGGTAAACATTTAAGCAGCAATCATAAGTAGCTCAAAACCACCTTCTCTCCTCCAACAAATATTTGAAGAGTGGCTCTACATGTCCGGTAACAAGTACAAGTTACAAGGACAAAGTAAAGTTAAAATAACACGGAGTAAAAGATGAGACAGTGGGAGGAGAGAAGGAGAATAAGACAAGCTCGACACATTTCTGTATGTCTTAAATCCACCGACATTGAGCCTGGTTATCCATATTCCATAGTTATTATTGGTATGTAAAATGGGATAAAAATATATAATGTGGATGGAAATAGGGAGGATCTACTAGGTCAACCATACTGGTGAATTATGCAAAATCTAGAGATGTAGGAAAAATAGGAAGATCATACCAATCAGGAACAGTTTCCTTGAAGAGAAGCTTAATTTTATAATACGATTTGTATGAAATAGAAGAGATAAAGGAGCTAGAGGTACAGCTAATCAACAGGTCCTGTGGTAAGTAAACGTTACCACCAAATGACAGGATTCTTCTTTCTATACACTCAAGCATCTTATCAGCTAGTCGGATTAAGCCGGTATGGATGGGTAGATTATGATAATTTGTGAACACACTAATCAGTTATATAAAGTATAAGGTATGTTCAGGACAAAAAAAGGGAAGGAAGAAGAGAGAAGGGAAAAGGGTAGGAAAAAGGAAAGGAAAAGAGGTATGGTGGTGAGGCAACACAAAATCCACATCACTATCAATGTATGTATAATTTTAACTCTATTAGCTCTTATTATTCTGAAATATCTATTTTTGCACATATTGTAACTATTATATCACTGCTAATGTATGTATGTCAATGTCCCGACTGTACCTTGATCTTTTTTCGTTTGAAAACAATAATTAAAAAAAAAAATGTTTTAATGAAAGAATACAAATAAAGTGCCTTACTGAGTCCTCCCAAAAAAAAAATATCATAGCCAATTGGCCCATTAATATGCCAGTGTTATTTTGTCCATTGATATGTGCTTGGGGAAATTAAAATCAAATATACCTGTGTAAAAACAGAATACAGACCAGGTGGCACCCATTCGTCTATTGTATTCCATCTTTCAAAATATTAAAATATATGACTTGCAGGCAGTGGGTTTAAAGCAGGGGTCAACAAACTACGGCCCGCGGGACAAATGCGGCCCGCCGAGCACATTAATCCGGCCCGCGGGGGGTGCTGCCGGCATCCCCCGCTGTTAACCTTTTTTTTTTTTTTTTTTTTTTTTTTTCTTGCAGCCGCAACGGATGCGGCTGCAGGAAAACAAAAAAGACAAAAAAAAATCACCGCGACCGGGCATCTGACTGGCATAATATTCCTGGGCATCTGACTGGCATAATATTCTTTGGCTCTGAATTGCAGCCGCAACGGATACGGCTGCAGGAAAACAAAAAAAACAAAAAAAATCACTGCGACCGGGCATCTGACTGGCATAATATTCCTGGGCATCTGACTGGCATAATATTCTTGGGCTCTGACTGGCATAATATTCCTGGGCATCTGACTGGCATAATATTCCTGAGCATCTGACTGGAATAATATCCCTGGGCATCTGACTGGCATAATATTCCTTGGCATCTGAATGGCATATTATTCCTGGGCATCTGAATGGCATAATATTCCTGGGCATCTGAATGGCATAATATTCCTTGGCATCTGACTGGCATAATATTCTTGGGCTCTGACTGGCATAATATTCTTGGCCTCTGACTGGCATAATATTCCTGGGCATCTGACTGGCATAATATTCCTGGGCATCTGACTTGCATAATATTCCTGGGCATCTGACTGGCATAATATTCCTGGGCTCTGATTGGCATAATATTCCTGGGCATCTGACTGGCATAATATTCCTGGGCATCTGACTGGCATCATATTGCTGGGCTCTGACTGGCATCATATTCCTGGGCTCTGACTGGCATCATATTCCTGGGCATCTGACTGGCATCATATTCCTGGGCATCTGACTGGCACACTATTCCCATTGAAATACTGGTAAGTTTGTTGATTTAACTTTACTTCATTTTAAATATTGTATTTGTTCCCGATTTGTTTCTTCACTGCAAAATAAGATATATGCAGTGTGCATAGGAATTTGTTCATAGTTTTTGTTTTTACTATAGTCCGGCCCTCCAACGGTCTGAGGGACAGTGAACTGGCCCCCTGTTTAAAAAGTTTGGGGACCCCTGGTTTAAAGGATAGGTTAAGGCAGAAAGTTATAGAGAAGCAGATATAGAGGCAGGTTACAATGAAACACCAACACAGGATTAGGAGCCTTTGATAAGGAGTAATGCTAAAAATAATAAACTATTTGGGAATCCTGTTACAATACTGTTTTTTTTGTTTTTTGTTTTTTTTAGTTTAGAATTTGGAAACATCAATTCTATCCTTAAAAAACATGTGCCTGTGTTAAAAGTTGTTTTTTTAAACTTTGGGCAATAAGTGATTACCAAGTATACAGCTAAGGATAATTGGCTTACAAAGAAAGGTATGTTTAAATGTGGTGCAAGAATATGTTAATGCTGTAGGCATGTTGATAAGATGAAATACCCAAAATATGTCTCTCGATCTCAACAACCCTCTCTCAGGCTGCGTTGCTCCGGAAGTGTAGCCAGAAAAATATTGGCACCAAAGCTTGGCTACTCAGACTATGTAAATATTTCCAACAAACCAGGATGCAAGTTGTCTTTTTTTTAATTTTTTTATTTTTTTTAAAGATGCCCAGTATTGAACCGCATATTAAAGGTGGGTTCTTACCATGGACCTATAAAGAGGCAGAATAATATCTTCCTCCTGTGAGTCAATACCCTTTTAATACATCCCAACTGGCAGTTTGCACTACTGCCAAGTCTATTATTTACAACTACTCCAAAATATTTTTCATTAGTAGATTTCCCCAAGGAAACACCATTTAAACTATATGTTGCATTTTTACTATGTTTACACTTGTCTACATTGAATCTCATTTGCCATTTATCAGCCCAATTACTGAATTTGTCCACATACATATAGTTCAGACTTTTGTGTCATCTGCAAACACTGAGACATGGCTCCCTATGCCCTCTGCAAGATCATTAATAAATACATTAAAAAAGAAGAGGACCCAGGACAGATCCCTGAGGTACTCCACTTATCACATCTGTCCAATATGAGAATTTTCCATTTACCACCATCCTTTGCATTCTATCTTTCAACCAAATGCCAATCCATAACCTTTGGCCTTAAGCCTATATCAGTCAATTTGTACAAAAACCTTTTTTGTGGAACTGTATCAAATGCCTTAGCAAAGGGTAAATATATCACATTAACTGCAGCACCCATATCTTTAGTTTTACTCACTTCTTCATAGAATGTAATTAAGTTAGTTTGACAAGATCTGTCTTCCACAAAGCCATGTTGGCTCCTGCTAATGAAATTCCTGTTCAATATGAAATCTTGAATATATTCCCTTAGAAACCCTTGAAACAGTTTCCCCACCACAGATGTCTGTAATTTCCCGGCTTGGATTTTGATCCCTTTTTAAATATGGGCACTGTGACAGACCCCTCTGTCTTGGATCTATACTTCTATTCCGTTGCCTGTCCGTACCCTCCGTTTATTTATTTCACAAACTACTGAATAAACTACTGGGTGGAATTGTCTGATTCTGAAAAAGGTATGTTTTAGGGGAATGTGATGCATATTTTGAAAGTTATCAATATTGTTAGTTAGTCACATTCTGTGAGCATATTGCTTTATGTGTAATGTTTAATTTTGTGAGTAGACCACTCTACAGGGAGTGCAGAATTATTAGGCAAATGAGTATTTTGACCACATCATCCTCTTTATGCATGTTGTCTTACTCCAAGCTGTATAGGCTCGAAAGCCTACTACCAATTAAGCATATTAGGTGACGTGCATCTCTGTAATGAGAAAGGGTGTGGTCTAATGACATCAACACCCTATATCAGGTGTGCATAATTATTAGGCAACTTCCTTTCCTTTGGCAAAATGGGTCAAAAGAAGGACTTGACAGGCTCAGAAAAGTCAAAAATAGTGAGATATCTTGCAGAGGGATGCAGCACTCTTAAAATTGCAAAGCTTCTGAAGCGTGATCATCGAACAATCAAGCGTTTCATTCAAAATAGTCAACAGGGTCGCAAGAAGTGTGTGGAAAAACCAAGGCGCAAAATAACTGCCCATGAACTGAGAAAAGTCAAGCGTGCAGCTGCCACAATGCCACTTGCCACCAGTTTGGCCATATTTCAGAGCTGCAACATCACTGGAGTGCCCAAAAGCACAAGGTGTGCAATACTCAGAGACATGGCCAAGGTAAGAAAGGCTGAAAGACGACCACCACTGAACAAGACACACAAGCTGAAACGTCAAGACTGGGCCAAGAAATATCTCAAGACTGATTTTTCTAAGGTTTTATGGACTGATGAAATGAGAGTGAGTCTTGATGGGCCAGATGGATGGGCCCGTGGCTGGATTGGTAAAGGGCAGAGAGCTCCAGTCCGACTCAGACGCCAGCAAGGTGGAGGTGGAGTACTGGTTTGGGCTGGTATCATTAAAGATGAGCTTGTGGGGCCTTTTCGGGTTGAGGATGGAGTCAAGCTCAACTCCCAGTCCTACTGCCAGTTCCTGGAAGACACCTTCTTCAAGCAGTGGTACAGGAAGAAGTCTGCATCCTTCAAGAAAAACATGATTTTCATGCAGGACAATGCTCCATCACACGCGTCCAAGTACTCCACAGCGTGGCTGGCAAGAAAGGGTATAAAAGAAGAAAATCTAATGACATGGCCTCCTTGTTCACCTGATCTGAACCCCATTGAGAACCTGTGGTCCATCATCAAATGTGAGATTTACAAGGAGGGAAAACAGTACACCTCTCTGAACAGTGTCTGGGAGGCTGTGGTTGCTGCTGCACGCAATGTTGATGGTGAACAGATCAAAACACTGACAGAATTCATGGATGGCAGGCTTTTGAGTGTCCTTGCAAAGAAAGGTGGCTATATTGGTCACTGATTTGTTTTTGAATGTCAGAAATGTATATTTGTGAATGTTGAGATGTTATATTGGTTTCACTGGTAAAAATAAATAATTGAAATGGGTATATATTTGTTTTTTGTTAAGCTGCCTAATAATTATGCACAGTAATAGTCACCTGCACACACAGATATCCCCCTAAAATAGCTAAACCTAAAAACAAACTAAAAACTACTTCCAAAAATATTCAGCTTTTATATTAATGAGTTTTTTGGGTTCATTGAGAACATGGTTGTTGTTCAATAATAAAATTAATCCTCAAAAATACAACTTGCCTAATAATTCTGCACTCCCTGTAAAGGTTTAAAATGTGTCAGTGACAATCCTGGATAGTTGATTATTGATGTTCTGTATTAACAGGATAACTGATTATGTTGGGTTCATTATGTCTCTTACTGTGTGTTTTGCAATTAGGTCTATTCACTGTATGGTAATTTGGTTGCAGTCTGAAAGTCTAATGTGTTATACTGTATACTAATGTATACTAATGACTGTGATGTCATGTTTATGTCTTTTTATAAGTCTGTGTTGTCACACAAATAAAGTAGATCTCTGTTTATCCCTCAACACGGAGTTTGGTCTCGTACCTGGGGGTATGGGATTCGTATGATTTACTTGTGCGGCTGTTTGGTTCGTGAAGGATTTCGTATGGTTCCTGTTCTGCTACTTGGAACTGCTGTTAGCTGCTTCTTCATTTGGAAAGAGAACGTCCTCAGCGGTATTAACCTCTCCTATACACTCCTACGGGTGTACCGTAACAGGCACCATACTGGCTTTACGTCTGAAATTAATCTCCCTGAAAATAAAAAATAATGGTCTGGCCAGGACCTGGCTTTGCTCTTTAAGTACCAGTGGATGTATATGAGCAAATTTTCAGTGGCATATTAATGGTCAAATTATCAGTGGCATTATAATAGTCAAATTGTCAGTGGCATATTAATGGTCAAATTATCAGTGGCATTATAATAGTCAAATTGTCAGTGGCATATTAATGGCCAAATTAGCATCGACATATTAATGGTCAAATGATCAGGGCCATATTAATGAGCGCATTTTCAGTGGCATATTAATGGATAAACTAACACTGGCTGTGGCAGTCTTGGATGTGCAATGTGGTTAATGGGGCAGCAGCAAATCCTGTATATGCAATACAGGTGATGGGGCCTGTCCTGGAGTGTATTTCAATCATTGGCATGATATACAAAGACCTGGATAAAATTACTTAGGGGGGCCCAGAATTTTTTTTCAGTAAGGGTCCCTGACTTTTCTGATCGCAGCCCTGCTGACTATCTCAACTCACAATCCTTGTTCAGTACGGTCATATATATCTTCCTATCAAATTTTGCAATAATGCTGGTTTGATATACAGACAGACCCCAACCTCTTTTGTTTGACCTATCTTTTCTAAACAACATGTAGCCCTCCAAATTGAATGACCAATCATGTGTGTCATGTTTCTGTGATTACCAGTTAAGTCATAGTTTTTTTTTTATTCCTGCTACCAGCTTCAGATCCCCTATTTTAACAGTTATACTTCTGGCATTTGCAAGGATACACATAATGCCACTGCCATAGTCCATTTGTTATTTAATTTCACAGTTGTTTACAGGTTTCTCCCTACAATCTATACTAACCATGCCCCCAGATCCATCCACCTGGGTACTAACAAAGTCTACTTCCCTTTCTATACGGTCTAGCCCAATGTTTATTGGTCCTTATTCCCCAACCTCCATTCCTGGTTTAAATACTCCTCCGCCTGTCAAGCTATCCTCTCCCCAAGCATTTGAGCCCCTCTTCCATTAAACTGCATTCCATCCTGACTGTAAAGGTTGTACCTCAACGCAAAATTGGCCGAGTGCTCTAGAAACACAAAGCCCTCCTTCTTACCTCAGAACTTCAACCATGCATTAATCTCCCGATGCCTCTCTGGCGTAGTGCATGACACAAGTAGTATCTCTGACTTCACTACATTGGATGTCCATTTCTTAATCTTACTCCCTAAAATTACTCTCCATTTTCTTCTTACTTTGTCATTCGTGCCAATATGGACAAAGACCCCTAGATCCTCTCCAGACCCTCCCAATAATCTGTCCACTCTGTCTGCAACCTGCCGAATACGGGTACCCAGAGACAGCAAACCATTCAGTTGCTGCAATCAGAGCTGCAGATTACCCTATCTACTCTCTCAATAATAGAGTCCCCTATCACCACAACGTGCCTACTAGCTTCCGGATTCCCTTTATGCTAGAGGAGCTGTCATCCTGGCTGTTAGGGAGAATGTTTTCTCCAACAAATCCACATTTGGACAGAGTCTGCCTTCACTCAAGTGAGCAAATTTGTTTGGATGGAGATTCTTGGGACTGGCTGTCCTATTCCCTCCCCCGCTACAATCACATCTAATGGTCACCCAACTATGTGCCTGGTTCCCTTCTGGCTGATCTCCTACCTCATTGTTAGGTGATTCTAAGTTCTGCTCAGTGAGAAAATATATATACACCTCTCAAGGTTGTCAATATCCTTAGTGTTGCAATATGCCTCAGCAGCTTTCGGAGAGGCCACTTGCTCACACTTACCACAGAGATATGGGATTATCACATGGATATAAATTAAAGGGAGACTATAGAAAATATAAATGAAATTACAAAAATGTATTGATTTATTCAGACAATATAAATAGGATAGTGATAATAATCTATCCCTTAAAAATGTTAAAAGATACCTTATAGCTGTAATAGCTACAAATAAATGAACTATACATTTATTTGAACATACAAATAAATTTCCTATATGGAAATTAGCTAATGTTGTGCCCATTCACAAGAAAGGTAGTAGGGAGGAGGCGGGCAACTATAGACCAGTAAGTCTTACTTCAGTAGTGGGGAAAATAATGGAAACCTTGTTAAAGAATAGGATTGTTGAACATCTAAAGTCGCTTGGATTTCAAGATCAGAGACAGCATGGGTTTACTTCAGGGAGATCATGCCAAACTAATCTTATTGATTTTTTTGATTGGGTGACTAAAATAATAGATCAGGGTGGTGCAGTAGACATTGCTTACCTAAATTTCAGTAAGGCTTTTGACACTGTCGCACATAGAAGGCTTATTAATAAACTGAAATCTTTGAATTTGGATTTCAATATTGTTGAATGGATTAGACAATGGCTGAGTGACAGGCAACAGAGGGTTGTAGTCAATGGGGTATATTCGATGCAAGGTCTTGTTACTAGTGGGGTACCTCAGGGATCTGTACTTGGACCCATTCTCTTTAATATTTTTATTAGCGATATTGCAGAAGGTCTTGTTGGCAAAGTATGTCTTTTTGCTGATGATACAAAGATTTGCAGCAGGGTTGATATTCATGGAGGGATAAGCCAAATGGCAAATGATTTAGCTAAACTAGAAAAATGGTCAGAGCAGTGGCAACTGACATTTAATGTAGACAAGTGCAAGATTATGCACCTTGGGCGTAAAAACCCAAAAGCTGAATATAGGCAATTTGGTACAGTCAACATCTGAGGAAAGGGATTTAGGAGTAATAATTTCAGAGGACTTGAAGGTAGGTAGGCAATGCAATAGAGCAGCAGGAAATGCTAGCAGAATGCTTGGTTGCATAGGGAGAGGTATTAGCAGTAGGAAGAGGGAAGTGCTCATGCCATTGTACAGAGCACTGGTGAGACCTCACTTGGAGTATTGTACGCAGTACTGGAGACCGTATCTCCAGAAGAATATTGATACTTTGGAGAAAGTTCAGAGAAGGGCTACTAAACTGGTTCATGGGTTGAAGGATAAAACTTACCAGGAAAGGTTAAAGCATCTTAACATGTATAGCTTGGAGGAAAGACGTAACAGGGGGGATATGATAGAAACATTTAAATACATAAAGGGAATCAACACAGTAAAGGAAGAGAGTATATTTAAAAGAAGAAAAACTACCACAACTAGAGGACATAGTCTTAAATTAGAGGGGCAACGATTTAAAAGTAATATCAGGAAGTATTACTTTACTGAAAGGGTAGTGGATGTATGGAATAGCCTGCCAGCAGAAGTGGTAGAGGTAAACACAGTCAAGGATTTTAAGCATGCGTGGGATAGACACAAGGCTATCCTAGCTATAAGTCAAGGAACGGGGGACTAATAAATGTACTCAAAAAATTGGGCAGACTGGATGGACCGAATGGTTCTTATCTGCCGACACATTCTATGTTTCTATAGCAAGTACTGATAATTATCACAACAAAATACACATATAGAACAAATGAACATAAAATTGATACAAATAACAACAATAAAATAAAGCAAATGCTTCAACAAAAGAGCTTACACTCTTAGACGCTGGGACCTGCAGCGCAGGATCCCATAGAAAGCTTCGGGCTTTTCTATTGCCCTACTCAGTATTTGGATTAATAGATGTGGTAATCCCTCTGCGGTAGGAAACTCTCCAGCTTCTCCGTATTGGATTGTAGCTTGCTGTAAGTATTTTGTATCGCTGCTACGCTCAGGATGCCTGGATACAGTCCGTTTTACCGTGGGGATAAATCCAAATAGTAACCGAGTGACAAATAAAATGTATCAATAAAAAACAAGAGCACTACGCGTTTCGCCTGACCGGCTTCATCAAGGTGCAAATCTGGACTGAAGATTCAAGCTCTTTTAAACCCTCCAAAAGGCTTTCTCACATGTGTGGTGCCGATAAAGTTAATTGATAATTAACCCTTTAGTTGCAGAACAGGACTTTGTAGCATGTTATTTAAAGGTAATGTATATTCTCAATTATAGTTAGAAATTTTATGAAGATCTATTGTCTTAGTATGTTAAAGGATGACACATCAGGGGACAGAAACATAATAAAAATTTGCATATACTAATTGAATCCCTAACAGTTTACAAACTAACAAAATATGTGTCTTTCTGCGTATAAACACATATTTTACCGCACAGAACTTACAGCACAGAAGAAAAAAAAGCATTAACTATCTATAGGATACATTTCCACTCTTAAATAAAAAATGGAATAAAGAATAAGTATATAAAAAGTAAATAATATATATCTATTGCAAAAAAAGTACCGGTAATAAAGTGAATAAAAATAATTAATTTAGAATTATAACTAGCATCAATTAAACAACCACTTAATCAAAAGAAATGGATCCTGATAGATATAATATTATGATTCAATTACATATAGACATACATTCTTGATCTGGAACGAGAGAAAGAGAAAAGATCCCAAATTATGAACAAATAAAAATTTAAAAAAATTTAAAAGATCAAAATCAACATTTAAACCTTTGGGTACAAAAGTTTCCAGTTCATAAGCCCATCTCATTTCTCTCTGTCCCATACTGCGTTTAAAGTCTCCCCCTCTCCAATGTCTTTTAACCCTATCTATTACCATAAAATGTAGTAACTCTGGGTTGCTGTTATGAAATTCTTTGAAATGTGTGGATAGCTTATGATTTGGAAAATTATTCCGTATATTCCTAATGTGTTCACATACTCGGATCTGTAATTTCCTCGATGTTCTACCTACATATTGGTAGCCGCATGGGCATGTAAGCAAATATATAACTCCACTAGTATTGCATGTAAAAACCTATTTAATATTATATTCCTTATTATTATGGAATGATTTGAATGTATCTACACTTTTACTATAGTTGAAATTACATGTCCTACATGGTAAACAGGAACCACACCTGTAGAATGCCTCTTTTAACGCGAAATGATTTATTTTTTTCTTTAAGGGTGATCTTTCATAACTCCTCGAAAGGTCACGCTTGAGGTTTTTTGATCCCTTTTTTTTCTAATAATTTTCTTAATAAAGTTACAACCACAATTATAGTCTGTTATAATAGCTAATCTATTTTCTCCCATAGTGGTCTTGTTTTTTATATTGTAAAAGACTCTCTCTATTAATATTGGCAGTAGTTTCCTTTGCCTCTATGAATAACTCTTTGGGATATTTTTTATTTTCAAAATCCAATTCTAATTTATTTATTTGTTGAATATATGTGTTGTGATCTGTGCAATTTCTTTTTATCCGACTAAATTGATTTTTTGTAATATTTATCAACCAAGGTGAATAATGCCCGCTATCAAATGGAATAACACTATTTACCTCAACTGGTTTAAAAAAAGTCTTAGTATGTATTTTATTATCCTGTATATAAATCGTTAAATCCAAGAAATCTATATGTGTTTTATTAATTTCAGATGTAAAAGATATTCCCCAATCTGTGGTATTCAGATATTTGATAAAGTTCTGTAGCTCTTGATCAGAACCTTTCCATATAATTAACTCGTCATCGATGTACCGATAATAGGCTACCAAATACTTGCTCTGTATGTTATTAGTGAACACAAAAAGATCTTCCCAATATGCCATAAAGAGGTTCGCATAACTTGGAGCAAATTTCGTGCCCATGGCGGTACCTCTCTGTTGTATATAATATTCATCATTATACCAAAAATAATTATTATTGAGGATCCATGACATACCTTCCACAATTAAATTAATTTGTACTGTTTTGTACCGCCCTGATTGTGTAAGGTGAGTTCTTTTTGCCAATATCCCCTTTGTATGATCAATATTAGTATATAATGAACTTACATCGCATGTTACTAATGTGTAATCATTATTCCAATTAATTCTTTCAAGTTTTTGGAGAACATCAATAGTATCTCTTAAATATGCCTTTGTTGCAACTACCAGAGGTTGTAAAAAAAACTATCAATGAACTGTGATAAATTGGATGAAATTGAATTTATTCCTGATACTATCAGTCTATTTGGTGGGTTTTTATTATCTTTTATGTATTTTAGGTAGAATATAAAAAGTAGGAGTTTTGGGAAACTTAACATTCAAAAATTCATATTCTTTTTTTATTAAGAATTCCTTTTAACAAACCGTTATCTAAAATGCTTATTAGAGTTCTTTGCATACTTTTTATCGGATCCGATGTCACTTTTTTATACGTGGTAGTGTCGTCTAGTTGCCTGTTACACTCTTTGAAATAATCTGTACTGTTAAGGATAACTATGCCCCTCCCCCTTGTCTGCAGGTCTAATAATGATCCCCTTGTTTTTTTTTAAAGAGCTTATTGCCATTCTTTCTTTTTTTTTTTCTTTTTTTTTTTTTGTTTATGTCAAATTATTTGTATATTTCATTTTATCCAATTTAAATTTATCTAGATCTTTTATGACATTATATTCAAAATTATTCACTGCCCTCGATTTACAAAAAGAGGGATAAAAAGATGACTTACTCTTAAAGTTAGTGTGTACAAAAGTATTGTTATTAACAGTGTTAGAGATACTGTTAATCGGGTGTCTAATAAAATACTTTTTCAAAGACCGTTTCCTTATGAATTTTTGTAAATCCACAAAGAAATTAAATTTATTGAATTTAGCTACCGGATAAAACTTAAGATCTTTATTCAGGAGGCTTATTTCATCAGGCTCCAGTGTCTTATTGCTTAAATTGAAAATGCCTATCGGGGCAGGGTTTTCCCTCTTTTATTCTATGATTTTCTCCTGCCCCCTCTTGTTCCTCTCCCTCTCCACTTCTAACTCTTTTTTGTGGAGACCCCCATCTCTGCCGCCATGGTGTCCCGGGGTTTGTTGGCATCTCTAAAAAAGTGTCGGTATTGTAATTAGCTAACAATTGAAACCTATTTTGTAGGAATATAGTTCGGTCATCTGTATCCAGATGTGGCTATTTCTTTACTGGAAGTCCAGTGCCTTTAATAAAGACATAAACATAAATTACATAAGACATTACGAGACAGTATGAATCACAAAATGACATCTCGGATTAACGCGCTAGGAGAGGCCCACTTCTACTAGATTTTCTTATTCACCTTCACTTCCCCCTTTTCCTCTTCTGTTCTCTTTCTGTTTCCCTTTCTTTCTCTCTCTTATCCTTTCTTTCCACTTTTTTCCCCATTACTTATCCTTAATGCTATTCATATTCCATAAGAGGGGACTTAGGTTGTGACTCATACCTGACATACAATACATTTGACACAACACCAGGGGCGTTGCTAGGTCTCCAAAAAACCTGGGGCTGGAGCCCGGGGCAAATTTAATAGAATTGGAGTAAATGCTTAGGCGAGTATAAAGCTGAATATATGTGATGCCAATTAACAATAATTATATTTGGGTATATATCAGCGCGCAACAAATCCCAGGCACCAAAAAATTAGACCTGGCACCTGGGTATTATTTTCCCCACATGGTGCCCTCGCTGCCGAGATCATTTTTTGTTTTATTATACAGTGCAGCACGATACAGAGGTGTGTGCACCTACGTCCTGGTATGTCCTCACACGCACCACACTATAGTTTCTGAATGCTGGGTGTGCTCTACAGGACTAGAAACAATGATGGTCTGTACCTGTGTGAGAGGCACAGACCAGACTGTAATGAGGTATGGCAGCAAGTGGGGTGACATATTGATAAATGTACTTTTTTATTTTTATCTTAAACAGCAAAAAAAACCTTGGGTGTAAGTGTGTATGCGTGACTGACTGTAGGTGTGTTCTTGACTGTGTGTGTATGTGACTGTCTGTTTGTGACTGACTTTGTATGTGTGACTAGCTGTGTGTGTGTCTGTCTGTCACTGACTTTATGTGTATGTGTGTCTGTATGTTACTGACTGTATGTGTGTGTCTGTATTTGACTGAATGTATGTGTGTGTTTGTATGTTACTGACTATGTGTGTGTCTGTATGTTACTGAATGTATGCGTGTGTTTCTGTATGTTACTGACTGTATGTGTGTGTCTGTCATTATGTTACTGACTGCGTGTGTCTGTATGTTACTGACTGTATTAGTGTTTCTGTATGTTACTGACTGTATGTATGTGTGTGCCTGTATGTTACTGACTGTATGGGTGTCTGTCTGTACAAAGTAATATTTAGAAGAGTTTAACCTAATAAATCCATATAAAAGATTTATAGTATAAAAAAAGTTACTGACTGTATGTGTGTGTGTCTGCTCTTGACTGTATGCGTCTGTCTGTGACTGACTGTATGACTGTGTCTCTCTGTGACCAACTGTATGAATGTATGTATGTGTGTGTATGTGACTGACTGTGTATTTGACCATCTGTGATTGTGTGTGTATGTTGGTGACTGTCTGTGTGTGTGACTCCATGTAAATGTTTGTGTGATTGTGTGTATGTGCCATTTTCTGGCTCCTGGATTTTTTTGCTGGCTCCTAAAATTCAGTTAAATTTGTCAAGACCTGGTATGTAAATAATATGCCTATGATTAAGTGTGCTATCATACGAAACGCATAAGGTGAATTTGCTTTTTCCTTCACATGTTGCTGTGTTCCTATTTCCCTTTCTTATCGTATCCACTTTGATTATTAAATTATTTGATTTTTCACTGACAAGAGAAGTGCTCATTATTTTATTCAATATTCCTGATTACCAAAGCCTCAACAGCTATGATGCAGTGACCAGTAGCGTTATATGCAAGGCTTTATACCAATATACATATCTAAATGATTGGGGTTTGTAATAAGGGTTCAGAAGTTTCTATTAATGCCACTGCCAGCTCTGGATGTTCCCAAGGGTTCAGTAACATTAGTACTATATCACATAGGCCTCTTCTAATTCTACTCTGAGATAAGTGGGTTTTAACTTTTTATTTGCCAAAATGCATAAACATTGTATATCATGCAAATGATCAGTAAATGCATACATTTTGTATATCATGCCAATGCGCACTGAATGCATACTTTTTTGTATATTATGTCAATGAGAAGACTTACACACAGGGGTCTATTCACTAAAAGGCGAGTTGCTGATGAGTTGATGAATATTTGATCTCACCAATTTAGCTAAACAATATGCATGGTCAATTCTGGGGAGTTTGCTTAGCGGGGGAGTTTGTCTCTGCACAATGTATAGTTAAAATGGTGAGATCGAATGTTCAACTCACCTTTTAGTGAATAGACTCCACAGTGTCTCACACAGACAGAGACACTTTTTGTTATACTATAGTGTGTGTTATATATCTTTATTTGGATTTATTAGGTGATAAACACGTCCTAAACATTACATTCTGTGTATGTGTAATTTATCAAATTGTTTTTACAGATTATAGAATTTATCAGCATTATTTACAAAGTATATAATATCAGATATACAACTTAATATTAATAAAAGGGAAAAAATTCAAGTAAATAAAACATAGGTTTGTAATTACTTAGCTTACACACACAGACACACACATATCATCTCACACATGGCAGGTTGCACGGGGCAGAATTGCAGTTAAATGCGCCTTTATTCAACGAAACCCTTACTCACAAACAGAAGTCCTTACACACAGACAAACACTCTTATACACATACAGACACTCTTATACACACACACACAATACCCTTACAGACACAGGTCCCCTTACACACACATATACCATTACAC
Organism: Pelodytes ibericus; assembly: GCA_036172795.1. Classification (NCBI taxonomy): domain Eukaryota; kingdom Metazoa; phylum Chordata; class Amphibia; order Anura; family Pelodytidae; genus Pelodytes; species Pelodytes ibericus. The sequence continues at coordinate 45,033,854 of CM069866.1, read as the reverse complement.
AGACAGAAACCCTTACACACAGACACACACAGATACCCTAACACACACACACCCAGACACCCTTACACACACACACACACACACACACACACACACACACAGAGAGAAACCCTTGCATACAGACCCTTTTATGCACACACACACACACACACACACCCTTACACACACACCCAGACACCTTTACACACACACACACACACACGCACAGAGATACCCTTACACACAGACCCTTTAATGCACAGACACACACACACACCCAGACACCCTTACACACACACACCCAGACACCCTTACACACACACCCAGACACCCTTACACACACACGCACACACGCACACACACCAACAGATTTATTTTCTTTCACAAGTTATGGTGCCTGAACCATCCCCTTCTCTGCTCCTTTACCTTTTCTTTGCAGGGAGGGGGATGATTCAGGCACACCGTCTGCCTCCAATCCCTGCAGCTGGTCCCGGTGTATAAGAGCGCGAGGGGGCGGAGCATGCACCCCTTCGCACCATTCTCATCTCTGTGTGCCCGACGGAGGCACGCCACGAAGGTATCTCTGCCCTACACGCAGCCAGAAACAAAAAGGGCTGCGTGAGGGCTTAAACAGCGTGCCGGATATGAACTCATATCATATCCGGCGCACTACAGTACAAGCAGGGGGAGATGCTGGGTGACACACAGGTGGTCCCAGGAGTCGCCCGGCAACCAAAAGCGGCAAGTCCCGTGGCAATCACGACCCCTACAGTTACCCTCTACTTGTAAGAAGGAAAAAAAACAGGAAAAAAAAACAGGATTGGCGACTCGGGGCTAAAGCATGCTTTAGCCCCAGAGTCTCCATTCGGGGCTATGGGGATGATATTCGGGGCTTCAGCCCCAGTAGCCCCCCCCTAGCGACGCACAACACTAATTAAGATGACAAACGTTTAGTTTTTTCCTTCAGATTGCTTGTGCCCAAAGATGTTTTGAATATAGAGTATTTTGTGGCTTTCTCTCTCAGTTGGCTATTCAGAGACTGTTTTACTTGATTTCTTCGAAAGGGGCCCCCATTTTGAGCCCCCCCCCCATCAGCCTCCTCTCTTTATGTAATTTCTTTAATAGCCTCTAGCCATGTGTTCCATATTTGGTATTTTGAGTTGTCAATGCAGAATTGGGATATTATCCCTCCATCTTAAACTGAAATTGTACATGTGTCGAGATGGAGGACCAACCTATGGATTCTGAGGATTTCCAGTTTCTGGCTATAATTAGTTTGGTAGCTGCTAAGATGTGGTGTAAAATAGTTTTTTTTTCTCTTGTTCGATTTGAGGGAAACGGAGATGTAATAACGCCAGCTCCGGTGATATTTGAACTTTTGTGACCAGTATCTTATTGATTCTACGGAAAAATCCTAAACCAATTCTATTCTACCTGAGGGGGTCAAGTACAATGCCATGATTGCTCTCTTAATTGTCCCTGAGTACCCAATCTGCTATATTAAAGTTAAGATGGGTTAAGTTAAACTATATATATCAAATAGTTTTAAGAATCACATTTTACCCTAAAATAACATTCCAAAAGTGCATATAAAGCCAGCCACTAAAATGGTTTATTGAGGGACAGCCTAGTCACCCTTTTAACTTTGGTGCAACTTGTAGGCACCACAGGGTAGACTAGACTGTCACTTTTCGTTTTTCTTTTTTTAGTTATCTGTAAAAAAGATATTATACTTACCTTTGAAAGTGCACCAACTAGTGGCCGTTTTTGGTACTACATTGGTGCCGCCGTACTGAGTAGCGCAAGCGCACTTGCAGGTTCTACCATCAAACACTGGGCTGTCTGTAGGATTTCCCAGCTTCCCTAGGAATCCTGTAATCTCCTTCTCTCATGAGCGTCTCCATGGTAACAGGCACACTGAGCAGGCAGCTTCCTGCTTGCCTTCTGTTATCAGGATATCAGCAGAGTGAGCAGGACGGGGGAAGGGGGAGTCTTTTATTATCACAAAAAGGACTTATTCTCCGTGGATAGCACAATAAATCAAGGCTTGGGGTCAGCAAGGCAGTAAGTTTTATATTGTATTTACTGCCTTGCTAAATCTTCCTGGCTGACACCAAGCCTTGATTTATTGTGCTAGTCATGGATAATGAGTCCTTTTTCTGATAATAAAAGTTCCCTTCTGTTTACTCCCCTGGGTGTCATGCTCACTCTGCTGATATCCTGATGTGGGGCATGAGGGAGAATGGACTAGGGGGGCATGAAGTATAATAATATAAATAAAAAAGCACCAGTATCTACATTTAATAATTAAATTCCCATCACACTATGACTATAATTCCTATCATACTAACACAGGCTCTGAACTTACCATCATAATCATATTGGTATTAAATAAACTGTGACTCCCTTGATACTTATAATTTTTAAACAGTTGAGGACTTTATAAAATGTATTTTTGTGCATATTTTTATATAAAATTATATATGTACAAAAATATAGTTTATATATTGCTCAACTGTCTAAAAAAATAAGTATGATGGGAGTTGCTGTTTATTTAATACCAATATGAGTATGATCGGAATAGCAGAGCCTGTGTGATTATGATGGGAATTTAGTTATTAAACAGTGACAGAGAGAGCCAGATAGACACACAGAGAGAGAGAGACACACAGACAGAGAGAGACACAGAGAGAGAGACACACAGACAGAGAGAGAGACAAACACACACACACACAGAGAAAGAGAGACACAGACAGAGAGCGAGCGAGACGGACAGAGTAGAGTGGAGGTGAATAGCATTGAATACATACAGATCGTTATAAGCTCCTAGGCTGGCTGCTTAGCAACAAGGAAGAAACCAACAATCCTTGTTCCTTGCTGCCTGGAGCTTGGTGATGTCATTGATGACATCACACACATCGGGAGCGTGCCTTGTATTCACTGAGAGCAAGGGGGTGCTTTGGAGATCTCAGTGACAGGGCGCATGCTCAGTATTCATCCCCATTCACTTGAATGGGAATGGATCTGATTGGCTGAAGCAGAGAAAGAGAGAGAAAACTCGTCAGACTTTTGCAATGAGGAGGTGGGCGTGCCTGTTTGCTTGAAAAGCCTCAAGATCTGCTAACTGCTTTCTTTATATATATTTGTATTCATAAACTTATCAAAATACATAAATAGTCAACATTCCCCAAAGTTAAAATAAATATCCCCCTCCCCCCCCTCCTTCCTGCATAAATATTAATACTATTGGTGTTTCCTTTATATATTAAATAGATGGACCTTTTTATGTCTTACCCTTCAGCTTTTACATGTCTCCTGGTTGGTCTAGGCTAGGTATAAATAATGGGCTTTCCAGGTACTCTGTCCACCTGGCCCATTTGTTGATGTTCACCAAATATCTATTTTCTGCTGTTGCTATGAGCCCTTCTATCTTCTTAGTCTGCCCTACCTCCCCTATTCACTCTTCATAAGTAGGTACTTTTTCCTGCTTCCAGTACCTCGCAATCAGCATTTTTGCTGCATTCAGAAACACCGGGAGCAGGGATCTTTTTTAGGCCCTTGACATATGCACTGCCTTATAATAGTTCTCTATATCCGGAAGACCCAGTCCTCCCAGGTGCTTGGGCCTAATCAGATATCTATATCCCAGTCTAGCAGGTCCCAGATATATTTAACCGTCAACTTTTTAAAATCTTTCAAAAAAAAAGATTTAGGTATGTGCATTGGAAGTGTTTGCAGAGCATATACAACTCATTCATTTTTACTACTCCCACTCTCCCAAACCATGATATCTTCCGTTGAACCAACTTATGTATATCCTGTTTCAAAATCGTTAGCAATGGCATAAAATTTAGTGCATATATTGTTTTCGAATTCCTTTTAAATGTAAGTTTATCAGTTTTCAAGTTATGGAAATTACAAGATATACATATTAAAGCACTATGTCAGTACTTTAATATGCATTAACATTTGGAAAAAACTTTTTGGGCACTAGACAGTCCCTTTAATTTATATAAGGGTTTTCACAAAACCAGAGGGGCGCCACAGTGGAATCTAGACTTGTGTACAAATTCGGGGGGGGGGGGGGGAAATAAATAATAAAGTGTCTATATCTCTATCTACATCACTTCTACACCATAATGATAAAGTTACCACCAAGTCATATACCCCCTAAGTAAAGTTATTTCTAATGTATTTTCTGTGTAGAACAAATATATATGTATGCAGTTTCATAGTGAACTCATCATAGAAATTAGATGTAACATGTTGATATCCTAATAAATTTGATGTTTATTATGAAATAAAACATTAACATCATGATTAGTGTACATGCCTTTTGTATTACGTGTCTGCATAAAGTTGCAAACACGCCACTCCTTCCAGGAGGCATCTTAATTCTTTCAATAACCTGATACTTCAGGAATTCAGGATAAGAATTCAACATCTTGACAAATGTTTATAAATAGAGCTTTCAGACTTATCTTCTATATCCAGTAAATGTTCCTTAATCCTTTCTTTTATGGGGCATTTTACATGACCAACGTATTGTTCGCTACAACTTTGACACATTAGCAAATATATTACGTAACCCGTGTTGCAATTAAATAAATATTTTATCGTAAAAACCTTTTCTGTAGTTGTAGACTTGAAAGAAATCCACTTAGATCATGGCTATAACACATACAGCAACATGATCCACAATGAAACATGCTCATACAACTCAGCTAGGTCTCAGATTTAACGTTTTGCTTTTAGGCAGAAAACTAGCTAAAAGTGTATTTCCCAAAGCTTCTGCCCTTCTTACTATGCTCACTTACTTACAAGTGAAATTTTAGTTGTTCCTATAATTAGGATGAACTGGTGTGTACTTTTTATAGTACACGCCAGTTTATCCTCTGACTGACAGCTTTCGTGCTTCCATAGGAAGCAGGAAGCCTCCCGCTCTGAGTGGCTGTGCACGTGCTGACAACCAGGAACTGCTGTCTCGCGTGTGAAACACAGCAGTTAGTAAACCCGCAAATAACTATTCAAGGAATCAAGGGTTAAACAAAGTTCAATGTCCCTTTAACTATACGGAAAAATGTATTCAAAATCAATGCTGTGCCTTGTGCACAAAGTTAGTCTATTGTGGTTTAGGGAGGCCATTTTGTTAACATTAGTTTGTTGACTATCCTTTATTAAGCTGTTTCTTGTTTTCTTCTTTGCAGTTCCATAACCCTTTCTGATAAAAGACGATGAATATCCTCTCTGTGTCAATCTAGTAGATAGATTTTTGGAATCTGATTCAAAAGAGGAATCTTCCAAACAGTTGTCCAGAGCGTAATACATTTGCCTATGGGTATTCCAATGAACATATGCTTTGGATGGCAACTACTTTGGAGAACTCATAAATGAGGAACTGTTCAAGAATTTGTTTAGTACCTCTCCAAATTAGGAGCACATCATCTATGTATCTCCCATACCAATGAATGTAATCTTTAAATATACTATTACTCCAAAAAATAAATTGTATCTCCCACCACCCCATGATAGAGGGTGCAAATTTAGCATCTCTCCTGGTACCACAACAGTACAAAAATTGATGTAGCATCATAAAAAAATCAATGCAATTGGAGATGCACATTTTCATATCCATAGGAGAATTATTTAAAAAATACTGAGCAGCCTTTAGCAGCTTTTGGTGTGGTAGTGAGGAGTAGAGGGAACCCAGTCTAATGTGACCCAAATAAATTCCTCTTGCCACTTCAAATCACCTAAACATTCCAATACATGTTTTGTATATCTGAGGCAGCCCTTTAAACCACAAACACTTGTTTGACTTAATGGGAGGACCTCTCGCAGGGATCCCAACCCAGAGATAATGGGACACCCTGGAGGGCAAGTTTTGATTTATGTATTTTGGGTATCTAATAATAAATAACTATTTTCTCATCCTCATTCTCATTTAGAAAGCCCTGATGCACACCTGTATCTATAAGATCTGTCAACGTCAAAATAAACTGTTCAATTTGGTATAAACTTGATTATTGATTATTCAATTGATGTTCAGCTTAGGCCAAATACATGTCCCTATCCATTACTACAATCTTTCCTCTCTTGTTCGATATTTTAATGACAATATTATCGTAAAAGCTAGGTTATGTATTGGCTTTTATTTCATCACAATTAAAATGTTTATTACAATATATTTTATATGTCTTAGTTTTATTAAATCCTCTTGTACTAATTACTGAAAAAGTTGCCTCTGCTTGACCACTTAAAAAAAGTGGAATAAAATGTAGATTTAACACAAAGATCACTATGAGTAAACTGATTGTCAGTATCTGCAACATCTGCTTGTTCTTGAAGTAAACCCTCCAAATCACCTACTGCACATAGTTCCAGGAAAGGCTGAGAGTTACCTTTCCTCTCCACGAATACTGTTGACAGGAGTCAAGTCACAGCCTTCTGTGGATGTGATAGACAAACCGGTGTATAAAGATACATGGACCTCACTTTCATTAAATAAAAAAGTTTAAAAAAACGAATCTAATAATGGAGGGCCAGGGCAAGTATACCTGAAGCCCCTATCAAAAATGAGGCCAGGAGCCAACCAAATGGCTCCCAGCCACCATGCCATATACATTGGGTGCTACTTGCCCTGGCCCTCTATATAATAAAATCTATCCCCGCCCCAGGGCTTTGGGGTGGCCAAATGCCCCTGACCTCCCCCCCATTAAGTTAAGAGGACCTCAATAAAAATGTATAGCCATCCCCGAGTCTGAGGGATGGGGAAAAGCCATTTGGCCAGATCCTAGCCCCATTTTGGATGTGGCGTTCAAGACAACTTGCTCTAGTTCCAAATGGGGTCTTGCTGGTTCATTATTAGGGTGAGCCTCAAGACAGGAGGCTTTGTATTTGCATAAATCTTCATTACTGAATAACCTCCAGCAGCAAAGCAGTTAACATGCTGATGGTCAATCAGGAAACAGAAAACAGCCTATATAAGGACCCAGCAATCACTGTCACTTCCTCTTTCTTTGCTGCTTGACCTCCAGATGAGCATTGTCTCAAAAAGAGTTTTAGTGTGTATATTACTATACATTATATGTATTTTGCATAGTTAATTCAGGTTATTGCTTTTCTGTCAACTCTTTGCATGGTGCTTTGATTTTACCTACCGTTATTCTAGGCCCATTGCTTCACCCCTTTTTTCTCTCAACCAATGGAGCCTCTTTTCTCTCCCCCCCCCCCCCCTTGTCCTTAAGTTTCCCACAAGTTTCTAGGCCCTACAGGGCCTCCACCACTCTCTGGAGGCCTTCCGCTGGCTTTACCCGGCCATTTAGGAAAGGCCGGTCGCAAGGCAGGCTTCGGGCTACCTCCAAATTTATTTTTTCCCCTCTCCTGTTTCCATACACAGGTCTGATTCACTGTTAACAGATGTTATTTCAATATGCTGCACTTTGAATGCCATGTATACTACTGCAATACCTGCACAAGGGTGAATCCCTCCTCCTTATACTGCAGCCCACTGCTTGCAACCTGTAGAGGGTGACCGAGATCATGCCCTCCTACAGATTCCAGGGCCGTTCAACTGCCTACCATTACACTCCTTCCCATGGAGCACCCTGGTTAAGGGGATCTTCCTCACATAGAGCGAAGTTTCAATCAGGTGAGACCCTTTCCAGTTCTTCCTCATATTCCTATTGGTGGCTGATTGGTTCTCCCGCCACTAGAGGGATGTGAGCGACTGGCAACTGCACACTCGTGTTTTCCACGCGCTAGATCAACTCAGGGGTCCCTTCATGTTGGATCTCTTTGCGTCCAGAACAAACCGCCAGACCGCAATTTTTTTCAGTTGGATGCCGGACCCTCTGTCCTCGGTGGTGGATGCCTTCCTTCAAACCTGGCCTTTTCGGGGGGCGAATGCCTTTCCCCCATTCTCCATGATTTTCAGATCACTCCACCAAGTGGTGCTTCAACATGCCAAGGTACTCCATGTCACCCCCCTTTGGCGAACCTAACCGTGGTTTCCTCTGCTGTTGGAACTATTGTGTATTAAATGGATTCTCCATTTGGCGGGTATTGACGGGTGTTTCATCACTCATTCAGTTCGTGGTGTGGCAGCCTCCACGGCTTTCGCTTTGGCCGGCTCTTTGGCGGATATCCTCGCGGCCGCTGATTGGTCCAGAGAGTCGAATTTTCGTTCCTTTTACTTCTGACCCCAGGTTCACACGTCAACATCTTTGCTGTACCGGCGTTAACATTGCAAATACGAAGCCTCCTGTCTTGCCATAAAATTGGGGATTATTTTAGCCTTGATGTAGAAATAATCTAAATGTTATTAAAGACAGGAGGCGAGTATTTCCCTCCCTTATCGTTTTTCTACACATCCCACTGATTCCTATTTGGACATTTTTGTCTATGTTCATGCTTGATTTCCCATGTAGTTGCTTCAACTAGTTTGGAGATCAGTTTACTTTCTCATGGCTATCTTTTTTTCTTTCAGCGTAATATCATCCTTCACGATTGTGAGCTGCTTTGGTGTATTTTCTTCTAGGGAAGTGGAGTTCGTTTTCTGGTTCATCTGTGTTTCTCCTTATCGGTACATCAAAGAAAGAGGAAGTGACAGTGATTGCTGGGTCCCTATATAGGCTTTTTTCTGTTGTTTGACCATCAGCATGTTAACTGCTTTGCTGCTGTAGGTTATTCAGTAAAGAAGGTTTATGCAAATACTCGCCTCCTGTCTTTAATACAATTCTGATTATTTCTACACCAAGGCTAGAATAATCCCCAAGTTTAATTGGAGTAAGAGTATTTTATTTTATTTTTTGCTATTCTACCAGCAGCAGTGCTCTGACCCCGGGGTGGGCAGTTTTTGGTTTTTATTATTTTTTATCATTTTGATTTCAGTTTGCCTCCTCAAAAAACATAATTGAAATAGGCGAATTACGGCTATCTTAGCTGAATTCGGAGCATGTTCGGGAGTGATCAGAGCATTTTGTAGTACCCAAAAATGTTTGATTTGTATGGTGAAAATGTCCTAATCAAAACTCCTCTGATGCTTTGGTTGCCGAACACTTCGAACTGACGTTTGAGACCTGAATAGAGGGATATTGATCTGGATTTCTGTTTCTGATTTTTATGTCTGATCTAAATTGTAGATCTGAAATTGTAATTTGTCTGAGTGTTCAAATGATTAGAAAATGTCAGATAATCTCACAGGAGATTGCCAAAGTCTGACCACCTGACTTTTTTCTATGATATCCTATATCTTTGATTTTGAGGAAAACACTTATCCAACACCATAACTGTATGATTCATTTATGCTTGTTTTTATTTATTACAAAATATATTTGTTTTTAATCCCATACAGGCATACCAGTGATCGTGTTATAGCAACTTTGGGAGATGGAACTCTTGCCATTTTCAGTCGAAATTCTGGTAAGTAAAACTTAATTTCTATTAGTGAGATATACACGTTGGATTTTTAAAATAACGGTACAGCATAATAGCAGAATCAGTATTTCCCCTCAAAATCAAACATCATATACACTTAAACCACTAAATGTGCTATTGAAATGTAATATTGTGTGAGCTCTCCTCCAGAATATCTGTAATTTCTAATAAAAAAAAATGGAGCTTTCAACAAGTCTCTGAAATTATAGAGAACATTTGCTGTCTTTTCTGAAGATTGTGGGTACAACTGTATACCCACATTATCCCAAAATATACCCATAATAATAATAAAAGTAATGTGCCACTGTCAAGAAATTAGTACATGCCATAAGTTGCCAAATGTGAATACAGGGTTATTGCTATGTAAAAAAAGGAGCAGAGCAACATCTGCATAATAATACAAAATTGGTAGTGTCCTAACTGAGAATTATTTAATAAAAATAAACATTTTTTAAAATATAAAAGGAAAAAAGGGTAAGGCACAGCGCTAAAAGATAATATATGTATATAGTGACCTCCACTCCACCAACAAAGGAATAATAAATAACAGAACTAATACTGACCACTGGAGACAGGGAAGGTACACGATGGGGATGGAAAAGTCCCGGATAGTATATGGAGTAGCAAATGGCTTGATAACAAACAATGAAAAACAGGGAAGCAGCTAGTCTTATAATTGAATGCAATGGAAAAATCCACTGCAAAAAAGGAGAGATAATATAAGAGTGAGACAGCGCTAAATATGTATACCACAAAAGTAGTAGACTACAAAGACAGAAATGTTGTAGAAAAAATAGAGTTTATTACAAGGAAGTATAAATATACAAGTAAATGACCATATGTAATATACAGCAATATAATATAAAATCACAAGATGAGACTGACAATATATAAACAAAAATACAATGATACACCAAATAAAGGGCCCCAAATGGGTGCAACAAAGAGATAAATTATTAAAAATACATAAAAAATATAAATAGAGCCAAAAATCCCTTACCCACTGGGTCTGTTCGCCTGGCCAGGTCTATTGAACAGTTAGGATATTGCACTAAACAGAAACACAGCTACACCCCACAGGACGCGTTTCAAATTATCTTCATCAGCTGGTGGGCGGTAGTGCAATCTACCGCCCACCAGCTGATGAAGATAATTCGAAACGCGTCCTGTGGGGTGTAGCTCTTATATTATTTTTTAAAATATATTTAGGCAAAGGAGTGCATGAAAGTTGGCACACCTGAAAACAGAATAAAACCTTGGTTTAAAAACACATCCAAATAACATATAAACAAATTTACTCTAAAATATATATGTATAATATGCAAGGGTGCTGTCACCTCTAGTGCGCTCTGTTGTCAGTCCCTGCTCTTCCATTGCGGAGAACATCTGAACCTGCTCCCACCATCAGGCAAATCCCGAAGGCCCCTCTGTCGATTGAAGCCCCGTTCCGATCTTGGAGCCCATTACAGTCTCCAACATGGCTGCCACCGTAGTTCCTCCTTCCGAATAGTAGTTCCATGTCACCTCTTAATTACACTGGGATGTGTGGCTATCTTAGGATAACTTAAATAGTGATCTGTGCCTGTGATAGTGGTTCTACCTCTACTTTGGCCCTGAAGCTTGATGCCAAAAATCAGTAACAACGTTTAGAAAGGCACTGTGAATGTCACTGAGCCATACGCCTTCCTCACCTCCTTCAAACTCTCGTTCTCTAGTCCCGACTAACACTTAGTGTACAGGACATCATGTAACCACAACTCCAGAATAAGTCTTTGTTCCAAGAATAATAAGATGTCGGTGGCAGCCTTAGACTGTACTCCCTTGGGGATTGGTGTCATAACCTTCAAAACAATTCCAATCAAAATGACTGCAGGAGTGCTCCACAAGGAGAAGATCAAGTTCCACATCCTCCGTTGTTCTCATGTCCCTGTTATCTTAGGTCTACTGTGGCTGGAAAAAACATTATCTGCTAATAGATTGGAATACTCATCAAATGAATCCTTTACTTGTACCTTTTTACCTAAGCATAGTCTTCAAAGATCCCCGGTGCCTTGTGCCAGTACTGGAGTTACTTGCGCATATTTTCAAAACAAAAGGCAGAGAATCCTGCTCTGCCTCATCCCCATGATTGTGCAATCTATCTCCTGCCAGGCATGGCCCTCCTCTGGGAAAAACATATTCTCTTTCAGGTCCTGAAAATCAAGCTCTAGCCCAATAAATACGATAGAGTCTCCAGAAAGGCTTCATCCATCTCTCTTGGAGGTACACTTCATCTGTGTATCAACTGAGCTGGATGACCAGCTCAAGGATGCCAGGATGTTTATGGAACTGGACCTTTGTGGTGCTTATAATCTTATTTGAATCAATCATGGAGATGAATGGAAGATCTCCGTATGTACGTATCTGCAGATCAGAACAATTGGTCCAATCTATTATCAGTCACTGAACTCTCCTATAATTCCTCATACCACAAACCAATTAAATGTACTCCATTCTGTGCAGCCCTAGGTTATGATTGGCCTGATTCCATATCCTCCACTAATGATCCTGCCACAGATACTCAAATGCAGGATCTGCAACGCCAATTGTCAAACCTTAGGAAGGTCTTAATTCAAATCAAATCCACGCAAACAACAGCTGCTGACAAATACCACATAACCTCCCCTAGTTATCATCAAAAGGTATGTTTCTCTACTAAAAATCTCCATTTATGTACTCAGTCTCCTGTTTTGAGTCCCAAATATATTGGCCATTTTCAGATCTGAAAACAAATCAATGAGGTCTTTTATGTATTGGATCTTCCTTCACATATGCATATAAATAAATAAATCCTTACTGAAATCTAAAGGACAGTTTTTTTTTTCTCCATGTCTTTGTCCCCCTAAACCAGTGCTTGTACACGGACAAGAAGAGTATATTGTACACTCTAGATCTAAAAATAATGTCTTACAGTATCTTATACACTGGAAAGGGTATGGGCAGGATGAGTTCCTGTGTTCCCGCCTCTGACCTACATGCTACTGCTTGTGTCAGGGCATTTCATGCCCTTCACCTTGAGAAACCCGATCCCGCGCGCTATGAGGGCACTCCTTAAGGTAGAGGAAGTGTCACCTCTAGTGCGTCAGTCCCCAATCTTCCATTGTGGTGTCCTCAGACTCCTGAGGACATCCGCTGCCCACTTTCACCAGCAGGTGCCTCTCAACGGACGCTCCGTAAATTGGGAGCCCTTGTGATCTTGGAGCCCCTGCCAGGCTTCAACATGGCCGCAATTCCTCTATCTGCTCTGTGCGGCTTCCAAATAGGAGTTCCTCTTAAAGGGGGACTACACATTTGTATAAATTTGCCATTTATCAAATCTTAATTACCACGGGAGTCGTGGCAATCTTATAAAGACTTAAATAGGGCATTTTTCCTGTGCCTGTGATCGTGGTTATATCTCTAGTTTGGCCCATACTGAGTTCTTGCTCCAGTAGTTGTTCTTGCTTTCTGTGTACCGATCCGTCTTCTCCTGACTCCCCTTCAGTTATATTGATTCCTGTGTATTAACCCGGCTTCTCCTGACTCCGCTTCAGTTATATTGTTTCCTGTGTACTGTCCCGCCTTCCCCTGACTCCGCTCAAGTTATTTTGACTCCTGAGTATCTACCCGGCTTCCATTTGACCCCGCTCCACCTGTCCTGACCTCGGCTAGTCTATGACCATAATATTGAGTTGCCTGCTTCAACCACTGAATTTGTCCCTGCCATCTCATTCCAGGCTCCTGTATTCATCCAATTCCACTGTGAAGAAACGTTTTCCTAGTGTCATAGACTCAGGTTCAGATTCGCCATCTCGTTCCAGGCTCCAGTATTTATCCAATTCTACTGTGAAGAAACGTTTTCCTAGACTCTGGTTCAGATCCACCATTCTGCTTGCTTCTAAAGTTTTCATTTGTTTCCTGCTTGCTACTTAAATTGGAAACTCACACATTTCATTCAAATTTTCCATTAAGCTCCAGTCTCACCAGTAGTTAGCCCCTGAGACCTACGGTGCAGCATAAGTCTTTTGTTATCTGGGGGCTCAACCATCGGGTACATGGCAGTCAGAGTGAACACCCTGTCTTGGTTTCAGTACGCGGGTCTCACTTCCTGGCAGACTCTGTTCCACATAGAAGATCCTGCTCTTCATTCCCCTGCGTGACAAGTCCTGAATGATACAGGGCTTCCCAATGAATGATACAGGGCTTCCCAATGATTTAAAATGTCTTCTACTTGAAAAATCCTACAGGTGTAATTATGCATTAACCAAAAAGTCAGAAGAGTATTACTTAACACATACGCATATACAAAAATGCTATCTAAAAATTTAAAAGTTGGATGATAAGATAAAATATTAGCTTGAGGTAGAATGGAACAGGTTATGAGTTAGTGGTCAGAGAAAGAGAAGTGATAGTAAATGATATGCCTATTGAAATGATTTTAAAGGAACTTTGTCAACCTAAACATAGCCGATACAATGAATGTAGAGAATAAGAAATTATGAATACAATGTATTAGCAGAATTCCATACATTAAGAGAAAAGTATGTTTTAAACATGTCTGTGGTGTCTCATGTCTATGACATCACCTGCAATTTAAGAAGCAAACAAGCTACTTGTCAATGGAAAATGTGTAAATCAGAAAGAAAAACGGATTGCGGAGTGACCAGACCAGATGATTCCCAAATGAGTGTGATTTATTGTAAAGTAAAGTAAAGGCTTACACAATCCTGGAAATACAACACACAGGAAAATCGGCCTTACGCGTTTCGTGCCTATCGGCACTTAATCATAGGGAATGTGTCATCTTCATATTAAGCAGTAGACACCACAGACACATTTAAAACACTTTTCTTAGTTTGTGCAATTGTTTGTAATATTTTATTCTTGAAATTCACAGGATCAGCACGGAATATTACAGCTAAACACAAACACCACAAAAATGTTAAAATAGCCATTGTTCAGAATGATAGGAAATGTCCCAAATTGCCGGTCCTTAAGACTGTTCTAATTTAAAAAGAAAAAAAAAGACAACATAATAACTATGTTACATTTATTTGTAATATATAGAGTATGGTACAAGCTATTCCTTTCCCTATTTAATCATTATGTTTATAACCAGACAGGAACTGGGAGCTAGAGAACCCAAAAGTTGTTGACTTGGGGAGGCCTCAGCAATCCATCCGTTGTTCTGTGGCTGTTCAGAATGAAGTGTGGTGTGGGTACAGAAACAGAGTATATGTTGTGGAACCACGTACTGCCAAAATCAAAGTAAGTAAGAGAAAATACATAACTTTAAGAAGCAACAAGTTATACAAACTAAAAAACAGCAACAAATTCTCCTGTGAAAATGGAAAATCGGTTTATATGGTCTACACAATAAAGAAAGAATTGCAGGGAATTAAGACGGTAATTTCAAACTTAAGACCAAAAGTAGCCAAGTTGGAAAAGTTCTAAAATCCAGCTGAATGGGAGAATTTTCCCAACTCAGCTACTTTGGTCTTAAATTTGAAATTCCCTACAATTATATCTTTATTGAGTAAGACCCTATATTGTTTTTTTTTTTATAGCAGGAGCAGAAGAAACACACTTATTTAGTACATTCTCATAAAAATACTGGAAATGTTAATCTGTGATAAAGGCTTGAGTAGCTGTTTTATGTATTAGCATAATTAGTTTTATTTTTTAAATAACCATATTTTTAAAAATGTTGCTTTATTGGCATATACACAGAAAAACAAGGTAGATATGGGATACATAAAGCTGTCCAATACATGAACCTTGATGCATGGGAGCTAGTCTGGTGATTAGTCAAAAAACAGAGTTCAGTGTTTCAGTCAAAGGATTCACGATTGGTACCATGGGGGAGATGGGGGCATCCAGAGGAAAGATCCGTGAAGAATGGAGGTACTTCTCTGTAGATCCAACTCAAAGTCCTTTCTTTTTAGAGTGTCTTAAATTGTTTATTTATTGAAGCGACCCATCCTGCTGGTTCACTCGGTCATGGAATGTCACTGGGCTATAATTCTCATGTTAAATTTGTCGGATTATTAATAACCATAAAAATATGAATATGAGTTATTAATTATGAATCATAACAAAATATGAAAATTGATGATTCATATATATGGGTCCGACTAAAAATACCCATATCAAGAATTCGTTATGTATATGAGAGTTTGGATGACGTTTTTACAAAAGTAAATACAATGCAACAAATATTAATAAAATAATAATGAATTTATTGAATATAGAATAAAGATCAAACGGTAAGCAAAATAGTGTAACAACAAAATACAATATCAATAGATGTTAATCATAATTCACATTTATGACTTATAACATAAGCAAGTAGGACAAAGCATGAATTATGCAGCTATGTACCTATATCAACATGCATGTAGAATAATTTACTATGCAGTACGTTTCTGGCCATAAGATGGCCATGCATTTTATTTAGATTCAACCTACATTGATAATGATTAGTATTTAAAATGGTTAATGATAGTACACCATGATTACCTACAAATTACCAACATTTACTCTGCTTAGGTAAGGTAGTATTACTAAATCATATAAGTACTCAAGGTGGCTATTTCTTAATCTGCTCGGTAAATGATAATGTATGTATTCTAGTTTAGACTTTAAGAATGAGAATCTTAGATAATCTCTGGAGATTAGATATGACATATTTGGGTAAATAGCTAGACTATAAGAACTTATGGTTCTTTTGTTAATATCTCTAGGATATTCCTCTGGCTTCCTTCTGCAGAAAGGATGACAGATAAACACCAGACTAAAACATATAGATCCCAGAAATTGTGGGATTTAAGTTAAATTTACCCAAATATATATGCTAATGACATCCATAAAAAAATGAGATTATGCTAGAAACAAATTACCACATTTATACATTACCGGCAGAGGTTGGTTTGCAGTTGAGACTACTTCCATTGAAGAATTGAGTGATGGGAGTTACTCCTGGGACTTAGCTCAATACTATGGGTATGGAGATTTCTATTGTTATAGTGAACATGTGCTATTAAAAGCCTCATATTCCTGAGTTCTCCCCAGAAGGAGAGAGACTCAGCCCTTTTCTAAAACATTCCCAAATCTCACCCCACTAGGGGCAGCTCTCCCCAAATCAGTCCCCCCAGGTCTTTTCAGGTATCTCAGTCCTCCTCTACACCTCCAGTATCAACTTATCAACCAAACCTTATCTCAGATTCACACCCTGCTTCTGTAACTTCTAGCCAATTGAATGTATGGGTGTGTTTAATTTAAATGAGATGATGTCATGATTTATAGCTACACCTGGATTGTGAGTATAATATAAGACAATATATATGTTTAAATGTCTAAAAGTGTTAATACAATTTCAAATTATAGTAAATATTTATCATATTCTTATTCTTATCATTTCACTTTAGATAAAAACTTATAATAAAATGTATATCACACTAATAAAACAATAAAAACAATCTTCTAATTAATATGTAGGATTAATTATACTTTACATATTTATTAGTGAAGGTGTGATATAATTATATATTTTAATGAGCGATTAGAATCAACTGGGTGTGTTTATAATAACCCTTATTATATTCTTCAAATCTAAAATCCAAATAATCTCAGTGTGTCTGTGTCTGTCAGTTTGAGTGGGCTAGCAAGCTGAAGAGAAGCCCCCCTTCACCTCTTGTATGTATATAGACACAGCTGTGTCTTCAGAAATACAATGAGCGTCATAAACCACTAACAATGCCCACCTTATCTGTTCCGGTGATACTAGATAACAGATTTAGGAATGTGTAAGACTTTCTTTTAGCATCAGGGGCACAGAATAAGAGTTTTACACACAGAAGGATGTCCAAAAACTGTCACAAAATAAAGGCTGCTGACGTCCATCTTGTTATCCTTGGCTTCTTCTTTATTCATATGTACCAGTCTCGAGATTATTGTTCAATACCTCTGACAAATTGCCATAGTCTGCCATCTACATTTATCATCTGCTTTTGCAGAGTAAAGACCTGGAGTGTCAGGCCTTCATTATGTCCCTTGATTTATAGAGCTGGCGTTTAAGATCTTCTTTTGTGTTCTGCGTTGCAGTAATTTTTTGTTCCAGTGTCCAGGCGGATTCCTGTCAAGTAGACATTCCACGCCGCCTCCATTTCCTTTAGTAGTTGTTGTACATCGCTCTTGGTAGCCGGTTGATGTAGTAGTCTTTTCACGGGCCGCTTATCTGGTGATCAGTGTGCTGGGGTTCATATAACTACCCCCACAAGGGGTCTGAATCTTCCCGTTCTATGGTATGGCTCAGTGATGGTGTTGACTTTGGAGACCGTGCGGGCCTGGTAAGTAAAGTGCCTATATCCAGGTGATTTTTTTCTAGCTTTTCCCCCTGTTTTTATGCAGTTTCCAGTTGATTAGCTCATTCATTTTACCCCTTATTTTTTACACTCACGTCTGTAGATATATATTTTGTAAAGTTAGGTTGGCTCTCCACATTGCTTTCCAAAGCATCAGATTGCCCCCGCATTGCTTGCCACAGCACCACATTGCCCCCACATTACTTTCCACAGCACCACATTGCCATCTCATCCCTTGCCACAGCACCAGATTTCCCACACACCTTTTTCCACAGCTCCATATTTTCCACACATCTTTTTCCGCAGCAACAGATTTCTCGCACATCACTTTACAAAACACCATACTGCACAACATTGCTTAGTACAGCATCAGATTGTCCTGAAATGATTTCCACAGCATCAGACTAGCCTCTCTTCCATTGCCACAGCACCAGCAACTTTCCAAAACACCAGGCTGCCCAGCATTGTTTAGTACAACATTTGGCTGCCCCAAATTGCTTGCCAATCTTATTTATTGCATGATGTAATTAGTTAGGGTTGCAACATAGTGGCTAAAAGTTCCTCAAATTTCGGCAATCTATTGTCCCCTAGTCTTTTTTGATCTCCAAGCAATGTGGGTACATGGCTGCAACACTTGGGCAATTTCAAGTTCTGCAGCTGTCAATATGTATGTTGTAATGCCATAAGGGATGGTACTATTTTTTGATCCTCAGACAATGAATACGTGTATAAAACTAAACAATGTGTACAAGAAAAGAGTTAGCTATCTTTTTAAAATATTTTGATTATATTAGGGGAGCAGACCCTACCTTATCCAAGCATTTTTTAGATCTTATTTTTTAAAGACAAGCTATGTATCTATCAGGGAATTTTTCAAATGTTAGCTATAACTCTAATTGTGCATGGAGATGAGCAAGAGATAATGGTGCACTTTATCTTTAGACCCTTCCTCAATGCAGTGTGTTGTAAGATGTATCCGAACTCTATTTAGTCATAGTTGCCAACATTGGCCATGTTTCCAGGGATACATTTTTGTTCTACATGCTGCAGAGAGAGCATGCAATGTGTAGCCTGGCCATCTGTAGTATGCAAATACGCAAAGACACAATCCAATTAATTAATCATGGTAGGTCCTATGAGATCTCCGACTGGTTAATTAATTGGATTCTGTCTGTGTGTATATCCATATTACATACTGCCGAGATGCACTTTACATGGTCTTTCTGCAACATGTGGAACATAATATGTGTCCCTGGAAACATCTCCAGTATTGGGAACTATGGTTTAGTGGGGGCCAGCCCAACTGGGGCTGGCAGACCCTGCACACCGCCCTAAGTACACAACCTCATTACATAAACAATTCACAGAAGACCTTTAAAACATACTTAAAGGGACTGTCTAGTGCTCCAAATGCATCTTCCAAGTATTCATGCATATTAATGTTTTTCAAATGCATGTTTTACATTTAGCATTGTTTAACATATAAAATACTTACAGCTAGATGAAATTGTGAAATTACAGCAGTTTGCAAGAAGCCATGACTGCCCATACTAGCTGAGTAAAAGCCATGACCTTTTTTTTTTTTTTTGCTGCAGCAACCAATGAGAATTCACTACACAAGCAGTAATCTTTATATTGCATCAAAGGGAGTTTGGGGACTATATTATCCTTTTAAGGTTAATAAAATGTGATAAATCATATACTATTACTATGTATTCATTGCTGTATCATTTAGACTTCAGGATGCTGAGCATACCTCTAATACTGCGCTTGATACAAAGACAACTCATGTCACCTATGTGCAAACATATTTTCAATGAGTAATTCTATTCAATTTGCTTTAAAATCCAATTGCTGGATAAAATAGCAATGCCAAATTCACCCATGTCACATATATCAACTCAAGGGAATACTGACAAATTAAAATAATCCCCTAAAAAACAACACATAAGTTGGAAAATATTTAAATGTACTCCCCAATGGCTGGTTTCTGTACACAGCATCCCTCCATCTTAAACTCAGAGCCCAACACAAAATAAATATGGTTACTGAAACATTTATCTCCACATTCTATAAACTCGGTGAGACATTACTTATCTATCTAAACCTCACCACTGATGTCTCAGTATGTTTCAAGGGTAATTTGCATTATCCGCTGTCACAAGCAAAAAAAAAACAACCGGCCAAATCAATGCAAATCTTAAAGGTTATACCAAATATGATTGGCTTACGAATAATAGAATTATAAACCTGCTTGTAAATGAAGCACAAAGCAGAGAAAGGAGCTCTCTGACATATTATTGACATAATGAATATAACACCTGATATACAGGTGTTTTATACTTTTTAATATTCATAGGCTGTGCCATAAATAATAAAATAGGAGTTATATGATGTTTATACTACTCTTCAATAATTGTTTGGTTGGCTGCTGTAAACTGAACTTTTACAGTTCTAATATGCTGCAGTGCCTTGCAAAAGTATTCAACCCCCGCCCCCCCCCCCTTGACTTTTTACCTGTTTTGTTACGTTACAGCCTTATTAAGTTCAATGTTTTATTACCGTATATACTCGAGTATAAGCCGAGTTTTTCAGCACAATTTTTGTGCTGAAAAATGCCCCCCTCGGCTTATACTCGAGTCAGTGGGGGGGGGAAAAAATAAAAAACTAAAACTTACCTCGTTCCTGCTGTCCCCCGGTGCTCTGAAGCTGCGTGGCTGTGAGGGAAGCGTTGTGAGCTTCCCTCCGGTCGCGCGGTCAATAAAGTGTTTTTTTTTTAAACAAACTTTATTGACCGCGCGGCTGGAGGGGAGCTCACAACGCTTCCCTCACAGCCACGCAGCTTCAGAGCACCGGGGGACAGCAGGAACGAGGTAAGTGCTGGGGTCTGGGGGAGGAGGGTGGCATAACGAGCATAGTAAGGGGCAATATCCTGGCATATTGGGGCAATATCCTGGCATATTGGGGGAAATATCCTGTCATATTGGGGCAATATCCTGGCATATTGGGGCAATATCCTGGCATATTGGGGCAATATCCTGGCATATTGGGGGAAATATCCTGGCATATTGGGGCAATATCCTGGCATATTGGGGGAAATATCCTCGCATATTGGGGGCAATATCTTGGCATATTGGGGGCAATATCTTGGCATATTGGGGGCAATATCTTGGCATATTGGGGGCAATATCCTGGCATATTGGGGGAAATATCCTGGCATATTGGGGGCAATATCCTGGCATATTGGGGGCAATATCCTGGCATATTGGGGGCAATATCCTGGCATATTGGGGGCAATATCCTGGCATATTGGGGTAATATCCTGGCATATTGGGGGCAATATCCTGGCATATTGGGGTCAATATCCTGGCATATTGGGGGCAATATCCTGGCATATTAAATGGCATATTGGGGGCAATATTTACCAGTAGCTGCCGCATTTCCCACCCTAGGCTTATAATCGAGTCAATATTTTTTCCCAGTTCTTTGTGGTAAAATTAGGTGCCTCGGCTTATACTCGAGTATATCGCTAATCTGAATTTTATGTGATGGATCAGAACACAATAGTCTAAGTTGGTGAAGTGAAATGAGAAAAATATATACATAAAACTATTTTTTAGAAATAGAAAACAGAAAATTGGCATGTGTGTATGTATCCACCCCCTTTGTTATAAAGCCCATAAAAAGCTCTGGTGCAACCAATTACCTTGAGAACTAAAATAATTAGTGAAATGATGTCCACCTGTGTGCAATCTAAGTGTCACATGATCAGTCATTACAAATACACACCTTTTTTGAAAGGCCCCAGAGGCTGCAACACCTAAGCAAGAGGCACCACTAACCAAACACTGCCATGAAGACCAAGGAACTCTCCAAACAAGTAAGGGACAATGTTGTTGAGAAGTACAAGCCAGGGTTAGGTTATAAAAAAAAATATCCACATCTTTGATGATCCCCAGGAGCACCATCAAATCTGTCATAACCAAATGGAAAGAACATGGCACAACAGCAAACCTGCCAAGAAACGGCCGCCCACCAAAACTCAGACCAGGCAAGGAGGGCATTAATCAGAGAGGCAGCACAGAGACCTAAGGTAACCCTGGAGGACCTGCAGAGTTCCACAGCAGAGACTGGAGTGTCTGTACATAGGATCACAATAAGCCGTACGCTTCATAGAGTTGGGCTTTATGGCAGAGTGGCCAGAAGAAAGCCATTACTTTCAGCAAAAAAACAAAATGGCACATTTTAAGTTTGCGAAAAGGCATGTGGGAGACTCCCAAAATGTATGGAGGAAGGTGTTCTGGTCTGATGAGACTAAAATTGAACTTTTCGGCCATCAAAGAAAATGCTATGTCTGGCGCAAACCCAACACATCACATCACCCAAAGAACACCATCCCCACAGTGATACATGGTGGTGGCAGCATCATGTTGTGGAGATGTTTTTCAGCAGCTGGGACTGGGAAACTGGTCAGAGTTGAGGGAAAGATGGATGGTGCTAAATACAGGGATATTCTTGAGCAAAACCTGTACCACTCTGTGCATGATTTGAGGCTAGGACGGAGGTTCACCTTCAAGCAGGACAATGACCCCAAATACACTGCTAAAGCATTGACTTTTTCTGTTATTTTGTCTTATTTGTTTTTTGCTTCACAATAAATTTAAAAAAACATCTTCAAAGTTGTGGATATGTTCTGTAAATTAAATGATGCAAAACCTCAAACAATCCATGTTAATTCCAGGTTGTGAGGCAACAAAACGAAAAATGCCAAGGGGGGGTGAATACATTTGCAAGGCACTGTATATACCAAACTCTGCATCTTACCATTTTATTAACCCTGACAAATGCCTTGTTCCCATTTTAGTATATTTACATTTCTATAACTAACATTTTTTAATTTAATAAACTCTACACATTTGGCAATTACTTTGTTGACAGAATGTTTGTGAAAATAAATCTGCACATTTCTCAAATACGTCTAGGTCGCCTTCATACATTTGAAAATATATGTGAGGTAGGTAGATTAAATTCTTATATTAGTTTTGAAAAGGCCTTGATCTTTTTAAGAACTACCAAATCCTCAGTTGTCCAGATACTTGACTCTTTCCATATCTTGATTGTTACTATAATTCAGATATTTACAAAAACTGGAAATTTTTTGATCCAGTCCTTTTTTGATTCTCCTCCACCGAGTAAAGATGTATTCTAGTATCTTGTTCTGATTCTTCATGACCATGGAATGATCAATATTCCCAAAAAGTTGATTTAACTCTATAGAGCTTATAGTTTTGGCCTCTATTTTGAACCATACCTCTTGTTGAGATTCAATTACCTGTGAATTATAAACATGGAACAAAGAAGAAGTCTCATCAGGAAGTATTACTTTACAGAGAGGTTAGTGAATGTATGGAATAGCCTTCCAGCAGAAATGGTAGAGGTAAACACAGTGAAGGAGTTTAAACATGTCTATGTATGGCACAAGGCTATCCTAGATACTATATAGGGCCAGGAACTAATAAAAAACAAAATTAGAAAATTGGGCAGACCAGATGGGCCAATTGGTTCTTATCTACAGACACATTCTATGTTTCTCATATTACTGATCTGTATATCTATTAAAAGAGTGCCACTTTGCCCTCCACACAACATTTCCAAAGCTCGACTATACCATATTCAGCCAACTGGTTGGAATCTTACATGGGAGCATCCTAAAAAGATATACCCATTTGGACAGAAAATATGATCGGAGGGCATTGACGCTTCTCCACCAGGAGATCATCCACTGACTCCACTCGATTAATATCGTATTAGTTATAATTTGTAATTTCAAGCAGATTTTTCTCCATGAGTATATATATATTTTTTACCCTGAGTGCTAGAGGGAAAAGAACATTTTTCATGCCCTTTTTGGTATTTTGCCATACCTGGCTTTAACAAGTATTCTTTCAAACTGCTTCTTGTTTATGTATAGGACACCAATTTCTTTTTCCAGGAGTATTTCAGCATTTCTTTTATATGTGACTTGAGGTCACATGACAAAATGATGTAATAATGACCATGTATTTTTGTTTTTTAACATTTCTCCTGAATATATTTATATGTGTAATACATAAAATACATCAAGTTGGTGAATATAAATTCAAAGCTATTACTTCCCTTGAGTAGATGCAACTGTATTTATTATGAGTACGGCCCTAAAATAGGAAATAGCGCAAAATTGAATTTTTAAGATTGCATATCTAATTACTTACATGGTACAGATTACAGTGCCATGGCAATATATAACATCAATATAATCATACAAAATTATGTATTTTCAGAAAGAACACATCTTAGGCTGTAATATTATGTCAGCATTACTTTATTCAATTAATGTTCCACTCCACAAACACTTAGGACACTTACATAATAGGGGAACAAATTGTTTTCCTACTAACCGTAATGTTATTTTTGTATGAAAACAATTTCCTGCTTTCCTGGATATCCATGGCAGCATTACATATGGGTAATACCCAAGCAATATAAACAAAGGGTGGGCACCAACAAAAAAAGTAAATCACAAAGAGAAAATAGAGACTGCAAATTATAATCAAAAACATTTATTAAGACAGAGACATTAAGAAGCCGCATCCAGGACTCCCTTCCCGAATTGAGCCTCAGAAGCTGCATGGATATCCATCATACAATATTTCACAAAGGTGGAAATTGATGACCAAGTTGCTGCTTTCGAGGAAACCTGTGCCACTTCTGCACATGAGTATGTGCATGCAAACAAAGAACCTGGAACTCCTGGAGAGTCGTAAGTTTTAGAAGTTGTCAACCTGATCAGAGTAGAGGAGGAGGCCACATGCCCGTTACCGAATCCTGAAGGAAGAACAAGAGCCCGTCAGGCTTCCTCCAGTCTGCCATTCTCTGAATATATGACTTGAGGCTTCTGACTGGATCCAGAGAATGAAGTATAGGATTGTCCTCATTTGATGAGTCCAGATAAAGGGAAGATGGAATAACTTCATGGTTAAAATGAAAATCGGAAACCACCTAGGCCAGACATGATGGAAAGGCCTGAAAACCACTCTTGTTTGCTGGAAAACAAGTTATGGCTCCTGCCATGAGAAGGATTGACGTTCAGACATCCTTCTAGCCAAGCTAATTGCCACCAGGAGAATAGACTTCAGCATCAGTATATACAGAGAAGCTACCTCTAGTTGGTTAAAGGGACAAGAGGAGAAGGTCCAAAGAACAAAAGGAGATCCCATGGAGGTGCAGAAGACTGGAGAGGGGTTCTGATCCGGAGAACTGCCTTGAAGATTCTGGAAACCTCTTGTTCTAGTGGCCATCGAACCCAAGTCAGAGCTGAAATATCCAACTTAGACCCTTAAGGAATGGAGGCTCAGACCTTTGGAGGAAAAAGATCCAGGGGAATAGATGATAAGAGGCCCATGTGCAGTATACAGGTCAGATCCTGTAATAAGTGGCTAAAGTAGACCACTTTATTACTTGAAGAAGGGGTGTTCACTAATCACTAGAAGCCCATGGCTAGCAGCATATTCTGCTCAGTCTCCAAGCCATCAATGGTAGGGATTCCAGAGCTTAATGCTACACTACACCTGTCCTTGGAATAGCAGGGTAACTGACAGAGGAAGTTCTGAAGGTGGACCCATTGGCAATCTCTTCAGTAGCATCTGGACCAGAATTGACTGATCCTTGGGAATTTTCTGAAGTCTGGCCAGGATTGGAGGAAAAAAACATAACACAGACTGCAACTCCAGGAGTTGGAAAGGGCAGTTTGACTTAGTTGCCATCAGATCTATGTATCCATCTCTTTATTAGGCACTGAAAGAACAAATGGGATCCCCAAGAAAAGTCATCTGTGGTCACCAATTGCCAGTCCACATCCTTCAGAAGAACGTTCTTGATAGACTTTGCCTCTGTGTATGGCAATTAGCTTGGGAGAATCTGCAACAATCAAATGTAGTCCAAGTAATGGAAAAGGGAGATTCCCAGGAGTCTTAGGTAAGTGATGACTGAGAGCAGAACCTTGGAGTATGTCCTTAGAGTCATACTAAGCCCGAATGGCCCTGAATTGGAAGAGTTCATGCCAAATATGGGGATATGGAAAATAAGCACAATCCCCTGGTGGATCTCATGTGCCAAGGTAGGGAGGTCTTCTTACCATTGAAATGACCCATTGGTCTGGAATGGGAGCAACCCAGGTGTCTGAGAAGAGTAGAAGTCGAGCACCGACACTTGCAGCAAAGCCACCTTCCGAACTACGGCTTTCTGGGATGAAAGGACTGGTATCAGCCATGAAAACGTTAGCAGGGTCAGAAGACTGTCCGTCTTTTTACGACGTATCCGTGGAATACTCTGCCAGGTTTCTATGGACTAGACTTCTGGAATAAACTCACATCTCTGGAAAGTCACATATCAGACCAGGTGGATGGACACCTTCTTTGTTCTTCATTCCTGCAAAAGGAAAATCCTACTTCCTTCAACAGCGCTATAAATTATATCAAGTCAGCCAGGTCTGACTCCAACTGTTTGTAAACCCTGGAAAGGAAGGCTATATAGATTAAACTTGGAGGAGACATCAGCACCCAGTGATCTCAGCCAATGTGTCCATCTGGCTGCAACAGACAGAGCCATAGAGTGAGCCTGAATGTAGTCCACTGAAGCCACTGACATTACATCTCCAGCAATTTCGAGCACAGACAAGGAGTCTATATAGACCGGCTAATGCCTGACTCCAAAGCTGCTTATAGATTGCTCCTCCAAATCTATAATGCTTGGGAATTGCCACAGCAATAGCCACTATCATAGCCACTGTCATATGCTTGAAAAGACAGGAATCCAATTTCTTCTCCATTGGATCTCTAAGGGAAGGAGCATCAACCATGGGAATCACTGTGCATCTAGTGACCCGTGCCACCGCAGCATCCATGTTAGGGGAGCCTTATGTCGGATATTAATAACCATAAAAATATGAATATGAGTTATTAATTATGAATCATAAAAAATATGAAAATTGATGATTCATATATATGGGTCCGACTAAAAATACCCATATCAAGAATTTGTTATGTATGTGAGAGTTTGGATGACGTTTTTACAAAAGTAAATACAATGCAACAATTATTAATAAAATAATAATGAATTTATTGAATATAGAATAAATATCAAACGGTAAGCAAAATAGCATAGCATTAGCAACAAAATACAATATCAATAGATGTTAATCATAATTCACATGTATGACTTATAACATAAGTAAGTAGGCAATACATGACTTATGCAGCTCTGTACCATGCATGTAGAATGATTTACTATGCAGTACGTTTCTGACCATAAGATGGCCATGCATTTTATTTAGATACAACCTACATTGATAATGATTAGTATTTAAAATGGTTAATGATAGTACACAATAATTACCTACAAATTTTAGATAATCTCTGGAGATTAGATATGACATATTTGCGTAAATAGCTAGACTATAAGAATTTATGGTTCTTTTGTTAATATCTCTAGGATATTCCTCTGGCTTCCTTCTGCAGAAAGGATGACAGATAAACACCAGGCTAAAAACATATAGATCCCAGAAATTGTGGGATTTAAGTTAAATTTACCCAAATATATATGCTAATGACAACCATAAAAAATGAGATTATGCTAGAAATAAATTACCACATTACCGGCAAAGGTTGGTTTGTAGTTGAGACTCCTTCCATTGAAGAATTGAGTGATGGGAGTTTCTCCTGGGACTTAGCTCAATACTATGGGTATGGAGATTTCTATTGTTATAGTGAACATGTGCTATAAAAAGCCTCATATTCCTGAGTTCTCCCCAGAAGGAGAGAGACTCAGCCCTTTTCTAAAACATTCCCATCTCTCACCCCACTAGTGGCAGCTCTCCCAAAATCAGTCTCCCCCGGTCTTTTCAGGTATATCAGTCTCCCTTCTACACCTCTAGTATCCCCCTATCATCCAAACCTTATCTCAGATTCACACCCTGTTTCTGTAACTTCTAGCCAGTTGAATGGATGGGTGTGTTTAATTTAAATGAGATGATGTCATGATTTATAGCTATACCTGGATTGTGAGTATAATATGAGAAAATATGTGTTGAAATATAGACGTATTAATACAATTTCAAATTGGAGTAAATATTCTTATCATTCCACATTAGATAAAAACTTATAATAAAATGTATATCACACTAATAAAACAATAAAAACTATATTCTAATTAATATGTAGGATTAATTATACTTTACATATTTATTAGTGAAGGTGTGTTATAATTATATATTTTAATGGGCGATTTGAATCAACTAGGTGTATTTATAATAACCCTTATTAGATTCTACAAATCTAAAATCCCAATAATCTCAGTGTGTCTGTCAGTTTCTGCCAGTTTGGGTGGGCTAGCAAGTTGTAGAGAAGTCCCCATTCTCCTCTAGTATGTACACAGCTGTATCTGCATCAGTACAATGATATGTGGCTTTAGAGTAATAAACCTTGCACTAACAATGGCCACGTTATCTGTTCCGGTGATACTATGAACTTATCAGTAAAATATTTGGTTACAGATAACAGAGTTAGGAATGTGGAAGACTTTCCTTTTATCCTCAGGGACACAGAATAAGATTTTAACACACAGAAGGATGTCCAAAAACTGTCACAAAATGGAGGCTGCTTGCATCCATCTTGTTATCCTTGGTTTCTGCTTTATTCATATGTACCAGTCTCGAGATTACTGTTCAATAACTCTGACACTTAACATGCTACAGACAAGACATCCTGCCCTGAAAATACACATTTCTTATCAGTCCTCTACCATTCTGAAGAGAGAAAAAAGTTTATGATGGGAGGAAGGCAGGACTAGTACAAGATCCATAATCTGGGGGAGGCCATTCAGGGGTATTAGAACATTTAGAAAAGTTCCTTATGCCCTGAAGGATGTCTTGCTGAATAAATGACGAAATATCAGCCTGAGGACCCAAGGTGTGGAAGTTGAAGGACCAGAAACAAAACAGTCTTGGCGTAGGAGCCTGCCTAGCAAGGCACTGTTATCGCAGCTATCACATCTGGCCAACTTGCTGGAGTGTTATCCTGAGCAAGGGCAGGAGATCTGATCTGGGAACTAAGCACATATCATAGATGTACTATTAGCCCATAGTAGTGCACTATTTTGATGAGACCTAAATTATAAATAAATAACTAAATGGCTTACCTTAAAACCTGGAATTGCGACAATACGTTAGAAGTAGTTGGAGAAATGGACCTAGACATGCTGGGTAATTGCAAATCAGGAACCCAAATGAAACATTAAGGAACCAAGTTCATAAAATAACAGGTCCAAAAAACATGTAGGATGCGCAAACCAATGTATCCACTTAATACCAGCAGCTCATAGGAAAGGCAGGCAACTCTGGCTGCACATATAAAATAAAATAAAAAAAATAAGAAAGCATTTGCCGAAAACCTACAGTGTATGGACCCTATACATAATATACACAATGATGTAAAATATCCCTTAGCACTTGTTTTAACTTCAATATTCTATTGCAGATTATGGTATTCAGTGCTGTGAATTAAAATGAATTAATTTCAATAGATCCCAAGGAATCAGCCTCTAGGGCTGCAGCAAAAACAGGAGCTGTAACTAATAAGTAAAAATGAAACAATGTTTAACTCTAGCCAATGAGGAGAGAGCATAACAATGAGGTCACAATCATGCGACTCTGAAAAAAGAGGGCAGGGAAAGGAAATTAATAAAAACAAACATGATAAGGAGACAAAGCTGCATAGGCACATAACCAACCAAAATAACACAGACTCAATCAAGAACAATGTGACCAAGTCACCCGAACATTGCTAAATGCTGCGACCATGTCACCTAAACATTGCTAAATGCTGCAACCGTATAAGCCAAACATTGCTAAATGTGGTCACCTGAACATAGATGATACTCAGTACCATCTACACACCTTATACTGAGAGCAGGATGCGAATGCTACCTCTGGCTGCTCAAAGAGATGCAGAAAATGTAAAGCCAACAAATAGTAGTGAGCAGAGCCTTCTTACCTTAAGGCAAATGATGATGGCTCACCCCCATGGTCGCTAAAGGGCACACTCCCAAGGAGACTCACTGCAATAAGAGCTGTGTGCTGATAGCTTCCATGGAAGAGAGGCTGAACTTCCCCAGGCAGGACTCAAGAGGGTCCAGGTTGTGGGTTGCAATTTGCATAAGATAAATTGCAAGCTTCTTGTACCAGGCCTTAGTCATACACATGATGAGGTATCATCATTAATCTTGGTACTTTTTCTCCATTTCTTCATATAGTTTGAGTTGCCAAGATTGTTCTGTTCTTCAATGTATTTTGTAATATATTCTTGTGAATCACCAGGTGCTTTTTTTTTTTTACATTTTCTGTAAAAAATATGTTTGTTTTTGAGGGGGGATTTGTCTAAGCTTTTCACACAGTACTTAGTGAAGGATGGCTTACTATCAGCTGTTTCATCTATGCACATTTTGGGATCACAGTTTGAGCTCATGCACCTTTGAATATCTAATTCTACTACATGTCTCCAAAAAATAACATACCATATTTCGGGGGCTTTCCAACCAAACTAAGGACAGACCCTTTGAAACATTTTTGGCCTTTCTGGAAAATGGATATTTTAACATTTATGTGCTGTTTGTGTTTAGCTGTCATTTTCTTCTTTGTCATTTGCTGTACCCACACAAATTATATATTGTTGTTATCGGGGCAAGAATGTCTTTCTTTGGATGCCATCATTTTGATCATATCCTATAACATTAAATGAAATGTATATATATATATATATATTGTAACAAAAAAAAAAAACACACACTTCCTGACTTTTATTTGAAACATAGTAACATAGGTTGAAAAAAGACACAAGTCCATCAAGTTCAACCCTTCTACCTATCATTCCAGCTTTTTGGTCCAAAAGAAGGCAAAAACCCCTAAAGAAGCTATTTTGAATTTTGCCTCCTGGGGGGAAAAATCCCTTCTTGACTCCAAAAAGGCAATTAATATTTCTCCTTGGATCAATAAGCTCTATTATTAATGCTTATTCTATTATTAATAGCCCTGTATGTTCTGCTTTTCTAAAAAAAAAAAAAAAAAAAAAACATCCAGACCATTTTTAAATGCATTTATTGTGGTTGATAGCACTACCTCTCTTGGCAGTGAGTTCCATAACTTTATTGTCCTTACCGTAAAGAATCTCTTCCTTTGCTGTCTATGAAATCTTTGCTCTTCCAGTCTCAGGGGGTGACCTCTTGTTTTTTGTACATTTCTGTTAATGAACAGGTCCCTGGAGAGCTCTTTATATTGGCCCTGCACATATTTATATAATGTTATCATATCCGATCTTAGATTCCTTTTTTCTAAAGTACATAAATGCAATTTTTTTAAGTCTCTCTTCATAACTAAGATCCTCCAATCCCCTTATTAATTTTGTAGCTCTCCTTTGCACTTTTTTCTAGTTCCTTAATATCCTTTTTAAGGATTGGTGCCCAGAATTGTACTGCATATTCAAGGTGAGGTCTTACCATTGATTTGTAAAGAGGCAAGATGATATCCTCCCCCGTGAATCTGTACCTCATTTTATACATGCCAATATCTTATTGGCCCTTGCAGCTGCTGACTGGCATTGGACACTGTTGCCAAGTTTGTTATCTACAATGATTCATAAATCCTTTTCCCATAATCCATAACTTTACATTTGTCTATATTGAACCTCATTTGCAACTTTCTTGCCCAGTCCCCCACTCTGTTCAAATCTTCCTGTAAAGAAAAAAACATCAAGATTAGTCTTTATTACCTTACCTAATTTAGTGTCATCAGCAAACACTGAGACAATGTCTCAGCATAACGTGGGAGATCATTAATAAACAAATTAAAAAGAAGAGGTCCCAAAACAGACCCCTGAGGTTCTCTGCTCAATACCCTGGTCCAATTTGAGGCTTTTCCATTTACAACAACCCTCTGTGTTCTATCTTTTAGCCAATTTTCAATCCAAATACATACATTTGCCCCAATCCTATTTCTCTCAATTTGTAGAGTAAGCTTTTGTGTGGAACTGTATCAAATGCTTTAGCAAAATCCAAAGAGATCATATCAACTGCCACACCTAGATCTATATTTTTACTGACTTCTTCATAGAATGTTATTAACTTTGTTTGACAAGACCTGTTTTTCACAAAACCATGTTGACTTTTACTAATTATATTCTGATTCAAGATGTATTCTTGAGTGTATACCTTTAGCAATCCTTCAAATAATTTCCCCACTACAGATTTCAAGCTCACTGGCTTATAATTACCCAGCAGAGATTTTGATTCCTTTTTAAATATTGGAATGGCATCCGCCTTTCGCCAGTCTGTTGGCACTACACCTGAACTGAAAGAATCCCTAAAGATCATAAATATTGGTCTGGTCAGAATTATGCTTAACTCTCTAAGGACCCTTGGGTGTATACCATCTGGCCCTGGGGTCTTGTCTAACAGAGTTTAATTGCTTAAGCACTTTTTCCTGTGTCAGCCAATCCCATGTTTACGGTGACTGTTCCGTAACTGCCGGTAGCAGGGGCTCATCCATCTGTTCTTCCTTAGTATAAACAGAAAAAAAAAAAAATTTAAAATGTCTGCTTTCTCTCTGTCCTCGCTTACCAAATGTCCCATTTGGGATAACAAGGGCCCAACATTTTCCATCTTTAGCTTTTCTTCCATTTATATACTTATAAAAAATGTTGGGGTTAATTTTACTCTCCTTAGCAATCCTTTTCTCGTTTTCCAATTTAGCCATTTTAATTGCCTTTTTGTAGGCTTTGTTGGCATCTTTGTATTTTATAAATGATAATGCTGATCCCTTGCTTTTATAATGTTTGAATGCCATTTTCTTGTTTTGCATTTCCTGTTTCACATTACCAGTAAGCCACATTGGTTTTGATTTGTGTCTTTTGTATTTGTTTCACAAAGGTATATATTGGGATGTGTACTTTTGTAATGTGTGCTTAAAGGCATTCCACTTGTCTTCTGTGTTTAGTCCAGAAAACAATCGTTCCCAGTCTAAATGTTCAATTGATGCCCTTAGTCCATCAAAGGTCGCCCTTCTAAAATTAAGTGTTTTGGTGGCATAGTTGCATTAATCTCAAATGAGACCATGTTATGGTCACTGTTCCCCAAGTGTTCTCTTGCTTTGATGTTTGAGATGATCTGCTCATTGTTTGTTATTAATAAATCCAGACATGCATCCATTCTAGCTGGGGTGTCTACTAATTGTGCCATAAAGCAGGTTCAGAAACTTGCTGCCCTTAGCAGAACTAGTTGTGCCACAATTCCAATCTATATCTGGGTAATTAAAATCTCCCATGATTAGAACTTTATTCAGATTTGCAGCCTTTTCAATTTGTAATAAAAGCTGATCTTCTCCATCAATGCTAATATTTGGTGGTTTTTAGCATACACCTACAAGTAATGTGTGATTCTTTTTAGTGTCTAAGCTAATCTCTACCCACAGTGTCTCCACATCAGTTCCAGTTATGTCATGCACACCTTCTTTAATACTGGGCTTTAGTTTAGGATTCACATATAGACATATCCCTCCCCCTTTTCTATTTATTCTGTCCTTTCTAAAAAAGTGAGTAGCCTTGTAAATTAACTGACCAGTCATGGGTCTCATCCCACCACGTTTCTGTGATTCCGATTAAATCATACTGTTCAGCACTTACCAGTATCTCCAGCTCACGCATTTTGTTTGTCAAGCTTCTTGCAATTGCTAAAAGACATTTAAGATTACTACCCATTTTCTGTTTAGTTGACAAACACGTAATGCCCGCAGGTTTAATTGTATGTACCTCCCTATGATCTATGTTAACCCCACCAGTGCTTTCCTGTCCTTACCTTCCAATCTACTCTAGCTACCATCGCTTCTTTTTGACCCTGACCCTTCCCCCCAGAGCTTAGTTTAAAAGCTCATCTAACCCTCTAGCCATCCTCTCCCCTAATACTGCAGCCCCCTCATCATTGAGGTGCAGCCCATCCCATCCATAGAGTCTGTAGCCGACTGCAAAGTCTACGCAGTGCTCCAGGAACCCACATCCCTCTTGCTTGCACCATCTTCGCAACCACGCATTAATCTCCCTAAGTCTCCCTGATGTAGCGCGTGGTACTGGTAATATTTCCGAGAATGTTACCTTGGAGGTCCTTTCCTTCAGCTTATTTCCTAGTTCCCTAAAATCATTTTTAAGAACCCCCCACCTACCATTAACTTTGTCATTAGTACCAATGTGTACTATGACCACTGGATCATGCCCAGCCCCTCCCATTAATCTGCCTACCCGGTCCGCAACATGCCGAACCCGAGCACTCGGGAGACAACATACATTTGCTAGGAGAGTCCGCCTGCCCCAGAAATGCCTCTTCTGAGCTAATCTCCCCAGCATCCTCATACAAGCTTGAAAACGTGTTGGGGTGTACCAGCTCAGAACAAGCCTCCCTAGCTCTCCGACCCCTACTTCCCCTTACACAGCTAACCCAGCTCTCTGCCCTAGAAACCTCTTCTCCTCCATCATCACCCTCCTCTACCCTGGCCCCAGCCAATGCGTGCTCCGTGAGCAGTAAACTCCGCTCCATGTTGCTTATGTCTTGCCAGTTGCTTCTTTAGATCTGGTATTATATTCTCCAAAGCAGCAACCTGCTCACATCTGCAGCAGCGGTATGGACCATGAGGAACTTGCTCCAAGACAGCATACATGCTGCAAGACATGCACTTAGTGGCATTATCCAACATACTCTCTAGTGTAAACCACACAATATAACTAGAATAAACAAGGATTTATACTTTAGCCTCCTCCTTGCCTTTTAACTCCTTCTTTTCTCCTAACTCCAACACTTAAGCAGCTTGTTCACTTTAGTAGATGTTCACTTGGATTTGCCTGGCTCAGTATTTGCCTGCTTCCTCCAGATAAATGACCCTTTCCTACTTTGCTTCTAACTCCAACACTTAAGCAGCTTGTTCACTTTAGTAGATGTTCACATGGGTTCGCCTGGCTCAGTATTCGCCTGCTTCCTCCAGATGAACATCTTCTCCTCGTCGACAAAAGTGAGCAAAAACCTGCTAAATCGATTCTGCTATTTCTCCTGAGTGCAGGGATAGCACCCATGCATAGGTTTGTTGGGTTGTTTGGGGGCTAAAAGGCCACATTTTGAAGGTGTGCATTTCCAGCTTGGAATTTTGACATGTAGTCAACCTGTGCCCATGTTTCATTTGGGACTTTTTTTTTAAGCCGGACAGTGTATTTTACCCCAGAAAGCATATATTTTGTAAAAGTAGACACCCTAAAGCTATTTTAAATACTGGTATTTTAACACTTTCCATGCACCAATTCTACCACCAGCCTTTGTCAAATTTTGTGGTAGTACCGTATTTGCTCGATTATAAGACGAGGTTTTTTTTCTTATAATCGAGGTCGTCTTATAATCTGACCTTAAATTGTGGTCAGATTATAAGACAGGGATCCAGGTCCCCAGCAGAGTTGCAGGGGACCTGGATCCCCCTCTCTAACAGCAGGGTATGTCTGCGCGATGAGCGCAAACTCACCCTGCTGCCTCCCGGCACGACCGCCAGGACTTCATGAAGAAGGGGGGAAGAGACAGAGACAGGGGGAGGGAGGGGGGCAGAGAGACAGGGGGAGGGAGGGGGGCAGAGAGACAGGGGGAGGGAGGGGGGCAGAGAGACAGGGGGAGGGGGGGGCAGAGCAACAAGGGGAGGGAGGGGGGAAGAGACAGGGGGAGGGAGGGGGGCTGAGAGAAGCAAGGGTGGGGCAGAGAGAAACAAGGGGGGGGGAGAGACAGAGGCGAAGGGGGAGTGAAGGGAGGGGGAGAGAGAGACAACACTAAGGGGGGAGAGAGACCAAGCTGGGGGCAAGGGAAAGAGAGAGGCAGCATTGGCACAGAAAAGGAAATAAAAACAAGAAATGCATTTTTTTATATAATTTTTTATTATAAAAGCAACTTACATGTGAATATATACAAGTTGAATTTTTTTCCTATAGGGTAGTCTTATATTAAGGCTTTTAGTTTTTTTCCTAAAGGAATATCCAAAGTTTGGGGGGTCGTCTTATAATCAGGGTCATCTTATAATTGAGCAAATACGGTAATTTTATTGTGTATTTTTTCCCACATGCATTGTATTTTAGACACGAATTCACAGATTTTGGTATGTGTCATTGCCAAACAACACTCCTATATGTGTTCAGCAACATTTCCCGAGCACAGGGATACCACCCATGCATAGGTTTGTCACAAGAGGTGTGCTTTTTGATTTTCCAACTTGGAATTTTGACATGTAGAGCAAGGAAGAGGTTAATAGCTCTTATAAGAGCCTTTGTAAGACTGTAATAAATTACATTAAAAAAACTGTACCCCTAAAAAATGCACAGACAGCAAAAAATGTGCTGCTGTGTGAGATCACTGCATACACAGGTATCAATGGTAGGGAAGGGGTTAAACACTGGAAATGGCTTTTCTAAAATGTTATTAAATATTTAAATTATTACAAAAAAATATATATTACATTATATGATCTGTCTGTCTCCCTCACTAAAACTATAGTGAGGAGAGGGAGGCAGATCAACACTTGTCAAAGGCAATATTTACAAATATTGCCTTTGACTGTATGATAAGTGCACTTATCATACATGCCTCCACACAGATCACACTGATCTACTAGCGCCCCCTAGAGCAACGGAAGGGAAAAAAAATAACTTCTGATGCTCTTGCGAGTAGAAGGGATGCACTGCCTATACAGGAGAACGACCACCATCGGATCAGAGGGGGGCTTTGGTGTTGCTAAGTGTCTCGCTAGCGAAGCACTTTCACAACAGCTAAGTTCGCTTCCTAAGCACGTGTTCAACCGGCGCCGCCATTTTTAAATGTTAGCTACAGTCACAACAGGGAGTGATTTAGCGCGCCCCTGCACTTTTTTTTAGTGTTGCTCAATGCCTCTACATAGAGGCATTGTAGAAATGCTGAAATTGTAAAGAAAGCTACTCACGATCGCCAGGCACGTCACCTGTCACTAAGTCCTCATTTTCTCTGTGACGTGCCTGGCACGTCATGTGTCATTAAGGGGTTAATTAGTGCTGGCTACTGGGTGTAAACATCTTCACTTCCCCCTCTGTGTTCTTCATTGGCTTGGCGTTACCTATTATCTACTGAGATCTCCCTGGTAGTATCTTTGTGTTGCAGTTTTTTAAGTTTTAATTGTAAAGTATCCATAAACTGTTTATGGGGACTTTAGTACTTTATTTGTTACAGTGTCAATTACCCTTTTGTTCCAAAACTCAAAGAGGCCTTGCTGAATGAATTTAACATGACACATCTCAACTGTTTTACCATGGATTCCATGATGAGCTAGAAAGTCAGTTTCTTCTAATTTAGCAAGCTCTGACAGTCTCAGAGAGCTCTAAAGGAAGATTAAATGTATCATTAACCCCTTAGTGACATGACTTGTTTGGCTTGTCCGACGCTTGGTGACATGGGCTGTTTTAACATTTTTGAGGTGTTTTGCTGTAATTTATTTCTGTCTCATTTACTGTACCCACACAAACTACCGTATTTTCCGGCGTATAAGACGACTGGGCGTATAAGACGACCCCCCAGTTTGGGATATACTCGCCGTATAAGACTACCCCTCTTCCAACGCACACCAAATAAAAATTAAAAAAGCATTAGATTTGATTTCAATATGGTAATTTTAATTCACATGCTTATGACATGCAGGTACTTAGCAGAAAAACTGTCACTTATAAACATAAGGCTGTTTGTCATCAAACATGTAAACATAAAACAGTGCAAGTGGATTAAACTTTTCCTAATTCACTCTAAAGCTGAAAGGAAGGATAAGACAATAAACTCATCGAAGCTGCCATGCTGTTTGTTTTCTAAGCTGTCAACCAAACTGGAAACTATGATAATAGGAGGAAGATAACAAACAATAGAAATAGAGCAAGTGCCCGGCAAGTCCCTGACGAGTTAGCAACGCCCATCAAAACTGCAAGCTACGGTATTTTTACAGGTGTGCTGGTGTGACAGTTTCCCTTTCAAAGCCTTCAAAATCCTCCTGTTCGTCATCTGATATCATAAGTACATCAATGACATCTTGTGATACATTTGTAAGGCAGTCATCTTATGAATCGAATTCCATATCCGATGGTGTGGTCTCAGCTTCGGCTTCCTCTTCCACTTCCTCTTGCCACAAGTAGTCGTCCTCCATACCATCTAATGAATTTGATATGCCACACTTCTTGAAAGACTTGATTACTGTTTCTGCATCAATATCATTCCAGGCTTTTATGACAAACTTGCACAAAACATCCAACTGTGGAGCACGCATGTTTCCTCCTTTTGTGAATGACTTTTCGCCGCTAACCATCCATTCATTCCACTGTTCTCGAATGCGATCTTTAAATGGCTTGTTTAGGCACACATCCAGTGGCTGTACCAACGATGTCAATCCTGCAGGAATAACTGCCATATCTGTGTTTAGTCTTAGTAACATAGTAACATAGTAATTTAGGTTGAAAAAAGACACAAGTCCATCAAGTTCAACCCTTCTACCTATCATTACAGCTTTTGATCCAAAAGAAGGCAAAAACCCCTAAGGAAGCTATTTCGAATTTTGCCTCCTGGTGGAAAAAATTCCTTCTTGACTCCAAGAGGCAATCAGATTTCTCCTTGGATCAATAAGCTCTTTTATTAATGCTTATTCTATTATTAATAGCCCTGTATGTTCTGCTTTCCTAAAAAAAACATCCAAACCATGTTTAAATGCATCTATTGTGGTTGATAGCACTACCTCTCTTGGCAGGGAGTTCCATAACTTTATTGTCCTAACCGTAAAGAATCCCTTCCTTTGCTGTCTATGAAATCTTTGCTGTTCCAGTCTGAGGGGGTGACCTCTTGTTCTTTGTACCTTTCTGTTAATGAACAGGTCACTGGAGAGCTCTTTATATTGGCCCTTCACAAATTTATATAATGTTATCATATCCCCTCTGAGACGCCTATTTTCTAACGTATATAAATTCAATTTTTTAAGTCTCTCTTCATAACTAAGATCCTCCAAACCCCTTATTAATTTTGTAGCTCTCCTTTGCACTTTTTCTATTTCCTTAATATCCTTTTTAAGGACTGGTTCCCAGAACTGTACTGCATATTCAAGGTGAGGTCTTACCATTGATTTGTAAAGAGGCAAGATGATATCCTCCTCCCGTGAATCTATACCTCGTTTTATACATGCCAATATCTTATTGGCCCTTGCAGCTGCTGACTGGCATTGGGCACTGTTGCCAAGTTTGTTGTCTATAATTATTCCTAAATCCTTTTCATTAGTAGTTTTTCCCAGGGAAAAACCATTTAACGTATATGTTTCTTTGTTATTATTTTTCCCATAATGCATAACTTTACATTTGTCTATATTGAACCTCATTTGCCACTTTACTGCCCAGTCCCCCACTCTGTCCAAATCTTCCTGTAAAGAAAAAACATCAAGATTAGTCTTTATTGCCTTACCTAATTTAGTGTCGTCCGCAAACACGGAGACATGGCTCTCAGCACAATGTGGCAGATCATTAATAAACAAATTAAAAAGAAGAGGGCCCAAAACAGACCCCTGAGGTACTCCGCTTAATACCCTTGTCCAATTTGAGGATTTTCCATTTACAACAACCCTTTGTGTTCTATCTTTTAGCCAATTTTCAATCCAAATACATACATTTGCCCCCAAACCTATTTCTCTCAATTTGTAGAGTAACCTTTTGTGTGGAACTGTATCAAATGCTTTCGCAAAATCCAAATAGATCACATCAACTGCCACACCTAGATCTATATTTTTACTGACTTCTTCATAGAATGTTATTAAGTTTGTTTGACAAGACCTGTCTTTCACAAAACCATGTTGACTTTTACTAATTATATTCTGGTTCAAGATGTATTCTTGAGTGTATACCTTTAGCAATCCTTCAAATAGTTTCCCTACTACAGATGTCAAGCTCAAGCCTTTGCTTGGTGCTGGGAGTTAAATGAGCCCTGAACATATCCCACACCAGTAGACT
The DNA here is from genome assembly GCA_036172795.1 of Pelodytes ibericus. Classification (NCBI taxonomy): domain Eukaryota; kingdom Metazoa; phylum Chordata; class Amphibia; order Anura; family Pelodytidae; genus Pelodytes; species Pelodytes ibericus. The sequence goes on along the minus strand of CM069866.1, from coordinate 44,993,908 downwards.
ACGTTTTTGAATAAGTCCACCTGGTTGCCTGCTCCAAACATTATCAAGCCATAGCTTTACCCCTTCTTCATCCATCCAGCCTTTTTCATTCACATGTACAAAACAACCAACAGGGAACTTGAGTTTCGGCATTGTTTTTCTTTTAAAAATAATCATTGGTCTCAGTTTGGCGCCATCAGCTGTGCATCCTAGTACCACTGTAAAACTGGACTTCTCATGTCCTGTTGTTTTAATTAAAATAGTTTTTTCACCTTTTTAATGGACAGTTTTATTTCCAACCATATCATTGGAGTTTCATCCATATTTCAAATATTGCTTAACAGATAGCCATATTTAGTGCGCTGTTGTTTTTCGTATCGATGGAAACTACCGTATTTGCTCGATTATAAGACAAGGTTTTTTTTCAGAGCAAATGCTCTGAAAAATCCCTCTCGTCTTATAATCGAGGTCGTTTTATAATCTGACCTCAAATTGACCTGGATCCCCCTCTCTAACAGCAGGGGATGTCTGCACGATGAGCGCAGACTCCCCTGCTTCCGCCCGGCACGACCGCCGGGGCTTCTATGAAGAAGCCGGGTACTTCCGCTTTCGTCACAGAAGTCCCGGCGATCGTGCCGGGCGGCAGCAGGGGAGGTCTGTGCTCATCGCGCAGTCATCCTCTGCTGCCCCGCTAGCCACCAGGGAAAAGTGGGCAGCCGGGGGATGTCTGCACGATACGTGCAGACATCCTCAATGCTGCCCGACACGGCAGTCTATTATGACGGACAAGCTTTCCGTCATAATAGACTGCCGTGTCGGGCAGCATGGAGGATTTCTGCAAGTATCGTGCAGACATCCCCCGGCTGCCCCCACTACCCACCAGGGAACGAGGTAAGGGGGAGGGAGGGGGGCAGAGAGACAGGGGGAGGGAGGGGGGCAGAGAGACAGGGGGAGGGGGGGGACAGAGACAAGGGGAGGGAGGGGGGAAGAGACAGAGCAACAAGGGGAGGGGGGGACAGAGCAGGAAGGGGGGAAGAGACAGAGGGAGGGGGACAGAGAGAAACATGTGGGGGGGAAGAGACAGGCGAGGGGGGTGTCAAAGGGAGGGGGAGTGAGACAAAGCTGGGGGCAAGGGAAAGAGAGAGGCAGCATTGGCACATAAAAGGAAATAAACACAAGAAATGCATTTTTTGATATAATATTTTATTAAAAAAAGCAATTTACATGTGAATATATACAAGTTTAACTTTTTTACGATATGGTAGTCTTATATTCAGGCTTTTATTTTTTTTCCTAATGGAATATCCAAAGTTTGGGGGGTCATCTTATGATCAGGGTCGTCTTATAATCGAGCAAATACGGTATTTGCTTTGCTATCAAGATCTGCAAGTAATTTTTGGGAAATTTTTGTCTTTTGCCTCAGTACCATATTATGCCTTCCCATGAATCTAGTACACCAGGATACAGTGGCCTTAAATCTGTTGCTGTGATCTGGGTTAGATTTGGCCCACTGAAGTGCAAACAAACAAATTTTATTTTGTGTCACTATATAACCGTTTTGGTGATGCTCATTCACCATGTCTGCTAGATGTTTTTCGAGTTCTGGCCAATGTGGGGTGCCTCTTCTTAATGCACATTTACCCCTTTGCATACTCTTTAATGCTTTTTAATTTGCTTTCCAGTCCCTGACCACCTTTTCTGTTACTCCATATTGCCTTGCAGCAGCGCAGTTATTATGATCTATGGCAAAGTTTACAACTTTAAGTTTGAAACTGGCTTCATATTTCTTTCTTCTTGCTGGTGGAGCCATGATGGGGTTTTGACTGTTGGACATTTGTATACTGTTCTGTATGTACGGTACTGGTGCTATACTGTATGAACAGGTGCAGATACTGGTGCTATACTGTATGAACAGGTACAGATACTGGTGCTATACTGTATGAACAGGTACAAATTCTGGTGCTGTATTGTATGAACAGGTGCAGATACTGGTGCTATACTGTATGAACAGGTGCAGATACTGGTGCTAAACTTTATAAGCAGGTACAGATACTGGTGCTGTACTGTATGTGGTACAGAGTATACAACCAGCCAATCAACCAACCATCCACCAGCCAATCAATCAACCAGCCAATCAATCAACCAGCCAATCAATCAACCAGCCAATCAATCAAACAACCAATCAATCAAACAGCCAATCAATCAGCCAATCAGAGGGTGCCTCACCTTGGAAGGTGTAAGTGAAGGGCGGAGCAAGCTGCAGCCGGTAGTCATCTTATAGGGCAGGAGAATCTGTGATAATCCACTCACCAGGAAAGAAGTGATGACGAGGTGAGGGGGCGGAGCAAGCTGCAGCCACCGGTAGTCATTTTATAGGGCAGGAGAATCTGCGATAATCCACTCACCAGGAAAGAAGTGATGAGGAGGTGAGGGGGCGGAGCAAGCTGCAGGCATCCGGGGTATGGAAAAAAGAGAGTGACGCTGTGCCCAGAAAAAGACGCCTTTTTCACCCGTCTGGCCCGCCCTTGTAGCCTATTACCTCCTTCTCTGGCTCTCGCACATGCGCGCATCTCTGATCAGAGACCATAGAGCTGGAGCCGTTACTTGGAGGACCGGACCTACCACACACTTACCTTTCACCCATCTGGCCCGTCCTTGTATCCTATTACCTCCTTCTCTGCCTCTCGCACATGCGCGCATCTCTGATCATACAAGGACCGGCCAGATGGGTGAAAGGTAAGTGTGTGGGAGGTCCGGTCCTCTAAGTAACGGCTCCAGCTCTATGGTCTCTGATCAGAGATACGCTCATGTGCGAGAGCCAGAGAAGGAGGTAATAGGCTACAAGGACGCATCTTTTTCTGGGCACAGCGCCACTCTCTTTTTTCCATACCCCGGACGCCTGCAGCTTGCTCCGCCCCCTCGCTCATCATCACTTATTTCCTGGTGAGTGGATTATCGCAGATTCTCCCGCCCTATAATACGACTACCGCGTATAAGACGACCCCCAACTTTTGAGCAGATTTTTTTGGGAAAAAAAGTCGTCTTATACGCCAGAAAATATGGTATATATTGTTTTTATTGCCATAAGAAGGGCTTTCTTTTGATACCATTATTTTGATAATAGCATGTCATTTGATATAAAAAAAATTATAAAATATGGAAAAAAAATGAAAAAAAAAAATTCTGACTTTTATTTGAAAAATCGTATACTCATCTACAAGAGACAACAAAAAACCACTGCTAAGTAGTTTCTAATATTTGTCCTGAGTTCAGAAATAGCCCATGTTTTATTATTTTGTGCTTTTTTATTCAGGTTACAGGGCCAGAACTATAAGTAGTGCAAAGCTATTTTTTTAAATTAGCGATAGGGATATTGTAACACTGATATCTGTTCTAAATCCATGAATGATTCCACCCCCCTCCCCCACATGTACATATATTTGAAAACTAGACAACTCAGGGCATTTATCTTGGGGTATTTTGACACATTTCATGTAGCCCTTTTACCTTTTGCCTTTGCCAAATTTTGCAGCAAAATATATTTTTAATTTTGTTTTCACATAGATTCCAATTTAGGTAAACATTACCTGAAAAGTAAGGTATTACCTGAGTACAGGGATACCACCCATGTATAGGTTGGTTAGGTTATTTGGGGGTAAAATGCACTTTTTGGTTTTCCACCTTGGAATTTTGACATGCAGAAAACCTGTGCCATGTCCCATTTGCAACATATTTGAAGCCAGAAAGTGTATTATACCCCACAAAACCATATATTTTTGAAAACTAGACACCCTAGGGTATTTCACATGGTTAATTTCGCTGGATTAAATCCGCTTCCTATGCTCATTGTTAATGCCCGGTGTTTTAAAGGCACTGTGCCTTTAAAACCTGCATTTCTATCTCTCCGGAGCGATCGAAATGCTGACTGGCATTTTTTTTTAGTATTGAACGATGCTTCAGTATGGAAGCATCGTTTCAATACCGTTTGAGCACTGAAAGCGGAAAAAATCTGCTTTCAGTGCTCGTTTTGACACAGGACGGACTAGGTCCGTCCTGTGTCACTAACATCTTGCCACACAGGATGGACCTAGCACGTCCAGTGTCGGCAAGGGGTTAAGGTTCAAGTGTAGACCATATTAGCTGTGAAAATACAGGAAACAGGTTGCGGTAAATTTATAAAATCTATTGACTAAATCAGAGTTGGATTGCACTTTTTCAAGATGAAGTTGCTACGTAGCTTCCTCTGGATCAATGCATTGCACTCTAAGTAAGCCAATAAATGGCATAATTTTAACTCTACAAGGTTCATGTATAATTCAACATAAATTCAAAATACCGTATTTGCTCGAATATAAGACGAGGTTTTTTTCAAAAATACCCCTCGTCTTATATTCGAGGTCGTCTTATAATCTGTCCTCAAATCGAGGTCAGATTATAAGACATGGATCCAGGTCCCCCGCAGGTGGATATGCGATGCGATACGCGCAGACATCCTCCCCTGCCCCCCGGCACGACCGCCGGGACGTCTATGATGAAGCCGGGTCCTTCCGACTTCATCATAAAAGTTCCGGCGGAAGTGCCGGGCAGCAGCGGAGGATGTCTGCGTGTATCATGCAGACATCCTCCGGCTGCCTCCACTGGCCATCAATGATATTTGGGCAGCTGGGGATGTCTGCACGATACTGCCAGACACTTCCGACTATTATGACGGACCGGCTGCCCCCACTAGCCACCAGGGAGATATGGACAGCCGGGGATGTCTGCCCCCACTAGCCACCAAGGAGGCGATGTTAGGGAGGAGGGGGGAAGACAGACAACATTGGGGGAGGGTGGGGGGGGGCAGACAACATTGGGGGGGGGGGGGGTAGGGGGGGCAGACAACAATGGAGGGATGGTGGGGGGAAGACAGACAACATTGGGGGAGGGTGGGGGAGAGAGACAGACACCGTTGGGTGTAGCATTGGGACATAAAAGGTAAATAGAAACAAGAAATGCATTTTTTTTATATCATAAGTTTTTATTAAATCTGAAAAAGCAATTTACATGTGAATATATACATGTTAAACTTTTTTCCTATAGGGTAGTCCTATATTCAGGCTTTTAGTTTTTAGTTTGGGGGGTCGTCTTATAATCAGGGTCGTCTTATATTCGAGCAAATACGGTTTTACTCTTGTTTCTCTTTAGAAATGGTTTGAAGCAACACCTCGGCCAGAAAGTCAGGTTCGACACTTAGCATCAACAAGAAAAGGTGTGTGGATATCTGTTCGTCTTGATTCTATATTACGTCTTTACCACCCAGAGACTGGACAGCTTTTGCAAGAACTGGAATTGGATCCTTTTATCCAGAAAATGCTTGGTGAGTGCATTTATGGATCATGTGATTCTACTACATTCTACATTCTACTTTTACAGATTACACTTGCATTGTGTTAAAAAAAAAAAATGCATAATGCCCAGTTTAATGAGCAGTTTGCACATATTTAACAGTTCTGTCTCATCCAACTGGCACCATTGGCTGTAATTCAAAAGTGGTTTCATGAGATTTGACCCTAGAATGTTCCAATCAATTCTATGTGAAATCTAGATATTCTGAATCAAGATATGACTGTGCTGGATATAATAAAAAAAAAAAGAAAGGAAAAGATGCAGGAAAAATTGAGAGAAGTAAAATGTATATCGGACAAAAATTAAATAACAAAAAGAAAAGAAAATGTACCAATATTTCAATGACAAGGAATATTTTAGTACTTGAATATACATTAAAAGGCAGGAAAAAAAATGCATTCATATATTTTCATAGACATATACACAGTAGTCAATACAATCAAAGTAAGCACATTTCAACAAAATGGAAAACAGGTAAGGTGCTTCTAAACTCAATTCAAAACACAAATTTAGCAAAGCTCCACTGATGTGCACACAGAAAATAAAAGACATACTTCCCCCACCCCTTTTTTTTCCTCTGAAGAATCCTTTACTGGCAAAGCACATCAGATGATTTACAGAGCTATACACATCTCAGTTATCCTAACAACAACACTGCCAAGTATGTTCTTTTTAATTCGAATATTTACAATATTTTAATGTATTTTTTATATCGTCTAAGGACTTTTTAAATTCTTTAATATCTTATACAAATACATAAATAAGCTCAATAAACATATAATACAAAATCTTAATATGAAAATTACAAGACAAGACAATGCTAACATTGGTGTGTGCTGTCTATATATACTTAAATTTGTGATCATGCAAGAGAATAAAAACAGGATTCATCAATACCTAGAGCTAAAAAGAGCCACATGGAAATCTAAATTACTATATAATTACCCTTTTATATCCTATTGACTCTATATCTAAATCTTCTTCATTCCTCGGGAGAGAGAAGTCTCAGTACCCACCAGTGCATCAAACTTAAAGGGAGATATCTCCATCTATCCCACATTAGATATTTAGCATTATCTATACAATGGTAGGATGTGATGCCTCTCTCAATTTCCAATTGATGGATCAGTTCCAAACTTATTATCTCCCACCCGATTGTTCTCTTTGACTTCCAATATCGTACAATTACGAGTATTGTTGCAGCTAAATCACTAAAGAGGAATTCATTTTATCTAACACCTCTTTTCAAATGGTCTGACTTAAATGGCACTCCCACCATATGTCTTTATAATCCCCTATAATATACTCCCTATTCCTGTCTGGAATCAGAAGATTAGTATTATGCCTCCAATAGGATCAAATGTTATTGCATGTATCCTTTAACTCCAAAATGAACTGCACTGTGGTCCAACCATGTGATGTCTTGAATTAATACTGTTTTAATTTGTTGAGTTATGCCCAAACTAATAAGAATCAGATCTATCCTTGATAATGATTGTTAAAACTTCGAGAAACATGTGAAAACAATTTCTGTTGGATGATATATACGCCAGGAATCATATAGCTGGTATTTTAACAACAATGGTCTCATCCGTCAGGCATTATTTAAAATGTTTCAATCACTTTTGGAGCTGGTCATTGCTTTTTTTATTTATCTGCGGATCCGGTACACAGTGAAATTCTCCCGACATTATTTACTGCTCCTTGTTTTACTTTTTCTATTCTGTTGAGCAATCGTGATAAAAATACAACTGGTGATAGGTTAGGAGCATATGCCTTAGCAATAGTATACATAGTGTTATTTATCTCACATACCAACAAAACATATCTTCCCTCTAGATCTATTTCTTTATATTTAACGTGGACATCTAAATCGCTAGATAAGATAATTCATAGATTTTACTAATTGTAATGATGTAAAGCCATGATTTATAAAGACACGGAGGCGAGTATTATGCATATCTCTTTCTTTATTTCCCTTCGCAGCAAAGTAGAGAATGAAATAAAAATGAACCAATCAGAACATTTATCAACTCACCTCCCTATTTATATCAGAGTCTCAGTAAACACTTCCTCTTTCTTTGTTGCTCCATCAGAGTTAAGCAGGGGCGTACCTAGAGCATTTGGCACCCCGAGTGTGGCACCCCCCCCCCCCCCCCCAAATAAAAATGCAAGAAAACACCCACAATTTTTTCAATGTTTGAAAATTGTACAATTATAGTTACCAGGAATAGTGTGCCAGTCAGATACCAGTAATATTGTGCCAGTCAGATACCAGTAATATTGTGCCAGTCAGAGCCCAGTAATAGTGTGCCACTCAGAGCCCAGTAAGTGCTCCAGTCAGAGCCCAGTAATAGTGTGCCACTCAGAGCCCAGTAATATAGTGCCACTCAGAACCCAGTAATATAGTGCCAGTCAGAGCCCAGTAATAGCGTGCCAGTCAGAGCCCAGTTATATAGTGCCACTCAGAACCCAGTAATGTGCCAGTCAGAGCCCAGTAATAGTGTGCCACTCAGAACCCAGTAATATTGTGCCAGTCAGATACCAGGAATATTGTGCCAGTCAGAGCCAGTATTATTGTTTGTGCTAGTCAGAGCCCAGTAATATAGTGCCAGTCAGTGCCCAGTAATAGTGTGCCAGTCAGTGCCCAGTAATAGTGTGCCACTCAGAGCCCAGGAATATTGTGCCAGTCAGATGCCCAGTAAGATTGTGCCAATCAGTGCCCATGAATATTATGCCAGTCAGATGCCAAGTAATTTTGTGCCAGTCAGTGCCCAGGAATATTATGCCAGTCAGATGCCCAGGAATATTGTGCCAGTCAGTGCCCAGTAATAGTGTGCCAGTCAGAGCCCAGTAATAGTGTGCCAGTCAGATACCAGGAATATTGTAACAGTCAGAGCCCAGTAATATAGTGCCAGTCAGTGCCCAGGAATATTGTGTCAGTCAGTGCCCAGTAATAGTGTGCCACTCAGAGCCCAGGAATAGTGTGCCAGTCAAATGCCCAGTAATATTGTGCCAGTCAGTGCCCATGAATATTATGCCAGTCAGATGCCAAGTAATTTTGTGCCAGTCAGTGCCCAGGAATATTGTGCCAGTCAGTGCCCAGTAATAGTGTGCCAGTCAGAGCCCAGTAATATAGTGCCAGCCAGAGCCCAGTAATATAGTGCCAGCCAGAGCCCAGTAATATTGTGCCACTCAGAGCCCAGTAATATAGTGCCAGCCAGAACCCAGTAATATAGTGCCAGCCAGAGCCCAGTAATATAGTGCCAGTCAGAGCCCAGTAATATAGTGCCAGTCAGAGCCCAGTAATATAGTGCCAGCCAGAACCCAGTAATATAGTGCCAGCCAGAGCCCAGTAAGTGTGCCAGTCAGAGCCCAGTAATAGTGTGCCACTCAGAGCCCAGTAATATAGTGCCACTCAGAACCCAGTAATATAGTGCCAGTCAGAGCCCAGTAATAGTGTGCCACTCAGAGCCCAGTAATAGCGTGCCAGTCAGAGTCCAGTTATAAAGTGCCACTCAGAACCCAGTAATGTGCCAGCCAGAGCCCAGTAATATAGTGCCAGCCAGAACCCAGTAATATAGTGCCAGCCAGAGCCCAGTAATATTGTGCCAGTCAGAACCCAGTAATATAGTGCCAGCCAGAACCCAGTAATATTATGCCAGTCAGAGCCCAGTAATATAGTGCCAGTCAGAACCCAGTAATATAGTGCCAGCCAGAGCCCAGTAATATTGTGCCAGTCAGAACCCAGTAATATAGTGCCAGCCAGAACCCAGTAATATAGTGCCAGTCAGAACCCAGTAATATAGTGCCAGTCAGAACCCAGTAATATAGTGCCAGCCAGAGCCCAGTAATATTGTGCCAGTCAGAACCCAGTAATATAGTGCCAGCCAGAACCCAGTAATATAGTGCCAGCCAGAACCCAGTAATATAGTGCCAGCCAGAGCCCAGTAATATTGTGCCAGTCAGAGCCCAGTAATATTGTGCCAGTCAGAACCCAGTAATATAGTGCCAGCCAGAGCCCAGTAATATTGTGCCAGTCAGAACCCAGTAATATAGTGCCAGCGAGAGCCCAGTAATATAGTGCCAGCCAGAACCCAGTAATATAGTGCCAGTCAGAGCCCAGTAATATAGTGCCAGTCAGAGCCCAGTAATATTGGTCCAGTCAGAACCCAGTAATATAGTGCCAGTCAGAACCCAGTAATATAGTGCCAGCCAGAACCCAGTAATATAGTGCCAGCCAGAGCCCAGTAATATAGTGCCAGCCAGAACCCAGTAATATAGCGCCAGCCAGAACCCAGTAATATAGTGCCAGTCAGAACCCAGTAATATAGTGCCAGCCAGAGCCCAGTAATATAGTGCCAGCCAGAACCCAGTAATATAGCGCCAGCCAGAGCCCAGTAATATAGTGCCAGCCCCCCCCCCCCCCTTACCAAATCGCTGCTTCTCCCGGACGGACGACTCCTCCGTGCAGTCTTCCCTCCTGCACGGAGGAGGGAAACACAGTCGCCGGATGTGACGTATCGTCACATCCGGTCGCTGTGATTTTTTTTTGATTTTTTTCACCCGGCGGCCGCATCCAGAGGATTCGGCCGCCTGAAAAAAAAAAAAGGTAAGCAGCGCGGGGGGTGCCGGCAGCACCCCCCTAGTCAGTGGCACCCGGGGCGGGCCGCCCCCCCCCGCCCCCCCCCCCTCGGGACGCCACTGGAGTTAAGTACCACATACAGTATATTTAAGGATCAAAAAGCAATATTGCTTAAGATCAAACCAAAACTTGTCAACATGGCCATATCTGAGCCGTGCCCCAGGCAAAAGGTTACCTCTTTGGGGATAATTTTGTGGTAATTGTCACAAAGTGAATTCTGACAGCCTGCCTTACTGGGGTTCTTGGAGGGGCCAGAGGGCCAAACACCTCCCTGTAGATTATGAGCCCTGGCTTATGTGCCATAACTATATATGTTAATATTGTTAGTTATTTATATTCTTTTAGTATATTGGTTTATGTGTAATGTTTAATTCTGTGAGTAGACCACTCTGAAGGGTTACAATGTGTCAGTGACTAGAATTGATAGTTTACTCCAACATCCATTGTTCTGTATTAACTGGTAAACTGATTATGTTGTGTACATTATGTTTCTTACTGTGTGTCTACTCACTGTATGGTAATTTGGTTTGCAGTCTGAAAGTCTAATGTATTCCTAGCCCCAGTTAGTTGGAGAACTATGGTTAGTTCCATCCCCCATTGTATACTAATGTCTATGATGTCGGGTTTATGTCTTTTTATAAGTCTGTGTTGTTACACAAATAAAGGAGTTGTTCTTCTTGCTGTACCTAACTGCTAGATGTCCTGTCTCTTTGGGTACAAAGAGCAAGGGTCCAGGAAAGACTTGCTGGGTGAATGCTGAGCTTTAATCGGGGGCTAAGGAGGTGATTTCACACAACAGGCAGAGGGTCTACTACGTTACAGTAATCTTTGATGAAAAATAACAGGAACAGTCCAAACAGCCAGTAGAAAAAAATGGACTCCAAATAACAGCATTAGGCCAACCACGAAGAAGACCATATCAGGACCATGTGAGGTCCAAGTCGGATGGGAATAATACTCGCTTCCGTGTCTTTATAAATCATGACTTTGTCTTTACAAATTCCTAGATTTTACTAATTATAAAGACAGAGACTCCTATTATGCAAGTTCAAAACATAGCATTGATATTAGTAGTAAAATTCACGGAAAGTAGACTCCGAGACCAATCGGCAGTAAATCCTCCAATCTACAGTCAGATAGTACTGCCTTAGAAGCCATTGCTTCTCTAACAGAGTGAGAGCCAGACACGGATACTTCCACACCAGCTTCTTTCAACACTCGCTTAACCCACTGAGCCAGAGAGGTAGTCAACACAGGTAAGTGAGGTCTGTGAAAAGACAGAAATAATACAGGAGGGGAATTAATCCTAAAAGCAGAAGTCCTGAAGGCAGGAGACAGGACATAATTTGGATCTGTGAGGAAAACAAGTATAGAAAACTGACTTAATAGAAGTCTTGGTACATCTAGTGATATCAAAAGAAACACTGTCCTGGGGGTAAAGGAACTCAAGGAAATGTCCAAAGCCCGAAGATCTGAAATTCATTTATATGAAACAAGGCAACACAAAGTAACTAACTTGACCGAGAGATTCAAAAAATCTAAGAACCACTTTAACATCCCAAAGAGTAGAGTAATGTGGTTGTGGTGGCCGAGCCAACCAAATACCCTTTAACAGACGACAAACCACAGGTTACTTACCCGCTGGGATGCCATGATATCCAGCCGATATGGCTGACCTTTACACATTGATCGTCCGGTAAGCCCTACCTTGCTCAAAAATTAACGCAAGGAATCCTAGGATTGCAGGTGCAGAAATGGGAGCTTTGTACCACGCAGCAAGTAGCCCATATATTCTAGGCATGTGTGTAAGACTAAAGTTGCTGATGGAAACGTTTTTGATGAACCAAGGTCCCAGGAGAGGTGCCATGCCAGAAGTGGAAGAGTGTCGTCCATCAGTAGAGGGTGTGGCCAACCGTAGTTTTTTTCTGGAGACCTGCAATCGCTGATGCAATCAAAGCACTAAGTACAGGTTGAAAACTGTATAGCATGTGGAGAACACACCTGTATTGGGGTTGACACAAAATCTATGTAGTAACCTAAAACCACCTGTAGGCCCAAGGGTCCGATGTCAGTGTGGCCCAAACCTGCTGGAACAGACGCAGTCTGCCTCCCACCCCTGAATGGGAAGAAAGGCAAGTTATGGTGGTATTTACCATACTGGTGTCTTGACTGATAGAAACCAAGGGGCGACCATGTTGTGGGAAGAAACCAGAGGTAGGTTTTGAGTCCTGGTAGGATGCTCTCAAGGTGTGGGATCCTCGGGACGGACCTCTGAAGTTACGGCCAACCAGACGGCTTTGTGATCTTCCGGACCCACAAAAAACCTTGGGATTGAAGACACGCTTCATGTTAGCTTGTGCTTATCGATAACCATAAAAGTGGAAGCGAAGGAGCCAAGCTCTTTCACAAAATTATCCCCAAAGAGGAAACCTTTTGCCTGGGGCCCGGCTCAGATATGGCCATGTTGACAAGTTTTGGTTTTATGTATGTGGTACTTAACTCTGATGGAGCAGCAAAGAAAGAGGAAGTGTTTACTGAGACTCCGTTATATATAAGGTGGGGAGTTGATACATGTTCGGATTGTTTTATTTTTATTTCATTATTTGCTTTGCTGCTAAGGGAAATAAAGAAAGGGATATGCAAAATAGGAGAAAAGAGAGAGAGAGAAGGAGACAAGGAGGTCCCCTTCAAATACCGGCTCCACTTCAAATAATATAAACAATGCTTCCAAAATTGTAGACCATGTGGTTAGGGGTGCTCCATCCCGCTGTTGAGACGCAATAGCAGAAGAAGAAAAGATGATGTCTGCACTCCCAATTCAAAGGTGAATAAACAATTTATTAGCAGGTAATCCAATAGTACAGAAATTTGAAGCAGCAAGGCATAGGGTGGAAATAAATTGTGTTTCGCGTGTACTCACGCTTAATCATAGGCTGAACATATTTCCGAACACGGAAATATTAATTCATTTTTTTTTTTTAAATAAATGTATGGGCTACAGTGTTTGAGGGTGGCTCATGATACTATATTTCCTTTCGCATTACAACAACAACAACAACAAAATAAAGAAGGGTATAAATACATTTACATTCACTTGTACTAAAGATTCAAAATCCAACTTATTTCAAATATTATTCTCTTTCAAAAAAACAAACAGGCCTCCTTATATTTGGCCTCAATTGGGGAGTATTGCAAAAAAGAAAAAAGAACACTCTCGAGTATGAAAATATTCAATATATAGAAACATAGAATGAGTCGTCGGATAAGAACCATTTGGTCCATCTAGTCTGCCCAATTTTCTAAATATTTTTCTTAGTCCACCAGTTCACTATCTTATATCTAGGATAGCCTTGTGCCTATGCCACACCTGCTTAAAATCCTTGACTGTGTTTACCTCTACCACTTATAAATATATGTCCAATATTATTGAGTTACTATTGAAAGTGATCAATGCATGTGACCATCACTGTATTTTTGCATGAGGCAAACAAGGCGAGTTTATCGGGCGGCCTTGTCTGCCTCGGGGGTTGGGGGGCGGCACCCAAAAAAACCACGCCCATTTAAAAATTGAAAAAACTTGGTTGCTGTCTAAAGCACTGGGAGCCGAACAGGCAGCACAGACAAACCTCCATGCCTCCTGTTCGGCTCCCCGTGCGGTAGAACAGGGAAGTGCTGACATGTCACGTGACCTGGCGCTCTGATGTCCAACACATGCCGGGTCACCTGACCTATCTGCACTCACCGCGCGGGAAGCCAAACTGGCAGGATGGTAGAACACCATATTATAAAAGGTGATTTAACCAGGGGAGAGAAAAAAAAATCATGTACGCAAAATTGTAATATAAATTGTTTCAAGTACTATCAAAGTGATGAATGCATACAATTTATACATTTTTTCAAATAAATTTAAATTAATCAAAATGTGCAAGAAATTCACTCTCCTTTATGTTGATTTTTTTACTCAAAAATCAACATGTAAATTGTTTCAAATATTACAAACAACATATAAGTTAATTCAAGTATTATTAAATTATCAATCTAACCAGTGCATGTGACACCACCCAGGGGACAACAGAGAAGATGGGAAAAAAACTCTCCTAAAAGCAGACAAATAATTTATTTCAATATTATTAAGTTCCTCTTAATGTGATAAATGCATGTGCCCTATAAGTTATTTCAAAAATCATGTCAAATGTTTCTCTCAAAGTGACCAATGCACGTGATACCACATGAGGGGGGGGGGGGGGGGTTCAAGCAAACACTAGTGGATGTATGGAATAGCCTTCCAGCAGAAGTGGTAGAGGTAAACACAGTCAAGGATTTTAAGCATGTGTGGCATAGACACAAGGCTATCCTAGCTATAAAACCGGGAACGGGGAACTAATAAAAGTACTCCCCAAAAAAATTGGGGCAGACTAGATGGACCGAATGGTTCTTATCTGCCGACACATTCTATGTTTCTATTTCAATGGTTGAAAATATTAAATTATCTATCAACGTGAGCTAAACAAAATTTCATAAATTAAATCTTTGACATTTTACTAGGTTGCTATCAAAGTGATCAATGCAAATGACCCCAACCTGGAAATGTATCTTTAAACAAAAAAAAAGAACAAAGGGAGAAAACATCCATAGATTAATAATTACCGTATTTGCTCGATTATAAGACGAGGTTTTTTTCAGAGCAAATGCTCTGAAAAATCCCCCTCGTCTTATAATCGAGGTCTCTTATAATCTGACCTCAAATTGAGGTCAGATTATAAGACATGGATCCAGGTCCCCAGCAGAGCTGCAGGGGACCTGGATCCCCCTCTCTAGCAGCAGGGGAAGTCTGCGCAACGAGCGCAGACTCCCCTGCTTCCGCCCGGCACGACCGCCGGGGCTTCTGTGAAGAAGCCGGATACTTCCGCTTTCGTCACAGAAGTCCCGGCGAGCGTGCCGGGCGGCAGCAGGGGAGGTCTGCGCTCATCGCGCAGACATCCTCTGCTGCCCCACTAGGCACCAGGGAGGATCAAGGTAAGGGGAAGGGAGGGAGGGGGGACAGAGAGACAGGGTGAGGGAGGGAGGGGGGCAGAGAGACAGGGGGAGGGGGACAGAGAGACAGGGGGAGGGAGGGAGGGGGGCAGAGACAGAGTCAAGGGGAGGGAGGGGGTTAAGAGACAGACAAGGGGAGGGAAGGGGTTAAGAGACAGACAAGGGGAGGGAAGGGGTTAGGAGACAGAGACAAGGGTAGGGAAGGGGTTAAGAGACAGACAAGGGGAGGGAAGGGGTTAAGAGACAGAGACAAGGGGAGGGAAGGGGTTAAGAGACAGACAAGGGGAGGGAAGGGGTTAAGAGACAGAGACAAGGGGAGTGAGGGGGTTAAGAGACAGGCAAGGGGAGGGGGGAGAGAGAGAAAAATGGGGGCAAGGGAAAGAGAAAGGCAGCATTGGCACATAAAAAGAAATAAAAACTAGAAATAAATTTTTTTATATCATAATTTTTTATTAAAAAAGCAATTTACATGTGAATATATACAAGTTTAACTTTTTTCCTATAGGGTAGTCTTATATTCAGGCTTTTAGTTTTTTTCCTAATAGAATATCCAAAGTTTGGGGGGTCGTCTTATAATCAGGGTCGTCTTATAATCGAGCAAATACGGTAAGTGGCTGCTGTTCTTAGGTTAATACCATTGTCTAAAAGCCAGGATTTTAACAAATCCTGTTTTTCAAAAGACAGAAGTACTGAGTTCTATGTTACCAAAATTTTACTAGGATACCCCTTTTGAAATGTTAATATTGTTGGATCAAAGAATTGTCGCAGAGTCAGAAAAATCCTTCTTTGACAGCACAATAGTGTGTAAATGTCTTGAACAACAATCATATGAGATGACGTATATGAAGTGGACTCTTGCCTTTTTGTGGGACAACCTACTGATTTCATTTAGCAACGTGCAGTCAGTAACACACTGAACCCAGGTCAAAATATCTCCATAGAACACAGGTCAAAGCAGCATGGGAGGAGAGAAGCAACATATTAGTAAACTTATTTATTCACAATAGATAAAACATAACATCTGCTTACATTTAAGTTTGCAAGCTCCCACATCAAAGTCAAATAACATTTAATTAACAGGTGAAGTGTAGTCCTTGAAGGTGGTGATCAAGGTGAGGCTGTCTCTCACTAAAATGGACCAACTATTCAGAAAATGGACTTCCGTGCATGTGCACTACGCGTTTTGCATTTCCGAGTTCTTCGCTTTGCCGTCAAGACTGTGTGCATCACTAGAATAGGAGGTCCGTTATTAGTAAGAGAAAACATGAAAACAAGTGCAAAAAATAATTTAGATATCAAGGATGGTAGTTAAGGCAGTTTTGTGTTTTTTAGCCTAAATAATTTTCTGGAACTGAGCAACTGATAGACAGACTGTGCTTGACATGTTACAGAGCAGAAGAATACTGGAAAGTGCCTGATTGTGTGGGCAATGTGCTGTGAAAAATGAGGATGCTAGTGGTTCTGTTTAGATGCTACACAGCCTCTATACAGCACATACCAATGCCCCCTTTGCTACAGTGCCCACCAAGAGCAGCCCGGCAATGCGGCATATCACCCAGTGCCACAAAACCCAACAATAGTGGGCGCCAGTAGCACAATAACCACAGTGCACAAAACGGGTCCACTGACCACAGATCAAACAGTCCTGTCCTTCCACATTACCCCTAGCAGAACCCCTTAATGCCACATACCAGTGAACAGTGGCACAATAACACACAATGCCACCTCCAACAGTGCCACAATACACATAGTGCAAGAAACTTTCCTCCCTCTAGTGTTCCCCAGTGCCACAAAACTCTGCAGTGCCACATATCCGTGCAAAAATAAAGGGATCTGTGTAAAAAGAACCTTGTGCCAATTTGTAATACTTGCGGTACCACATACACTGCAGCCTTCTGAAGCACTCCGGAATGTTTATATACAATATAAAGAACAACTGCAGACTGGCGCAAAGATAGTGGGTACCTTGACTTAAACACAAAAAACAATAGTGCAATAATGCTTGATCATGTGTAAATTAAAAAAGTTGGTGATAAATACACTCACAAACATCTGTGAGTGACAGTCATATCAGATGAGGCATGATGTTCCATAAAAACCTTTTTAATCGAATTCTGAAATAAAAAGTAACCACACATGAGCAGGACCAGAATAAACACAGAAAAAATGGCCCCCGTTAGAAGGAGAACTCACGGGCTACTGCTTCCTTTCAACACCATGTAAGTATGCAACAATCACACTTTCTTTTTTTTAAAGCCACCTGTGATCCTTTTTATCTCCCGTAGACTCCTGCAAAATATTGTGCTGTGAGATCATTGAAAACTTGCAATGATCTCACTGCAAAATGTTCTGTACATGTTTATTACAGATCCAATACTGATCTGGAAATGCTGATAGATGGTTTAGAAGCTGTTGTTGTTTTACCACTGGATACATACTAGAACTATTGATTGCTACGGTGTCCTGGGCTTCAGAAGGAGACATACACAGATTGAAATATTTTGAAATGCATGTGTTTGTGATTTCAACCAGGATGATTCTACTTCTAGAAAACTGCATTTTATAAATATCTTGATTTTATAAATAAATCACCAATTTACAAGGAGGGGTCTCTTGAATGGTACATTTTAGTATTATTTTATTATTTAGGTTATCTAGGAACTACTGTTGGTCATGTTAATTTATTTTCTATTACAGGATCCATTAACTTTTGTGTCTCCATGTCACAAGTCTCTGCACTTGCAATGTTCTGTAACCGTTTGTGGGTTGGAACAGTCCATGGTATTATTATTTCTATCCCATTTACAAGTGGTAAGTGATATACGTGTATATATAGTACGGTACAAAATATGAGTCAATGTACACAAATAATATACACATTTTTTTTTTTTGGTCAATGAAGCATGGAATTTTTTGTTTCTAAACAAAATCCATTTCTCAACCTACAGGTGCCCCTCCCCATCAGCAAAACTTTCCAAGTTGTCATTTGTAGTTAAATCAATTTTATCAGTACTCCCTTATCCTCTCATCTTCACCATTTAGTGCACTTCATGTTACCGTTGTTCATTGTTTTTAAACCCAAAAATTCCCCAAACTATATATGCAATGAATTAAAATTAATTCTAAAAAAAACCACAATTAATGAGCGTATGCTTTGAGATCTATTCATGAATTATATTCCTATATACTTTTTAAAATTATTGATTCTGTGTAATTTCCTTAACATAGACCTATGTAATTAGTTAAAATATTGGCCTAGTATTTTTCAGACAATAATGTCATTACAGTGATAGTGAAATAGCCCCATAAATCACTGATGTCCAACTGGTGGTCTTGCGAGATGAATATGGCCCTCAAGAGTGTTTTTGCCCATGCCCTATGATACCCATTTTTTTGTATTTAATATATTTTTATTGAGGTTTAAAGTTCAATACACGGATATCACCTTGTAAATTGAAACATAGTCATACATTGTACATTATAGCAGTTAGTGAAAGATCTGGAGTATCACTTGGGATAATATATCACTGTAGTATAAAAAACATAAATACATACAATAGTAAAAAAAAAAAAAAAAAAGTTGTCAAAATAAACAATCCACCATTGATACTTGTTACAGTATGACTTATACTAAGCGTGGAACTGAAGGAAAAACAATTATAGTGCGCAGACCTCTGGTGGTCATAAAACACATGGCAGTTCTATATTCTACTTCCTAAAATAAAATTCTATTGTAGATTAAGCAGGTGAAAAACCTTGTCAGGTAATTTAAGAGAGGTGCGGATATTGATGTTAAATTATTTTGACTTCTGACTATGTAATGACATTAATGTTTGCAATATATATTCAAACAAAGAAACTAAGTATGTTAGCAAAATGAGGGCAGAAACTAATAGAAAGGGATAGAAAATATGTGTGAAGGTTAGGTGAGGAATGGAATAGAACATATGAGTAGTCCAATGAGGCTCTACTGGCGGCATCAGGGGTGAGGTGTGAATAATGGGCTTACAGACACTATTCTTGGCTTAACAAAAATACTGCTGGCTCCACAATAGAGCCAGTAGAGATGGCTAATGATCCCAGTAGGCATTAGAATCAGTACTCATTGGCTATATATATCCAAACATTAAAGAGGGGGAGAGTACGTATTTAAGTTCAAGCAGGGAAGTATAAAAACGTATGTGAGCAAGTGTGGGAACTAGCAAAACAACGTTTAAGTTTGTCCAAAATCTCCAGGTCCCTCCATGTAGCCTAGGTGTATTGGAAAGAGAGGATGATTAAATGCCCAATATCTAAATTAATACCAGATATGGTATCGATTAGTGTCTGTTTAACACTTTACAGTTTGGCTCCGGCGGTTACTCAAACAAATTACAATAGGAGCCAAATGAGCATTACCTCAACAACACATTTATATATATGGTTAAATGTAACATACAATAATTATGTTTAACCACAAGGTATTATTAGAGAGCTATATTCAATAACCAAATAACAGAATATCCACACGCTTATAGGTTAAAGCATAACAAAATTTAATGATAACTCTACAACAATATCTACTACAGGTTATACAAATAAACAATGCTAAATAAATCAATCTATTAAGAGAAACAAGAATAGTTAACTCTAATAAATAGAAAATAAAGTAAAATATATGAAAGCGGATACTTAGATGTTAGTTTTGTTATTTGCAATTCCGCTTCTTCATAGAAGATCCACTTTAGTTTCCATGCAGCTGAGGGGTAAGTTACCTTATCAGTCTCCAGTCTCCCGGAGTATACATTTTTCAGAAGCATCCCTGAATAAAACAGCAATGTGGTCACCCTATGCTGTGACCCATTTACTTGAAAACAGGACTGTCCTGGGAGCCAAAAACACTCCCCCCCTTTCACAGCATTTTATTGATGTCAATTGAAATTGTACATGCACTGGATAACAGAGTTACGCTGTTCATTGCATTATCTACCTGAATATTTGTGTTCCAATATAAAGTTTGTTCTATCCACAGAAGAGCCCAGAGAAGATTCTTCCACAGAAACCATTGAAAGTGGTCCATTTTGCTCAATGGAGAAGGCACAAGTGTCTTTTCATGGTCACCGAGACACAGTCAAGTTTTTTGTATGTGTTGCAGGTAAGATGCCTGGCTTAGCCCCAGACCTCATTGACAGCACCAATTGAGGTACTAGAGACAAGTATTGATAATTTGAGTTTGAAAAAATGGAAAGAAGTGGGTATTGTTAAAATAAAGGACCTATTTAAGGAAACCGGTGTAAAATCATTTGGCCAACTACAGTCCCAATATAAAGTAGATAAGAAAGAAATATTTACCTACAATAGGACTGGGCACTAAATAAGGAATGAAGCATATAGGGATGCAGCATCCTTGGATAAACGTTTAACTCTGGATACAAGATAGGGGTTGGTAGCTAAAATATCCAAGGTCATCAAACAGAGTCTTAATATAACTAAAATGAAATTTATTAAAAAATGGGAAAGGGAAATAAATAAAGACATTCCTTATTCGGACTGGCAGACAGCCTTTGACCTGACAAGAAAATCAATACATTGTATTAATATACAAGAATCATATCTGAAACTGGTACACAGATGGTATATACTTCCAGCTAGGATACACACCTTTTCTAACACCACTTCCACTATATGCTGGAGGTGTAATGATGACTATGGATCATTCCATCATATATATTGGGATTGTGCTAAACTCTATCAATTAAAGAGGAAAGCTAATGAGGTGGTGAAGTCTATTATAGAACCAACATATGAGATTTCAGCCCAATCCTTCTTATTCCACTTACATCTGGCTAAAATGGCCAAACCTGGAAGATGGCTTACTTTTTATTTTCATGGCATTTAAATTATGTCTTGCTAGACAGTGGAAAATCACCACATGCCCATGCTGGGTGGAAATAAATTATCAGTCCTATATGGAAAGAGATTTTTATGTCAATACGAATCGTTTGAGTAGGTACTGTTAGGATCACGTACCGTGGTTATGATGTGGAGCCCAGTTGCAGGAGTAACACTCTTTCAATACACTATATACCTGGTAGGACCAAATTCCCATACAGTTCCTCAGGAATGTAGCGTTGGTATGAGTGCCCAGAAAAGGTATGATGTACTGGTACTGATGATGAGTCCCAATAGAACTGACAGGATGTCTTGGTTGTAGTACTAACTTCCGTCAATAAGAGGGGTAATAATCAGGTTCTAGATGTAGTACCGAAAAGTCACCAGTTGAGGCTGTGCAGAGTAGTCTTTGTTGCAATGCCAGATCTTGACCAGCAGGTGGCGCACTACTCCGTGTTTCAGCAGAAGACAGGCACAGCAGGCATAAACTGAAAGTGACGATCTCCGTGGGAAACAGCAACAGGATTTCTGAAGGTAAGTTTTGCTGAGACAGATACCTTTAGAGGGAGAATAGTACAGGAACAAGCCAGGGGTCGTTTGGGAGCCAGATAGTAGAATAGTCAGGGCGGAAGCCAGAAGGTCGAGGGAGCCAGAGATCAGGATAGTCAGGTAGAGAAGCCGTGGGTCAGGAAGCCAGATATCAGGGAGGTCAAAACAAGCCAGGTAATTCAGAAGGGATCAGGATACAAACGCTTAGGGTACAAACAGCACAGATAACTGAGCAAGGAGGATTTGGCGCCAGAGAAATTTAAAGGGCAGTAAGCCCGCCCCCCTATGACACCAAGGAGTAACTTCGCCTCCTCCGTTGCCGTGGTAACGGAGTGGGGTCCTTATAAACGGGTGGCCCTCATGCCCGTGTAATCATTGGATGGTGGGTAGGGGAAGTGCAGGGTGCATGCTGAAGGCCCTTCTGAGGCCTGGGGGCTGAAGAAGCACTGCAAAGAGGAGTGCCACGACGGACCTGATGCAGGCCTGAGGCAGTTACTGGTGAGGTGTGTGGCCTGAGGGAATATTTATTATGACAGGTACTATGACATCTGGTGCCCCTGGACATTGAAAGAAAATTAAATAGCTAACATATAATAGAACCTTTCCTTGCAATCAGAAATTATTTTCTTCTAAGTAATGAGAAGTAGTGAAGGAGGATGAATGAGTGTATGTTAGCTGATCCTATGGAATGTTATTTTAAGACACAAAATGTACGAATTAATAATGTTAATTTTGTACAAAAATTTGCAATAAAAAAAAAAAGAAATGCCTGGCTTAAATATACAGGGTGATTATCCCGTATCCAGAAAAATGTAATCCAAAATGATTTGTTATCCAACAGATTATTAGGATGTTGCCATAGGTTGCAATGCTTGTCAGAATGCAAGCACACAGCAATGTACTCAGTGTCCAGCCCCCTTAAGTTGTGATATAGCCTTTCCATCCATGCTCAGATTCCCCCATGTCCATAAAGGGTAATACATTGGCACGTGTGCAGTCCTGATTGTCCAATGGCAGGTTCCCAACAATGCCTCATCTTACAACTACATCACAGTAAAGGTGATTGATTTGCTCTATACAGAGCATTTTATACTACTGGATTTCATGAGTGCTGACTATAATTTGTCTTATTAATGAAAATGAACCGTTAATCAAAATTATCTGTTATCCAAAATACATCTGGTCCCAGGCATTTTACAAGGGATACTCAACCTTTATCTCAAATATGTTTACTTGATTGATTGTTATTTTTTGTTATCATTATTTCATTACATTTCTGTATTCCTTCCTAAATGTTGCTAAAACTAAGAAAACTATATCTTCTTTAAGGTTGCATCAATACGTCCTTGCCAGGAGAAGGCTGTGAAAACACAGGGAATTGTAATATGCTGGTGATGAGTGGAGGGGAAGGATACATTAACTTCAGAATAGGTATGTTATTAACTGGTACCTGCAAATTTTAAAACCACCTAAACTGTTGATATGTATTTGGTTTGTTTAGTTTAAGCTTTAAACTTACAGTACTCTAATACAACAATCTAAAATTATTTGTGTTGTACTTTGTCTTAGAAGAAATACACATGGATAAGTAGAGGAAAACTACATTTGTTTGTTATAGAAACATGGAATGTGTCGGCAGATAAGAACCATTCAGCCCATCTAGTCTGCCCAATTTTCTAAATACTTCTATTAGTCCCTGGCCCCTGTCTAATATCTAGCATAGCCTTGTGCCTATCTTACACATGCTTAAACTCCATCACTGTGTTTACCTCTACCACTTCTGCTGGAAGGTAATTCCATACATCCACTACCCTCTCAGCAAAGTAAAACTTCCTGATATTACTTATAGAAAAAAATATGTCCTGGGGATGTTACTTTGCCAAATGTAATGTAAATAATTTTATCTACCTGAGTTGACCCTATCAGGGATCGAACCTGCAACCTTGAGGGTGTACAGATTCTGTAGATGGTACATTAGCCGACTGAGCTAGCTCACAAACACAATAAGCCAATAATATTGTGCTACTAGCTTCAGTGCCATGCTCTAATTACCAATGCACAGGCATGTGTACATTAAAATCAATAGAGATTAACAACTCTCGCCATAGTTTAAGTAATACCATCAACATGGGACGATAATTAAAGAGTATTAGGTATACTGATAGAATGATATGTGCCAAAATGGGTGCAGATCTGCAAAAACCTTCACTTTTTTGGGTACCCAATATTGTCGATTTCAAGACATAATCGGCTGTCCGATCCATTTGGAAGCATTTGGATTGGAGCAACATCAGCATGAAAAGCAGATAAGGTGTAATGGTGTAATGTTTTTATTGACCCCTTGGCTGAGGGAACATATTATTGGGCAAACTAACTTTTTTTTCCTTAACACTGAGAGAGGACAAGGTTATTGTGAATTGAAGCCTCGGCTCTCTCTAACACGGTTTTTTAGTCATCCTTGTGTCTGTTATTAAATCTTTATTGAAAAACATTAAAAATAGTACTATCTGGCTATACTTTCTTATTATTATTCTGGCCAGCCTACAGCAGAAATAGACTTTTGCTTATATTCTCTGGCAATACTTTCTTATTATTGTTCTGGCTAGCCTACGGCAGAAATAGCCTATTACTTATCCTCACTTTCCTTCCGAGTGGCTTAACGACAATGCAGACACGACATGAGTATAGGTTTAGTGACCTTTGATACCAAACCAGTTTGAAGTGTTGCCTCCAATTGCGTTTAGATTAAGTATTTCAGCGTTTTGAGGAGGTTTAGTGTTAAAGAAAGGACATACATGACAAAACAAGACTCACATTATGGAACGATGACTCACAGAATTCAATATAGGGTATTTCTATTCTATTTCTTTACTCTTCTCTTTTTCTTTCCCCTTTCATCTCTGCTTTCCCTTTTTTTTTTCTCTTTTTTTTTTTTCTTTTTCTTCTCCCTTCCCCTTTCTTTCTTTTCCTTTCTTTCTTTTTCCCCTTTCTTCCCTCTTCTTCACCGTCTTTCTTCCCCGTCTTTCTTCCTCTCCCTATCCCCACGCTTTTTCTTCTCTCTTCCCCCTATTCGGCTCCCTTCTACCCCTTTCGATTCCCTTCTTTCTCTGTGCTTCTTTCTCTTAGTCACTCTCCTATCTGATTTCTTCATTAGGGTTTGAGGGTTTCCTTTGCGATCTTCATCCATTTATTCCACATTTGATATTTTCGATTGTTAACACAGAGTTGGCTGTGGCATATTTTAATGGGCAAACTGGCCGTGGCATATTTTAATGGGCAAACTTTGGTATAATTAATGGACAAACTGTCTGTTGCGTATGTTAATTGCAAAGTGACTGTGCCAAGTAAATTGGGGCCTGAAGTGGCTTATTTTAAGTGGCAAAGTGAAGCTGTGGCATGTTCTGTGGGGCAAAATAACATGTATTCTGGGACATGGGGATAACGCAGATTGCGTGATTGGGGGGCATATCAAGGAGCTGGTGAATGGGACGACAGTGCAATTAGGGAGAGGTGAAATCGGTCCCTGCAACTTTCTTCAGGTTTCAACTCTGACAGACGAGAAACGCTTGCCTGGCTCTCTCCTGTAGGAGCCGAAGCTTGGCGGTTTGGCTGCAGTTCTCTATGGGACAACACAGAGCTCCGGTTTAGCAGTGGAGGTGGTGAGAGCAGGCAGACAAACTCTGTGGCTGGAATTTTCCTCCTGTGGTGGCAGCATCAAGTATATACTAGCTGTATACAAGCCTGCCAGATTTAATTTATACACCTTCCGGACACAAACCCTGTCACCATCACTGATCAGATAAGTAGCAATAGCACTCAACATAATGCTACATGCTTACTTGCCTTATTTCCTAGTTCCAACTCCCTTGGACCTACTAAATAATGTTTGCTACTCTTACTAAAGCTGCTAATATGTGAACTAACAGATTGTTACTTACTAAATGCTCCACATACTAACTAAGATTTTAACTAAAGGCTTCATGCTATTAATCTAGAAAGTCAAGTCGAGCTGAGTGGCTCTATACAAGGAAGTAGAGTGTGGATATAGAGAGCTGTATACTCTTGAGAAGAGGAGATTGGAGTTTGGAAACATTTTGAAACTGCTACTTGTTAACTTCTTGCTGCTTATTTCTCCTTGTACAAAAGTTGTATTTGTATGTAAACAAAAGAAGTGGCTTGTGAACAGAGGGAAATACAATGGCGCCAAAAGGACATAAAGATGACAAATCTGATAAAGAGGAAAAGGGAGATAAACAGAATAGTAAACTTGCCAAACCCCAGCCCATTAGCTATTTCTATTCACCCAAAAGCCAATTAAATAGCTCAGTCTCATTTGCAAGTTCTCTCTGCCAGATCAAGTAGGTTATATTATACAACCCACCCTCATGACTACATTATATTCTTGATACATAAAAAATATGAACAATTATGGACAAAAATCTGTAAAGAGGAAATTTCACACTTACAATCTACCCTTATGTCTCAATCTAAACCAATTGCCTTAAGACACTTGAGTCTGAAAGACCTTCATGCATCAAATGATAATGCGAACTTGAACATAAAAAAACTGGAACTGAAAGTGGCAGACCTGGAAGATGGGTCACGCAGGCAAATCCTTAAGATTTATGGGATTCCAGAAGAGGTGACAGACCTAGATACTTATATAATAGAGCTACTATCGGTATAAATAGATCCAAAAATGCTGGGCCCTACCCCCAATTGATCGAGCTCACAGGCTAACAAAACCTTGGGATCTTGTACTAATATCAAATATCCCCAGAGACGTGATTACTTGCTTTAACAGCTTTCGCATACAAGATGTTGGTTAAAGAAATGAGGGGGAAAAATGGATAAAGTTGGGACATTTGCTGAATTAACAACATCTACAGATCTGTCCTTAACAACACAGACATGCATAAAAAAAAATCTAATTCTACTACGTCTCCAAAAAATAACATACCATATTTCTGGGGCTTTCCAACCAAACTAAGGACAGACACTTTGAAACATTTTTGGTCATTCTGGACAATGGCTGTCAAAGTTTGTGGTAGTAATTTTTTGGTGTTTTTTTTTTTCACATAAATTGTACTTCAGATATGAATTCACGGATTTTGGTATATGTCACTGCCACACAACACCCCAATATGTGTTCAGCAACATCTCCTGAGTACAGGGATACCACCCATGCATAGGTGTGCCAGCTTGTTTGGGGGTTAAAAGGCCACATTTGAGAGGTGCACTTTTTGATTTTCCAACTTGGAACCCCTAAAAATGCACAGACAAGAAAGAATGTGCTGCTGTGCAGTGATTAATGGCAGGGAAGCGCATGATGCACTATACAAAGGGTATGGCTTTTATAAAAGTCCTTGGGTCTCACAATTTTGTAACATATTTAATTCAATTTCTTACAATTATAAACTTACATTATACAGATCTGTATATCTCCCTCACTAAAACTCAAGTGAGGAGAGGGAGGCAGATCCAGATTGGTCAGATCAATATTTACCAATATTGATCTGACCAGGCGAATGGTGATGCTCATCTGATCAATCGCCAAACCGCCTTTGCCACAGTTACTGATAGCTATACATGCGCACAGATGTATAGGGGTATAATTAACCCCTAGCGGGTGTAAGAAAAAAAATGCTTCTTAAGAGACCTAACCCCTAAAAAAAATGCACAGACAGCAAAAAATGTGCTGCTGTGTAAGAACACTGCATACACAGCGATCAATGCATCAATTAAACACTGGGAATGGCTTTTATAAAAGCCCCCCTTTTTTTTATTATGAAATTACAAATTTTACAGAAAAAATATCATTGTATATACAAACAATACTTCGTTTAAATAGGAAATAAAAGTTCCAATTTTATAAAAGCCCTTGGATCTCACAATTTTGCTAAATGTATTATAATTAAAGACTTACATTATACAGCTCTGTCTCTCACCTTCACTTAAACTCAAGTGAGAAAAGGGAGGCAGATCTGTTTACAAATATTGTTCAGACCAGACGAATGGTGACCCTCATCTGAGCCACTACCAAACCGCCTTTTCCACTTATCTGCTGTTACTGATCGCTATACATGTGCTCAGACAGCTTAAAAAAATGTTTATGTTAAACATAATCCCCTAGCGGGTATAATTATTCCCTAGTGGGTGTAACAAAAAATATTTTTAAAAATGCAGATAGCAATTACAGTAAAAAATTAACCCCTAAAAAATGCACATACAGCAAAAAATGTGCAGTTGTGTAAGATCACTGCGTACACAGTGATCTATGGCAGGGAAAGTGTTAAACACTTTAAATGGCTTTTATAAAAGCTCTTGGTTGTAAACGTTTTATTAAATATTTAAGTTATTACTATTAACCCCTTAAGGACAGAGCCTTTGAAACATTTTTGTCCTTTCTGGACAATGGCTATTTTAACATTTCTGTGCTGTTTGTGTTTAGCAGTAATTTTCTTCTTTGTCATTTGCTGTACCCACACATATTATATATTGTTTTTATCGGGACAAGAAGGGCTTTCTATGGATGCCATCTTTTTGATCATATCTTATCATATTATTAAAAAAAATAATAAAATATGGTAAAAAAAAAACAACAACTTCTCCTCATCGACAATAGCGAACGAAAAAACATGCTAAATAGATTCTACTATTTCTCCTGAGTACAGGGATACCACCCATGCATAGGTTTGTTGGGTTGTTTGGGGGCTAAAATGCCAAATTTGTGAGGTGCAGTTTTTTGTTTTCCAACTTGAAATTTTTACATGCAGACAGCCTGCACCCATGTCCCATTTGGGACATATTTGAAGCCAGCTAGTGTATTTTACCCCATCAACCCATATATATTTTAAAAGAAGACACCTTAGGCTATCTCAAATGGTGGTATTTTAACACTTTCCATGCACTAATTCTACCACCAGCCTTTGTCAAACTTTGTGGTAGTAATTTTTTTTGTGGGTTTTTTTCACAAACCTTGTACTTCAGACATGAATTCACAGATTTTGGTATGTGTCACTGCCAAATAACACCCCAATAAGTGTTCAGCAACATCTCTTGAGTACAGGGATACCACCCATGCATAGGTTTGTTGGGTTGTTTGGGGGCTAAAATGCCAAATTTGTGAGGTGCAGTTTTTTGTTTTCCAACTTGAAATTTTTACATGCAGACAGCCTGCACCCATGTCCCATTTGGGACATATTTGAAACCAGCTAGTGTATTTTACACCATCAACCCATATATTTTTTAAAAGTAGACACTTTAGGCTATTTCAAATGGTGGTATTTTAACACTTTCCATGCACTAATTCTACCACCAGCCTTTGTCAAAGTTTGTGGTAGTAATTTTTTTGTGTTTTTTTTTCACAAATATTGTATTTTAGACATAAATTCACAGATTTTGGTATGTGTCACTGCCAAACAATAACCCAATATGTGTTCAACAACATATCCTGAGTACAGGGATACCACCCATGCATAGGTTTGTTGGGTTGTTTGGGAGCTAAAGGGCCACATTGTGAAGGTGCGCATTTTCAACTTGGAATATTGACGTGTAGTCAGCCTGAGCCCATCTTTCATTTGGGACTTTTATTTAAAGTAGGACAGTGTATTTTACCCCAAAAAGTATATATTTTGTAAAAGTAGACACCCTAGGCTATTTTAAATGGTGTTATTTTAACACTTTCCATGCACCAATTCTACCACCAGCCTTTGTCAAAGTTTGTGATAGTCATTTTATTGTGTATTTTTTCCCACATACATTGCACTTTAGACACAAATTTCGGTATGAAAAACATATTTCGGTATGTGTCACTGACAAACAATACCACAATATATGTTCAGCAACATCTCCCGAGCACAGGGATACCACCCATGCATAGCTTTGTCAGCTTTGTTAGGGGTTGAAAGGCTATATTTGAGAGGTGCGCTTTTTGATTTTCAAACTTGGAATTTGAACATGTAGAGCAAGGAAGGGGTTAATAGCTCTTATAATAGCCTTTGTAGTACAGTACAACAAAATTAACCCCTAAAAATGCACAGACAAGAAAAAATGTTCTGCTGTGCAGTGATCAGTGGCAGGGAAGGGGTTAATACACTACACTATACAAAGGGTATGGCTTTTATAAAAGCCCTTGGGACTCACAATTTATTAACATTTTATTTAATTTATTACAATTAAAAAATTATGTTATACAGATCTGTCTCTTTCCCTCACTAAAACTCAAGTGAGGAGAGGGAGGCAGATCCATATGGGTCAGAACAATATTTACGAACCAGACGAATGGTGATGCTCATCTGAGAAATCACCAAACCACCTTTGCCACTGATCGGCTGTTACTGATCGCTATACACGTGTTCAGACAGCTTCAAAAGGAATACACGTAATCCCCTAGTGGGTATAATTAACCCCTAGCGAGTCTGACAAAAAAAATGCTGATAGCAAAAAAAAATCCTTCTGCGACTATATTGCTCCATATGCGCTGCTTAGGCAGTGACCATATGCACTGCTTAGGCAGTGACCATATGTGCTGCTTAGGAAGTGATATACGGCAAGGAAGGGGATAATAGCTCTTAAAAGAGCCTTTGATATACTGTAAACTTACATTATACAGCTCTGTCTCCCTCCCTCACTAAAACTCAAGTGAGAGGGAGGCAGATCTACACGGGTCAGATCAAATATTTACACATATTGATCTAACCAGACGAATGGTGATGCTCATCTGAGCAAACGCCAACCCGCCATTGTCACTTATCAGCTGTTACTGATCGCTATACATGCGCTCAGACAGCTAAAAAAATTTTTTTACGTTAAACGTAGTCCCCTAGCGGGTATAATTAAAATGCTTCTGCAGCAAGATTGCTGCATTTGCGTCAGATCGCTGATTAGGCAGTGATCTACGGAAAGAAAGGGGTTAATCTCTCTTAAAAGAGGTTTTTTTATACTGCAATGAATTACAGTAAAAAAAATTAACCCCTAAAAAATGCACAGACAGCAAAAAATGTGCTGCTGTGTATGATCACTGCGTACACAGCGATCAATGGCAGGGAAGGGGTTAAATGGCTTTTATAAAAGCCCTTGGTGTTTAAAATTTTATTAAATATTTTTTTCATTATGTTATTTTATTTTTTACTTTATCTGATCTGTCTCTCTCCCTTACTAAAAGTAGTAAAGTGAGGGAGGCAGATCAATACTTGTCAAAGGCAATATTTAGTAATATTGCCTTTGACAGTATGGTAAGTGCTCATCAGAGCACTTACCATACATGCCTGCACACAGATCACATAGATCTGTTGTGCCGGCATCGATTGGCTCCCCCTAGAGCATCGGAAGTGAAATACTTTCACTTCCGATGCTCTTGCCATTAGAAGGGAAGCGCTGCCTGTACAGGCAGCGTTCCCTTCTACTGAGCCGATGGGGTCGCTCAGGAGAGCGACCACCATCGGTTCTGGGGCAGCCTGGAGGTGTTGTTAAGTGGCTGCTGGCGAGGCACTTTAACAACACCGCAGATGCTTAGGAAGCGAACGATCGTTCGCTTTCTAAGCACATGTGTGCAGCGGGCGCAGCCATTTTTAAATGGCTGCTACGATCACTCCGTGGAGTGATCGTAGCGTGCCCCTGCACATTTGGGGGGTGTTGCACAATGCCTCTACCTACCTAGAGGCATTGTAGCAACACCGTTAGAGTAAAGAAAGCGACCGCTGGTCGCTTTCTTTACTCCATTTAGTGCATGACGTGCCAGGCATGTCAGCTGTCCGCAAGTCCAAGATTTGCCGTGACGTGCCTGGCACGTCATCTGTCGTTAAGGGGTTAATTTTGACTTCATCTAATCTGTCTCTCTCCCTCACTAAAACTATCCACACTTGTCACAGGCAATATTTGTAAATATGTATGGTAAGAGCTAATCTGAGCTCTCACCATACTTGCCGGCACACAGATCACACGTATATGATGTGCCAGCATAGAGATACGCCCCCTAGAGCAACAGAAGTGATTTTTTTCACTTCTGTTGCTCTTGCCAGTAGAAGGGAAGTGCCACCTATACGGGCAGCTCTCCCTTCTAGCTGGCTGGTGTGGTCACTCCGGAGAGCGACCACCAATGGATCTTTTAGTGTTTCTAAGTGCCTCGCTAGCGAAGCACTTTAACCACACGATCAGTGCATTGTAGCAACACTGATAGATTAAAGAAAGCGACCTTCCGTCGCTTTCTTTGCTCTTTTTAGTGCATGACGTGTGTCACTAAGGACACATTTTTGCGTGACGTTCCTGGCATGTCACAT
Source organism: Pelodytes ibericus (assembly GCA_036172795.1). Classification (NCBI taxonomy): domain Eukaryota; kingdom Metazoa; phylum Chordata; class Amphibia; order Anura; family Pelodytidae; genus Pelodytes; species Pelodytes ibericus. The sequence continues at coordinate 44,962,165 of CM069866.1, read as the reverse complement.
GTTGGAGAGGGGTTAATGAAAAAACGTACATTTGTCTGGACCCAACCCAAGCTAGAGAAAGGTTGATTACCTGGGGATTGTTAAAGCTCTAAGAGAACCGCTAATTTAAGATAGGGGACTGAGGACTCTTGGAGAGATAAACTGGCTTGTTTGTGCTCCCAAAATGTTTTGCCAGGAGAGACTAACTCAGTAACAGATTTCAAATGCAGGTAAAAGTCTCTTTAAAGTGCCCCGTATCTTGTAGCAGCCAGGTCTCCTCACAACGTGTTTCACCTACTACATAGAAACATAGAATGTGTCGGCAGATAAGAACCATTCGGTCCATCTAGTCTGCCCAATTTTTTTTAAATACTTTTATTAGTCCCCCGTTCCCGGTCTTATAGCTAGGATAGCCTTGTGTCTATCCCATGCATGCTTAAAATCCTTGACTGTGTTTACCTCTACCACTTCTGCTGGCAGGCTATTCCATACATCCACTACCCTCTCAGTAAAGTAATGCTTCCTGATATTACTTTTATATTGTTGCCCCTCTAATTTAAGACTATGCCCTCTAGTTGTGGTAGTTTTTCTTCTTTTAAATATACTCTTTTCCTTTACTGCGTTGATTCCCTTTATGTATTTAAATGTTTCTATAATATCCCCCCGTTATGTCTTTCCTCCAAGCTATACATGTTAAGATGCTTTAACCTTTCCTGGTAAGTTTTATCCTTCAACCCATGAACCAGTTTAGTAGCCCTTCTCTGAACTCTCTCCAAAGTATCAATATCCTTCTGGAGATACGGTCTCCAGTACTGCGTACAATACTCCAAGTGAGGTCTCACCAGTGCTCTGTACAATGGCATGAGCACTTCCCTCTTCCTACTGCTAATACCTCTCCCTATGCAACCAAGCATTCTGCTAGCACTTTTATGAAGAACTAAAGAACATTCAAATATAAACCAGAAATTAATGAAAACACCATTAGAAGTTTACATAAATTAAAATGGAAATTCAATTAGAAAGGAAATAGTTAATAAAATCATGACCGACAAATTATTGAAAAACACATCTAAAACACATCTAATAGATCAGGATAAAACCTACTTGATGCCTAAAGAAAATGGTAAAAAAAAATTAACGAATACTATGGTCAGCTGTACAACCTATATCCTCAACCTGAAATAGCAGATATAGCCCAACATTTTAAAAACACTCAAATCCCTAAAATTTCTGATGCCCATATAGAGACCCTAAATGCTCCAATTACACAGGAGGAAATAAAAAAAATCTATAGATGACCTGGAGAATCAAAAAACTCCAGGGCCAGATGTTTTTGGAAACTCCTTCTTTAAAGCATTCAAAAGCCAGTAATTTTTTAACAAAGTTGTAAGAGCAGGGAACTTTCCATCAGAAATGCTTAGGGCAAATGTATTACATATTTGAAAGCGCAATAAAAATCTTGCAGAGGTAAAAAATTATAGACCGATATCACTTATACATGTGGATATCAAGCTCTTCTCCACAATTCTAGCATCCAGATTTTAAAAAATTCCTGGCTCTAATTATTCACCCTGACCAGATTGGGTTCATTCTTAAAAGATCCTCAACTCATAATATAAGAAGACTAATAAACATTCTGGATGATGCTTCCAGGAAAAATAACCCACTGCTGACCCGGTCAGTTGATGCAAAATAAGTGTTCGACAGGGTCATCTGGAATTTTATCATTCAAACCCTTGAAGCATTTGGTATTACAGGATGGGCTCTTGCAAAGGACAGATAAAGGAGGTTTGAGTTTCCCAGATATTTAAAAGATATACCAAACTACTATACTGTGCCACATACATGCAATGCAAGTAGAGGAAAATAAAGAAGAAGGCATACTATTGAGTCAGCAGCCTGTGAACTCATAGATTTAAACAACTTGATCTGGCAAGTACATAATAAAACAATCAAATCCCCAACTTTAGTTCACACGCAGATCATCCCAGAATAGGGCAGATCATCCCAGAATTTGGGTCCTTTACGACCAAAGCACCATCTGGCGTCTGTGTCTTCCTGGCTGCCGATCATGAAGTGATCGGAGCCAGGAACACGCAAGCGGGAACCCGATCAGGGTCTCAATAGACCCTGTCACGAAGTAAATTCTGACAGCCTGCCTGACTAGCGTTCTTGGAGGGGCCAGAGGGCCAAACACCTCCCTGTAGATTATGGGCCCTGGCTTATGTGCCATAACTATATACGTTAATATTGTTATTTATATTCTGTTAGTATATTGGTTTATGTGTAATGTTTAATTCTGTGAGTAGAACACTCTGAAGGGTTATAATGTGTCAGTGACTAGAATTGATAGTTTACTCCAACATCCATTTTTCTGTATTAACTGAATTAACTGGTAACCTGTGATTATGTTGTGTACATTATGTGTCTTACTTTGTGTCTACTCACTCTATGTTAATTCCTATTTGGTGTATAGTCTGAAAGTCTAATGTATTCCTAGCCCCAGTTATTTGGAGAACCATGTTTAGTTCCATCCCCCCATTGTATACTAATGTCTGTGATGTCATGTTTATGTCTTTTTATAAGTCTGTGTTGTTTCACAAATAAAGGAGTTGTAATTCTTGCTGACTGCTAGATGTCCTGTCTATTTGGGTACAAAGAGCAAGGGTCCAGGAAAGACTTGCAGGTTGAATGTGGAGCTGTAATCGGGGCTAAGGAGGTGATTTCCTACAACGAACAGAGGGTCTACTACGTTTGGTAGAAGGTCCGTTACAGACCCTGTCGGTCCCTGCCACATCCCACAATACGGAAGCGTGCCCGAACCCGGATGTTCAGGCATGCCGTGATGCCGGAGATGTAGCAAACGCTCTCTTTTAGCGTTTGTTACATTTCCTAAGTCAGACTGAGGCCATTCAAAATGACCTCATCTGACACTGGGGATCCCGCTGCAAGTCCCTGCATCGGGATCCTCAGCATAACTCATCGTGGGGAGCCGCGATGATCTGTTACATGCGTCCTGCGTTTGCTACATCTCCGGCATCACGGCATTCCTGAACATCCGGGTCTATGCTGCCCTGCAGGTTTTTACGGTAAAATGGATCCGACGCTCACTTTGAGCGTCAACTTTATTTTCTGTGTCAGAGTGAGGCCACACCTGACAGTGGGGACTCCGCTGCAAGTCCCTGCAGCGGGGTCCACACTCAGCTCATCGCGGGGGGCCACAATGAGCTGTTTAATGTAGGAGATTCCATGCCGTCCTACTAGCCTCTAGGCACTTAAAAGTAGGACGGCATGGAACGTCCTACAAGCGGGAAGGGTTTAAGGAACAATTTGCTCTACCAGACAAGGAGATATATAAATATCTGAGGATCAAAAGCTTTATAAAGGAGCACCAGATTAGAGATAACAACATTCTTTTTTTTATTATATACATCTTGTTTTTTTCATACTTATACACAATAGATCTATTTTGTCTTTTCTTTTAAATTATCGAAAAACACCAAAGTTTTTTTACATAGATCATAGACAAATTACAAACATTTTACATTGTAGGCACTTTCTTTTCTTATTCTTTCCTTTTCTTCTCCTCCTTTCTCTCTCCCTTCTTTCCTTCCCTTAGCCTTTCACAGATCTTTGCCGACATGACTAACAATATAACATTACGGCTTGTTACTCACAAAAACCATAAACAAACAACAATAACAGCCACAGCGATTAGGGGGTAGCGGAGATGTGGGGTCAGCTCTTATCTAGAGATCCAGAGACGACTGGTACAGTTGAACTATTAGATTATTAGATTATTACAGTGGAACTCTCTTTCCTTTTATGGGGATGATTCAGCGGGATACAAAGCAATCCATGGGGCCCATCTTTGTCCGAATCTAATGTTACCACTCACATTTATTACACTTCCTTTTTCATGTTATATTGGTATGTAATTTGGTTAATCACTTGCTCCCAGGCAATATCTCTTTTTTTGGTTCCAATTTATCGAAATTACCATCTTTGTGGCAATTAAAATGTGTATGTGTAATCATATACTTTGTATTAAAGTTTATATTTTTTTCTTGAATATGGAAAAGAGTAAACTACATTGATGTCTCGATGGGGACTTTAGTTTTTTTTTTTTTTTATCTCACTAATGGCTCTTTGCCATAAGTTTTCCAACCCTAGGCAGTCCCACCATATATGTTTATGCAAGCCTGTCTCTAGATTGCATCTCCAACAAGTTGGTGAATTAGTTGTATTTAGTTTATTCATTATTAGGGGGACCAGATGCCATCTGTAGATGACTTTATAATGCAGTTCAATGATTGTAAGATTTTTTTATTGCTCTTCTGACCTCTTTAATTGATGAATACCACTGTTTGTCTATTATTAATTTCCCCAGATCTCTTTCCCAGGCTGTGCAGGCCTTCGCTTTTATATATGTTTCATTCATAACCAGCATATTATATACTCTAGGTATGATTTTTTTTTCTCTACTCTCTGAGTCGAACAGGAGCGCAATCTCTCTTTCTATTCCCTGTGCGTTTTTATCTAAAATCCTGGTGTTGTTTAAAAAAAAAGATGTATTCTTAAAAATGAAAAAATGTGTCTTTCCGGGATATTTAATTCTGCCTGTAATTGATGAAATGGTTTTATAGAGCCATTTTGTATTAGGTCAGATATGGATATATTTTCTGTAGACCCCCATTTTTTTAAGTCCATATCGCCTATAATTTCTTGTAGGGAATCTAGTGTGGTTTGCGTCGGTATCTTATTATATAGTTTATTATATTTTATTATTTTTTTCCATTGATTTAATAGAGATTCCACATAGTAAGCTTTTATTATGGGGAGTAGTCCAAATAATTACTGACATATTTCCACAACCCGTCAGGTCAGCCTCTATTGTATACCAGGGTTCTAGGACTTCTTTTTTTTCTTGCCATTTATTAATATGATAAAGTCTACTTGATTCATAGTATTTAATAAGGTTTGGGACCCTCATTCCGCCTTCTTTAGTATGTTTCATAATCTGTATCTTATTAATTCGGGGTTTCTTCCCGGTCCATATATAGGCGTGAAATAACCTTTGAACTCTTTGTCGTTTAACTTGAAATTGGTAAATGGAAGCATTCTAAAAAGGTATATCCAGCGATATTTCAGCACATTTAATCTCCCGATCCAGGATATTTCTAAATTACGCCATTTTTTTGTTAATTTATTTGCTGTGTCATTTTATAGTAAGTCATAGTTTATCTTAATCATTTTGGGTATCTGCGATGAAATATTAATTCCAAGGAAGCCAAACCCCTCAGTTGTCAAGTCAAAAGGATATTGTTGTGTTTAGTTTTTTTCTAGTCATTTCATCTATATTTATCATTAGTAGATAAGATTTATTAATATTTAATTTATAGTTTGCAACCATGGAATAAGACTCTATTTCATCTGAGAAATTCCTTAAGGAGTTCTCAGGTTCAGTAATTGTTGGGATTATGTCATCAGCATAAAGACATAGCTTATATTCTATTTTCCCTATTTTCATTCCTTTAATATTTACATTTTGTCTTATCCTGTGTGCGAGAGGCTCCAAGGTCAGTATATATAATAGGGGGGCCAGTGGGCAACCCTGCCTAGTACCATTACTAACCTTGAACCATTCGGACACTACACCTGGTCCCCCGGTTTTTGCCGTAGGGACCGTGTATAGTGCCCCCACTGCCTTTTTTATCTTTCCCCTATAACCAAATTTCTCCAATACCCGTTCCATAAATCCCCAGTTGACCCTGTCAAACGCTTTCTCAGCATCGAGAGACAGGGTGAGCTGGGGGTCCCACTTCTACTGGCATATTTAACCAGGCTGATCAATCATCGGCTGTTCTTAATATGGCGATTTTTTACAACACCTATCTGGTCCCTGTGGATTAAACTAGGAATAACCTGTTTAAAACGATTAGCTAAAAGAGCAGAGTATATTTTTAGATCACTGTTAATTAATGAAATTGGTCTATAGTTAGATGTGTCTGATTCGTCTTTTCCTGGTTTGGGGATGGGGGAGATTGTCCCTTGCAGCATTTCACTCGGCAGCAATCCTTCCATCCTGATTTTATTATACATTTGTGCTAAATGACTCATTGGTGTGTTGCTAAATGTCATATAGAAAAGGTTGTTATATCCATCAGGGCCAGGTACCTTGTTTTTTTTCAGTCGTAGTATTACTTCCATTACCTCCTGAGTGGTAATAGGTAAGTTAAGGGCTTCCAGTCGTTCCTCCGTCAGTGTGGGAAGATCACGTTTACTTAAATATCGATCAGCCTGGTTGCCCATTGTTTTCTGAACTGGCAGGTTGTATAGCCCTGAATAATATTAATTAAAAGCCTTGCTGATTTGTTCTGGAAAAATGTTTGTGCTTCCCTTTACTATAATCTTATTTATTCTTGTATTTGCTTTTTGATTTTTCAATTTATTTGAGAGTATCTTTTCAGCTCTATTTCCTTTTTGGTACAATATTTGTTTTCATCTTTGAAGTGTGTTGTTTGCTTTAGTTAAGACCTGGGAGTTTTTTTTTTTTTTTCCACTGACAAGATTTGTGATGTTATTTCTTGTGAGGGGGATAGCTTATTACAGGGGTGTCCAAGTTTTTTTTTCAGTGGGCCACTTCCCAAGAAATATATGTGTGCGTGGGCCACATTCATTTTTGATTGACATAAAATTATATATAATATATCATAATTATTATATTATTATTTATGTATATATATATATATATATATATATATATATATATATATATATATTAGTACACATTACTTCATCACAGTACACAATAAAACACACAGGAAAACTAACATTAATTACAGATACCTACACACACACTCCCTTACACAGATACTGATACACACACACACTCCCTTATACAGATACAGACACACACTCCCTTGCACAGATACAGACGCAAACACCCTTACACAGATACCCCACACACATCCCTTACACAGATAAACACACACACTCCCTTACACAGATACACACACTCCCTTACACAGATACCTACACACACATACCTACACACACACACACACAAACTCACTCCCTTACACAGATACCTACACACACACTCCCTGCCACACATGCACACAGACTCCCTTCCACACATGCACACAGACTCCCTTCCACACATGCACACAGACTCCCTTCCACACATGCACACAGACTCCCTTCCACACATGCACACAGACTCCCTTCCACACATGCACACAGACTCCCTTCCACACATGCACACAGACTCCCTTCCACACATGCACATAGACTCCCTTCCACACGTGCACACAGACTCCCTTCCACACGTGCACACAGACTCCCTTCCACACATGCACACAGACTCCCTTCCACACATGCACACAGACTCCCTTCCACACATGCACACAGACTCCCTTCCACACATGCACACAGACTCCCTTCCACACATGCACACATAATCCTTTCCTCACATGCACACAGAATCCTTTCCACACATGCACAGACTCCTTTCCACACATGCACACAGACTCCTTTCCACACATGCACACAGACTCCTTTCCACACATACACAGATACAATTAAACAAACTTATTTTCTTTTTTTTAACCAAAATAATGATATGCCATTGTCGAGGTAGTCTCCCTCCAATACGGAAGTCATCATCTTCTGAGCGCCTGGATGTCACCTGACGCCAGGCGCTCCGGACGTATCATGGAGCATGGGGGCAGAACATGCAGCCCTCGTTCTGCGCTCTCCCCTATTCCGAAAATGTTGGCACTGAACGGAGGTGTGGTTACCGCATCCAATCTCATGTGGGCCCCCCCTTCGTGTCAGGCGGGCCGCATTTGGCCCGTGGGCCGCATGTTGGACGGTCCTGGCTTATTAGCTCGTTGTAAGTTGTTACGTTTTATGTAAAGCTGGCTGTGTGGAAGACCTTGCTGTCTTTTCAGTTCTGTACCCAATTTAATCAGGTGTCCTCTCATTACGCATTTGAATGCACACCACACGGACATCTCTGAGAGGTCCTCATCCACATTCAATCACTTTCTCAAGATATTCTACGTTCTTTTTAAGCGTAATCAACCTGTCATTCAATCTCCAGGCTGTTCTATTATTATTTGGGTTATTCTCTGTCAGTTCCAATTGAACTCCAGAGTGATCAGTCCATGCTAGGTCTATGATTTTAATCTTTTTACATTTCTGGAGTGCGTCCAGACTCGTCAGCAGATAATCTAATCTCGAGTATGGCATATGTGGATATGAAAAAAGGTGTATTCCCTATCATTAGGATGTAAAGTTCTCCATATGTTATACACAGGTTGTTCTTTGCCAAAAAAGTTTGGAATCTTACCGCATTTATTCCAATAGATTTATCTAATCTTTTTCCTTTTGGGATCTTTTAATCCGCCGACTCATCCAGTACGCAGTTGAAGTCACCGCCCATTATGAATATTCCCTGGATAAAGCCTTCCAATTTGTCCAATACCCCCTTTATATATGTTAACGGTAGTTTGATTTGGTAGTTTGATTTGGTGCATAGACATTAAAAATGTGTAAATTTGATTGTTCAACTTACAGACCAGAAAAATGTATCTGCTTCCCCCATCTACCTTTCTATACAATTCTTCTTATTTATTCTTCGTCCCAGTGGGTCTCCTGTATAAATCCTATATCTATGTGGTGTCCGTACAAGTATTTAATCAGAACCAGCCTCTTTTGTGGAGAGTTTAATCCCTGAACATTCAGTGATATTAGATTTAACATTTAATGAACTTTGTACAGTCGCCTATTAATACTAATTATCTTTCTCTACTCTCCTTTATTTGGTTGGGGGGTTTGGGCACAAAGCAGTGTTTCCTCAGTGCACAAGTGACGTTTTGTGTGTTATTCTTTCTTTCCTTTTCTTTCATCTCCCTTTTCCCTTTACACTATGTCTTATGTGTCTTATATTAATAGTGTGAACTCTAGTTCAGTCGTGTGTTTTTACTATACCTTATGAGTGTATTACCTATATTTAAGTCTTTCTACAAAAGGCATACCATCTGGCTATTTAGAACGCAAATTGATCTATAAAGCTCTGGAGCTAATAATCTTAACCTATCTTATTGCTATTATGAGAAGTATCAATCTCCCCATCTCCTTTTCCCCCTTCTCCTTCCCTCTCCACCCCCTTTTACCCCTTTTCTTTCTTCTCTTTCTTTAATAATTTGGGGTTTTGGTAAGAGCGCTTTAGAAAAAAAAAATGTTTCATTAGGTGAGAGGGAGAGAAAAAGAAAGAAAAGAAAAAAAAAAGAAGGTGGTACAGGTAGAGGGGTTCCCTCTAGTCCCCATTCTTTACATCTTCTTATCTACTCTATGTGCGTATTATAATGACTTTATGCCTATGTGACAAAGTGCATAATATCACTTGTGTGAGCCCTACTTCCTATATACATTTATATACATAAAATGTGTGTTAGGGATATGTGCCATTTATCCCTTGTCCAAGATTCCATTTAATATATTTTTCTTTACCCAAATCCCTTCCTGTTACATTTCTTACTCAACATTTCTACGACATATAATTCCCCATAGTCTATATATCTTTAATAAAATCATTTTATTAAATCAGTGAATGACCCCCTTTGTGTCCCTGTTAATGTCATGTTTGCTTCATTAGACTTATTACTCTGTGTTCTCTCCATCTTCCTTCACCCCCCCCCCCCCCACCCCCACCCCCACCCCCCAATCCTCATTTATCCCATTCACAGGGAAAAAAAATCAAAGTCCCAGGGCCAGGCCACTTTTTATTCCTTATGCTTCTTTTTCTATTGATGTCCCAATTTTTAACCATCTCTTTTTTTTTATCCACTTGTGCATTATCTACACTACTAAAGGAAATTGAGGATTCATAAAATAGTATAATTTTGACAGGGAAACCCCATACATATTTCACATTTTCTTTCCTCAGTACCCCTGTCACTTCAGAGAATGATTGCCTAGAAAGTCTTGTTTTTTTGGATAGGTCCGCAAAACACTGTAAATGTCTGAATTTCTAAGGCAGCTTTTCAATGCTCCTAAATGTATTTGAAAATAGGGTTCTTTGTTTAAATGAGTGGAATCTCACTATTATGTCTCGCGGTAGTTCCTGGGTGATTTCCTTCGGCTTAATTAATCTGTGGACTCTTTTGAAGATATATTCTGTTTCTGAATAGTTGATTTTAAAGTTTTCACACAGTTCCAGAAGATAAGCTTCAAGTTTCTCCACTGGGATATCTTCAGAAATGCCTCAATTCTCAGATTTATTCATCGATCATGATCTTCCGATGTTGCCATTTTCCAGTTCTTTCATTTTTTTCATGTAGAATTGTGAATTGTAAATCTGTGTTTTGTAGCTTTTTTTGTAGCTCTATTATGGTAAACTCATTCTGTTCAATTCTTTTTCTTTGTAATTCCATTTCGCATGTAATCTCTTTAATAGAGTTTTTTACTTCCTCTTTAACCCCTTAAGGACAGAGCCTTTGAAACATTTTTGTCCTTTCTGGACAATGGCTATTTTAACATTTCTGTGCTGTTTGTGTTTAGCTGTAATTTTCTTCTTTGTCATTTGCTGTACCCACACATATTATATATTGTTTTTATTGGGACAAGAAGGGCTTTCTTTGGATGCCATCTTTTTGATCATATCTTATAATATTATAAAAAAAAAATATGGTAAAAAAACAAAAGAAAAACAAATGTCCTGACTTTTATTTGAAACATCTTCTCCTCATTGACAAAAGCGAATGAAAACACCTGCTAAATAGATTCTACTATTTCTTCTGAGTACAGGGATACCACCCATGCATAGGTTTGTTGGGGTGTTTGGGGGCTAAAATACCAAATTTGGGAGGTGCAGTTTTTAGTTTTCCAACTTGAAATTTTGACAGCCTGCACCCATGTCCCATTTGGGATATATTTGAAACCAGCCAGTGTATTTTACCACATCAACCCATATATTTTTTTTAAAGTAGACACCCTAGGCTATCTCAAATGGTGGTATTTTAACACTTTCCATGCACTAATTCTACCACCAGCCTTTGTCAAAGTTTGTGGTAGTAATTTTTGTGTGTTTTTTTTTTTTCACAAACCTTTACTTCAGACATGAATTCACAGATTTTGGTATGTGTCACTGCCAAATAACACCCCAATAAGTGTTCAGCTACATCTATTGAGTACAGGGATACCACCCATGCATAGGTTTGTTGGTTTGTTTGGGGGCTAAAAGACCAAATTTGGGAGGTGCAGTTTTTAGTTTTCCAACTTGAAATTTTGACATGCAGACAGCCTGCACACATGTCCCATTTGGGATATATTTGAAACCAGCCAGTGTATTTTACCCCATCAACCCATATATTTTTTAAAAGTAGACACCCTACGCTATTTCAAATGGTGGTATTTTAACACTTTCCATGCACTAATTCTACCACCAGCCTTTGTCAAAGTTTGTGGTGGTAATTTTTTGGGGGGTTTTTTCCACAGAAATTGTATTTCAGACATAAATTCACAGATTTTGGTATGTGTCACTGCCAAACAATAACCCAATATGTGTTCAACAACATCTCCTGAGTACAGGGATACCACCCATGCATAGGTTTGTTGGGTTGTTTGGGGGCTAAAGGGCCACATTTTGAAGGTGCGCATTTTCAGCTTGGAATTTTGACATGTAGTCAGCCTGAGCCCATCTTTCATTTGGGACTTTTTTTTTTTTAAAGTAGGACAGTGTTTTTTACCCAAAAAAGTATATATTTTGTAAAAGTAGACACCCTAGGCTATTTTAAATGGTGGTATTTTAACACTTTCCATGCACCAATTCTACCATCAGCCTTTGTCAAATTTTGTGGTATTAATTTTATTGTGTATTTTTTTCCCACATACATTGTACTTTCAGACACAAATTCACATGTTTCGGTATGTGTCACTGACAAACTACCACAAACAAAATACCACAATATGTGTTCAGCAACATCTCCCGAGCACAGGGATACCACCCATGCATAGCTTTGTCAGCTTTGTTGGGGGTTGAAAGGCTACATTTGAGAGGTGCGCTTTTTGATTTTCCAACTTGGAATTTTGACATGTAGAGCAAGGAAGGGGTTAATAGCTCTTATAAGAGCCTTTGTAGTACTGTACAAAAAATTTACCCCTAAAAATGCACAGACAAGAAAAAATGTTCTGCTGTGCAGTGATCAGTGGCAGGGAAGGGGTTAATACACAGCTACACTAAACAAAGGGTATGGCTTTTATAAAAGCCCTTGGGATTTAATTTATTACAATTAAAAACTTATATTATACAGATCTGTCTCTTTCCCTCACTAAAACTCAAGTGAGGAGAGGGAGGCAGATCCATATGGGTCAGAACAATATTTACCAATATTGATCTACCCAGGCGATTGGTGATGCTCATCTGAGAAATCACCAAACCACCTTTGCCACTGATCGGCTGTTACTGATCGCTATATACGCGTTCAGACAGCTTCAAAAGGAATACACGTAATCCCCTAGTGGGTATAATTAACCCCTAGCGAGTGTGACAAAAAAAAATGCTGATAGCAAAAAAAATCCTTCTGCGACCAGATTGCTCCATATGCGCTGCTTAGGCAGTGACCATATGCACTGCTTAGGCAGTGACCATATGTGCTGCTTAGGAAGTGATATATGGCAAGGAAGGGGTTAATAGCTCTTATCCTCGATTTGCCGTGACGTGCCTGGCACGTCATCTGTCGCGAAGGGGTTAAAGATTGTGAATTGTGTCGATAAGCATTTCTTTAAGGTATCTACCGTAAGGACCTATGAGTCAGAATCCCCTGATGTATCTAGCTGTGATTTCAAAGGAGCTTCTTTTGAAGAATCCTGTGACTGGTCCATATTAAAGTTTTTTTAGGGATGCAGGCGAGAATATGGAAGCTAATTTATTTACATTACAGGTTAACCAGCGGTTTATCCTCTTCCTGCCCTATACCTTTTTCCATCCACCCTTTATTTGTACAGGCTTTTCTTATAAGAGTATTTCTTTTAGACACCAATCCGATAGCCCCTTTTTAGGTAGTAAGCAATGTATGGACAGTCTATAACAGCCCCTTATTATATATGTGAGGCTTAATAGTTCACTTTAGTGTGTTTAGGGAAGTGCAGGAATAATAATAAAACACACTTATCTTTTCCGTTGTGTTGGCAGCTATTCATCTGCAGAAATAAGAATGCTTGCTTCGGAGTATATCTCCGGTGCCAGTTTGTAAGGCCAAGTATGTATCAGCAGCTTTTCTTCCGTTCTTTGTACCGGAGCAGCCCCCTTTTCGGTACGCAGCTCCGACGCTCAGAACCGTGAGTGTTTGTCAGCAGCTCTTTTTCCTTCTCTGTACCGGAGCAGCCCAGGCGGCCTTTCTAGCCAGAGTCGTTCTATAATATATTAGGTAAAATTTCTTATCGCGTCTTAATGCGTATGGGTGGATGGATGTCCAATATTCTCTTTCGCGACCCTCACTAAACTTTCCGTGACGATGCACCGTGCATGGCCCGCCCACACTTCCCCCATTGTAGGCTCCGCCTTAGCGTGTTAGGTAATTTCCGTCCGCCAAAGATCCCGAGATAACAACATTCTGACAAAATTAATTACATTTTTTGAAGGTATAAGAACAGAAAAAGTTTTTTCGAGAACATCTAAATTACTAAGAATTTTATTGCTAGTCCCACCAGCAATAAAAGCCTAGGAAAAATAATTACGAAAATATTTAAATACTAAGGAATGATGTAACTTATTTTTTACTAAAAATATTAAGTGTCTGAGTATAGTGGAAACACACTATAAGATCATCAATAGATGGTATTATGTCCCTTTATATTTAGCAAGAATGTTCCAGACAGCCCTATCACTGTGTTAGATGTGCCTTCAGGAAGAGGGCTCTCAAGCTCATAAATGGGGGAGCTGTAAAGAAATACCAGATATATGACAAAAAACATTCTATGTAATTGGATTTTTAACAAAGATAAAAATTACAAAAACACTTGACATTGCTGTGTTACATACAGTGGATATAAAAAGTCTACACACCCCTGTTAAAATATCAGGTTTCTGTGCTGTAAAAAAATTAGACAAAGATAAATCATTTCAGAACTTTTTCCACCTTTAATGTGACCTATAAACTGTACAACTCAATTGAAAAACAAACTGAAATCTTTTAGGTAGAGGGAAGAAAAAATATAAAAAATAAAATAATGTGGTTGCATAAGTGTGCACACCCTTAAACTAACACTATGTTGAAGCACCTTTTGATTTTATTACAGCACTCAGTCTTTTTGGGTATGAGTCTATCAGCATTGCACATTTTGACTTGGCAAGATTTGCCCACTCTTCTTTGCAAAACACTCCAAATCGGTCAGATTGCAAGGGCATCTCCTGTGCACAGCCCTCTTCAGATCACCCCACAGATTTTCAATTGGATTCAGGTCTGGGCTCTAGCTGGGCCATTCCAAAACTTTAATCTTCTTCTGGTGAAGCCATTCCTTTGTTGATTTGGATGTATGCTTTGGGTCGTTGTCATGATGAAAGGTGAAGTTCCTCTTCATGTTCAGCTTTCTAGCAGAAGCCTGAAGGTTTTGTGCCAATATTGACTGGTATTTGGAACTGTTCATAATTCCCTTATTCTTAACTAAGGCCCCAGTTCCAGCTGAAGAAAAACAGCCCCAAAGCATGATGCTGCCACCACCATGCTTCACTGTGGGTATGGTGTTCTTTTGGTGAGGTGCAGTGTTGTTTTTGCGCCAAACATATCTTTTGGAATTATGGCCAAAAAGTTCAACCTTGTTTTCATCAGACCATAACACCTTTTCCCACATGCTTTTGGGAGACTTCAGATGTGATTTTGCAAAATGTAGCCTGGCTTGGATGTTTTTCTTCATAAGAAAAGGCTTTTGTCTTGCCACTCTACCCCATAGCCCAGACATATGAAGAATATGGGAGATTGTTGTCACATGTACCACACAGCCAGTACTTGCCAGATATTCCTGCAGCTCCTTTAATGTTGCTTTAGGCCTCTTGGTAGCCTCCCAGACCAGTTTTCTTCTCGTCTTTTCATCAATTTTGGAGGGAGCTCCAGTTCTTGGTAAGTCACTTTGTGCCATATTTTCTCCACTTGATGATGACTGTCTTCACTGTGTTCCATGGTATATCTAATGCCTTGGAAATTATTTTGTACCCTACTCCTGACTGATACCTTTTAACAATGAGATCCCTCTGATGCTTTGGAAGCTCTCTGTGGACCATGACTTTTGCTGTGGGATGCGACTAAGAAAATTTCAGGAAAGACCAACTAGAGCAGCTGAACTTTATTTGGGGTTAATCAGAGGCCCTTTAAATGATGGCAGGTGTATGCTGACTCCTATTTAACATGATTTGGAATGTGATTGCTTAATTCTTAACACAGCTACATCCCCAGTTATAAGAGGGTGTGCACACTTATGCAACCACATTATTTTATTTTTATATTTTTTCTTCCCTCTATCTAAAAGATTTCAATTTGTTTTTCAATTGAGTTGTACAGTTTATAGGTCACATTAAAGGTGGAAAAAGTTCTGAAATGATTTATCTTTGTCTAATTTTTTTACAGCACAGAAACCTGACATTTTAACAGGGGTGTGTAGACTTTTTATATCCATTGTATGAATTGGCTTAAAATACCTCTGGCAGAATGTACATTTGTTACTTATGTATTAATGTCATTTATGATCTCCATTGCACAAAACTGGAAGAAGCAAAGTAAAATACCTTGGATAACAGTTAGAAACCACGTTTTATTCTAATTACAAATGGAAAAAGAGAAAAGTTGGGCTCAATTTAGAATGTGGTAATATTGGGAAAAAGAACTGAGGAACCTTTATCCTAACCCCTGACACACATTCTTAAATCAGGATGTAAAGGAATTCCCCTGTTTGGCGTTGGAGTGACAGTTTGTATTCCCTTGTTTCATGTTGGCAGTTGACTCCTTGAGCGAGATTTAAAAATTGTCAGTTGACTCCCTGTTCTGGGGTTCGTGTGGACTGGGGATTTAATTTTGCAGCTCCGTTTCAAGATTGCCTGTCAATAAATCTTCAGTTCATCTTTGTACCCTTCTTTTGACTACGTCTGTTTTTTGGAGAGTTCGTGTGTCTACTGAGGGAATTATCCAGGGACACTTTTGAAATTACACGGGGATTTGTCTACCATAACTACCGAACGGAGGGCTATGTTCACTAGGCTCTGGTGGTTCGGGAGGAAACTACCGATTGAGGTTAAATACACTTGGTTTCCTTACAACTGGTGGCAAGCAGTGGGATACGAATCCCAAACGGACGTTTTAAACAAGCAAAGGAATGAATGGCTCAGCAGTACCGACAGCTTAAGAGAACCACGCTTAAGGATTTATTGGAAGCTCGAGGCGTAATAGCAAGCAACAAAACAAAAGCCACGTTAATTGCAGAGCTGTTACAGAGCGACAGATCCAGCACTACAGAAATGGAGCGTGAGGATGAAACTGAAATGCAGAAAGACATCAGATGGATGCTCAGTTTATTGGGACCTAACCCAGCAACAGAAGCGGTTCTGCAGGTCATGGCACAAGCCAGGCAATCGCAGAAGGAGCGAGATGACCGTGACAGTCTGCTGCAGGGGGATCTGCTGCACTCCCCGGGAAGTACAAATGACCTACCAAAGAAGGTAAATTATGCTGCATTTAAAACCTTTAATGACAATGAAATGGAGATTGATAGTTATCTGCAGGATTTTGAAAGGCAATGTGCACTGGAGGGATTAGACTCCACCAAATGGGCCGCAGTACTGAGCAGCAAGTTATCAGGCAGAGCAGCAGAAGCGGCACGAGCAGTACCTGATGAGGACATTCACAATTATGGGAAAATGAAAGACATTTTGTTGGCTAGATATGCAGTTACCCCTGAGGCATACAGGAAGAAATTCAGGGAACTGAGGAAAACAGGGAAGGATACCCATACTGAATGGGCATTCCGGCTACACAGGGCAGCCCGAAATTGGATGAAGGGCTGCCAAGCAACCACTCTGGAGGATGCTTTACAACTCATCTTATTAGAACAATTTTTTAACCATACAGCAGAGGACATTAAGGACTGGGTAAAAGACAGGAAGCCTAAATCTGTGGAGGAGGCTGCAAGACTAGCAGATGAATACCAGGACAACCGGAGGCGAGAACAAGGGGTGAGCCGACCTGCGTTTAGGCAGCCGTATTCAGCCCCAACCACGGCTGCACCAACCAGAGCCCCCCTGAGTAATCCGCCGCTCCAGCGCAACAGCAGCACCCCCGACAACCTGCAGTGTGTCACTACTGCAAACGGCCGAGACACTACAAAAACCAGTGCCCACGTTTAAACCGGGGAAGCTGGGAGAGGCCGCCACCACAGTCCCAACCCAGGGCCGCTACTCATTGTGTACAGCAGGAGAGTACACCAGTGTTCCCTACCCACGAGGAACAATGGAGTGTGTTGCACAAAGTCAATCCCGTGCAAGCAGGAGGCGATAACCGGGACCACCACCGTCAGTGGATTACAGTAAATGGGGTGGGGGCCCGCGCTTTAAGAGATTCTGGGGCCACGTTAACTGTGGTTCAACCCCACACTGTCAAGGCCCAAGCTCACACGGGCCGCACTGTGGCAGTAAGGGTAGCCGGGGGTGCCATTAACAAACTACCCACGGCTAAAGTCCTTGTGGATTGGGGCTCAGGATCTAAACAATTGGAGGTTGGCATTATGCAGGAACTACCAGCCGAAGTACTGTTGGGGAATGATGTGGGCTGTTTAACTTCCCAACTAGCCCGAGATCCTGCGTCCGAAGCCTACCCAGTTACCACCCGAGCTGAAGCCAGACTGGAAGCACCGCCCCACTCTGAGGAGACCCAGGTAGGAGTTGAAATACCCCCTTTACCTGACCCCCCTTCCCCGTTCTGGGATACTCCCCAGGGGTTTGAGCAGGAACAGAGAACGGACCCCACACTGGAAGGGTATAGAAAAGCGGTAGGGAATAAAAGGGGCGACAACCCACACGAAAGGTTTGAGTGGCACAAGGGACTGTTGTATAGGGTGACAGATGGGGCAGGACACGGAACCGCCCAGGTTACTAAGAGGCAGCTAGTAGTACCCCGCAAATTCCGGGCAGAGTTATTAAGACTCAGCTACGATATTCCCTTAGCCAGACATTTAGGGGTGAAGAAAACTCGAGACCGACTGACCCAAACCTTCTTCTGGCCCAGGGTCACTCAAGACCTTAAATACTACTGCAGGACCTGTGACGTTTGCCAGAAAATAGGGAAACGGGGTGACCACCAGAAAGCGAAGCTCCACCCGCTAACCATCATAGAGGAGCCATTTCACCGGGTAGCGGTGGATTTAATAGGACCCCTCAGTCGACCCAGTCAGTCGGGTAAAAAGTTTATACTCACCGTCATGGACTATGCCACTCGGTACCCCGAAGCCGTGGCTCTCCCCAATATAGAGGCCGAAACCGTAGCCGAGGCTCTGGTCAAAATATTTTCACGGGTAGGTTTTCCCCAGGAGATCCTATCCGACAGAGGGACTCAATTCACAGCTCTCCTGACACAACAGCTGTGGCAGAGCTGTGGAGTGAAAGCCCTATTTAGCGCTCCATATCACCCTCAGACCAATGGTCTCTGTGAACGTTTTAATGGCACGCTCAAGCAAATGTTAAAGAAGTTCGCAGAGTCCTGCAAGAACTGGGAGAAGTATATTCCCCATCTTCTGTTTGCCTTTCATGAGGTGCCCAAGGCATCCATGGGGTTCTCCCCCTTCGAACTCCTGTTCGGGAGAAAAGTTCGGGGCCCCCTGGATCTCGTACGGGAGCACTGGGAGGGCAACACAGATAATGGGGGGATCCCTATCGTACAGTACGTACTGGAGTTCCGCGACCGGCTGCGGACTCTCACCGAATCAGTTCGGGAGAATCTGCAGGCGGCTCGGGACTTTCAAAAGAAGTGCTACGACAGGGGTGCCCGAGACAGAGTCTTAGACTTAGGCCAAAAGGTGCTAGCCCTGAGACCCGCCAAGAAGGATAAGCTCCAGGCAGCATGGCAGGGACCTTTTAAGGTGGTGGAGCGAATAAGCGATACCACCTATATTGTAAGTAAATGTTCGGATGAAAGACTGACCAAAGTCTTTCATGTAAACATGTTAAAGCCCTACTACGAGCGAACGGAAGATGTCGGCGCCGTATGCGCCCCCTCTTCTGAAGATAGTGAGGGGCTCCCCCTCCCCGATCTGCTAGACCCCTCACCCTGTAGTATTGACCAGGTCAGCCTGGGTCAGAACCTACAACCCCTAGAGCGAGGAGAAGCGTACGGCCTACTCCGGGAATACAAGGATATGTTTTCCGCCATTCCCGGCTATACCTCCGCTGCGGTACACCGAGTAGAAACTCAGGGAGAGACGCCACTACGGCAGCAACCATACCGTATTCCCGAGGCCGTGCGTGAGAGCATGCTGTCGGAAATTACCGACATGCTCAAGTTAGGGGTAATAGAACCCTCTCAGAGCCCGTGGGCATCTCCGGTAGTACTAGTACCGAAGCGTGACGGCACCACACGCTTCTGTGTAGACTACCGGAGGCTCAACGACCACACCATAACGGATGCCTATCCCATGCCCAGAATAGATGAGTTGCTGGACCATATGGCTGGAGGTAATTACTTGACCACCCTGGATTTGTGCAAAGGATACTGGCAGATCCCCTTGGAGGCGGCGGCCATCCCCAAGTCGGCATTCGTCACTCCTTTCGGGCTCTACCAGTTCAAGGTTATGCCCTTTGGAATGAAGAATGCCCCCGCTACCTTTCAGCGGATGGCTGACAGGCTCCTAGAGGGACTCCAGGACTTCGCATGTGCGTATTTAGACGATATTGCTGTCTACAGCCGCGCATGGGGAGACCACCTAGGGCACGTGTCCAGGGTGCTCGAGAGAATTCACCAAGCAGGGCTTACGTTAAAACCGGACAAATGTCACGTTGGTATGGCTGAGGTACAGTACCTCGGCCACAGGGTAGGGTCAGGTAAACAGCGGCCTGAGCCTGCCAAAATAGAAGCCATAGCTAATTGGCCCCAACCCCGGACTAAGACCCAGGTCTTAGCCTTCTTAGGAACAGCCGGCTATTACCGGAAATTCGTCCCCGACTATAGCGCCCTGGCCAAACCCCTCACTGACCTCACCAAAAATGCCCTTTCCAAACAGGTTACCTGGACCTCAGAGTGCGCGGCAGCCTTCCAGAAACTGAAAGCAGCATTGCGTGAGGCTCCTGTGTTGGCAGCACCCGACTACTCTAAACAATTTCTCGTCCACACAGATGCCTCCATGTTTGGGCTGGGAGCCGTGTTAAGCCAGGTGGGACACGACGGCATGGAACACCCGGTGGCCTAACTCAGCCGTAAACTTTTGCCCCGGGAGGTCAGCTATGCCACCGTGGAGAAGGAGTGCCTAGCCCTGGTGTGGGCACTTAAGAACCTCCAACCTTATTTGTACGGCCGGCCATTTACTCTGATGACCGACCACAACCCGTTGGTGTGGTTAAACCGGGTAGCTGGCGACAACCCCAGACTCTTACGGTGGAGCCTAGCCCTTTAACCGTACAACTTCACCATGCAGTACCGTCCGGGCAAACAAAATGGTAATGCAGACGGTTTGTCCCGCCAAATCGAACTGGATGTTTAACTTAGACCTTTCTTCTTTTTTTTTCTCGGACATCCCCAAGCCAACCCGTCAGGGTCTTGGCGGGTATGCCGACCTATGGACATATAGGGGAGCAGTGTGAAGGAATTCCCCTGTTTGGCGTTGGGGTGCCAGTTTGTATTCCCTTGTTTCATGTTGGCAGTTGATTCCTTGAGCGAGATTTAAAAATTGTTAGTTGACTCCCTGATCTGGGGTTCGTGTGGACTGGGGATTTAATTTTGCAGCTCCGTTTCAAGATTGCCTGTCAATAAATCTTCAGTTCAGATCTTCATCTTTGTACCCTTCTTTTGACTACGTCTGTTTTTTGGAGAGTTCGTGTGTCTACTGAGGGAATTATCCAGGGACACTTTTGAAATTACAAGGGGATTCGTCTACCATAACTACCGAACGGAGGGCTATGTTCACTAGGCTCTGGTAGTTCGGGAGGAAACTACCGATTGAGGTTCAATACACTTGGTTTCCTTACACAGGATATGGCTTATTTTTAAATATCTATAACCCCCTCTTTTTTGACAAATATAGATGAATTTAAATATTAACTTAAGTTTTTCTCCCGGAAAATTAGTTATTGACCCTGATATTTGCCCTTTATTTAAAATGTATCATGGCTGGAGATTTTTTCTATTTTGCACATTAATGCATAAGATTTTTCAGATATCTCATTAAAAAGGTCTTAATCGTGAATGTCCTGTATGTTCTGCATTATGTTATGTGTATTGTTGTAGAACATGTCCCATCACCCACATTGCACACCCAGTACACGACCCATCATCCACATTGCACACCCATTACCTGCCCCATCACCTCAGGACATGCCCCATCACCCATATTGCAAATACATTACATGCCCATCACCCAGGACCTGCCCCATCAACAACATTGCACACATTAAATTCCCCATCACCCCATGACATGTCTCATCAAACCCATTACATGCTCCATCAGGCAGCGCTGTTCCCTGGTGTCTAGTGGCAGGCAGCATGGTGTCTGTGCACTGCCCAGGCGCACAGACAACCTACCCTCCTGCCTTTTTGGCACCCCATGCGGCGGCATTATTTTACCCCAGAAAAGGCAGACAAGGTAAGTACCGCCCTATTCTGCCTCGTTATTAATACAGCTCTGGCTATATTTCTAATGCGGTCATCATTGAAAAGGGTAGGTAGGTGTTATATGGTTTAGGACTGGAATATCAGGCTATTCTGCAGCTACAATTCATTAACAAATGCAGCTTTGAGACTGTAGTGCCTTGAGAAAAAAAATCTTTAATTTTGAACTTAAATTACTTTAATTTTAAACCTAAATTACTATGAAACAAAGTTACTAAATTGCAAAGAATTATATTGGAACTTGGTGGGGTGTCTTTTTAGAAGATCTAAGCCAAAACAAAGGGTTTAATTTTGTAAATATAGAATATCTGAAAAACATAATTTTTGTTTATTAAATTGTAAAGTTGGGTATTTTATACAACTTTGCCATCAGCCATGGGCATCCACAGGATTTTTTTCCAAGAAAAGGGAAAGATATCTCCCCTCCTCTCTACCACCAAAATACTGCTTTACCTCCTTCCTATTGCTTAAGACTTTGTAATATCATATTCTAAGTTGTACTACAAGTTCACTGCATACCGAATAGCTGAGCATAAATTGTCAAGCAAGAATCAATCCTATGCCAACATATTATAATTATTTGTAAATTGATAAATTAAAATGGCTGCTGTGAATTGTTATTGGTGCAATAAGTAATTGGGGTTTATGTATAAAGAGCCATTCTGGGGCATTTCGCTAAATCTGGGCAACGACATTCCATTGGTTTCCATCAGGATTGCCCCACTGTTCTTCATACATTACTCCCATTGTCTACATTCAGATTAATATATGACGGTTTTAAAAATAAATAAACCGTGATGCTGAAAATATTATGCCTTATCTCTAGTTATTTTTGTATGTAATTGTATTTTTCTTTTTCTTGTTAATATTTGTATAACTATAGGAGATGAAACTGCTGACTCAGGTGATGGCTATGGAGAACTTCTTATTGCAAACCCGAGGAACAGGCGTTCTGAGCGAAGCCATCTCATTGTATGGCAGTTGCAGATTTAAAAATGGAAGATCATCTCATCATTGGGGCATTTTTTAGGACATACAGACATCGCTGAAATTCTGATTGTATATTTCCCAAAACTGAAACAGGAATTAGAAAATTATATGTGTGAAATGACAAAGTATTTTGCCATTTTGCAACATGAACATATTGACATTATAAGTTTCATGCAATGTGAGTCTTAAAAATAGGAGAGAAAATATGCATCTTCCCTTATTTACGACAGAGATCATCATATATCATGAATATTGAAATATATCATATATCAGAGAAATATTGAGTGATCATCAGTAACCTGTGTTAGTGGTGTTGTATTAACTTAACTGACTTAAATTGGCCAATCACAAAGATCTTATTGCTGTTAGTATTGTACAATTGTACAATATGTAAACAATATGCATTCATTTGTCTGTTTTAACCTGAACCTATGTTGTCTGTAGACATGTTTGCATTAAATGTGGTTTATGATGTTTAGACGAAAGAGCTGTCCTTACATTTTAAAATTCTTACTTAACCTGGCCCTATTCTGCTGGGCTAACCACATTTTAAATTATCTTTCTGTAATTTTTGTTTAAACAAGTTACGTAGGGAAACAAACAAATGTAATATTTTGTTCCTGAAATATGTACAAAGCAACATGGTCTGTTGCAGACAGATATACCGCCCCTTTGGCCTGTTAGGCAGACAATGCAATATGGGAGCAGCTTGCACAAGCCATGCCTAGAAGCAGACATTGTCAGAGTTAGTGTCCTAGTTCTTGATGTCTTACCTATTGTATATATTGTATCTTATAAACACACAACACATTCAGGGTATTTATAGTGTTTGACTTATTCCCTCTTTAACATTGAATACTCAGGCTGAGTATGGCACAATATTTTAATCTGCTCTAAAATTAGCAACAATGTTTACAGATAATAAGAGGAAATGTAAGATTGTATTTCATCTCAGGGTTCAGTATTCCTGCCTTAACTCTACTAACATGTCTATTTAAATCATGTGGAGATTTTTGATGTTCACTGTAGGAAATTGTGAAAAAGAATAAACCTTTTAAAAAGCACTATAGTTTTTTCAATGTCCAAAAATTGCTACACAATTATATAATTGTTCAGGGTCTTTATGAAAGGTGTACTATGTCATGGTATTTGTGGTATGGGATAAAGTATGTTGAATTATGGGAAGGCATAATTAAGAAAGGTTCTTTTATTATCTCTGATGTGTTCAATCAAACCAAGATTTCTTTTATTGTCTATTTTTTCTTAACTTATTTTTCTGATAAAAAAAATAGATTTTCTCTCCTGTACATTCAGAATAATACAATTACTTTTGGTGTGTCTATTTATTTTATTAATACCAGTAAGAAATATGCACAAATAATAACTGATCTTATGTCTTACAAAAATGCAACTGTACCTAATATACATAAACCAAATAATGTGTTTGGCCCATATGTATTTCTATCATTGAATTTGTTCACAAGCTACAGAAAAATACTTGTGTAAGTACCAGTTAGATAATTTAACTTAAAATATAGGCTTTCCAAATATGCATACACTGATAAGCATTTGAGTGTCTAGCTGCAGGAGGTCTGTGCCAGCAGGGAACACAAAGACTTTTTCCATACTGTAACCAGACCACTAGAAATAAGTGATTTACCAGTGTTCCAAAATAATTTTTAGAGGCGAGGAGCAATCTCAGTTATTACTAGTGTGTTGCATTCCAAATGTTCTGAACTGAAATAAAGTGTTCCCCCAGAAGCCGGAGTATACCTTTATTAAAAGACCAAAAATACAATCAGTCAAAAGCTAACACTATTAGATCAATGTCCATAAAATAAATTAAACTAAGGGGCTCCAGTGGATGAAGTATATTTGTTTAGATTCCTGGGAAAAAAAATCAGAAGCAAGCAGGACAAAATACACTCCAAAGATGATTCAGACACAGTCTCCAGTGAAACAAACTTGCTTTATTGTATCTTATCATGGGCATACAACTAGTGGGGACAGCAGAACAGTACAGCAGAAAACAGAAACGCCTTACACTTTTAGAGCTGTTAACCAGCGCTTAACCCTTTAATGACAATCCACGTACATGTACAGGCTCTCAATGCAATGCACTGGTGAGTGCTGAGTTTTTGCTGTGGTTAACACTCTTTTTGGCTTTCCTGGATGCTTCATGAGTGAAGGCATCCAGGAAAGCAAAAAAAATTGCCACCGGTCTTAAAGTGACAGGCCAGTGACCATAGTCACTCACATGTCAATCACACCCCTCACCCTATGCAAATCGGGTGAGGGGTGTTTCGATTGCCTCTAATAGAGACAGACAGGCTCGTGTGGATTGTGATTGTGATCGTGTGCAAGTTGATCCTGGTTGTCTTAACAGTTAGGCAGACCAGGATCAACCCTTATTTTTTGCATTTATGATGTGTTCACAATCCTTCCTCTCTCACTGATACACTTTGATCTTTTGATTTTTACATTCTTTATTAAAATGTATGCAGTACACAAATGGTTATGTTTATTTTTTAAAAATGGTGTCAAGTGATAGCCCAATCTGTCCTTAAAAGAACAGTATATGGGGGGCATGGCTAAGCCGGTGAGGTGCATTGCCGTATTGTGAGAGAGCTCCTTGGGCGATAGGGACAAAACAGTGATCTCCAGCGGCTGCATCCAGCTGAAACTACCATGCCCGGACATGGGGACAGAAAGCTGGAGCCTCCTCGAAAACAGGAAGTTTATTATTGCAGGAGATCTCAATTGTACGCTTGACTATATATATATGACTCTAGTTCAACCGCCATTCCCTCTAAACAAGTGAAACAGCTAAATAAACTGTTTCAGGACTTTCTGGCCCAATACTACTTGTATGACACATGGAGATGCTTAAACACAAACAGAAGAGACTATACGTATTACTCTCATGTTTATCAAACGTTCTCACGCAGCGATTATGTCCTAACAGATGCCTCAGGTTTAAGCAATGCCCTCCAATCTGACATAGGTACAATTAAGTGGTCTATTCACGCCCCACTCACAACTGTATTCTCCCAAGAAAACCCCAATAGAGGCCGAGGAGTAGTATTGAATGACACACTGCTCAAAAACAGAGTTTAAGACAAAACTAGATGATTGAACAATACTTCACACAAAATGACAATGGAGAATAAAGTATTACCACTCTTTGGCTAGCACACAAAGCGGTTACGAGAGGCCTACTGATTCAGCAGGGTGCAAAGGTCAAATCGGTGAAAAGAATTACAGAATCTACACAGAGCTCAAAATTAACCACTCTCTCCCAAACACAGAGAAAAATAAATACTATTAGTTAAAAAATACCTCAATAACCTACAGCTGGAACAAATGTGAAACACAAATTCTACATGCACGACATCAGAGCAGGCAGAATTCTAGCCAACAAATTAAAACTAAGAGAATCCCAAACTAAAATACCGTTCCTGTACTCAAAAAGGGGACAAAAACTGTATAACCAGATAGATATTAATAATGAATTAGCGACCTTTTGAAACACGACGTCCATACTGTTCAACCATCTTACCTAGCCATACAATCATTCCTAGACTCAGTAACGACCCGCAACTGCCTGCTCACCATATAAATAGCTTGATTAACCCTTTTACCGAACTGGAAATACATAAAGCCATTACATCTTTGAAACCATCCAAGGTGCCGGGGCCAGATGGCTTTTCCAAAATTTATTACAGAACATATGAGACCCCGATATTGACCAGAATGTTCAACAAAGGCCACAGGGCAAATCCCAGGGGAAATGTTAGAAGCACATGTTATTACTCTGCTGAAACTGGGAAAATCCCCCAATGTCCCAGAAAACTTCAAACCAATTTCTTAATTGAATGTGGGTACTAAACTGTATGCTACGATACTGGCCACTAGACTGAGGGACATATTGCCGATACTCCTGGGGAAAGACCAGGTAGGTTTTGTATCAGGACAAGCATCAGACAGCACAAGAAAATTTATTGATCTAACCCATATTCTTAAAAATACTAGGCAACCATCCATTTTCCCGTCCCTCGATGCTGAATAATCTTTTTTATAGGCTTCACTGGAAGTATACGTATAGTGTCCTCGAAAAATTTGGCTTCCCTGCCCCATTCATAGAATCAATCTGAGCCCTTAACTCAACTCCCTCTGCGAAAAAACTGAACATGAGCTTTCTGTCTGATCCATTTAAGATTTCCAATTGTACACATCAGGGATGCCCCCTGTGTCCCCTAATTTTTGTTCTAGCCTTGGAACCCCTGGCCATAAAAATGAGTTCCTCCAAAGATGATAAGGGCATATCGCACATAACAGACACTCATAAAATCAGCATTTTCGGTAATGACATTTTACTATCCCTAAGCAATCCAACTCACTCTTTGCCCAAACTCCACAGACTGATGGAATATTCCACAGTGTCCTATTATAAGAATAATGCAGGCAAAACTCAAGCCTTACGTATCAATCTCACTGACTCCGAGCATCAACCCACATCACCAAGCACATCACCAAGCATCAGGTCAATACGAGAATAAGAAGACTGGGATTTAGAAAAACAAGTAAAATCAGAGTCCAGAGGATGGAATGTATGCCATAGGTCCAGGAGGGCATATCTATCTATTAAAGTTTGGAATCTCATGGCTTTTGGAGCTTTCAGGACTATAGGATATTTTCTTGACACAACATTTAATTTGTCTATTTTCCTCCAATGAGTTTCTTGTACACCGCAAATATCAATCCATTCCTTAGCCAGAAAGCTTGGGAGAGTTTAGGCCCTGTTCGTTGAGCGTAGCGAATCTAACCATTATCCATGAAAGTGCTTAATCCCCTCTCCCCAGACCTACCCCTAAATTTAACCCTAACTCTAACCCTTATGTTAACTTACTGTATTCTAATTTTAATATAATTTTAACCCTAACCCTTATGCTAACTATAATTTAATTGTAACCCTAACCATTATTCTAACCCTAACCCTATATTTTTAGCTAATTAAGTTTTTTTTACATTGCAACAGAGCGACAGAAGTTAAATTTTTTTCACTTTCGACGCTCTACCAACAAGAGAGCAACAGCCATATTGGAGGAGCATGCTGCTCTCCAATATGGCGCCCGCAAATCGCAAACACCACTTGTTTAACCAAAGGACTAACTAGGTGCGTCCAATGTCTGCAACGCTTTGCCAGACAGGAAAGGTCTAGTCCATACAATGTCGGCAAGGGTTTAAGTCATGTAATCTCACAGATGCTTGATTGGCTTAAGACTCGTGTTCCCCAAACTATTCCTGAACCATTTTATATTTTTATTTTTTTATATAAATAGGTAAATAAATATAAGATATTATGACTAATTAATTGGTATTGTGCAACCTTTATATTATGTGCCCTTTTTGTCTCACACAAACAATATAACAATAAGACATATAAGACAAACATTATTCTGATGTCCTGGGGCAGAGGGGAATACCAAACAGCCGGAGAGTCATGTGGGGATTACACTGGTAGTCTACTTGTGCTATCACCTCTTGCCATATTAATGGGCCCTGCACTTTCCAGTTCCTAGCTATTAGAGTTGAGCGGACACCTGGATGTTCTATGGCCTATTCTGGTGCAGGATTCCACCCTCCAAGCCACTTGTGAATGACTGGCCTGATAACCGTGGAAATGACCCCTCTTTTTCAGGAATTTCTGCACCACCAAATTCAGCACATGCGCCAGACAAGGGATGTGCATCAAAATGGCTAGGCCCAGACCTGCTACGAGATTTCGCCCATTATCGCACACCACCAGGCCTGGCTCAGTGGCAACAACCACTCATCTATCTGTTGTTCCATTCCCGTCCACAGCTCTTGCGCGCTGTGGGGGTTTTACCCCAAACATATTAGTTTTAAAAGAGCCTGCTGTCGTTTCCCCCTGGCTGTGCTGAAGTTGGTGGTGAAGGTATTACGCTGACCGGATGAGGAGGTGGTAGAGAAGGTGGTAAAGGAGAAGGAAGAAGCTGAGTAGGAGGAGGAGGCAACAGAAGGCAAAGAGAAATGCCCTGCAATCCTCGGTGGCGGAAGGACATGCGCCAAACTGCTATCTGCCTCAGGCCCAGCCGACACTATATTTGCCCAGTGTGCAGTTAGGGAGATATAGCGTCCCTGCCCGTGCTTACTGGTCCACGTATCTGTGGTTATGTGGACCTTGCCACAGATGGCGTTGCGCAGTGCACACCTGATTTTGTCCGCCAATTGCTTGTGCAGGGAAGGGATGGCTCGCTAGAAAAGTAGTGGCGGAAGGGAACCATGTACTGTGGGACAGCCACCGCCATCAGGTTTTTAAAACTTTCCGTCTCCAACAGACGGAATGACAGCATTTCAAAGGCCAGGAATTTGGAAATGCTGGCATTCAGGGCCAGTGTTCGCGGGTGGGTAGGGCCATACTTCCTCTTTCTCTCCAGTGTTTGGGAGATGGACAGCTGAACGCTTCCATATGACAGTGTGGAGATGCTTGGGGACGGTGGCGGACGTTGTGGCGTTCCTGCCACTTCCTCTATTTGCTCAGTGGCAGGTGCCACTGTGACTCCAGAGTTGGATGAAGAGGCCAAGACAGCAGCAGAAGAGGAAGCAGGAGGAGCCTGAGACCTTTCTTGGGTTTTGAGATGCTTACTCCACTGTAGCTCGTGCTTGGCATGTAGAAGCCTGGTCATGCAGGTTGTGCTCAGGTTTAGCACGTTTATGCCTCGCTTCAGGTTCTGATTGCACAGCTTGCAAACCACTCATTGTCTAAAGAACTGCCACGCCAGGAAACTCCTTGGGGATGGTTTTGGGGTGCTCGGCCCCTGGGTGCAGTGGGCAGTAGCAGGCGTACTGTCTAGGGGACGGCCGCTACGGTTTTGCACCCTGCTCCCTCTTATGCTGCGCTGGTGCCTCTTTGCGACCACCGCCTCTTCCTCCAGACTGGACACGTCACTCGCATGACCTTGATTCCATGTGGGGTCTAGGACCTCATCATCCTCCACATCATCTTCCACCCACTCCTCAACTTTGCCCTCTGCACACTGCCGAAATCCACAGCAGTTGGCACCTGTGTTTCGTCATCATCAGAGACGTGCTGCGGTGGTCCTCGCATGTCCACATCCTGACACATAGTGCACTCAATCTCTTCCACTTCTGGGGCAAGGCTAGGTTTGATGACCCCGCCAGCAGAGTCATCAAAAAGCAAAAAGACTGCTGCATGACTTGTGGCTCAGACAGCTTGGCTGATTTGCAAGGGGGTGAGGTGAAAGACAGATGGCCATGGGCTGCAGGTGTCAACTCTGAGCTTTCAGCACGGGACCGGGTGGGAGACAATGTGAAGGAACTGGAGGCACTGTCAGCCACCCAATCTACTATCGCCTGTACTTGTTCTGGCCCCACTATTCTAAGAGCGGCATTCGGGCCTACCAAATAACGCTGAAGGTTCTGTCGCGTACTAGCACCTGAGGAAGGTGTTTCACTTGTGCATGTAGTGGCACAGATCGACCACATCCCCTACTTGTAACAGGAGCTCCACCAACACCAGCAGCACCACGACCAGGGCCAAGTCCGTTATTTGACGCTCTCCTCATTCTTTGCGGTCACCCACCAAAGTAACAGATGGTTTATGTCAGGCGACAATGTAACCGCCAATAGTCAACAATTTTTATTTGTATTTTTTTTGTTTTTTAGTTTATTGGACTGCAAGAAATGCACCGCAAGACGTAAATGTACTATTTAGCACCCAAAACAATTAGAATTTTTCAACGTGCACTGTAAGCACAGTATTGGACTGTTCTATTTGACTCTCAGATATGAAGTGCACTGCAAGACGCAAATATACTATTTAGCACACAAAACAATTAGAATTTTTCAAAGTGCACTGTAACCACAGTATTTCAGTGCAGGACAAAAATATAATATTTAACAGAACAGGATTAAAGTCATGTGCCTGGCACACATGCAGTTGCAAGTGCACTGCACTCTCTGTGGCACTGGGCTCAGGGGAGGGTACAAATATGTAGTATAGCACCCACTAAAATAATCACTGTAATTTGAATAATCGCTGTAGTTTGCAGATTCAACACCAGAATTTTTTTTAATCTGTCCCTCACAGCTGCAGAATCCTCTCCCTACACAAAGAAGAGCTCATGTGATGTGCATGTACGTGACTCCAGCTTATATATGGAGTCTAGGTCACATGCTGCACTGGCCAATCACAGCCATGCCATTAGTAGGCATGGCTGTGATGGCTTCTAAGGGCAAATGAGTCAAACGCTTGTTGATTGGCTGCCCTGCAGCCTTTAAAAACGCGCCATTAAATCGCCAAACCCCGAACTCCAACCCAAACACAGTGACATGTCCGTGTTCGGGTCCGGGGTCCAAAAACCGTAAAGTTCGGTACGAACCCGAACTGTGCAGTTCAGGTTCGCTCAACACTACTAGCTATATGCAGTTATGTGGCTAGCAGAACGTGTATCAATAGACTCTTGCTACACCTTGGTAGATCTAAATGGAAAAAGAACAATTGAGGGGACAGGACCAAATCTGGGATTACCACGTTTCTCAAAGACCAGATTTTATTATTGCATCTCCAGCAAATATTGGAGTTAGAATTCAACATTTTATGAAGTCTTTGAGGAACCAGGTACCATCTGTATATCAATTTATAATGCATTTTCAACAGATTTATACAATGCGTGCATTTCTTTACAAAGAGGATTCCATTCAGCCAATCAGACTGGAGAAAGGATTCACCAATATCCACCTCTCATTTTATGATGGATGCATCTTTATCATTAAGGGCTAAATTACAGAGAATTCTTGAAGCTCTCGAAACAACTCTTTTCTTATGGTGGCCATTAGTCCTCTGAGAGTTTGGACCCCCAAAATAACGTGCTTTACCTGCAGGTATGTAAATAGGTGAATCCTGAAGCTCAGCTGTAGTACTGTGAAAGATTTTATTTTATTATTTATCAATAAATCGCCTACCTGGAGTAACCCCCTGTCCACCCAACCCTTTAAATTGATGTTCCTAATAAAATGTTGCATGGCCAAAATGGGGGTAGATATCATCAGTTTGTCTGCTACTTTAAATCTTTTTTTGAACAGGCTCACTGTCCTCAGGACATCCTTAATTATGGGGTTAGTTAGGTTTAATTTCCTTATGAAGGTGGATTTTTCCCAGAATAGAAAAAAAGGGTCTTGCTTCCCGCAATTTTGTCTCTCGATACCTAACCATGAATTCCCACTGGAAGGATTATCCCGAGAACGTTCTCTGGTATTGTTGTAAAATATTGTTGTTTACTCTAAGGGGGATAGTCCTAAAGAGATATTTAAGTTTAAGGACCACGTAGGCATTTACCATATTTACCCTTCCGAACCAGAATAGTTCAAGACCCTTCCAGGCATTACACAACTTTCAGAGTTCTGAAATAAGACCAAAATAATTACAGGAGACTAGTTCCTTAAGCTTTGTTGGTATTTGTATACCCAAGTAGTCATTTGAACCCTTGTTCCAGTCAAATTGGAACGTATTTTTAAGTTTACCAATTATTCTTTCTGAGGTGTTAAATACCAACACTTTTACCTACGTTCATTTTAAAGTTACAATAAATTTTTATGAATGGAGACTCTGTTTCTGTTTATAGAAAGCCAATAGTACTATTACATGTATTCCAAATGACAAAAATCTATAAATCGAACGTTGTTCGGTTTATAGATTTTCGGTTTATGGAATACTATTAGGTCAATTGATTCGTTCACACGAATGTAACGAAACGAAAATAATGAACGAATTTCGTCCGAAACAAATGTAGTAATGAACTAAATTCGTTTTAGACGAAATAAATATCATTTTCGTCCGAATGAACAAAAACGAAAAGAAAATTTTCGTTTTGCACATGTCTACTGGACACCTCTGTCAGATAATATAGATTGAGGAAGACCATGGAGACGGACAATAAATTTCAAAAATAATTCAGCGGTCTCAACCGCTGTACGCAAATGAGTGGTAGGGATCCTCCCAAGGTTGAGTCAGATCCTCCCAAGGTTGAGCTGGAAGCGGTTGAAAGATCCCAACCGGTTTAGTATTTCTTCCTTTGGAATGAGCGCATATGTCACAGGAACGGATATAATTTTGTATGTCTTGTCTCTATCCTGGTCACCAAAAGGATCGGTGGGCTAGATCTAATGTTTGTTGGAACCCTCCGTGTCCTGTGAGAGGAGCATCATGTAGAGATTTTAAAACGGTAGTCCTTACTGGTGGGGGTACATAGATGAGTTTGTCTCTGTACCAAAGACCTTGGTCTTGCTTCAAAGAAGAGGTCTCCGTTCTGGAGAGGGGGTGAGATCCATGTTTCTTTATCTCTGATAAAAGAAAGGTGTGAAGAGCGAGAAAGTGACCAGGTTGGAGCAGTGGCGTCCCGAGGGGGGCGCGTACCGCACCGGGTGACACTTCCAGCGGGGTGACTGTGACTGTGTTTCCCTCCTCCGTGCAGGAGGGAAGACTGCACGGAGAGGTCCGGCCGGGGACACGGAGCAGCAGCTACTCGGTAAATAATGGGGAAGGGGGTGGAGGAGGGTGGTTTAAAACGAGCAGTTTATTACTGGGCTCTGGCTGGCACTATATTACTGGGCTCTGGCTGGCACTATATTACTGGGCATCTGGTTGGCACTATATTACTGGGCTCTGACTGGCATAATATTCCTGGGCTCTGGCTGGCACTATATGACTGGGCTCTGGCTGGCACTATATTACTGGGTGTAAGGAAACCAAGTGTATTTAACCTCAATCGGTAGTTTCCTCCCGAACCACCAGAGCCTAGTGAACATAGCCCTC
The DNA here is from genome assembly GCA_036172795.1 of Pelodytes ibericus. NCBI lineage: Eukaryota > Metazoa > Chordata > Amphibia > Anura > Pelodytidae > Pelodytes > Pelodytes ibericus. Next base: position 44,928,475 of record CM069866.1, on the reverse strand, counting down.
CGTTCGGTAGTTATGGTAGACGAATCCCCGTGTCATTTCGAAAGTGTCCCTGGATAATTCCCTCAGTAGACACACGAACTCTCCAAAAAACATACGTAGTCAAAAGAAGGGAACAAAGATGAACTGAAGATTTATTGACAGGCAATCTTGAAACGGAGCTGCAAAATTATATCCCCAGTCCACACGAACCCCAGAACAGGGAGTCAACTGACAATTTTTAAATCTCTTTCAAAGAGTCAACTGCCAACATGAAACAAGGGAATACAAACTGTCACCCCAACGCCAAACAGGGGAATTCCTTCACACTGCTCCCCTATATGTCCATAGGTCGGCATACCCGCCAAGACCCTGACGGGTTGGCTTGGGGATGTCCGAGGAAAGAAAAAAAAAAAAGAAGAAAGGTCTAAGTTAAGTTAAACATCCAGTTCCATTTGGCGGGACAAACCGTCTGCATTACCATTTTGTTTAGAGTAGTCGGGTGCTGCCAACACAGGAGCCTCACTCAATGCTGCTTTCAGTTTCTGGAAGGCTGCCGCGCACTCTGAGGTCCAGGTAACCTGTTTGGAAAGGGCCTTTTTGGTGAGGTCAGTGAGGGGTTTGGCCAGGGCGCTATAGTCGGGGACGAATTTCCGGTAATAGCCGGCTGTTCCTAAGAAGGCTAAGACCTGGTCAATACTACAGGGCGAGGGGTCTAGCAGATTGGGGAGGGGGAGCCCCTCACTATCTTCAGAAGAGGGGGCGCATACGGCGCCGACATCTTCCGTTCGCTCGTAGTAGGGCTTTAACATGTTTACATGAAAGACTTTGGTCAGTCTTTCATCCGAACATTTACTTACAATATAGGTGGTATCGCTTATTCGCTCCACCACCTTAAAAGGTCCCTGCCATGCTGCCTGGAGCTTATCCTTCTTGGCGGGTCTCAGGGCTAGCACCTTTTGGCCTAAGTCTAAGACTCTGTCTCGGGCACCCCTGTCGTAGCACTTCTTTTGACAGTCCCGAGCCGCCTGCAGATTCTCCCGAACTGATTCGGTGAGAGTCCGCAGCCGGTCGCGGAACTCCAGTACGTACTGTACGATAGGGATCCCCCCATTATCTGTGTTGCCCTCCCAGTGCTCCCGTACGAGATCCAGGGGGCCCCGAACTTTTCTCCCGAACAGGAGTTCGAAGGGGGAGAACCCTGTGGATGCCTGGGGCACCTCACGATAGGCAAACAGAAGATGGGGAAGATACTTCTCCCAGTTCTTGCAGGACTCTGCAAACGTCTTTAGCATTTGCTTGAGCGTGCCATTAAAACGTTCACAGAGACCGTTGGTCTGAGGGTGATATGGAGCGCTAAATAGGGCTTTCACTCCACAGCTCTGCCACAGCTGTTGTGTCAGGAGAGCTGTGAATTGAGTCCCTCTGTCGGATAGGATCTCCTGGGGAAAACCTACCCGGGAAAATATTTTGACCAGGGCTTCGGCTACGGTTTCGGCCTCTATATTGGGGAGAGCCACGGCTTCGGGGTACCGAGTGGCATAGTCCACGACGGTGAGTATAAACTTTTTACCCGACTGCCTGGGTCGACTGAGGGGTCCTATTAAATCCACCGCTACCCGGTGAAATGGCTCCTCTATGATGGGTAGCGGGTGGAGCTTCGCTTTCTGGTGGTCACCCCGTTTCCCTATTTTCTGGCACACGTCACAGGTCCTGCAGTAGTATTTAAGGTCTTGAGTGACCCTGGGCCAGAAGAAGGTTTGGGTCAGTCGGTCTCTAGTTTTCTTCACCCCTAAATGTCCGGCTAAGGGAATATCGTGGCTGAGTCTTAATAACTCTGCCCGGAATTTGCGGGGTACTACTAGCTGCCTCTTAGTAACCTGGGCGGTCCCGTGTCCTGCCCCATCTGTCACCCTATACAACAGTCCCTTGTGCCACTCAAACCTTTCGTGTGGGTTGTCGCCCCTATTATTCCCTACCGCTTTTCTATACCCTTCCAGTGTGGGGTCCGTCCTCTGTTCCTGCTCAAACCCCTGGGGAGTATCCCAGAACGGGGAAGGGGGGTCAGGTAAAGGGGGTATTTCAACTCCTACCTGGGTCTCCTCAGAGTGCGGCGGTGCTTCCAGTCTGGCTTGAGCTCGGGTGGTAACTGGGTAGGCTTCGGACGCAGGATCTTGGGCTAGTTGGGAAGTTAAACAGCCCACATCATTCCCCAACAGTACTTCGGCTGGTAGTTCCTGCATAATGCCAACCTCCAATTGTTTAGATCCCGAGCCCCAATCCACAAGGACTTTAGCTGTGGGTAGTTTGTGAATGGCACCCCCGGCTACCCTTACTGCCACAGTGCGGCCCGTGTGAGCTTGGGCCTTGACAGTGTGGGGTTGAACCATACTTAACGTGGCCCCAGAATCTCTTAAAGCGCGGGCCCCCACCCCATCTACTGTAATCCACTGACGGTGGTGGTCCCGGTTATCGCCTCCTGCTTGCACGGGGTTGACTTCGTGCAACACACTCCATTGTTCCTCGTGGGTAGGGAACACTGGTGTACTCTCCTGCTGTACACAATGAGTAGCGGCCCTGGGTTGGGACTGTGGTGGCGGCCTCTCCCAGCTTCCCCGGTTTAAACGTGGGCACTGGTTTTTGTAGTGTCCCGGCCGTTTGCAGTAGTGACACACTGCAGGTTGTCGGGGTGCTGCTGTTGCGCTGGGCGGCGGATTACTCAGGGGGGCTCTGGGTGGTGCAGCCGTGGTTGGGGCTGAATACGGCTGCCTAAACGCAGGTCGGCTCACCCCTTGTTCTCGCCTCCGGTTGTCCTGGTATTCATCTGCTAGTCTTGCAGCCTCCTCCACAGATTTAGGCTTCCTGTCTTTTACCCAGTCCTTAATGTCCTCTGCTGTATGGTTAAAAAATTGTTCTAATAAGATGAGTTGTAAAGCATCCTCCAGAGTGGTTGCTTGGCAACCCTTCATCCAATTTCGGGCTGCCCTGTGTAGCCGGAATGCCCATTCAGTATGGGTATCCTTCCCTGTTTTCCTCAGTTCCCTGAATTTCTTCCTGTATGCCTCAGAAGTAACTGCATATCTAGCCAACAAAATGTCTTTCATTTTCCCATAATTGTGAATGTCCTCATCAGGTACTGCTCGTGCCGCTTCTGCTGCTCTGCCTGATAACTTGCTGCTCAGTACTGCGGCCCATTTGGTGGAGTCTAATCCCTCCAGTGCACATTGCCTTTCAAAATCCTGCAGATAACTATCAATCTCCATTTCATTGTCATTAAAGGTTTTAAATGCAGCATAATTTACCTTCTTTGGTAGGTCATTTGTACTTCCCGGGGAGTGCAGCAGATCCCCCTGCAGCAGACTGTCACGGTCATCTCGCTCCTTCTGCGATTGCCTGGCTTGTGCCATGACCTGCAGAACCGCTTCTGTTGCTGGGTTAGGTCCCAATAAACTGAGCATCCATCTGATGTCTTTCTGCATTTCAGTTTCATCCTCACGCTCCATCTCTGTAGTGCTGGATCTGTCGCTCTGTAACAGCTCTGCAATTAACGTGGCTTTTGTTTTGTTGCTTGCTATTACGCCTCGAGCTTCCAATAAATCCTTAAGCGTGGTTCTCTTAAGCTGTCGGTACTGCTGAGCCATTACTTGTTTAAAACGTCCGTTTGGGATTCGAATCCCGCCGCTGCCACCAGTTGTAAGGAAACCAAGTGTATTTAACCTCAATCGGTAGTTTCCTCCCGAACCACCAGAGCCTAGTGAACATAGCCCTCCGTTCGGTAGTTATGGTAGACGAATCCCCGTGTCATTTCGAAAGTGTCCCTGGATAATTCCCTCAGTAGACACACGAACTCTCCAAAAAACATACGTAGTCAAAAGAAGGGAACAAAGATGAACTGAAGATTTATTGACAGGCAATCTTGAAACGGAGCTGCAAAATTATATCCCCAGTCCACACGAACCCCAGAACAGGGAGTCAACTGACAATTTTTAAATCTCTTTCAAAGAGTCAACTGCCAACATGAAACAAGGGAATACAAACTGTCACCCCAACGCCAAACAGGGGAATTCCTTCACACTGGGCTCTGGCTGTCACTATATTACTGGGCATCTGGCTGGCACTATATTACTGGGCTCTGGCTGGCACTATATTACTGGGCATCTGGCTGGCACTATATTACTGGGCTCTGGCTGGCACTATATTACTGGGCATCTGGCTGGCACTATATTACTGGGCTCTGGCTGGCACTATATTACTGGGCATCTGGCTGGCACTATATTACTGGGCTCTGGCTGGCACTATATTACTGGGCTCTGGCTGGCACTATATTACTGGGCATGTGGCTGGCACTATATTACTGGGCTCTGGCTGGCACTATATTACTGGGCTCTGACTAGCACCATATTACTGGGCATCTGGCTGGCACTATATTACTGGGTTCTGGCTGGCACTATATTACTGGGCATCTGGCTGGCACTATATTACTGGGCTATGGCTGGCACTATATTACTGGGCATCTGGCTGGCACTATATTACTGGGCTCTGGCTGGCACTATATTACTGGGCTCTGGCTGGCTCTATATTACTGGGCTCTGACTAGCACCATATTACTGGGCATCTGGCTGGCACTATGTTACTGGGCTCTGGCTGGCATATATTACTGGGCTCTGGCTGGCACTATATTACTGGGCATCTGGCTGGCACTATATTACTGGGCTCTGGCTGGCACTATATTACTGGGCTCTGGCTGGCATATATTACTGGGCTCTGGCTGGCACTATATTACTGGAAATATGGCTGGCACTATATTACTGGGCTCTGGCTGGCACTATATTACTGGGATCTGGCTGGCACTATATTACTGGGCATCTGGCTGGCACTATATTACTGGGCTCTGGCTGGAACTATATTACTGGGCTCTGGCTGGCACTATATTACTAGGCATCTGGCTGGCACTATATTACTGGGCATTTGGCTGGCACTATATTACTGGGCTGTGGCTGGCACTATATTACTGGGCATCTGGCTGGCACTATATTACTGGGCATTTGGCTGGCACTATATTACTGGGCTGTGGCTGGCACTATATTACTGGGCATCTGGCTGGCACTATATTACTGGGCTCTGGCTGGCACTATATTACTGGGCCTCTGGCTGGCACTATATTACTGGGCTCTGGCTGGCACTATATTACTGGGCTCTGACTGGCATAATATTCCTGGGCTCTGAGTGGCACTATATTACTGGGCATCTGACTGGCACTATATTCCTGGGCTCTGACTGGCACAATATTCCTGGGCTCTTACTGGCACAATATTACAGTGCTTAGACTGGCACAATATTACTGGGTTTTGACTGGCACACTATTACTGGGCACTGACTGGCACTATATTCCTTGTATCTGACTGGCACAAAATTACTGGGCTCTGAGTGGCACAATATTTTTGGGCTCTGACTGGCACAATATTACTGGCATCTGACTGGCACAATATTACTGGGCTCTGAATGGCACAATATCCCTGGTATCTGACTGGCACAATATTACTGGGCTCTGAGTGGGACAATACTACTGGGCTCTGAATGGCACAATATTCCTGGTATCTGACTGGCACACTATTACTGGGCTCTGAGTGGCACAATATTACTGGGCTCTGAGTGGGACAATACTACTGGGATCTGAATGGCACAATATTACTGGTATCTTTAATTGTAAGATTGTCACCTCGTGGGGCTCCTGTGTGTTGCATAATTAATGGCGGTCCCATGTGTGCATAATTATTGGGCACTTGTGTGTGGCATATTTATTGGGCCCCATATGTGGCATAATTATGGGACTCTTTTGTGTGGCGTAATTAAGGAACTCTTTTGTGTGGCATAATTATGGGGCACCTGTGTGTGTGTGGCATAATTATGGGGCACCTGTGTGTGTGGCATAATTAATTGGGCAGAGGTGAGGCATAAATAGTGGGGCTCTGGTGTGGCATAATTTATGGGGCTCTGGTGCTGCATAAGTTATGGGGCTCTGGTGTTGCATAAGTTATGGGGCTCTGGTGTTGCATAAGTTATGGGGCCCCTGTGTGTGGCATAGTTATGGGGCCCCTGTGTGTGGCATAGTTAATAGGCCATCTAACTGGCATTACTAAGGTATCTGGCATTGTATGGAGGAAATCCAGGGGGGTGACACCATGAGTTTCCGCACAGGGTGACACAAACCCTAGTGACGCCCCTGGGTTGGAGAATGGTGTCGTTTGTCATAGATTTTGGGGTTGAGGGTTCGTGGAGTCTAGATAAGGCGTCAGCCTTGAGATTTTTGGATCCCGGTAGATAGGTTATATGTAACCTGAATCTAGTGAAAAAAAAAGAGCCCAGCAGGCTTGTCGCAGGCATAGCCTTTGGGCTTTCCTGAGGTACTCCTGGTTTCGGTGGTCAGTAAATACGGTGACGGGATGAAGAGCTCCTTCTAACAAATGTCTCCATTCCTCCAATGCCAATTTAATGGCTAATAGCTCTCGATCGCTGACACTGTAATTGGTTTCTGGGATGGTCAGACGAAGAGAAAAGAAGGAGACTGGGTGAAGGAAGTCTTTTTCTCCATGACGTTGGGACAGGAAAGCTCCCACCACAGTCTCGGAAGCGTCCACTTCCAGAAAATAAAGATTTCGAGGATCAGGAAGGACCAGAATGGGAGCCTGAGTAAATTTATTTTTTAGTGTATCTAATGCTTTTTGGGCCTGTGGAGTCCAATGGAATTGAGTATTTCTCTTGGTAAGTTGTGTGATAGGATGTATGATGCGTGAAAACCTGTTAATGAATCTACGGTAGAAGTTCGCAAATCCTACGAACCTCTGAACAGCTTTCACGGAATTAGGTGTAGGCCATTGAAGAATGGAGGACACTTTCTTGGGATCCATCTCCAGACGTCCCGGAGAGATCACATATCCCAAAAATTCTACTTTGGTAGTTTCGAAGATACACCTGGATATTTTGGCATACAGATGGTGTTGTTGCAGTCTCTCAAGGACTTGGAACATGTGTTGACAATGAGTTTTTAAGGAAGGAGAGTATATTAAAATATCATCCAAATAGACTACCACACATTTATCCAACATGTCTCTAAAGATGTCGTTAAGGAAATGTTGGAAAGTGGCTGGGGAGTTGCATAACCCGAAAGGCATTACTCGATACTCGTAATGTCCGTAACGAGTTCTAAAGGCCGTCTTCCACTCATCTCCTCTCCGTATGCGTACCAGATTGTATGCCCCTAGAAGATCAATTTTGGAATATATCTGGGCATTTTGCAGGCGATACATGAGTTCAGGAATGAATGGCAAGGGGTATTTGTTCTTTATTGTTATGTTGTTTAGTTCCCGGTAGTCTACACAGGGTCTTAAATCTCCGTCCTTCTTACCAATGAAAAAGATGCCTGCTCCGGCAGGAGAAGTGGAAGGACGAATAAATCCTTTACGGAGACTGTCATCCAGATATTCTTTTAAGATGGTTAATTCAGGTTCAGATAAAGGAAATATTCGCCCAAAGGGGATGGCAGCCCCTGGTATGAGATCGATAGGGCAGTTGTATGACCTATGAGGAGGAAGACGTTCGGCATCTTTTTAATTAAAGACGGAGCGGAACTTTTCATAGGCCTCTGGTAATTCTTCGGGTTGAGAGGTAGGTTCTTGTAGAATGGATATGTGGGCCGGAGGGAGACAATGTTGGAAGCAATAAACAAACAATACAGTATACTGCGCCAATAACTGTGATGGAGTAAGCTAGCACTTGTGCACAGCTAGTGTCTCACTCCTAGCAAACCAGTGAAAACAAATACAATAAAGTGAACATGTGCGCTAGTGACCAACACTAGAAAAAAAGAGCATTACCCTTTTCTATGAGACGAAATGCTCAGATATTATGCAAAGGGAAAAAAACAAAAACAATAATAGTGTAGTATATCAGTGCAATGGTATAATAGTGCAAAGTGCATAAATGGTACACTCACATTTACATGAGCAATACCCTGCTCAAGATAGATAGCGTGGGTGAGCTCAGATAAGAGCAGGTAGATCTTGTAAACCAGCTCCAGAGGCAGCCCAGATATCCAGATCACATGGGAAGGAGAAGGCAGGATTGCACAAGTAAGTATTTTAATATAAGCAATAAAACCAACAAACAGTAAGATCTTACATTTAAAAACGTTTTAAAAGTCCCAGATGCTTGTCCATAAAACCAATAGTGTTGTCTGTGCACTCCTCTCCTCTCCACAACGCGTTTCCCCTCTTGTTGAGTCTTTTTCAAGTGTCCCATGTGATCCTCTGTTTCTCCTTTAGTACAGTCACTTCTGTTATGACGTTTTTACTTAGGACACGCCCCCTCCGTCTCTTCTATGACAGATCTTTTCTCTTCTTCTTCAGCTCCTCCTCTCCAGTCAGTCCATTGGTCAATGTTAATCTGCTAGTCCCTGCCTCCTTTTTCTCTGTTTAGCTGCAGCTTGGAGCTCAGCACAGAAGCAAAATGGAGAAGAAAATGTGACTGTTCCGGATGACCAACGGATGAGAGGATCATGGAGTTTGAGCCAGGGTAATCCCAGGATAAGGGGAAATAAAGGAGAGTGTACTAAATTTAAGGGGATGTCTTCTTCATGTTTCTTTCCTATGAGCAGTCGCAAGGGTTTTGTTTGTTTTTTCACTGGACCAGATAATATAGGACTTCCATCCACCATTTGTACGACTAGGGGTGTATTCTTAGATTGTGTAGGAAGTTTCAGATGGCCTGCTAAGGTCAGGTCTACAAAGCAGTCGCTGGCTCCAGAGTCAATAATAGCTTCTTGTGTGATGGTCCTATCTTCCCACTGTAAGGAAACAGGAATAGATAAGAGAGGGGTAACACCTCCGACCAAGAGAGGAGTTGGGAATTTAGTCTTCTTACCTCTAAAGGTCAGTCGAGGCGGTGGTATGACCCGGGGTTCCACAGTACAGACAGAGGTTAGCCTTCCATCTATGGTCTTTCTCTGCTTCAGAGAGGGGTCCATGAGCCACTCCCAGTTGCATAGGTTTGTCGGTTCCAGTGCAAAGAGGAGGAGTTGTAGTGGTAGAGTTGGCAGACCGTGACAGAAACTTGGGCCGAGGGAAGGTATTCTGTTGAACCATTTGCTCTTCTTTTCTTTCCCTCATACCTCTGTCCATTTGGGTGACCAAATTGATCCAGGCATCTAATGACCCCGGGGTTTCTACTTGAGCCACTTCGTCCTTCAGGAACTCAGATAAACCCAAACAAAATTGATGAATTAAAGCGGGTTCATTCCATTCGGTCTCCCCAGCTGTTCGGCGGGATTCAGCGATATAATCTTCGACAGGACGTTTACCTTGTCAGAGAGATCTGAGATTAGATTCAGCGGTTTACTTCCGGTGGGGATCATCATAGAGGGTATCCATTTCTTGTTGAAATGTCACCCATGATGCTAGAGAGGGGTGTTGACTCTGCAGCAGATGTTGGGCCCATGTCATGGACCTCCAGATAGAAGGGAGATAGCGACCCTTACAAAGTCTGTGGCATAGGTCCGGGGTTTTAATACGAATAACAATTCACAGGCAGTGATGAAGGTACAGTGTTAGGTCCTTCAAACCTTTCTGGAAATTTTACTTGAGGTTCTGGGGAGGTAGCCCCCCCATCTTCAGGTGGTGTGGTGACAAGAAATGGAGGAGGTACGGCAAGGGCGGGAGGAGGGTGTGCTGCTTGAAGAGCCTGTACTTGATTGTGCAAGTTCATCTGTTGTTCCTGTACTCCTTGCACAGTATGCGTCAAGGTCGCAATTTGTTGTGTAAGTGCTTGTATAGCTTCAGCCATCCCTGCAAGCTCCATTGTGGCTTGCTTGTTATGTGAGGTTCAAGGATAAGGAGCGTAGCGCTGGGTGGCGGGTAGGGAGATGGAGTGACCCAAAAGGTAAATCCAAAAGTGACACAAAAAAAGGGTAAGGCAAAAGAGTAGTCAGTACAATCCAAAAGGTCAAGGCCGGCAGCAAGGTTTGCAAAAAAAAACGGGTATAGCAAGTCCAGGTAGGTTTACAGCAATAAGGAAAGTCCAGGGGAAAAAGCCAAGGTTGGTACACAGAAACGTTTCTCGCGAGTAAGCTCTACCCCCTAAACCTCTCGGAAGTAGTTGCATTCACTGTGAGTGGGTGACTAGCAGCTCGAGGCCAGGGATTCGGCCTTTCTCATGGTCGCACTAAAGTGCGATGGCTGTAAACAGGGAAAGAGGATGGCTTTGGCTGTGAGGGTCCCCTGGGCAAGGTAAGTGATGGTCCTGGGACCTGACACTATGGGGAGAGAGAGACGGACAATGTGGGTGCTTTGAACTGCCTTGCATGCTGCCGGGTGAAGTGCTTTCCCAGAAGCACTATACAGACAGCGGGCACACTCACCTCTCTCCTCACCCCCTATAGGCTATACTTGCCTTTTTTTTTTTTTTTTTGCTGCCCAAGCCTGGCTTAGCCTCCTGGGACCAGTTGCAGCATTTCCCTGGAGTTGGTAGTGACAGCTAGTGCCAGGGCCTGTGGCCAGACCGCCCCCAGTGAGCCCATGCAGTTACTGGGTAAGGTATTTTCCCTATTTGAATTTTTATCAGCTATTTTGGTGGTCTTTATTTCTGATATTTTTGATATCTATGTATTTTGATAATCTGTTGGTAATATATGCATTTACTAGTATATTTATACCAGAGAACATATGTTTATGTAATTGTATTTGTTCTATGTTTGTGTATATTTGTATTTATTATCTTTTTTTATATATTTGTATTACATTATTTTATGCACATTTGAATCATTAGAATTTGTCTATCTTTAAGTTCTGTCTGGACTGTTTTCTTTTTAAATTCTCTTACAGGTCCTCATTTTAAGCATGAATTCTTTGTTGCAGCACTAGTAGCTATACATTAACTGGGAGAGTATTCAACCTTCTCGTTATACACACAATATTGGGGGTTGGATCACTTTCATTTTATTTTGATTATTTTAAATTATATAGTGCTTTATTTCTTAAATATAAAATTCTGAAAAACATACTGCTGGCTTGTGTGTGTTTGATTGTATCCGTGTGTGGTTATCTGACACTGTGTTTTATGTATGTGCGTGCATGACTGTGTGTGTTATGTTGCATGTTATGTATGTGCGCATGAATGGGGGAGAGGAGGCAGCCTTTCCATTCTTGATGCCGGCAGAACAATGTCTTGGACCTGCCCTGGTGAGTGCTTGTTTGTGTGACACAGTGTGCTTGGTGTGGGTCTGAGTGAGACAGCTTGCTTGGTATGTGTGAGACAGCGTGCTTGGTCTGTGTGAGACAGCGTGCTTGTTATGTGTGTCTGTGTGATACAGTGTGCTTGTTATGTGTGTCTGTGTGATACAGTGTGCTTGGTCTGTGTGATACAGCGTGCTTGTTATGTTTGTCTCTGTGATACAGTGTGCTTGGTCTGTGTGAGACAACTTTCTTGTTGTCAGCGTTCTTGTTATATTACATTACATTAACATTTATTTGTACAGCCCCACCAATTCTCATAGCACTTGGTACAGAGCATAGAAGGGACCTACATACTAAGTTAGACAAACTAGTACAGACTGGTACATGAGGTAGAGAACCCTGCTCGTAAGCTTACAATCTAGAGGGAATGGGGTCCATGAGACAATTAAGGGATTGAAGAGGTCAGAGGGATTGAAGTTGTAATAACAGTAGAGTGGATGGGAGGCACTAAGTGGGATAAGTCAAAGAGGGAGTGTGTGTTCCAGCTAGGTGGGATCGGCTATAGGCAGAGTGACTGGTAACTAGTGGGTTGGGTAGTAAGCCTCTCTAAAGAGATGAGTTTTGAGGGACTTTTTAAAGTTTGAATAGGAGGGAGAGAGCTGGGGCAGCTCGGGCGAAATCTTGGAGATGCGAGTGAGAAGTGGTGATGAGATTAGAAGAGAGTGTTAACCCCTTTGAGGAGCGCAAAGGTCGTGCAGGGAGGTAACGGTTAACAAGGGTGGAAATGTTTGTAGGAGCAGAGGAGTGGAGGGCTTTGTAGGTTAAAGACAGAATTTTACATTTTATCCTCGAGCAGACGGGAAGCCAGTGGAGGGCATGCAGAGAGGAGCCGCCAAATCAGAGCGACGTGCAAGAAAGATGAGTCTGGCAACTGCATTTTGGATAGACTGTAGGGGAGCCAGACGAGCCAGACGTAGTCCAGTCAGAAGACCGTTACAGTAGTCCATGCGAGAAATCACAAGCGAGTGCACTAGAATTTTGGCGGTCTCTTCGCTGAGGAACGGGCGAATGCGTGCAATGTTTCTTAGGTGCAGCCGACAGGATTTGGCCAAGGACTGAATTTGAGGAACGAAGGAGAGAGCAGAGTCAAAAGTGACAGGAACAGGTGACGATGTCGCTCCAGCAAACGACACTGAATAGGAGCGCTCAGATAACTACGACTTGATCCAAGAGAGTGCCACACCACCTAAGCCAAGCGAGGATAATCTATTAAGAAGGAGGTGGTGGTCAATGGTGTCAAAGGCAGCAGAGAGATCTAAGAGGATCATCACCGAGAAGTGGCCTTTAGATTTGACAGCAAGGAGGTCATTTGATACTCTAGTAAGGGCTGTTTCAGTAGAGTGTAAGGGTCTAAAGCCAGATTGAAAAGGGTCAAGTAGGTCATTGTGAGTCAGAAAGTCTGTCAGTCACGAGTGCACCGCTATCTCCAGCAACTTGGACACGAAGGGGAGAAGGGATATAGGACGGTAGTTAGATGGAAGAGTAGGGTCGAGGGAAGATTTTTTCAATACAGGTACGATTTGGACTTGCTTGAAGGTTGACGGTACTATTCCAGAGGACAGGGAGAGGTTGATGAGATGGGTTAGAGTTGGACAAAGTAGAGGGGAAAGAGAGGATACAAGGTGAGACGGGACGGGATCAAGTGCATAAGTAGTAGATTTCAAGCAGGAGAGCAGATCGTCAACCTCTTTCTCAGCTACAGGGGAGAAGATATTCAAAGTGGATTTGGGGGATGGAAACGAGGCAGGAGGTAGTTGAAGCAAGTCACGGGAGGTGAAGTTACACCTGGTAGCGTCAATTTTGTTTTTGAAGTGAGAGGCAAGGTCTTGGGCCATAAGAGCGGAGCAGGGCGGAGGAGCAGGAGGGCAGAGGAGAGCATTAAATGTTGAGAATAGATGTTTGGGATCCGATGAGTGTGTGGATATTAAGGTAGAGAAGTAGTGTTGCTTGGACTGAGCGGGAGCAGAGTTGTAGGAACACAGCATGAATTTGTAATGAAGGAAATCCTCCTTGCAATGTGATTTCCTAAAACGCCGCTCAGACGTGCGAGTACATTTTTAGAGGTATCGTGTTTGCTTAGTGTGCCACGGTTGTTGGTTGGGTCTGCGGGCATGTGTGGCAACAACAGGGGCAATGTTGTCAAGGGCTGAGGGGAGGATACTGTTATAAGAGTTAGCTGCTTTCTCTGGACATGAGGTGGATTCCAAGGAGGGGAGGGAGGTTTGAAGAGCAGTGGTAAGTAGCGGGAGGATGGAGTTAGATAGGAGTCTTTTGAATTCGGCCGGGGGGAGACGTGCAGTAGTCGACGGAGGTATAGCGGGATAGAAGGTAAGAAGGTGGTGGTCAGACAGGGGGAATGGTAAATAGGAAAAGTTAATGATGGCACATGATTTAGTGAATACTAGGTCTAGTGAGTGACCGACAGTGTGGGTTGGAAAGTTGGTCCACTGGGAGAGGCCAAAGGTAGAGGTGAGGGAAAGGAGTTTTGAAGTAGCAGGAGTGTTGGTTAGGTCAAGTGGAATGTTAAAGTCTCCCAGGATGAGACATGGTACATCAGTGGCAAGAAAGTTGGGGAGCCATGCAGAGAAGCTGTCAAAAAACTGGGAAGCAGGCCCCGGGGGCCGATAGACACTGGCAACACGAAGGGATAAAGGGAAGAAAAGACGAATAGCGTGCACTTCGAATGATGAAAATGAAAGGGAAGGGGCTGAGGGTAATGGCTGGAAGGAGCAGTTTGCAGATAGGAGGATGCCAACACCTCCGCCTTTTTGTCCCCAGGTCTTGGGGTGTGGCTGAAGCCTAGGTCACCATAAGAGAGAGCAGCAGGAGTCAGATGAGGTAAGCCAGGCTTCAGTAAGTGCAAGGAGTTTAAAGGAGTGAGAAATGAATAGATGGTGTATAGCTGTAAGCTTGTTGCATAAAGAGCAAGCATTTAGCAGGGCACAACTAAAGAGTGTGTGATTATAGCAGGGGATAGATATAAGGTTGTCAGTTTTGCATTTGGTGTTGGTAGTACGAAGCAGGCGGGGTCTGTGGCAAATGCTGATTTTGTTTCTTGCCAGGGTTAGGAGAGGTGTCATGAATGAAGGAGTAAAAGGCTGAAGAGAGGAGGAGCTGTTAATGACACTAGGAGGTCAGTGTTGATTGTAGGTTGCTAATTAAGTAGAGCAGGGTATTGACTCTATTGTGAGCTGCAGTGTGATTGTATTGAAAGAAGCTGGGGTGGGTTAAGACACCTACAGCTTAGATAGGCGGTGTGTTTAATATGGGTTTTATTTATGAGAGAGTTGATTAGTAAATTGGAACTAACAAAATAACTCTAGGTGTTATTAGTGTATTGTGTTTTGTAGTGAAGTAATTCTCAGGTTGTATAAGTAGCTGATTAGAAACTGTGTGTGGGTGGGGCAACTACTAGGTAGAGTAGAATCATGTGTCTGGTGCAATCTATAAAGGAAGATTGGGTAGGTGGGCTGTGGGGTAGGTGGGCTGTGGGGTAGGGTGGGTGGGTAGCAATACAGCCTTGGTTACTTGAAGTGAGATGTGTAGAGGAAAAAGCAGGTCTGTGAGGCTGGAAGAGAGGGGAAGGTTAGACTAAGTTTGTGAAAGATGGGGAGGTCGTTTAGAGCAAATTTCTACAAATCAGATAAGAGAAAGTTAGCAGAGCATTTGGGGAGGGCAATAAATCCAACAATATACACTAAGGTGTTAAAGGTTATTAGTTAAGTAGAGTTACAGTTATATGTGTCTGACAGTGGGGTGTGTCTCACACAGGCACAGACCATCTTTGTTTCTAGCCCTGTTGAGCACACCCGGTACTCAGACACTATAGTGTGGTGCTCCCTCGTGCTCCACTGCATAAAAACAAGGCCACCATGGGTGGACAACAATACCCATGCGCCAGATCTAATTTTCTGATATATACCCATATATACGTATTGTTCATTAGCATCATATACCGTATATCCATCTGTATGCTGCCTAAGCATGTGAGCTTATTTACTCCATTTCTATCAAATCTGCCATGGGCTCTAGCCCCGGATCTTTTGGAGACCTAGCAACGCTTCTGGCATTTGGGAATCTTCCATGCTCCTAATCTCATTAAAATGTATCATTTGCATATCTATACTCCAGATAACCAGATGTTTTATGTATAGTATGTTTATGGAAATATTCTATTTATCTTTTTACAAAATTTATATATCATAAATAAATATATATTCCATATTTTGTAATTTAACATTTTGATAATAAAGATATGTATATATATGTATATAAAATATACCGTATTTATCGGCGTATAACACGCGCCGGCGTATAACACGCACCTAATTTTAAGAAGGAAATTTCAGGGAAAAAAACTTATGAACTTAAATTAAGAACTTTGAAGCCCAATATGCCATTTTAATATGCCAGGATATTGCCCCCAATATGCCATTTAATATGCAGGATATTGCCCCTAATATGCCATTTTAATATGCCAGATATTGCCCCCAATATGCCATTTAATATGCAGGATATTGCCCCCAATATGCCATTTAATATGCAGGATATTGCCCCTAATATGCCATTTTAATATTCCAGATATTGCCCCCAATATGCCATTTAATATGCAGGATATTGCCCCCAATATGCCATTTAATATGCAGGATATTGCCCCCAATATGCCATTTAATATGCCAGGATATTGCCCCCAATATGCCATTTTAATATGCCAGATATTGCCCCCAATATGCCATTTACTATGCAGGATATTGCCCCCAATATGCCAGGATATTGCCCCTAAGTATGCTCGTTATGCCACCCTCCTCCCCCCCCCCTTCCCCAGACCCCAGTACTTACCTCGTTCCTGCTCTGTCCCCCGGTGCTCTGAAGCTGCGTGGCTGTGAGGGAAGCGTTGTGAGCTTCCCTTCAGCCGCGCGGTCAATAAAGTTTGTTTTAAAAAAAACAGACTTTATTGACCGCGTGGCTGGAGGGAAGCTCACAACGCTTCCCTCACAGCCACGCAGCTTCAGAGCACCGGGGGACAGAGCAGGAACGAGGTAAGTTTCAGATTTTTTTTTTTTCGGCGTATAACACGCACACACCATTTTCTCCCTATTTTCAGGGAGAAAAAGTGCGTGTTATACGCCGATAAATACGGTACTTTTCCTTTCCAGTATCTATGGGGTCTATTCACACAAAGGTGAGTTGCTAGTGAATTGAGGTTAGATTTCATCTCACTATTTTAACGTTACATTCTGCATGTACAAAACTGGTGAGTTTCCCTCGCCAAGTGAGCTCACCAGAATCTCCCCTACAAAATATATACCTAACATTGTGAGTTAAGTTAGTTGTCGGTGCAGTCTCTTAACCGGTGGCGTAACAACCATGATCGTAGGGGTCACAATCGCAACATGCCCCATAGCTTGAGGGGGCCTGCCCACTCAGCCGACCCCTGCAGTGAACATGAATTGGTGAGATGCTATTTTACAACACATACGTCAGCAAGCATGACACTACACATTTGGCATCATGCACTGTGGGAGTGCGAGGGGAAATTCTCTTCCCAGGAGGGAGAGAAGCAGACTTTAATTATGAATGATGAGGAGACAGAAAATGGAATGAAAAGAGGAGAAAGACAGGAGAAGCTTCAGTAAGGAGTACAGGCAAAGAGTGGGGTGCACGGTTTGTGTGAAGGTTTTGTTCTGAAGAGAGCTGGGATTTATGACTTCGGTCTCCCTCTTAGATGTTAAGTTGCCAAATGAAGGGTGTAACTGGAGTGCACTTCACTTCCAATCCTTCCACAAACTCAAAGCAGAAACATTGCTGTCTCTTTCTCCTCCCTGCTGTTTTTACAGTTAGACAGGTGTAATACGGGCTACTGCAATTGTTATTAAATGCCATGCACTAACAAATAACCCAGGGTCTCATACAGGATAATGCAATTTTTATTACAAGGCTTTCACTCACAGCAACCCAGGGTCGCATGATGGCTTCTAGACATGTGCATTCGTTTTCGGACGAATGCATTTTCGTTTGAAAATAGCATTTTCGTCCATTCGTCCGAAAAACTAATAACGAAAATGCTAAACTAACGAAAGCCGAATGAACGAATGGTTAATAAACAAAAATCATTCGTCCATTCGTGCTATTGGCAATTTATAAACCGAAATAGTGTCGGTTTATAGAATACCAATAGCATTACATACATTCCATAAACCGACATAATGAACGACTTTAATGCTATTGCTGTTCTATAAACCGAAAGTCTATAAATTCTTATGAATGGGGACTCTAGTTCGGTTTATAGAAAGCCAATAGTATTACATGTATTCTATAAACCGAAAGTCTATAAACCGAATGTCGAATTTCTTATGAATGGGGACTCTAGTTCGGTTTATAGAAAGCCAATAGTATTACATGTATTCCATAAGCCGAAAGTCTATAAACCGAACGACGTTCGGTTTATAGACTTTCGGTTTATGGAATGTGTAGTTCAATTGATTCGTACGAACGAATACAACTAAACGAAAACAATGAACACATTTCGTCTGAAACGAATGCAGTAATGAACGAAATTCGTTTTAGACTAAATAAATAACATTTTCACCACATACATTTTTCATTCATTCTGAGAATATATATATATATATATATATATATATATATATATATATATATATATACACACTTAAAAATAAATATATATATATATATATATATATATATATATATATATATATATACACACTTAAAAATAAATATATATATATATATATATATATATATATATATAAATCACACTAATGTGCAGCGGTCACATTAACTACATACACACACATACACACACAGTCACACTTACACACAGTCACACTTACACACACACACACAGTGTCACACAGCTTCTCGTGCAGTGAGCAGTTGGAGGTGTGGCTACTGGAGCAGAGCATGTTGGATGTCCCTGATATTAAACATGGTGGGTAGTGCCCCAGGACAATTTTCACACTGGGACCTGATGGTTTTAGTTACACCTCTGCTCTAAATGATGGTGGGAAGGTAGGGGATGGGACACTTTATCGCGGCTGCATCTGCACAGCCGCTTCACCGCCGCCTCTTCATTTTATTATTGGGGTTTGGGGGGTTCCAATTAGGGTTTAGGGGGTTAGAATTAGTATTTAGGGTTCGGGGTTAATTTTAGTATTAGGGTTCGGGGATTAGTATTAGGATTTAGGTGGTTAGTATTAGGGTTCGGGGGTTAGTATTAGGGTTTAGGGGGTTAGTATTCAGGTTCGGGGTTAGTATTAGATCCGGGGGTTAATTTTAGTATTGGGGTTTTGGGGTTAATGTTGGTATTGGGTTTTGGGGTAATGTTTAGTATTGGGGTTTAGAGGGGGCACTTTAGGGGGGGAATTCATTTATTAGGGGGGTATTTTATTTTAACTTGGACGAGAGCTGACAGACCTGGGAAGGTACCCCTATGGAATCCCCTAGTTAACTCTTCTGATTGCAGCATCTATTTCTTTTACAAAATATGGGGGTCTTAAAATATCTCAAGCCCCTTGAAATAATGTTTTCCAATAGATAGCTGCAATTTGATACTTGGCCACTTCTAAACTGAACTTAATTTCCTTGATAAGTAACTTTTCTAGTTCAAGAAATGATTCTTCTACTTCTAGCTTCCTTAGGGGTTTTTGCCTTCTTTTGGATCAAATGCAAGAATGATAGGTAGAAGGGTTGAACTTGGTGGACATAAGTCTTCTTTCAACCTAAATTACTATGTTACCCCCACAAAACCTTTAAGCAAAACCTACAGATACAGTGTCTACTCCTTTCATAGGACTTTCTTCCTCGTTAGGGCTGCTAACTCTGCCTCTCCAACTCTCCCATTGGTGGCTAGTGCCAGGGGGCAATATAATGCATTTGGGTGCGAGCCCCGCCCCCTCCCCAAGCTCGGTCACTGCATTCAAGGCGGTAACTCTGCCCCCATGCAATAGCATGGGGATCGGAGTCACGGACCCTCAGGATCACAATGGAGACCTGCTGGAGCTGGGGGAAGACTCAGCCCCCTCATCGCACCTCCTTTGTCAGGATAGTGTGGAGACAGCGGAGGTGAGTTCCTGACAGTGGGTTTGCGACAAACCTCAAAATGTCATTGGAAAAAGCTGTTATTTTTAATGTTTGTTTACCTACTGTTATGCCTGAGATTAAGGGGTGAGTCTCTTATATGCATAATAAGGAATCTAAAGCTATATTGAATAATCAGGGTGATAAAGGGAATCCCTGGCAAACACCTCTGTCGATAACTATTGGTGGTGAATTTGTGTGGGTTGGGAAACAAAGCTAACAAAATGTGTTCCAAAAATATCTACATTTTAAAATATGAGCTAGTTGGGGCCTGCGATTGAGTCAAATGCTTTATGGATGTCTAAACTAATTAATGTAGAATTGTGTGGTGTTTTTGGCATGGATAGTAGATGCAATAGCTTTACATATACCAGTTATATAGTTGCATGTTTTAATGAAGCCTATTTGGTTCTTAGATAATATAGGAGGCAATCATCCCTGGGGCTTTACAATTTGGGAGAGTAGTTATGTGTAGGTTTTCAGTTTGGGTTATAGGTGGATTACGTTTTTCCTGTTGGTCGTTAGTAAGGAACTGGAGCTCAGCCCTTTGTAGAGTGTTTTCCAACATGGCCTGGTTATCTGGTTATATCTTAAAAATCTGTGTGAAATATTCTGTGAACATGTTTATTTGAGTTTGATCAGTTATGAAGCCAGTTGCAGTGGATAATTTGGGGATTCTATTCACTGGTTTTTGAACTTTAGCTTATCTGGCCAATAACTTTCCTGCCTTACCCCCACTGAAAAAAGTGTTGTTTTGTATATTCTATTTGCATGGATTCTTTTTCTAAGAGGAAAGTTGAGTCCAAAGACTCTAACAATGAAGACTCTCTGGACACAGAAGATCCCATAAGGATCTCCCAAGAGTTCCTAAAGAAATGTCTGGATTCTCAATTAAAAACTATCATGCAAGAGTTAGAAAATAACTCTAAAGAAATAAAAACCTTGATAAATTTAATGGCTGATAGAGTTACAAATATGGAGTCGAATCTGTTGAAATCAGAGAGACAGCTGGAAGAATTAAAACAAGAAAATAAATCATTAATGCTGAAAATGGACAAACTGGAAGGCAAGTTACAGGACTTGGAGGATAGATCACGTAGAACCAATATAAGAATTAGGAATATTGAAGAAACTATCACCCAGGATAAACTGAGAGGTTTCTTAATAGAATTCTTTAAGTTTGTGGTCCCTGACGCTGACTCACACGATCTTGCAATTGAACGCACTCACCGTCTGACTAAACCTAAAACAATTCCAGATGCCATACCACGAGACGTAATAGTTAATCTCCATTCCTATCAATTTAAAGAAAACCTGATTAGATCCTTTAGAGATACTAAGTTACATGACGAACCCAAATATAAAGACATACGTATTCTCCAGGACCTTTCCTACCAGACAAGAACCTGGAGAAAATCCTTCACTACACCTTTAAGCATCCTACGTAGTAATATCAGGTTCAATTGGAGATACCCTTCCAAATTAAAAATTGTGTGGAACGATGCCACTGAGGAATTTGGCACAGCATAAGATCTCATGAACTGGCTACAAGCAAATAAACTAAGTAGCAACCGGGAAGTAACAGATAATTAAAAGGAATAAGAAAGAGGTTCAGGTTGCTCCCAGAAGGAGGAAGAGGAAAGGGGAGGGGAAGGGGGAAGAGAAAAAAGGGGAATGTTTTTTTTTTGTTTTTTTTTCACAAGACGCAGGGGAGGAGGTCAACTCACTATGAAACTACTAGGGTTTATTCACAACAATGAAGGATTTTTGTTAAGTTTAGAATACTCACCAAGTGTAAACTCAATTTAATTATTTATTTATTTTTTTAGGACAAGACACAGGGGAGGAGGGTAACTCATGATTTCACCAATAAGCCTAATTCACAATAATGAAAGATTTATATTAAGTTTTAGAATTCTCATTAAGTTTTTTTTATTTAATATTTCTTTATTAAGTTTTCCATTTATATAGGCACATATACATAGTAGAGGTAGACAGTTATATAGTTACACAAACAGAGATCAGAGTAGTGTTATTCATCTCACAGTGGTTGGGGGCGTTGGCATAACATTTTGTTTGATATTGGAACATGGAGTTAAGTACATCATATTGTCAGTTGCTAATGCTGTGTCAATAGTATATTAGGGTGTTCAGCCTGTCGGGATATAGTAAATTAATTTAGTCCATAGTATGTCCTGTCCACTAGGTTGGTATTGAAGTCCAGTTAATACTTAAAAAATATATATTTTAGCAGTAAAGAACTGAACAGATAGACAGCACATAAACATAGTGAAAACGAGAAGCTACGTAGTTACCTGAAAAGAAACCAGAATAGTGTTATCCCACTCGTCGTGTTTGGGAGTGACATCATATATCTATGGTCAGTGCTGGAGCATGAGGTTTAATACATCATATTATCAGGTATTCGTGCTTTGTCAACAGTATATTAGAGTGGCTAGCCTATCGTAGTACAGTAAATTAGATTAATCAGTAATACTTCTTGTCTACCAGTCTATTGCCATAATCTAGATAGATCTTTAATATTTTAATGTGTCAATAAAAAATAAAAAAAAATAATAATAAAAAAAATTTAACACAGAAACAAAATCTAAACCAAACAACTAGCTACGATTTTGGACATCTATAGATATTGTGGGTGGTATTTTATAGCCCTAATGGAGGGGCAACCTGTTTAGAGTGTACTCCTCAGGTTGTGGTCAGCGCAGTTCTCCTATAACAGTGAAGAGGGTAGGGCGGATAGTACCTGTTTGAAAGAGTCCGAGTCTAGGTATAAGGTCCAAGGGGACCATCTGGTAAAGGATTCCAGACCCTTACCTTGTGAGGTAAGCAGTAGATCCTCCATTTTTCTTATCTGTTCCACCGAGGCGACCCATTCAGTACAAGTAGGTGCTCTTGTTTGTTTCCACAGTTTGGGAATCAGCATTTTAGCTGCATTAAGTAGGGGGGGAGTCAGTGAGTGTTTGTAGTTACTAATGGATTTCTGTGTATGATGTAGGAGTGCTTGTAGAGGGGTAGATTGAAGGTCAGGGTCATCTATCGATCTGATGATTGTTAGGACAAAATCCCAGAAGGGTTTGAGGACAGGGCAGGACCACCACACGTGTAGGAAATGTCCTCTATCTTGCCTGCATCGCCAGCATGTATCTGGGGTTCTTGGGTATTGTCGGTGCAACACCGAGGGGACCCTGAACCATCTAACAAAAGTTTTATACGAGTTCTCCTGAGCCATTGCATAAGGGGTACATTTGTGGACTAGGGTTGGGATTTTGGACCATTGGGCCTGTGTCAGTGTCGTACTCGTATCCCTTTCCCAGAATCTTACGAAATAAGGTTTGGTTTCAGACTGTGAATCAAGAAGCATGTTATGGATAGTTGAGACAAGTCTCGTAGGGGGCTCCTCTTGGTGGCAGAGCTCCTCGAATGGGGTAAGTGTATCTGAATACTGTTGTGCTTTGAGTATCAATGCAGCGTAGTGTTGTAATTGTCGGTAAGTATAGAGTCGTAGTGGGTTAGTAGATTGGGTGGGTATTAAGCGCTCGTATGGTGTCAGTTTTTTGTCTGTCATAATGTGTCCTAGTCTGGGGTATCGAATTTCTGTAGGGAAGAGATTTCGCCCAACATGGACATCAAATCCAGGTGGGAACTGTTTATTGAGATAAGTGAGGTAAGGGGCGAAGGTGTTTGCCTTAGGTTGAGTCTGTCTGCGGTACTTCTCCATGTAGCTAGTGTCGTGGGTATGGTAGGGTGGTGTGGGGAGTGCAAAACTGGTTGTGGTACCCAGGCCGCTGTAGGTATCGGGACTGTGAGTCCTTCCTGTTCGGTTGAGACCCATAGTTTGGGAGCTGGTCTTGTCCATTTCGACAATTCTGGCTAGGTGAATAGCCTTGTGGTATAGGGAAATATCTGGGAGTGAGACTCCCCCTAAGTGTTTGTTTCTAGCTAAATAAACATATCCTACTCTGGGGCGTGATTTCCCCCATATGTATCGGGATATGAGTTTTTTGATATCTTTCAGATAATTTTTAATGCAATAGGAACAGCTTGTAGCAAATAGAGAAGTCTGGGTAGGACGTTCATTTTAATTACTCCAATGCGTCCAAACCAAGAAATATTTTTCGTTGACCATTTGTTCACATCGGCTTGTATAGACCGTAACAAAGGGGGGTAGTTAAGCTTAAATAGTCGGGTAGAATCTCGTGGGATAGTGATACCCAAGTATTTAATATCTGTAGTGGACCACTTGAACGGGAATGTCGTTTTCAACACTGCCACATCTACATCTGGGACTGACAAGTTGAGTATCTCGGACTTAGTGAGGTCGGTCTTAAAGTAGGATAAATAGGAGAACACTGTCATCTCTCGCATAAGATTGGGTAGGGATATACGCGGGTTAGTCACGATAAAGAGTAAGTCATCTGCAAAGGCCGAGACTTTGTGGGTGTGTATTTCCAGGGATAGTCCCATTATGTCGGGGTTGGACCTCATCGCCTCCAGGAAGGGTTCTATAATTAGAACAAACAGTAAAGGTGAAAGGGGGCACCCTTGTCTAGTGCCGTTCGACAAAGTCAGTGGGCTCGACAGAGTTCCATTCACCCGGACTCTAGCTGTAGGTTTATTGTAAAGTGCTTCTATCCAGTGCATCATATTCTGACCTAGTCCCAGTCGTCTCAGGGTGGAAGAAAGAAAGGCCCAGTTGACTCTGTCGAACGCCTTCTCCGCGTCCACCGACAACAGGAGCGTGGGTGTGTTCTGGATTTGGGCCTGGTACACTAAGTTAAGGATCCTGGTGGTATTATCCCTAGCCACTCGTCCCGGGATAAATCCCGCCTGGTCTCGTTTAACAATAGATGGTAGGTATGGCCTAAGTCGATTAGACAGGATCTTTGCAAAGAGTTTTATGTCTGTGTTTAGCAGTGAGATAGGTCGATAACTAGCGCATAGGGTGGGGTACTTTCCAGGCTTAGGTATGACTGTGATGTGGGCCTCTTGTGTTTGGGGGGGGAGGTCTACTTCAGAGGAAAGGGAGTTGAATGTATGTACAAATTGTGGAATCAAGGTTGGTGAAAACATCTTGTAGTAAGTAAGTGCGAGTCCATCTGGTCCGGGGCATTTTCCCGTGGGTGAGTCTTTAATTGCTGCTAACGTTTCCTCGGGGGAGATTGGGGCGTTTAGAACATCCCTGTCTCTTGAAGAGAACCTAGCAGGGAAATGTGTGTCTAAATAGGTGTCAATCTCATTTAGGAACTGTGGGTGATGGGGGCAGTCTGGGTCTCGTATGATATATAAGCCTTGATAATAAGAGCGGAAAGTCTCTGCGATGTGTTCAGTGAGGTGTACCATTTTCTCGTTAGAGTCCTTAATTCTTGGGATGAATGTAGCTCCTTGTCTGGATTTGAGGGCCCTAGCTAATAGTCTGCCTGGTTTGTTTCCTTGTTCGTAGAATTTACTTTTATTGAGCAGGAAGGTACGTTGAGCATTCTGTGTACACAAAGAGGCTAGCTGCGCTCTTAGAGCTATTAAATTTTGATATTCTGTTCTAGTCTGAGTAAGCTTGTGTCTGGATTCTAAGGTGGATATTTGGTTTAGGAGGTTGGAGATGGCCGCTTTGTTTGCTTGTTTATCGGATGAGGCTATACTAATTAAATGTCCTCTTATGACGGCTTTGTGGGCCTCCCAGATCGTTGGTGGAGAACAGTCTGGGGTAGTATTTTCTATGAAGTAGTGTTGGAGGGTGTCCGTTAGTGTGTTTTTAAATATATTCTCATTTACTCTCCAGTTGGGTAACCGTCTAGGGACCGAGGGGAATTGCAGGGTCATAGAGATTGGGGCGTGATCGCTCCAGGTTATGGAGCCTATATTTGCTTTTTGTACTAAATCAAGGTGCCTATGGGAGATGAACAGTAAATCTATTCTAGAGTATCTCTCATGGGGAGGAGAGAAGTAGGTGTAATCCTTTGTTTGAGGGTGTAAGATCCTCCAGACATCGGCCAACTGTGTTTTGTGTAGGGCAGTTCTTACCTTCTTAATTTTAGCGTAGCGCATATGGGTCGCCCCGGTGGAAGAGTCCATGAGAGGATCCATTACCATATTTAGGTCACCTCCTACTATCAGTACTCCCTCCAAGAACTCCGAAAATTCTGCGAAAATGGAGCATAAAAAAAGGTGTTGGTCAACATTAGGGGAATAAATACTTCCAATAGTTACTAATTGAGAACCAATGCAACCCTTAACAAAAAGGACCCTGCCTTCTCTATCGGTCCTAGATTCTTGGAAGACAAAGGGTATATGTTTAGAGATGAGAATAGAAACACCTTTGGTTTTCTTAAAGGGAGAGTATGAATGATAAGAGTGGGAAAAAGATCTGTCTGCTAGTTGTGGAGGGTTAGACCTTCTGAAGTGTGTCTCCTGTATGAGTGCTATAGAGGTTCTCAAGGCCCGGAGTTCCCCAAATAAACGTGTTCTCTTAGAAGGGGCGTTAAGACCTCTGGCATTTATAGAGGTGACTACCACATTCTGCAGGTTATCCATTGTCATAAAAAATACAGTAATATGGCTGCTGATATTTTGTCCTATACCGCGAATAACATTGACAAACTAGAAACATAATAACAGGAAACAACTCGAACTTGGGTGGTAACCACCCTCGGTGTACACCGTGTGTAGAGCCCTCGGTAAGGGGGGCAAAAGCGCCTAGGGTCTGTCTCTGGGGTCCAACCAGGGAGATCCAGGGACAGTCCCTATATACAGGGGCGCACACACACACTGTGGGGATAGCGTGTTTAGCCAGCTTCTAGGGACCTGGGGCAGGAGGTGTTCTCCTCGGCTGGCTGCAGAATAGCAAAGATCTTTGGTAGCAGTCGCGCTCTTTGAGGGAGGAATGTGAGAAGATTAAGAGCATCATTTTGTCTCTGGTATCGTATCGTTATTGGGGGTGGGGTATATTACAGTGTAAAGCTGGTAGGTATGGGGTACAAGTAGGGTCCACTTAAGTCAGAGGAGGTAATTTCCTCTATGCCTTCTCTTGGTTCGGTGACCACGGTGTTCCCCGGATAACCGAGTTTGGGGGGTGTCCCCCGGCTGCAGCAGGAATTTCAGGTGAGTTCGGGTATGCCAGTGGTAGGTTAGTGTTGGCGACATCTCGGGGAAGACGGCGTCTCCGTTTTCTTTGAGGCCTTGGTTGTCACGGTTTGTTGAGAAGTTGAGGGAGTAGGAGCTCCATGGGATCAGATTTTTTCCAGTCAGTGAGGTATGGTACTGGGATGCCTAATTTCTCACAAAAGTGGGGAGCATCGTCTGGTGAGTGCAGAGAGTAGGTGGCATCATCTCTACGAACCCTGATGCTGAGGGGGAATCCCCACTGGAAGGAGATGGAGGCTTTTTTGAGTTCATCTGTTATCGGCTTGAGTAGTTTGCGGGCTTGCAGAGTGCCCCATGCAACATCTGGGAGTATCAAGAGTTGCGAGCCCTGGAAGGTGATAGGTTGGGCAGGCAGGTCCTGGCTGCCTGCAGGATATGTTCTTTGTCAGTGAAAGAATGGAGGCAACAAATGATATCGCGTGGGTAGCGGCTCGTAGGATCCTTTGGCTTTAAAGCCCTATGGGCTCTATCAAGGATAATCGTTTTCTTCGGGTCTTTGTGGAGGATGGTTTGAAAAAGTTCCAGAACTCGGGTAGGTACATCCTCTGGGCCTACCAGTTCGGCGAGGCCCCTGATGCGTATATTGGACCTGCGGCTTCTATTTTCAAGGTCTAGGATCTGTTGAGCTAGCAGACCCGTGAGTCGTTTTTGTTCCCTCATGTCTTGTACAAGGGTTCCCATGACTCCGTGTAGAGTGGTCTGATCAGCTTCCAGAGTATCTAGACGATGGGCTTGTTGTTTGATATCAGCATGGATCTCCGCCATTTCGGATTTAATCGTGTCCGTTATATTAACGGTGAGGGCTGCAAAGTCCCGGCTAATGCGTGCTGTAAAGAGGGAGAAATCTGCCCTGGTGGGTAAGTCTCTACCTTGGCTCCGTTCGCTGGAGTCTGAGGAGTCCTCATCTTCTCCTTCGTTCTGGCGCTCCAATGGCGGGAAATCCTCAATTTCTTGCCGCGGCGCCATATTGGGAGTGTGGCCTTTGTCCTGTCTCACAGGCACCAAAAAGGACTTCAGTGAAGGCGGGTGATGTCTCTCCGATACCGGGGGTACGCCAGTTTTGGCAGGGCGTTTTATGGAGTTCTTCCCCATGTTTTTAGAGTTGCGTTGCGCTTGTGCTTCGTGTTGTTGCCATCCTCGGAGACGGAGCTCACCTAGCACACGTCCGCTTGCATCGGCTGTTGGACACGCCCCCCCCCCTCAATAAGTTTTAAATTCAACACTGAGCTAATTCACAGTAGGAGTAAAAGATATAGAATAATAGGTTTTTTTTTTTTTCTTTTCTGGATGATAGGACACAGGGGAGGAGGTCAACCTACGATTTCACTAATACGGCTAATTCACAATAATTAAGGATTTATATTAAGTTTCAGAATACTCATCAAGTTTTAAATTCAACACTGAGCTAATTCACAGTAGGAGTAAGAGATATAGAAATATTAGGTTATTAGGTTCTCTTTTTTTTTTCTCTTTCTTCCTTTTCTTCCCTTCTTCTGAAGGATTGGATTAATATAAAAAGCCCAGAGGAGGAAAGAGAGCGGGAGAAGAAGGGGGGAGGGAAGGGAAGGGAGGAGAGAGAAGGAAAGAGGCGAAAGCAAGAGGAAAAGAAACAAATCCACAGCGGAGGACGGCACATCCCTCTACCGTGTGTCAGGAAGGACACAGGTATAGGATTAGAAATAACCATCCTATACGGGAGACCAGGAAATGCCCCAGGCCTCCAAGAGAGTATGGAGTAATACTCCTTTTTTTATGTATTTATGTCTGTCTGTCTGTGGCACCGAGGAGGAGCAATCGGTCGGGGGGAAAGGAGGGGGAGACCAAGATGGTTAAGATAGTTTCGGTAAACGTGCAGGGGCTCAACATACCTTTTAAGAGATTTTGATATATAATTATTTACAAAAAAATAAGATACAAATTGCATTTTTACAATAGACTCACTGGATACAGAAAAATAAACAGCTTTGGGGAGGTAAAAAATATATTATTGAGCAGGCATCGAACAAGGATAGCAAAAAATGCGGAGTGGCCATAATATTCTCTAGTTCTCTCCACATAGACATACTTCATCGAATCAGGGATCCAGAGGGCAGATATTTGATAATTGTTTGTAAAATAAATGAGGAGACATACACATTGGTCAACTTATATTTGCCAAACAAGCCCCCTACAAAATTGCTAAAATCAATTATTGAAGAAACAGAAACAATTAAGATGGGATGTAGTATGTATGTCGGAGATTTCAATTCTTTCTTAGATCCAGAAATGGATAAAAGACTTAAGAAGGGAGATACAATAAATAAGTCCAATATTAAACAAGCTCAAATTTTAAGTAATATAAAAAATAAATATGGACTATACGATGTCTGGAGAATAAATCATCCTAACGAACAAGATTATACTCACCTCTCGAAAGTCCACCTTACATATTCTAGAATTGATATGGTTTGGGGGGATATAAATTTAGTACAAAAAATTCCAAAAATCGGCATAATGGAAAATTCCTGGTCAGATCATAGCCTAATATTATGGGAAATGACTCCCTGTTGTAAACCCTTGAATATAACATGGAGATTAAAGGAATACATTTTACAAAATAAGGAAAATACAGAAGAGTTGAGAAACTGGATGGAATTATTTTTCCAAGAAAATAACCCATTGGAGACATCCCATTTAAACAATTGGTGCGCCTTTAAGGCAGTCATAAGAGGATATCTGATAAAACTAGAAGCGCAATAAAAAAAGAGACAAGGAGCGAGTTTGGCTGCTCTCTATGTGCAATTGGGGAAAATAGCGGAGAAGAATAAAAGTATTCCATCACACTCTACTTATGAAAAGTTAAAAGATATTCAATTAAAAATAAATCAGAAGTTAAAAGATATTGCCATCCTTAATCTACATAAGTTAAAAAGGAAATACTACGAAAAAGGTAATAGGGTAAATAGAATAATGTCTAACCAATTGAGAAAAAAACTTGCTCAGAACAGAGTACATAAGCTAGTAGACCAGGATAAAATGTATATGCTGCCTAATGAAATTGGGAAAAAATTTAATGATTACTATAAACAGTTGTATAACATACTCCCCCAACCAGAGATAAAAGAAATTTCTCGTTATCTAAACAACACAAAAATTCCGAGACTATCGGAGGCACAGAGAGAGATACTGAACACCCCCATCACACAAATAGAAGTAGAGTTTGCTATTGACTGCCTAGATAAGCTAAAAACTCCAGGGCCTGATGGATTTGGCAACTCTTTTTTTTAAGATATTCAAAAATCAGATAAAAGGATGCCTAACTGAATCTTTCAATGAGGCGGTCAAAATAGGTAAGTTTCCAGACGAAATGCTTAGGGCAAACATCCTTCCAATCTTAAAAGAGAATAAGAATCTGACAGATGTTAAAAACTACAGGCCAATCTCGCTAATCAATGTGGATGTTAAATTGTTCTCAAAAATCTTATCTCTCAGGCTGAAAAACATCTTGGCTTCAGTGATCCACCCAGACCAAGTGGGTTTCGTTCCCAAAAGATCCTCAACAAATAATATCAGAAGACTAATAAATATAATGGATGATGCCTCTGTCAGAGGGACTCCCCTGCTGACCTTGTCGATTGGCGCAGGGTCTGTTGGAAATATATGAAGCTCACGCTAGAAGCATTTGGAATGACAGGATGGATCACTGAAGCCATTATGGCCCTCTATCAGAGACCAACAGCAAGAACTATTGGTCCAAATATAACATCGGACTGGTTCCCGTTAAACAACGGAACAAGAAAAGGATGCCCTTTGTCTCCCTTGCTCTACGTCATAGCACTAGAACCCTTTGCAATAAATGTCAGAAACAATATCAACATCTCGGGCTGGAAGGTCAGAAATAAAGAGATGAAGATATCACTTTACGCCGACGATATATTGATCACTATGACCAACCCTTCTCACTCACTGAAAAATTTTATGCATATGATAAAAGACTATAGCGCAGTATCTAATTATAAAATAAATATTATTAAATCCATAATCTTGGATAATAATATGGACCCCTCTTCCATTAAGGAAATACAACAGGCCTATGAATTTGAGTGGGTGAAAGGCCAAATAGAGTACTTGGGCATCAAGATTACTAGAGATATGAAGAAGTTAATGGAGGTGAACTTTCTATCTATGCTTAAGTTCTCAAACGCTTGGCTAAAAGATAGGAAAAATGTTGAATTGTCTTGGTGGGGCAGAATGAATGCAGTGAATTCATACCTTCTCCCGAAATGGTCCTATTTACTGATAATGGTCCCCCTTAGCATTCCTCAGGTATGGTTGAATATGCTTCAGAGTAGTATCACCAACTTTATATGGAGAGGTAAAAAACCAAGGATAAGAAATAAATTGTTAGTCCAAAGAACTGAGAAGGGAGGGTTAGGTTCCCCAGTTATTACGAAGCTGTATCTTGCCACCATATTAAGTCACATACACGAGGCCCAAGTAAAGAAAAATAGAGAGGAAGGATGGTATGCTGTGGAGACCGCGGCATGTGACCTAAAGGATCTTAATAGCTTAATTTGGCAGACTCAGAATAAGATAATAGATTATCCACTATTGATCCACAAACAGTTAATACCAGAATGGATAAAGATAAAGAAAATTTTAAATATAGCGGGAGATAACATACTGTCCAATCTAAGTTTGGACTATTTGGTGTCCCAAATGGACAACCTAAATTTAAGAGTCTGGAAATGGTGCAAAATTGATTCGATGAAGGAGGGAAGAGATGTGGATACCGTATGGCAGACAGAGCAGAAAGAACTAGGTAGAGGAGTTTCTCTTTAGAATGAGCAGTATACTCTTATCGGGAAAGAAAGGTCCCTTAGTACTAACTTGACCCGTCTCGTATAAATCTTGCTAGACGTCTACCTTCTGAGGTATGCCTACCTAGAAAGATAATATATTGAGAGTCCCTCCACTCCCCTACCCATTCCCCCTATGGGCTAGAAATGCCTCTGCGGCTAAAGATACCGCATGCTAATCCTGTGTGTGGCATGTCTTGTCTTGTCTGTTTGTATTGTTAATAAACTTCACAAGGATGAATTGATGGCATAACGAAATGAGAATAAACAAACTTAAAGATTAATGCCTCAATATCTGAGTGGAGGAAAAGGAAAGGAAAGAAAAAAGGAAAAAAAAAATATATATTATAATTTTCATATCAAAACCACATAGGAAAAACAGATCAAACAATGTATACATAAATGAGTTTACAGTTCCATAGTTTAGGAACATTTAAAAAAAATAGTAATACTGATATCTGAGCATTATATACAGGTATTTTGATCATTTCTACTGAAAAAGGGGGAAATGATTTCTTCATTTTATATAAAGAAAAATGATTAAGAACTGCAAATTTGACCAACACAATTTGAGTACAGATGAAAGAAAAGCCCTTGTCGAACTCCAGAGCAACAAACAGATTATTATCAAACCTGCTGACAACAAAGGCAGTGATTTGATACTACTGGATATAGATGAATATAACTCAGAGATTTTAGACAGTTGGGTGATGTCTCTACATATGTGAGGGAAAAGAAAGATCCACTTCCTCTGATAAGAACAAATGTTAACCTATTTCTGGAGAGAGGCAAAAAAGACGGTATTTTGAGTAAAAAGAGTATTATTACTTCAACATACAACATCCAATAACTCCAGTTATATATATCCTACCAAAGATCCATAAAGACACAGTTAACCCCCCCCCCCCCCCCCCGGAAGATCCATCATTTCTGGAGTTGGATCTCTCACCAGCAATATGTCAGAATATGTCAATATCTTTTTCCAACCCTTTGTAACCACAGGAAAATCGTACCTCAAAGATACAATGTACCCTATTAACAAGGGCAGATCTATACCTTGGGATAATGAAATGTGGCTGGTGACCTGTGATGCTGAATCATTATACACCAATATTGATCACTCACTTGGCATAAAATCGGTAGACTACTTTTTGAGGAAAGGCAAAACAATGCCTGAAAAACATATTAAATTCATTTTGAATAGAATAGAGTTTATTATGTATAATAACTACTTCTGGTATGTGGGAGAATATTTTAAACAGATAAAGGGGACCACAATGGGGACGCGTTTCACCCAAGTTATGCGAACCTCTTAATGTCCCATTGGGAAGAACATTATATCTGGAAACCTCACAAAACCTCAAATACCTAAAGTTCTTCAGGTATATCGATGATGTTCTTATTACATGGAAAGGCACATCACTCTTTCTCAATTCAAATAGTTGGGTGATAAAACTGCAAAGTGAATATAGCCAGAAAAATAACCACTTTGTGGACCTTGACATATATATTGAGGATAACAAAATATAAAGCAAAGTATATTTCAAGAAGGGGGATGTAAATGACTACATACATTTAGACAGTTGTCACTATCCACCTTGGTTATTAAATATGTCGACAAGTCAATTTTATAGGTTACGGCAATTGTACCAACATACAAGTCTTTGAACAACGGGCAATGACCCTCAAAAATAGATTCTTAGAAAAGGGCAACATAGATAAAGTCAAGTTGATCAACAGGGATGTATTACTAAAGTATAAAGATAAATCAAAAGATAAGGGTTATTTTGGCGTACCATTAATATTTGATATTTTTTCTGTATAGCTTCAGTTATACTTCTTTTGTTTATTTTCTCTTTTTTTTCATTTTATATGTATTATATTTAGATGGTAGTTAATGCATACTAGCTAACTATTGTGTTTTTTTCTCTATCTTGTTATATATTTGTGTTTTGCTTTTTAATACGTTTATCAGTTTTTACACAGTTTGCTTTCTGTATGTATTATATGTTTTTTTATACTTTATTTTTCATTATAAAGTTCTTTATTAGCTATTATGTTTTTATTTTCTGTTTATAAATATGTTTCTTTATTCCCATGTATATTTTTTTGTGAATTCGGTTACAGTGTTTATATATATGTTCCTGTATTGCCTGTGGCACTTATGAGGAATTTGACATTCATGCACTAAAGCCCCCTTCATACTATCTTTTGGTTCTAAATTCACATAAACATGAATTGGTCATTCTTGTATAATCTACCAATTCGGTCTTATTTTACTGTCACCGATAGATTCAGTTTCTACATATATTCAAATCCTTCTATAAAATTTGGTTTTACTTTACTATGACGATAGATTCTGCTTTCATATTTATTCATACCCTACAAAAAATTCAGTTGTACAATGTTACGTTTATGTGAAGGTCAATTAGGTACTCAAAAAGGACTGATCAGGTTTCATTTGTAGTACGCCCAACAGTGTCAATTAAGCCCACTCATGTGTTTCTACTACTACCACGTTTCCTATTTAAACCACGTTAATTACGCAAACCGGCTTGTTTGCCGAGTGTTTGTTATTGGAAGACGCTGCTATTGAGATTGACCACAATTCTAATCTACAATACACATTAATGCAGAGAGAAGCAGCACAAAAGGTTTTTGTTTGAATAAACACCGCTATGGTTCAAGCTTAATAGATGCTTTAAAGTCATTCAGAAAAGGACCAAAGTATCATCTTATTCAAGGTAATGATTTACCCTCTTTTTTAAATTGCATTGAAGTTTGTTCCACTATAAGGGGCTAATTTAGCAATTAGATAGTGTTATAATTGTTAAATTAATTAAACTGTTTAAAAATTGGTACATAAAGACTATATAATCTGGTCCCTTTAATCGATATATGACTATTTAAAATACTGATGTACAGGGAATGTATCCCCCCAATTGATTTACAATTAATCAATATTAAATTCCCCTTTTTCCCCTCAACAGTTATTGCTCCACTGCTTCCCTTGCATTGTGGATAAGTGAAAACACCTATACTTTCCAACTTAATCGCCACAAGTTTCATGATATAAGAAAGTGGGTATTGTATTTAAAAAGGAAGTTTTTTTTAAATATTACAGCTCTCTATACAATATAGATTCAAGAGTAAGAGTAGATCAGATACTAGACTATCTGGAAGATACATCAATCCAGAGAATAAAGCCAAGAAAGATCAACTTAATAAACCATTTACAAATCAAGAAGTATCCAAAGCTATTCAAGAGCAAAAAAAACAAAAAGCACCAGGCCCCGATGGATTCGGAGCAGATTTTTACAAGATCGTGGAAAAAAATATTATAGAGCACCTAACAAAAACCTTCAATGAAATAGGACAAAATGGGAAATCCCCAGAGGAATTTTTAAGAGCTAATATAATACCGATCCATAAACAGAACAAGGATCCCTCCCTAGTAGAGAGCTATCGACCTATTTCTCTGATCAACACCGACGCAAAGATCTTCGCATCAATTATAGCGGCCAGATTGAGATCCGTTATTGATGAACTGATCCATAAGGATCAGATAGGATTTATCCCAGGAAGAAGCTCAATAAATAACATCAGAAGTATAATAGACATACTAGACTGGTCACATCTGGAAAAGAACGCAGTATTAACTATTGCGGTGGATGCAGAAAAAGCATTCGACCGAGTTAATTGGGATTTTATGTTTCAAGTCCTGTCTGCCTACGGCCTCGAGGGATATTTGTTAAGTGCAATAAAATCTCTTTATCTTGGGCCAACAGCAAGAATTATAGGGGAGAATTTCAGATCGGACTGGTTTCGATTGTCCAATGGGACACGCCAGGGCTGCCCACTATCACCAATGTTATATATATTGACAATAGAAATATTGGCAATTAAGATAAGATTATGTCCAGATATTAAAGGGTGCCATATGGGGCAAGAAGAATCTAAGATTGCTTTATATGCTGACGACATCATACTGACACTGACGGAGCCCCAACAGTCCATGATAGCACTAATGAAGGTAATAGATCAGTACTCGGAATTATCCAATTATAAACTCAGTTCAGATAAATCATGGATCTTGCCCACTAATATCGGCAAAGAACTAGAAAAAAACATAAAAAGCAGCTATAATTTTGGTTGGGCAAGTAAGAGTATTGATTACCTTGGACTACAAACTACACCAAAAGTAGAGGATATCTTACCCGCAAATTTCTTGAAATTACTGAAAGAAACAAATGCCACTTTAAAAAGCTGGAAGAATATTGTCATTTCATGGACAGGGAGAATTAATGTTATAAAAGCTTACATCCTCCCAAAGTGGTTATATATATTCCGCCACTTACCTTTTAAAATACCCCAGAGTTGGCTAGCCTTGGTACAGACCTCCTTCTCTAAATTCATTTGGCAAGGCAAGAAGCCACGTATTGCATTAAATAGGCTGTCACAGAATACAAAGAGAGGTGGACTGGGGATGCCAGATATAAAAGATTATTATATGGCAATATAATATAATATAATTGGGGCCATATATACACAATGCAACTGCATAACACCAAAATCCAAAACTGGTACAAGAGAGAAAACCATACATTTGAAGGAGGAGAACTGGCCTCAGCCATCTGGGCTTGTAGAATGCCCAGGTGGACTAGAGGCAAGAATTACATAGTCGATAATATATTACCAGTATGGTTTTCCATTAAGAAGAAATTGGGTCTCCACGAAAAAATAATTGAAATGCTGGATATAAATATTCTAGAATACAATATACCAGACTTAAACTTAGATAACTGGAGGAAGGCAGGCATTGATAAAATAAAAGACCTTGTCCACACAGGAGATCTAAAAACATTTTCAAAACTGGTTCAAGACTACGGCTTAGCAACTAAAGAGATATTTCACTACTTAAGGGTTAAAAGCTTCATAACCAAAACGTTAAGTAAAGATACAGGAAGACGGATATACACTGTATTAATATTAGGGAAAACCAGTTTAAACTCATTAATTTCTGGTATCTCGTTCCCTCGAGAGTAGCAAAAATGAATAAGCAAGTTCCAAATAAATGTTGGAGATGTAATAAAAAAAAAGGGGATTACATGCATATCTGGTGGGACTGTATAGAGGTCAGGTATCTATGGAATACTTGTTTCCAAAAATTGAAAGAAATCTTCAATATCTCACTAGATATGAGCCCTGACCTCGCTTTGCTGCATATCAGATTACCAAACAAGACAAAAAAAGAAACAATGATGATAACTCATTTTTTTGCTGCCACAAAACTTCTAAACTGCTAAAAACTGGAAAAAAGAGACTCTTCCCGCCTGGTCCCAGATGAAAAACCTAATTCTATTCCATTTGAAAATGGAAAAAGGCATGAGATGGACTAATGTTGCAGCAGATAAGAAGTGGGAGGATATAGAACGATGGATTAAGAAAATCGAAACAAATTGATACTTTGCCATACAAATAATTAGGAATAGAGGAAGTAAAAGGGCTGACTAAGGGTGCTGCGCTCCACTGTGACCTCTGGATCTGTTTTTTTTTTTTTGTGACCCTCCCCCCATATACTCAGACAATATACATAGCCAGTGGGTGCCCATTATTACACAACATTAAACCCGAACCACACCCAGTAGGCTTGAGGCACTTAGAGGGTTAAAGGAGGACGGCATATAACTACAGAGGAGGTATATGTTTGTCTAGGTGTTTTTTATGTTTTATGTTATGTTTGTCACGGACTGTTTAAAAGAAGTTAAGGATTTAATTTAGAAATAAGAAGTATTAATCAGACAACAAGGGAATTCTGGGGAAATAATATAAAAACAGACACAAGGATGACAAAAAAAAAATGGAGTAACTGATACACCTAAGGGTGAAGTCTGAGTGTCAAAATAAAAAAAATAAAAAAATAAAAAGGAAGTTTATTTTTGTCCATATGAATGTGCCATCTTTATCATTACAACTCTAAAATATACACAAATTAATGACCTACTTTATTCACAGATATTCAATCATTTTGTTATTTGTTCATATACCAACTATTGTGCTTGCTTCTATTACAGACATGTAAGTTAATTTTTCTTTATATAAAATGAAGAAATCATGTCCCCTTTTTTTCGGTAGAAATTATCAAAATACCTGTTTATAATGCTCAGATACAGAATTACTATTTTTTTTAATTTTCTTTATGAAAACCATGGAGCTGTAAACTCATTTATGTATACATTGTTTGATCTGTTTTTCTTTTGTGGTTTTGATATGAAAAATATAATAAAAATTATTAACATACATCTAGCTGCAAAAAATTTTTTGCTTATAAAGGTGTTTGTATTTATGCTTGGTCAGTGCTGTTATGCTTCTGGAGTTCAATTCTTATTTTATTCTATATGTTCTCTGGGCAGGTTTCCTATAATGTGATGTTCTTTGGACCTCTGAGGTAGCTTTTTTAAGCGAGATGCGTCAGGTTTCTTCCATCTTGATTATTACTTTACATCACTCTGTATAAACCTTTCTTATTACAGTATTTTTATACATTTTGCCAATTGTAGGTTTTTACTATAATTACATTTTGTATTGATTTATATATTCAGTATTCATAGATTTGACTATTAAATTGCCCTATTTTCTTTTATTCTGTTTCTTCTTCCTTTTTTTTTTTTTTTTATTAAACATATAAAAATATACAAATTTACTTTCTACATAACAAAAATAGTCTTATGATAGTAATTTAGATAAAGACAGTGATGACAAACTTATACTCATATAACATACTACAAAAATTACATACAATATTGCAACCACTGCTTGCCACCTGTGGGACCACCCCACTGGGGCCAAACGCTATCTATCCATTAGCCAGTCGACCAGTTTTAAAATTAGAGCGGAAAACAAAGAGATTGAAAAAGAAGGGGGGGGGGGGGAGCCCAACAATTGATGAGTTCTTTGCATAGGTGTCAGGTTTAATTGTTCTTCTGAATGCTCATGGGAATTCTCCTCGCTCTTTATTTAACCAAATGTCCCAAATATCTCTATAGGTCTGGATGTTATCAGCTCCCTGAAAGGATACCCTCTCCATTGAGGCTTCATAGTTTATTTGCACTATTACTTCGTCAATTGTTGGTGGGTTCTTCTTCCTTTTTTACATATACCCTTCTCTTTTCTATTCTATACAGCGCAGCTTTTTTTTTAATTTTATCTTGT
The DNA here is from genome assembly GCA_036172795.1 of Pelodytes ibericus. Classification (NCBI taxonomy): domain Eukaryota; kingdom Metazoa; phylum Chordata; class Amphibia; order Anura; family Pelodytidae; genus Pelodytes; species Pelodytes ibericus. The sequence continues at coordinate 44,889,903 of CM069866.1, read as the reverse complement.
ATTTTTTCTAAAGGTGGACTGCACCATTTTTTCTAAAGGTGTACGCACCTTTTTACAACTAGCAGCTAATTTTCTTCCTACTCTCTTATTTCCCTCATTTTTTTTTTGTTGGTTCAACATGTTTGTTCCTTTCCATTTTATTTTATACCACCCTGTATGAAGACATTTTTCAGATAAGTTTATACCATTTATATACATATAAATATATGTATATATACATTTTTTTTTTTTTGCACAACACTATTTGTTCTGTGGCTACTCTGTTTTTCTTAGATTTGTTATTGTTGTGTGGTACACGTCTGCGACCAATGTGTCTCCTGTAGGAGAACAATATCAGGGCAGTATTTTTTAAGTTGGTTTGTTATCTTTCACCTTTTTAAAGGTGAATTCAGACCATCAGTGTTCCAAGATATCATCTTTAGTTGTGGAGGTTTCAAGGAGGAGTGTTGGGATCCAGTATCAGGTGGTAGATTATCTAATCGCTTGTCGGATTTTGTGTGTTTAGGGAAATTGGATACCAGAAAAAGAGGCCCCTCTGTACCTTTTAGCTGAGGGGCACTCCCAGGAACACTCGGTCATCATGTGACCAAACACCAACATAAATCAAGCAGGCCCATACTGGGTCCAATCATCCAATCGTTCAAAACAAATGCTTTTGTCTGGAACATTGTTGTTTTTCTGGGGTGTAGGGGTAGAACTTTGAGTGCCATCACCCCCTTCAAAATTGAAATGGAGAAACTCTTTTGCAAGGGGGGAATCAAAGACATCTGATATCCCATTTTGTGATACGCGTAGTTGACTGGTTGTCATTGTTGAAACATAGATAATAGGTCTTGTGGTGGAACTAATTCAGGTATACCAATGAAGCATAGGTTGTTGTTAGGTCTTGATGGTTTTGGTAAGTTTTTGTCTGCATTTGGAGGTTTCTTTTTATGTTTCTCTTCAGTTTTGTCCCTAGAGTTTGAAGTTATGTTAATCAAACATTGTGAAGGAGGTCGTCGGCCACTTTGCTAAAGATTAAAACATAAAGGTTGGGTCATGAAACCTTAATAGTTTTTTTTATAGTTTTTTTAATGAGACTTGTTGTAATCGGAAATACCACTAGATGGCATGCTGGATTAAAAATAGGACAAACAATTTGTCTGTGTTTAGCGTCACAGTTATAAAAAGTAGTTAGGGTATTTTTGTCAGGCAGTTCTGGATGGGTGGTGATATTCAGTGTATGTGTAACCATTCACCTATGTGCAGACTCATCCAAGCTGTATCCAGGCATTTCAGTATTCTTTATGCTTTGTTTTATTGTTTATTATTTATGCTTATTTCTGTCTGCTTCAATGTCTGCCTTGTTTCTTGCATCCTTGTCTGGCCACAGAATGGCACCTTTCCCTGGTTCAGCCTCAGAGCGGCACCTGCCCAGTTGGTTCTAGTATGGCACCTATCCAGTGGGCCCCAGTGTGGCACCTGCCAAGAATGACACTTGCCCAGTTGGTTCCAGACTGGCAACTGCCCAGTTGGTCCTTGTATGGTACCTACCCAGTTGATCCTAGTAAGGCACCTGCCCAGTTAGCCTCAGAGCAGTACCTGCCTAATTTTGCTTTAGTCCCATTCCAGCCCTTTCTAGCATTCCAGTCCTGTATAGCATTTTAGCCCTGTCTTGTATTCTAGCCCTGTCTTGTATTCCAACCCTGTCTAAGTATTCCAGCCCTGTTTAGGTATTTCAGTCCTGTCATAGTATCCTGTTATATGTTTTCCTTGTTAATGGCTTCTGTTCCTTTGTTCTTCTGTTCTGGTCCAATTCTGGTTTTCTTGCTAGTTGTTGTTCATTCCAGGCTTTGTCTGTTTCTCCATTCCTGTATTTAAGCTCAACCACACCAGTTTCTGTTCAGTACTGCAGCATTCCAGTCTGTGCTGGTACAGGTAATCCCTGTGTGTCTGTAAATAATTAAACAAATGTTATTCATTTGCTAATATTAGTAAGGAACTTGTCTAATTTTGGGGTACCTTAGTGTGGTTGGGAAGCTTAATCATCATTTGGCCAATTGGCGTAACCAAACCCTTACCATTTTACCATCTTTAGTGTTAGGCTAGTTCCTGTATTTGTTCCTTTGTAGTTTCCCTGTATTTATTAGCCCTGGCTTCTGTGTGTTGTATATGTGCTCTTTGTCTGTGCCCTGCATTGTAGCTATGTTATTATCTGTATCTCTGTGCCTTATATTGTTTATCCTTAGTTTGGTTCCTCCTCTAGTCTGTACTTTGTTTTGTTTTGTCTCAGTTACTTTTTGTTCTGTTTTGTCTGTCTCTTAGTTTATTCTGACCTAGCCCACATCATCCTGCTTTATTGTTGAGTTATTATCCATGCTTGCTCCAGGATGTCTGTATGTAGCTGCACCACCTGGACCCCATGTGTTACAGTATGTATCTTTAAGTCTCTTGTGATTTAACCGTGATTCCAACAGGTGAGTTGTTTAAGGTGTTTTGTACCTGGTTGTGCTCTCCGTCGCGTTAAGTATGTGGTGAGACTCCGATAATATCCTGAATTCTCAATTGTAAAATCTGTTTAAGAATTGATTTTGTCAGTTGATTTGGATGCACATTCGGATACAAATGTGGCCACAAATTTGGATCTATATTTTCCTGAAAATTCAGATGTTAATTTGGCCATAAATTTGGTCATGAATTAGGTTACCAATTTGAATACTGATTTGGCCGGGAATTTGGCCTTTTGTCAGGACGTCCTCTGGGAACTCCAAAACGTTAGGCTGGCAAACAAGGGCCTTTGTGACTAAAGGGCCGTGACAAGTCTTAGTCTCAGGGGATTCAACAGGGCCCCATAATCTCTTCTCCACATCTGGTTTTAATTGTCGGCTTCCCCATTAAGGGGAGCTAATTGAGTAATGACCTCTGTTTATAAGCTTGAGCGCCCTAGGGATGCGAGGTATGGTTAACCCAATATTTGGGTAATGCTGAGCAAGCCAGGGGACCTCTTGAGAGCAGCCATCGCTGTAGCTTTGGTGACTAAGGGTAGTTGAAACACATTTAGTGACCGGAGCTTCAATGACTTGTGGCTCCTCCCCCAGAACTCATCAGGAGCAGTTTGCGACTATTTGTAACATTTTGCGTTTTTTCCCCCTGATTTGTCTCTTCCATTTATTTTTATTTAGTGTGCATTTTTCCGGATGCGCAAAAAAATTGTAATTAGATTTGCGAATGCTAAAGCTTTTTGCGATTATATTGTGAAAAATAATTCTTATTTGCGTGTGAAAATGACACCAGCTTATAGTAAGTGCTATCAATAGAGATAGAAAAAAATATTATCAAAATTGAATGTTTTTATTCGCAATTTGCTTGTATGTAATATTTGAGTGTTAAATGTTTAGTACATTGCAATAGGAGCAAAGCGCAAAAATAGTTTTGCACATAAAATATATTTTCTTTTTTTAGTACAAGTTCCTCTTAGTCTGTACTGGTGTTTCCCTTTCTCTGTGAATAACTGCAACATTAAAACGTCTTGCAGCATGTGTGTCCATCCAGACTATAAACATATACCTTTGATACTTACATTTCATTCATCAGAATGACAATAGCACTGGTCTTACTCTCCATATTTTCTAGCAGTGAGCAATTGCTGTGTTTGGCAGTCTTCCACAAAGTACCATTTATGAAGTGGGTTTTGGCTTGTGTCTGACTGATACCCTCCTCCCCTCGCAGCCTAATTGGCCCTCAGTAAGTTTTTGAAATCCCAAAGCATCTTGCTTAGGTTAGTAGGTATTTTTTGGTGATGATATGAACAGAGGGTTTACGGATGCTTTTATGGATGCCAAGAACTTTTGTATTACTAGAAACTCTTAACCAGAACTGATGGTCCAACAGTAACTAAGGGGAGATCTGTGGTTGCAAAGTTTTCTTGAAAAAAAAAATACCGCAGATATGATTGCCTCCATAGAATTAACATGAGCCACTATTTTAACAACTTTCAATTGCTCTGGAGAAAATGGCAGTTTTTAAAGGCGCAATTGTCCATTAGGCAATTTAGCTTAATTTAGACATGTTTCGAATAAAGTGGGTCTATATCACTAAAATTCGAATTTAGTGGTCGACCTCCAAATTCTAATTTTAGTCAATAGACCCAATAGACTCAATTTCGACAACATTTCACTTATTCGACTCAATTTCAACTTTAGGTGTTGTATTGTAATGCTATTAGCATTACATACAATAGCCTAAAAGCTAAATTGAATGAATGCACGAATTCCACAGCTCAGACAAACTACTAGTATTAGGTTGTAAAATTGCTTTCAGTTTGAATAAAAAATCTATATACTGTATGTCTGTCTGTATTTGTCAATTTTGTATATTGTGTTACTAAGCATTTTGCTAATTATGGATGTGAAATTTTTAAACTTTTTTTTAAAACGTGTAATACATATTAAAAAAAGTTTACATTCATATCCATAATTATCAAAATACTTAGTAATACAATCTATGTTATATATTAAATGCTTATATACACTGACTTTGCCTCCAATTCACTCCATGTACTTCACATACTGATTGTGAAGTACAGAGAGTGAATGACAGTGAAAGGAAAAAAATAAACAAATTTCCTGTTTAAAAAAAGTTAATCCTTCCCTTGCTGATCACAGTTTTTTTTTTTTTTACTGTGATCAGTTTCCTTCCAAGTTTATGGCCCTCATTTTGTTTTTTCTCATAATTTTTTTATTTTTGGAATTTTACTATATTACTTATATTCTTTTCATATATTATTTTAATTACAGTTAACCCCTTCAGGCCTGTGCTGTGATTCTGATTGCTCTGACCAGTTCATTATCCTGTTAAATGTTTTTTTCTGTACTTTTTTGGGGGTCTGGGAACCTATATTTTTATTTTTATTAGGTTGTTAACTGGGCTAAGTGGGTCAGTGTTAGTGTTGCAGTAGCTGTATACAATATTACTGGGAAAATAGTAAAGCATATTTTTAAACTCCTCCCCTTTTATATGTATTTTTGAATACTAAATTGTAGATCATTTATATGTACATGGTATCCAACCAAAGAAAATTCATTAAACATATAACTTGCATTAAATGAGAGCGAGAGGAATACCAAGTTTAATCAACCACAAATCAAAATGAAAAAAATCGCCTCCTTTGGCCCAGGAAAATCCCTGGTTCTTTAAGGGTTAATGCATGCCTTAGGAGTGTCCCTGACTGAATGGCGTAATATACCAGTAACATGCTCTAAGTTTGTTTGCAGGACTGTTCCGATTTTTGGGGGTCTGTCCCGCTGTCCCGCTTTTCGAAAGAGAGGTAGAATTCGTCAGAACAGCGGAAATAAATACTGCAACATCATGTTCTTCATCTGTTCTCCTGTGTCTGGGACACTAGACACTGAATACTGCGCATGCGCAGTGCTGCCTGGTTGTGTGACAGCATGACCGCATATGTGTGATGGCGCTGTCAATCTACCTCCCAGCAATACTGTCAAAACATGCATGAACCATATGTCTTAAGGGGTCACTAAAGGGTATACTCCATAGGAGATATTGTAGGGAATTGAAAGAGGAATTTGAAACTTAAGTCCAAAGTAGCCTTAATAAAGGTTACTGGCCGTTTAAAGCCAACAAATAAATTGTGACACTGTCAACTGTGAATATTATATAAACCACAGATTGTTTTATTTTTTTAAATGTAATATGCAGCATATCAAATATTTTTTTATACACTTTTATTACTATTATTTTAATTACACTTTTGGGTTTACATTTACACCACTAAATTTGACTTTCTATGTTCCTATCTGTTTGATTTCAAAAAAATGATGCCCATAAGCGTCTATATCCGAATTCCCCAACCCCTTAGAGCCAAATTTCTATACCTCAATAGCATAGGTAAGGGATGAAATTCGGATGATTTTGACTCTTTCTTCCGAATTCTCCAACCTTATACTATTTAAGTGAAGCAATTTTCGTCCATTGCTGCATTCATTTCACTATTCAGTTCGTATGAATGAACATTTCACCTATGTTCATTCAATGCATAGTAGAAGGTTGGGGAATTCGGATGAAAGAGATGAATTTAAACAGCTCAATAGGATAAGGTAGGGGATGAAATTTGTATAAATTCGACTCTTTCAACCCAATTCTCCAACCTTATACTATGGAAGTTAGGCCAAATCTATATAATGGATGTCTGTCTGTATTTGTCAGTTTTGTGTAATGGATTACTGAGCATTTTGATAATTATGGATGTGAAATTTTTAAACTTTTTTTTTTTTAAACATGTTATACATATTAAAAAAGAGTTTAAATTCTCCAACCGTATACTATTGAAGTGAGGCCATTTTCAAACATTGCTGCATTAATTTCACTATTCAATTCGTATGAATGAACATTTCACCTATGTTCATTCAATATATAGTATAAGGTTGGGGAATTCGGATGAAAGAGACACATTTCAATAGTTTAATAGCATAAGATAGGGGATGAAATTCAGATGAAATTCGAATGAATTCGACTCTTTGAACCAAATTCTCCAGTAGGTGAATTATTTTCCATTCGTACAAATGATATATAACGAAACCAATTTCATCCAAAACGAATCCAGCAATGGACGAAAACAAAAATTTTCATTTTTCCCATCTCTAGCAGAAATGTTAAAACAGTCCATCTCATCAAGGCTAAGACAAGGCCAAAAAGTCATGTCACTAAGGGGTTATATATATATATATATATACACCCACACACACACACATATATATATATATATATATATATATATATATATATATATATATATATATATATATACACATAAACATAGGGGAAAATGTATTCATACTTACCGTAATTTTCCTTTCCTGGTCATAGGCCATGGCAGCACAACAATGGGTAGCTCCTCCCCATCCCTAATTAGACAGGAACCAATTAAAACAAGTGCATAAGTACCCCCTTCTACCCCTCATACCGTCAGTCTTGTATTCCAGCAATATCCCAGGGCGGGATTCCTGTGCTACCATGGCCTATGACCAGGAGAGGAAAATTACGGTAAGTATGAATACATTTTCCCCTTTCCTGGCCATAGCCATGGCAGCACAACAATGGGTAATACCCAAGCAAAACCAAGGGAGGGAATAAAAAGAAGACTCAGAAAATTTAGTAAGGCAAGTGTATTAGCACAACCAACGTGCAAACATAAAAAAAAAGAAAAGACAGACACTATTTGGAAGCGGAGAGGACACTTAGGCCAAAGGCGTCCTGCCAGCCTGCTCTGACATCCAGTTGGTAATGGCGGATGAAGGTGTTCACCGAAGACCATGTAGCTGCTTTGCAGATAAGTTCTGGAGAAACTCTTGCTGCAGCAGCCCAAGAGGAAGAAAGGGACCTGGTCGAGTGACCAGAACCCTTCTGGAACGGTAAGCTTGGATGATAGCGGAAATAATCCATCTGCTCAAGGCCTCTTTAGATGCTTGGCAACCTCTCCTAGCTCCACTTGGAATGATGAAGAGCTGATCCGAAGAACGCCAGCCAAGAGATCTGTCAATGTAGATTCTTAAGCATCTTACCAAGTCCAGAGGCGCAGGATCTCCTTCTGGGGGTTGGTCCGCTTGTGTTAGGGCAGGGAGCACTATGTCCTCATTTACGTGAAAGGCCGTGGTTACCTTGGGGCGAAATTCAGGGATTGTATGCAGAATCACCCTGTCCCTCTGAAACACTGTAAAAGGTTCTTTCACTGATAAGGCCCTGAGTTCCGACACTCTTCTCCCTGATGCTAATGCCACCAGCAAAATGGTCTTGATAGTAAGAAGATGTGGAGAGATGGAATCCAGGGGTTCGAAGGGTGTTGACCCCATGGCTTGTAACACCAGAGGTAGATCCCAAACAGGGAACAAACGGCCTGATCGGGGGTCTGATCTTCAGTACAGCTGAAAGAAACCTGACTACATATGAGTTAAAGGCCCCTCTGTGGTCGGTGAGAGCTGACAGAGCGGAGACATGTACCTTTAAGGTGTTGTAGCTTAACCCCTTATCCAGCCCTGCTTGAAGAAATTCCAGGATGTCCTTAACCGCAGGATGTTGTGTGTCGACCTGCTTAGGAGAAGCCCAGGAAGAAAAGGCATCCCAAACCCTATAGTAAGTAGAAGAAGTGGAACACTTCCTGGCCTGTAATAGGGTATCTGTGACCGTAGAAGAGAAACCCTTCTCTAGAAGCCTTTCCCTTTCAACCTCCAAGCCTTCAGGTTGAGAGCTGCCGGGTCCGGATGTAAAATGGGCCCCTGGTGCAGGAGAGATGGAACTGCTGGTAGGTCCCAAGGAGGTTCCTGACAGAGGCTCAACAGAAGAGGAAACCAAGGCCGGCGAGGCCAGTATGGGGCGATCAGAATCATGAATACCGGCTCCTGCCGAATCCTCCTCAGAATATGAGGGGCGTGGGAGGGAATGCATATCCTGTCGTGAACTCCCACCTGCATGAAAGGGCATCCCTCTCGAGAAGAATACCTGTAGCTTGTTGTTGCTGCTGGAGGCCATCACATCCACCTGAGGGAGACCCCATTTCCTCACGATACCCTTGAAGACTTTGTCTGAGAGGCTCCATTCTCCTGGGTCCATCTCCACTCTGTTGAGGAAGTCTGCCACCGTGTTCTGTACTCCTTGTAGGTGAACTGCCACCAGCCCCGCAAGGTTCTTCTGTGCCCAGGACATTAGGGGAATCATTAATCTTATCTCGCGGCTTCGGGTGCCCCCTTGGTGATTGATATGGGCTACCACCCTGGCGTTGTCTGTTCTCACCTTTACCCACTTGTGCCGTAAGGACTGCTGAAAGTGTTTCAGTGCTTTGAAGACCGCCAGTAGCTCCAGAACATTGGAGTGAGTCTCCAGTGCGGGAAATTCCCACTTCCCCTGAACCAGATCATCTCGCATGTGGGCTCCCCAACCCCAGAGACTGGCATCTGTCGTAATTGTAACCTAGGGGATGACCCCCAGGGGAAACCCGGAGAACAGGGCTCTCTTGTTCATCCACCATACCAGGCTTAGATGGACGGAAGCGGGAATCTTGATGGGCTGGAGAAGATCTCTTCCTCTGTATTGGGAGAGAAAATTTCTCTGGAGTGATCTCATTCTCCATTGAGCCCATCTTGTCAGGCCTATCGTTGACGACATGGAGCCCAGGAGGCTCATGACCTTTCCTGCTGCAGTAGTCTTGTTCTGACGCATCTCTTTTACCTTCCTGATGATCTTTAGTCCTCTTTCTCTGGAGAGTTGAACCGTCCCTAGTGCTGTGTTGAACAGAGCACCCAGATACAGCATGGACTGTGAAGGAAGAAGATGACTCTTTTCTGCATTTATCTTCCAGCCGTGCTCCTGCAGGAACTGAATGCAGATACGTCCCAAGGACCAAGATGTCGTCTAGATAATGAAAGACGGCAATGCCCCTCTTTCTTAGGTCTGCAATGAGTACCACCAGGATCTTGGAGAAAGTGCGTGGAGCCGTACTGAGTCCAAAAGGGAGTGCCCGAAACTGGAAGTGTCCTCCTTCCACTGCGGGACTTCCACGATGACGCCTTCTTGCTGGAGGGAAGACATAAACTCCAGGAGAGCCAGTCTTTTGTCTTTGTCTCCTGGCCATTTTGTCATCAGAAAACTTTGACGAGGTGGGGCATCCTTGAACTCTAGTAGATAACCCCTGTGGATGATGTTCAGTACCCACTTGTCCTTGGTAGACGACTCCCATCTCCTTCGTAATAGAAGCAGGCGTGCTCCTACCCCTCCAGGCTGGGAGATCAACCTGTCATAATGTTCTTGGGCTCTTGTTGAAGGCAGATCCTCTGGATCTTCCTCCTCTGGTTGAAGACTGCCCCCCTCTCCAAGGCTGAGATCTTCCATACTCTCTACCTGGTCTGTAGGATTTGAAGTCCCGAAAGGAAGAGTGGTCAGAGGGTCTTTTGTACCGGAAAGATCTTCTAGGTCTGCGATCTTGAGGCAGAAAGGCATTTTTGCCATCCGCTGCCCTCTTAATGCATTCATCCAAGTTCTTCCCAAACGGAATGGGTAGAGAACAGAGGCTATTCTTGGATGAAGCATCTGCCGACCAGCCTCAGCCACAAAGCTCTTTTCGCTGAGACCGAAAATGCCATGCACCTGGCCACCGCCTTAACCATGTCCACTTAGGCTTCGGTAGTGAAATCCACGGCCAGCTTAATGTCCTGCAGACTGCTCATGAGGCTGGATCTGCTCCTGCCTTCTCTGATATTCTCCTCCAATTTCTCTAGCCAACTTTTTTAAGGCTCTGAAGACAGAGGTAAGGACGACAGTGGGGTGAAGGCCTGTACCAGCCGCCACATAAGCTCTTGACAGGCTAGAGTCCATCTTCCTGTCCATGGAGTCCAGTAGGGATCCTGCATTATCCACCGGCAACGTGGTGCGTTTGGCCAACCTCACCACAGCTGCATCCACTTTAGGGGCTGACGCCCAGTGGCCTGCGTCCTCCTTCTCAAAAGGATAAAGGCGGGAAATTCTACCCTGATTTGGGAGTTTTCTCTCCGTCCTGGACCATTCCTCCATAATAACGCCCTGGATCGCCTCATGAACTGGAAAGGTAACCCTTTTCCTTCTGAGGTCAGAAAAATAGCGACTAGAGGTAGAAGGCTCCTCTCTTGACGGTTCCCTCATGTTCAGGGACCTGCGAACCCTGGATATTAAATGATCCACTTGGGCTGGATCCAAGGTGTCAGGTGCGTGTTGTCTTTCTTCCTCCGAGGTGGAAGACCTTTCCCCGTATGCCTCCACAATAGACTCATCCGAGGAATCATATTGGAAGTAGTCAGGGGGATCCGGGTACCTGGGCTTTTTGTGGGCACTGCCCGCTTCTCTGATGCCCTGGGTTACTGCCTGTTGAATAATTTGCATAAGGTCCGGGGCGGCTGCAGGAGGGCCTCCTGCTGCTTGGAGACAATCAAAGCAGAGGCGCTTCCCTTCCAGGGCCCTCTTGTCACATGCTTCACATCGAGCTCTAGCAGGAGATTTCCCCTTGATCCGGCAGCCTTTTTCCCTTTAGAACTACATCATAAGGAAAAAAACGTGAGCCAGCACTCTTTTGTTTTAAAGAAGGAAAAGGAAAAGAGGAAAAATAAAATACATGAAGGGCTTACCCTTTAAATTCTGATAGTGACCGATTACTCCGGACCGATGAATCTGAATCCATGATATCAGAAGAATACTCTGTAATTCGCACTATAAAATAGGGTGAAAACAGTCCTGAACTGCTGCAAGAAAGTCAGAAATTCACTAGGCCCGAAAACCCTTTTGAATTTGGCTCCTAAATAGAAGAGATGACATCATCGGGAACGCAGACGCATTTCGCCTGCGCAACCGCACTACTGCGCATGCGCGAAAATGGCATGACGCGAAACGGACAGTCTGTGCATGCGCAAAGGCAAAATCCGGAAATAACCTGAAATGAAGCCACAGAGACTAACCAGGACACGGAAAGCCACCCGAGCGGCGAAAATGGACACAAACAAAGGCAGGGGATACCCTAGATCACCAGGGAAGCCCTGTGTAAGAGAAAAGAAAAAATAAAATGGCCAAGAAAAACTGCCAAATGAGCAGGAAGAACAGGTAACCTTAAAACACATCTGAAGAGGGTACCTTGCATCCACATAGTTTCTTGCCCATACCTGCTACCCCTAGGGTCACTGCAGTCAAAAGGGTAGAGGGTGCTTGTGCTTGCTATCCCTAGGGTCACTGCAAGACTTTTCCCCTGGTCACTAGGGGTTTCTCCAGGGGGACACCTTTGCGCAGGGCCGTGTACTGGAGCTTCCCAAGGAAGAGAAGCTTAACTCCCTTGGGGCCAAGAGTAAAAACTCTTTAGGTAAGCCCCCCCAAAAAAGATGGTTCCCAGTCTGAAAAGACTAGTCTGTCCTAGGGATAGGACAGGAACAAAAAGACTGAGGGTATGAGGGGTAGAAGGGGGTACTTATGCACTTGTTTTAGTTGGTTCCTGTCTAATTAGGGATGGGGAGGAGCTACCCATTGTTGTGCTGCCATGGCTATGGCCAGGAAATATATATATATATATATATGTGTGTGTATATATATATATATATATATATATATATATATATATATATATATATATATATATACCCCTTAGTAACATCATGACTTTTTGTCCTAATTCCATATATATATATATATATATATATATATATATATGTTATTTTTTATATTCAAGTTACATTACTTTATGGGCAGGACTTAGGTTTGAAATTGGTGAGATTAAAACAGAAAGTCGGTGTGAATTAAACAATAGTTAATTGGCATTTAACTAAATGATGATCGGTACTCATCTAATGTTTTAAAGTTTTGTACAAATTTGTACACTGTAAAGCTTGAACTTTTATTATTTATTGGATCAGAAAGTGCTACCTTACACTTGTGAAATGTGAATCTGCCCCTCAGTATAGATATTCTGCATTTCTACACTGAACAAAATTATAAAGCCAACACTTTTGTTTTTGCCCCCATTTTTCATGAGCTGAACTCAAAGATCTAAGACTTTTTCTATGCACACAAAAGGCTTATTTATCTCAAATATTGTTCACAAATCTGTCTAAATCTGTTTGTGAGCACTTCTCCTTTGCCGAGATAATCCATCCACCTCACAGGTTTGGCAAATCAAAATGCCGATTAGACAGCATGATTACTGCCTTAGGCTGGCCACAATAAAAGGCCACTCTAAAATGTGCAGTTTTATCACACAGCACAATGCCACAGATGTTGCAAGTTTTAAGGGAGCATGAAATTGGCATGCTGACTGCAGGAATGTCCACCAGAGCTGTTACCTGTGAATGGAATGTTCATTTCTCTACCATAAGCCGCCTCCAAAGGCATTTCAGAGAATTTGGCAGTACATCCAACCGGCCTCACAGCGGCAGACCAGCCCAGGACCTCTACTGCAATCGGTTTGCATAAACAAATAATTTCTGCAAAAACTGTCAGAAACCATCTCAGAGAAGCTCATCTGAATACTTGTTGTCCTCATCACGGTCTCAACCTGACTGCAGTTCGTAGTCATAAACGACTTGAGTGGGCAAATGCTCACATTCAATGACATCTGGCACTTTGGAAAGGTGTTCTGGTCACGAATCAATCCCGGTTTTCACTGTACAGGGCAGATGGCAGACAGCGTGTATGACGTCGTGTGGGTGAGCTGTTTGCTGATGTCAATATTGTGGATCGATTGGCCCATGGTGGGGTAATGGTATGGGCAGGCGTATGTTATGGACAACAAACACAGGTGCATTTCATTGATGGCATTTTGAAAGCACAGAGATACTGAGATGAGATCCTGAGGCCCATTGTTGTTCCATTCATCCATGACCATCACCTCATGTTGCAGCTTGATAATGCATGGCCCCATGTTGCAAGGATCTGTAAACAATTCCTGGAAGCTGAAAACATCCCAGTTCTTGCATGGCCAGCATACTCTGGGCTGGTGGGATAACATGTGGCCTGCAGTTGTGAGGCTGGTTGTATGTACTGCCAAATTCTCTGAAGTGCCTTTGCAGTCGGCTTATGGTAGAGAAATGAACATTCAATTCAGGGGCAGTAGCTCTGGTGAACATTCCTGCATTCAGCATGCCAATGTGAGGTGGATGGATTATCTCGGCAAAGGAGAAGTGCTCACTAACACAGATTTAGACAGACTTGTGAACAATATTTGAGAGAAATAGGTCTTTTGTGTACATAGAAAAAGTCTTAGATCTTTGAGTTCAGCTCATGAAAAATGGGGCCAAAAGTGTTTATAATATTTTTCGGTGTACTTACCATAATATAGGATAATGTTACTTTCTGAATTTGTAATAATTTTTTGCATGTATTGGGTGCCGTAATAAGTTAGTTCTACCATAGTAAGCAACTATTTAAAACAGTTTTGAATGTTTTCGAAATGTATATGTCCTATGTGTATTTCCTTATTGCAGTTTGTGTCATCTTTATCTAACACATTCTTTCTTGTTTTTCTTGCTTGCTAAGTATTGTAAAAGAGCTGTGTTATATCCGTCTGAAATGACCCCAGGAAGAGAGGGAGGGTCTGCAATTTGCTAAAACAAAGGAAATTGAATTTCAGCTGAACATCCTTTCCAGGGCTGGGACAGCAGGAGATATATTTAACAAATCTCAGAAATAAAAAAGATTTCAAAAGCGGATACAGATACAGATGCAGAGGATTTAGAGTTGTATAATTCATTATATGTTTAAAAAATACCTTTTTACATAGATTGAATTGATGATATTACCAAGGATGATTTTTTCCCACTTTATCTATATAATAGTTACATTTACCAAATCAAGCAATCATCAGGATGAATGAATTCAGCACATCGATTCAGAAATTTGGATCTAGCTATTTGTTTAATTCTGCTTAATGACTATACATATCCTACATTTGGGAGTTACCTACAGAATTCTGGCAAATGATGATTTACATCTGATGTGAAAATCCTAGCTGAGAACGAAAATCACTGCAGCTCTGGTGATCAGAAAGCACTTTTGCTTGCACTTCTTCTAAAGGTGACTATACTACATTTTTTTCTTCTTTTGTATTTGTTATTAAGATGATAAACTCACATTTTAATTTCCTTTTAATACAATGTTTTGTCATAAATAAGAAATAAATAAGAAAACAAAGTAATGTACATTTAAACAGTTGCCACAGATGTCTGGGAGCAGATTAGAGTTTAAAAGACAAACTGTGTGTCTAGCTCCTTGAACTTTTGGAATGAGGAAGTGAGGAAGTTTTGAGTGAGCTGAACGCTAAACTTGTCTTTTAAGATGCTTCACTACATTTTCAATAGACTATCAGAAAAGTTTAAGAAGCATCATAGTTACCTTCTTTTTTTAATAACTGTGAGTTATCTACACCACAAAGGGATGAACAGTCAGATATTGATGATTCTTACTTGACTGATAGTCATTATGACATTTTTTTTACTAATCATTATTACATTTATGTTTGCTAAATGTTGTTTTCATGCAGAGAATTTAAATTGTTTTATTTTGTAAATACAATAGACAATTATTTTTAAAGACAGACTATTATTTTCTTCTATATATGTATGCGCAAATAGCAAGTACAGTTCTCATTTGGGATACTAACTTTTTAGAAAACACTTTCAATTGTTGCTTTTTTTAATGGGTGCAAAGATCATTTGCTAGGCCCTGGCCCTGTTTGTTATTTAATGTGGAGCCAGGAGCAATTGGCATTCCCTGACCCTGCTTATTTATATGTCATTTGTCTAGCCCCTAGCCCTATTTATTTATAGGGGGCAGTGACATTTGGCCAGCCCCTGGCCCCATGGATAAAAAGTGGGATCCAGGAGAATTTGAATTCTTTTTTTTTAATGTTGTAATCCTTTAGCGAGTATTACAGTTGTATGTATATGTTAAACATCATATAAGACATATCCGAGAAGGAAATTGAGAAACTAACACATGTAGGTTCATTACAGTCCATTTTCATTGAATTACACATTATTCCATTAGGAATAAAGTGCAATAAAAAAAAAACTTACAATTTTGCCAGCATTAATGACTGGAATTGAATGTATCCCATTGGTTCTTAGGGTATTTTCAGGTTTGTCACCTATTTTATTATTAGACTTAGATTTTGTCGCTTTGATCTACCTATTATATGTATCAGTACATAAACACTCTTTATAACGTATGCACAGCATTAAATGTTTCCATTATACAAATAACAATTTATATTATGCAAGGTAATGATTCTGTGAAGTCTTATATCACTATTATAAAATAGCCAGCAATTACATAGTTACAGTTTGAAAAAAGACTTTTCGCCCCTCAAGTTCAGTCAATTCCCCTGTTGATCCACAAAATGTTAATTTTAGCAATTAAAAATCTGATTCAATGGGGATCAAAAAATTTTTTACTTAAAAATCTGATTTCTCCTTGGATCAACACGACCTAAATAAATAGTAATCCCAATACCAACATACATTGCCTTCTATGTTCTGGTCTTTTAAAAAAGTACCCAGGCCCCTTTTAAAGGCATCTAATTTATTCCATAATACCACCTCTTCAGATAGTGAATATAAACACAAATCAATGACTCTATAAAACATAGAAACATTGACTATGACATGCAATAAGAACAAACTTACTTGTTTAATCTTATTTTAACTAGAAGGTTATTCCAAGTATTTATTTCTCTTATCTGTAAAATTACACCTTTTCACTATTTCACCTCTGATTTCTACCTTCTAACTAGATTATCCACTCTTTTTTTCAGTTATCTTCTTTTATTAAAATTCTTCCTTTCATTATGTATTTGTACCTATAAAGATCATTAATAGGTTGCAACTTTACCATTCATAGGAAACAATAATTTCTTCTCTTTTCAGCTCTGAAAAAGTTAGACAATGTTTCATGAGGAGAAAAAGGAAGGAAGTCCCAGATTTGGAAAGCTTCATTTTCCTGTTGGACTCTGGATTAATTCTCCAAAGAAGCATTTTGCCAAACTAGGGCGACGCTGGCCCAGTGTTGGCTCTATCAAGTAAGATTTCACATAATTTCCTTGTTAGTATTTTGAAATGTTTCACATTGTCAGTTATCCTTAATGATTATGATTTCCAGTACTCTATACAATTAATTCCTAACCCCAAAAAATCAAAGGAATAATTAGCCGTCACGGAGCATGTTATTATTGGTTGTTTTTGTTCAATATGATTTGTGTGTGTAGCTGAAATTTTAATTTTTAATTATCTATTTAAAATATTATTATACAATATATTACAAATCACTTTAATTCAATTTGTACTACTAAATTAAGCTATTACTTCTGGGCAGAATTTATTCATTCAATCAGTGACTTCCAACATTTACATAATAGCTAAAAACTCAGGCAAAATGTTTCCCTCCTCTTTTATACCGCTCTGTTCACTTTTTTTTTTACCCATCTTCAGTTTATTTCCCCATTTCATTTTCTTACCATTTTCCTTCTGCTATGATCTTCTGCCGCTATTCCTACCCCTCCACATACGACTACTCTTTCCCAAGGTACTCCAGATTCTCTTCTTACCAAATTTACCTCATCCTGGTACTTCACCCAGGGCCGCCACCAGGAATTTCAGGGCCCCTTACTGAACAAATTTTCTGGGCCCCCTACCCCCAAAACATATCTCCCACTCACCCCACCTACCCTCACAAGCATGTTGTCCAGGTCTAATGTAATATGGAGGGTGGTTGGGAGCAGTTGGTCAATATGCCAGTAATATTTTGCCACTCAAAGTCAATATTTTTCTCTCAATATGCCATTATTTTGCCATTTAATATGCCACTATTTTGCCATTCAATATGCCAGTATTTTGCCCCTCAATATGCCAGTATTTTGCCATTTAAAATTCCAGGATTTTGCCCCTCAATATGCCATTCTTTTCCCATTAAATATGCCAGGATTTTGCCCCTCAATATGCCAGGATTATACCATTTAATATGCCAGGATTTAGCCAATTAATATGCCAGGATAATGCCAATTAATATGCCAGGATTATGCCATTTAATATGCCAGGATAATGCCAATATGCCAGGATTATGCCATTTAATATGCCAGGATAATGCCAATATGCCAGGATTATGCCTATTAATATTCCAGGATTTAGCAACTCAATATACCAGGATTTTGCAGTGTGCTCATTATCTACCACCCTCCTTCCCCCTTCCCCAACCAGTACTTACCTCCTTGCTGCTGTCTCCCGGTGCAGGTCCGTGGCTGTGAGGGAAGCGTTGTGCGCTCCCCTCCAGCTGCGCGGATTCAATAAAGTTTGTTTAAAAAAAGGGGATTTTTTTTTTATTGGCATGAACCAGTAATCTCACCCCGTGATGGCGGGCCTGACCCCACCACTAGAATGCTTGTCTGATTTTTACAATCTTTCTTGAACATTTTTTGAATTTGTATTACTCAAGCCCTTTCTTCTGTAAACCCCTCAATGCAATTTTTACATCCCTCAATCAGCTGCCTTCAATTTTTTTTACTATGCAGTGGACTACCTTCCCTATTTAATTTAGATGTTGACCACATTGTTTAATCTCTAATTGTTCAAACACATTTCCCCTCACCTATAATATTCCATTACTCTCCACCCCTCTTCAATCACCTAAACAACATTGTCCTCCTTCTTTACTCAAATTTATAATTTCACTAAAAGGAGAAACTATAACCACTAACAGTCTGGCAGGGCCGGTGCAATAATTTTTGCCACCCTAGGCGAAACCTTGTTATGCACAATGAAATCAATCTGCATCCAATTCTTGGGATGCTGAACTGTCAGTAGAACATGGCATGACCAACTAAATTTAGTTTTTTAGACACCAGTTAAAAAATGTAGGAGCCAGACAATGGTACATAAATCATGCACACACAGTTTCACACAGAGAGAGAGTCACATACACACACCGAGACATACACCGAGAGTCATATACACACAAGCCAACCATTTTGTTTTGTTTCTTTTTAAAGAAAAGAAAGTATATTTCTTAATGTGTCCCCCTGGAGTGTACTAAACACGGATTGCCCTCTGGTGGGCAAATATATGAAAACATATACTTAGCATTGCGACTTCATTGTCACACCAAATTATAGCAGGAATTCTTAATATGGTGTTAGACACTCAAACTAACAATCACTATTTGACAATTCAACAACAGAGTGTGGTCATTCTGTTGTATAGTATAAGTCCTCTGGAGTAAACGGGATCATAAAAAAAGAAAAGTAGAATGGAGTACATTCCAGATTAGATCCTTGAAACATATCAATAATAAGTTCCAAGGTGAGATAGTCTATTTACCATAGAATATCAAATTTAAGTCTATAGTCCGATTCAACTTTGCAGAGAGCTAAAGCCTCGGAGGTCTCATCAAACACAACGGTCCCAGTTTAAGCGTTGATTTCTCTGTGCACACTAGTCAGATCCACTACCACAGGTGGTGATATGGGTGGTATGCTGAGACGCTCTATGAATTGTAGAATATCAGGAGGATCCTCAATTGACAGTACTTTCCTCACTGTAAGGGAATGTGGGAGTCCCCATTTATACTTGATCTCAAGGTTCCTCAGGCATGTAGCCTCCGGAGAATTATTGAAGGTGGTAAGTCATTGAATAAACAGATTATGTCACCATCAAGTTGTAGCTGACCATGTTTATGGTATAGCGCCAGTAGGGCCACTTTTGTCTGGGAGCAAGGATAATATAAAAATTACATCGTTAGGAGCGTTCGAGGGTGCTCCCCTTAGTATGCTCGTTATGCCACCCTCCTCCCCCCCCTTCCCCATAGCCCAGCACTTACCTCTGCTGCTCTGTCCCCCGGTGCTCTGAAGCTGCGTGGCTGTGAGGGAAGCGTTGTGAGCTTCCCTTCAGCCGCGCGGTCAATAAAGTTTGTTTTAAAAAAAAACACACTTTATTGACCGTGCGGCTGGAGGGAAGCTCACAACGCTTCCCTCACAGCCACGCAGCTTCAGAGCACCGGGGGACAGAGCAGGAACGAGGTAAGTGTTAGATTTTTTTTTTTTCGGCGTATAACACGCACACACCATTTTCTCCCTATTTTCAGGGAGAAAAAGTGCGTGTTATACGCCGATAAATACGGTACGTTGTATTGGGTTTTTGCCCCGTCTGTGGCTTGTCAGCTTTCTTGGACTTTTTGCTCATGAATTATCATTATTGATGCAGTGTGGTGTATATAATATTAGTCAAAAATCACTGGAAAGGCAAGGAGCTCCAGGTATATGCGACCGTTCACCTTCCTTATTGGCTCAGCTCCCTGGAAAACCACTTAACTTTTAAAATATTTTTTCTAGTCAAATGTTTTGTATGTAATAGTTTTGTATTAGTATGTGATAAATGTAAAGGTTTGTGTACAGTCTGGCATGGAGACCTAGAATTTTGATTTTTTTTTTCTCAAAAAGTAACATGCAAGGAGGTATATTGAGGTTTTTATCTCTAGGTATTCAAGGGATCGATTTTCCTCAGAAGAGACTAGTCCACACTGAAATGAAGAAAGAAAATATAAACCTATGTTGTTTGAAGAAAATTCACTGTAAAAATGTAGAAGCTCTTAGATTGAAACATAAAGTTTACCGCAATATGGTACACTCTTCCTTGGTGTCAAAAAAGGGTGTGTGTTAATTATTATATTGAGTAAAGAAAAATTTGACGCAATCTATAAAGTGAAGGACCCAAGAGGCTGTTTTTTTTAATGTAAAATTAATGATAACACTTTCTTGATATTGAATGTCTATTCACCACCAGATTTACTTCTTAAATGTTATTTTTTCTAGAGTGCGTGATTCAAGGGTCTTTTTGGTGCATGGGGGACTTCAATTGTGTGGCAGACATCGCCCTGGACAAGAAGGTCCCAAGGGGCAAGAAAATAGATTCAGCTTTTTGGGCTTTAACTAAAGCTTTTCAAGAGACATTGGCTAAATTTAGAATGTACGATATATGGCATACATTGCCGCTGGACAGGGAGTATACATACACAGCAATATCAATCATAATCAAGTTTAGATATGGCCTTGACTAATGAGTCAGGTATAAAGGAGTGTCGAAATGTAGAGATAAAGTAATGTGTCTGGTCAGACCATGATCCAGTGTTAGAGTTAAAAAGTCCCTATAGTTTGAGGAATAGTAACATAGTAATTTAGGTTGAAAAAAGACACAAGTCCATCAAGTTCAACCCTTCTACCTATCATTACAGCTTTTGATCCAAAAGAAGGCAAAAACCCCTAAGGAAGCTATTTCGAATTTTGCCTCCTGGGGGAAAAAAATCCTTCTTGACTCCAAGAGGCAATCAGATTTCTCCTTGGATCAATAAGCTCTTTTATTAATGCATATTCTATTATTAATAGCCCTGTATGTTCTGCTTTCCTAAAAAAACATCCAAACCATTTTTAAATGCATCTATTGTGGTTGATAGCACTACCTCTCTTGGCAGGGAGTTCCATAACTTTATTGTCCTAACCGTAAAGAATCCCTTCCTTTGCTGTCTATGAAATCTTTGCTGTTCCAGTCTGAGGGGGTGACCTCTTGTTCTTTGTACCTTTCTGTTAATGAACAGGTCACTGGAGAGCTCTTTATATTGGCCCTGCACAAATTTATATAATGTTATCATATCCACTCTGAGGCGCCTTTTTTTGTAACATATATAAATGCATTTTTTTAAGTCTCTCTTCATAACTAAGATCCTCCAATCCCCTTATTAATTTTGTAGCTCTCCTTTGCACTTTTTCTAGTTCCTTTATATCCTTTTTAAGGACTGGTGCCCAGAACTGTACTGCATATTCAAGGTGAGGTCTTACCATTGATTTGTAAAGAGGCAAGATGATATCCTCCTCCAGTGAATCTATACCTCGTTTTATACATACCAATATCTTATTGGCCCTTGCAGCTGCTGACTGGCATTGGGCACTGTTGCCAAGTTTGTTATCTACAATTCCTAAATCCTTTTCATTAGTAGTTTTTCCCAGGGAAAAACCATTTAAAGTATATGTTGGTTTGTTATTATTTTTCCCATAATGCATAACTTTACAATTGTTTATATTGAACTTCATTTGCCACTTTACTGCCCAGTCTCCCAATCTGTCCAAATCTTCCTGCAAAGAAAAAACATCAAGATTAGTCTATATTGCCTTACCTAATTTAG
This sequence comes from Pelodytes ibericus, assembly GCA_036172795.1. Classification (NCBI taxonomy): domain Eukaryota; kingdom Metazoa; phylum Chordata; class Amphibia; order Anura; family Pelodytidae; genus Pelodytes; species Pelodytes ibericus. The sequence goes on along the minus strand of CM069866.1, from coordinate 44,868,189 downwards.
TGTCATCCACAAACACTCTCAGCAAAATGTGGCAGATCATTAATAAACAAATTTAAAAAAAGAGGGCCCAAAACAGACTCCGCTCAATACCCTTGTCCAATTTGAGGATTTTCCATTTACAACAACTCATTGTGTTCTATCTTTTAGCCAATTTTCAATCCAAATACATACATTTGCCCCCAAACCTATTTCTCTCAATTTGTAGAGTAACCTTTTGTGTGGAACTGTATCAAATGCTTTCACAAAATCCAAATAGATCACATCAACTGCCACATCTAGATCTATATTTTTACTGACTTCTTCATAGAATGTTATTAAGTTTGTTTGACAAGTCCTGTCTTTCACAAAACCATGTTGACTTTTACTAATTATATTCTGGTTCAAGATGTATTCTTGAGTGTATACCTTTAGCAATCTTTCAAATAGTTTCCCCACTACAGATGTAAAACTCACTGGCCTATAATTACCTGGCAGAGATTTTGATCCCTTTTTAAATATTGGAATGACATCCGCCTTTCGCCAGTCTGTTGGCACTGTACCTGAAGTGAAAGAATCCCTAAAGATCTTAAATAGTGGTCTGGCGGGAATTATGCTTAACTCTCTAAGTACCCTTGGGTGTATACCATCTGGCCCTGGGGCCTTGTCTATCTTAACAGAGTTTAATTGCTTAAGCACTTTTTCCTGTGTCAGCCAATCCCATGTTTGCGGCGAATGTCCCATAACTTCCTGCAGCAGGGGCTCTTCCATCTGCTCTTCCTTAGTATAAACAGAATAGAAGAAAAAAAAGTATTTAAAATGTCTGCTTTCTCTCTGTCTTCACTTACCAAATTTCCCATTTGGGATAACAAGGGCCCAACATTTTCCCTCTTTAGCTTTTTTCCATTTATATGTTTATAAAACATTTTGGGGTTAGTTTTACTCTCCTTGGCAACCCTTTTCTCATTTTCCAATTTAGCCATTTTAATTGCCTTTTTGCAGGCTTTGTTGGCCTCTTTGTACTCTATAAATGATAATGCTGATTCCATGTTTTTATAATGTTTGAATGCCATTTTCTTGTTTTGTATCTCCTGTTTCACGTTACCGGTAAGCCACATTGGTTTTGATTTGTGTCTTTTGCATTTGTTTCCCAAAGGTATATATTGGGATGTGTACTTTTGTAATGTGTGTTTAAATGAATTCCACTTGTCTTCTGTGTTTAGTCCAGAAAACAATCATTCCCAGTCTAAATGTTCAATCGATGCCCTTAGTCCATCAAAGTTAGCCCTTCTAAAATTAAGTGTTTTGGTGGCGTAGTTACCAATTTGCTTTTTTGCATTAATCTCAAATGAGACCATATTATGGTCACTATTCCCCAAGTGTTCTCTTATTTGGATGTTTGAGATAAGCTCCTCATTGTTTGTTATTACCAAATCCAGACAGGCATCCATTCTAGTTGGGGTGTCTACTAATTGTGCCATAAATTTGTTATTAAGCAGGTTCAGAAACTTGCTGCCCCTAGCCGAACTAGTTGTGCCACACTTCCAATCTATATCTGGGTAATTAAAATCTCCCATGATTAGAACTTCATTCATATTTGCAGCCTTTTCAATTTGTAATAAAAGCTGATCTTCTCCATCAATGCTAATATTTGGTGGCTTGTAGCATACACCTACAAGTAATGTGTGATTCTTTTTAGTGTCTATGCTAATCTCCACCCACAGTGTCTCCACATCAGTTCCAGTTACATCATGCACACCTTCTTTAATACTGTGCTTCAATTTAGGATTTACATACAGACAAATCCCTCCCCCTTTTCTATTTACTCTGTCCTTTCTAAAAAGTGAGTAGCCTTGTAAATTAACTGACCAGTCGTGGGTCTCATCCCACCACGTTTCTGTGATTCCGATTAAATCATACTGTTCAGCACTTACCAGTATCTCCAGCTCACCCATTTTGTTTGTCAAGCTTCTTGCATTTGCTAAAAGACATTTTAGATTACTACCCATTTTCTATTTAGTTGACAAACACTTAATGTGTGCAGGTTTAATTATATGGACCTCCCTTTGGTCTATGTTAACCCCACCACTGCTTTCCTCCTCCTCTCCCATAGCTAGACCCACTTTCCAATCTACCCTAGCTACCATTGCTTCATTTTGATCTTGACCCTCCCACCCAGAGCTTAGTTTAAAAGCTCATCTAATCCTCTAGCCATCCTCGCCCCTAATACTGCAGCCCCCTCATCATTGAGGTGCAGCCCATCCCGTCCATAGCGTTTGTAGCCGACTGCAAAGTCTGCCCAGTGCTCCAAGAACCCAAATCCCTCTTGCTTGCACCACCTTCGCAACCACGCATTAATCTCATAAAATCATTTTTAAGGACCCCCCACTTACCACTGACTTTGTCATTAGTACCAATGTGTACTATGACAGCTGGATCATGCCCAGCCCCTCCAACAATCTGCCTACCCGTTCCGCAACATGCCGAACCCGAGCACCCGGGAGACAACATACAGTTCGGATAGACACTGGAGGCTGAAAGATTTCCTCTTGGACAATAATAACTGTTTTAAAGAAATCTGTAAAAGGTCGGTAGAGTTCTTTGAATTCTTTGAAGATAACTGGGATAAAGAGAGAACTGCAGCTAATGCCTGGTGTGCATATAAAAGTGTGGTTCATGGCCATTTAATGAATTTAGACAAACAGCAAAAAAAGAACGGACATAAAAATATATCTGACCTATATATACACAATCTGAGGCTAATAAACTTAACACAGAGGAGATGACTATCCAAAAAAAATCAGTAGAGTTAAAATACAATTAAATAAGCCATGATCTTTAGAGCTAATAAAATCCTAGTTAGCTTTAAACAAAAATATTATTATTTGGGGAACCAATTGAGGAAGACTCATGCCTAATCAAGAATAGTTAAAATCTATGAGGAAGAGACTGCTCTAAACCCAACAGAAGTAGGGAAAGCTTTTTTAAATATACTATACAGGTCTATATATCAAACAATCCCACCAAAGAGTGGAGAGGAGATTGATTCTTATCTCCCTGTTGGAAACTTTAAAATAGGTGAAGTGCAAGAGGCAATAGCCAGATTAAAAGCTAATAAAACTCCAGGGCCTGATCGCTTTTCAAATAGTTTTTTTTTAAGAAAACCCATACTTAGTGGACCTATTTAATAAAGTAAGTGATGCAAGAGCTATCCTTAAAGAACTGTTACAAGCTATGAATGTGTCAACTCCCAAGTCCAGAAAGGAACCAACAAATGTGGAAAATTATAGGCCTATATAAGGTATAATTTGTTTTAGCCTATCAGCCAATATTGACAAGTAAAGCTTAGTATCACAGTTAATAAGTGAAATTATTAACTGTGATACTAAGCTTTACTTGTCAATATTGGCTGATAGGCTAAAACAAATTATACCTTATACAGGGGCGTACCTAGAGCATTTGGCACCCGGGGCGGACCCTGAGTGTGCCCCCCCCCCCACCCCCATAATAAAAATGCAAGAAAACACCCACAATTTTTTCAATGTTTGAAAATTGTACAATTATAGATACCAGGAATAGTGTGCCAGTCAGATACCAGTAATATTGTGCCAGTCAGATACCAGTAATATTGTGCCACTCAGAGCCCAGTAAGTGCCAGTCAGAGCCCAGTAATAGTGTGCCACTCAGAGCCCAGTAATAGTGTGCCAGTCAAAGCCCAGTAATATAGTGCCACTCAGAACCCAGTAATATAGTGCCAGTCAAAGCCCAGTAATAGTGTGCCACTCAGAGCCCAGTAATAGTGTGCCACTCAGAGCCCAGTAATAGTGTGCCACTCAGAACCCAGTAATATTGTGCCAGTCAGATACCAGGAATATTGTGCCAGTCAGAAACCAGGAATATTGTGCTAGTCAGAGCCCAGTAATATAGTGCCAGTCAGAGCCCAGTAATAGTGTGCCAGTCAGTGCCCAGTAATAGTGTGCAAGTCAGTGCCCAGGAATATTGTCCCACTCAGAGCCCAGTAATAGTGTGCCAGTCAGAGCCCAGTAATATTGTGCCAGTCAGATGCCCAGTAATAGTGTGCCAGTCAGTGCCCAGGAATATTATGCCAGTCAATTGCCAAGTAATTTTGTGCCAGTAAGTGCCCACGAATATTATGCCAGCCAGAAGCCCAGGAATATTATGCCAGTCATATGCCCAGGAATATTGTGCCAGTCTGATGCCCAGGAATATTGTGCCAGTCAGATGCCCAGGAATATTGTGCCAGTCAGTGCCCAGTAATAGTGTGCCAGTCAGAGCCCAGTAATAGTGTGCCAGTCAGTGCCCAGTAATAGTGTGCCACTCAGTGCCCAGGAATATTGTAACAGTCATATGCCCAGGAATATTGTGCCAGCCAGATGCCAAGTAATATAGTGCCAGCCAGATGCCCAGTAATATTGTGCCAGCCAGATGCCAAGTAATATAGTGCCAGCCAGATGCCTGTAATATAGTGCCAGCCAGATGCCTGTAATATAGTGCCAGCCAGATGCCAAGTAATACAGTGCCAGCCAGTACCCAGTAATATTGTGCCAGCCAGAACCCAGTAATATAGTGCCAGCCAGATGCCTGTAATATTGTGCCAGCCAGATGCCAAGTAATACAGTGCCAGCCAGATGCCAAGTAATACAGTGCCAGCCAGAACCCAGTAATACAGTGCCAGCCAGAACCCAGTAATACAGTGCCAGCCAGAACCCAGTAATACAGTGCCAGCCAGATGCCTGTAATACTGTGCCACTGCTCCCCCCCCCCCCCATCACTTACCAAATCGCTGCTTCTCCCGGACGGACGACTCCTCCGTGCAGTCTTCTCTTCCCTCCTGCACGGAGGAGGGAAACACAGTCGCCGGATGTGACGTATCCGGTCGCTGTGATTTTTTTTTTTTTTTTTTTCCCCACCCGGCGGTCGCATCCAGAGGATGAAAAAGGTGAGCAGCGCGGGGGGTGCCGGCAGCACCGGTGGCACCCCCCTAGTCAGTGGCACCCGGGGCGGGCCGCCCCCCCCGCCCCCCCCCTCGGGACGCCACTGACCTTATATAGTAAATCAAGACAAGGTGGGTTTTGTTCAAAACCGATATGCAAGATCATTGACTTAATAGATTTTGCAGAGGCCAGAGACATTCTCATGTTGACCCCTACATTAGACGCCAAGAAGGCTTTTGTATATTCTGACACCGGAACCGCTACTTCAACAGATAAGACAAGAGAATAGAATAGAGTGTATTAAACTGGCATGTATGGAATGCAAAGTATCTGCATATGCGAACAATATTTAAGTCTGTAGAATATTTATTAAAAACAATATATTATTATGGAAGTTTAATTATAAATTAGATCTGGAAGCTATGGAGGACTCAGAGGTACAGCATTTTGGTATTCCAATGGCCAGATAAAGGCTTAAAATATTTGGGCATAATAATCCATCCTAAAAGTAAAGATTTGATAGAGGTAAATTACTCAATAATTCTTAAGGAGTTAACTCTACGACTTAATGAGTGTTGTACTTATTTGATGGATAAGATAAACATCATTAAGTCATGTATTTTGCCTAGCTGGTTGTACAACATTAGGCTAATAACTTTTAAAAGTTACAATGTTCTATATAAAACATTTTCAGGCCATACGTTAACAATTTGTATTGTCAGGAAAAATACATAGTATTTTGATAAACCATATATGTCATAGGAAGACTGAAGGAGGAGTGGGATTACCCGACATATTTAGATATTAACAAGCTAGTTTAGTATTCCATGCCCAACAATATCAGGTTGCATCCCTAAAAGAGGAAGTGTAGTTTATAATTGAACAAGAAATATCAGGAGTAGAAAATTTGGAGTTACTTCTATGGCGGAACCAAAAGGAGGTGTTGAATATTGTACATCATAGTAGATCTTAATTTAAAGCTTATTCTAACAGGATGGTTCCAATTTAGGAGGACTTGAATGTTAGATAAATGCCTCATGGATTCGCCACTGGAAGTATTGGAACACATTACGCCTGATATGAAATGACCACAATGGTGCCAAAGTAAAAATCTAAGAATTCATGATCTATTTCAATCATGCAAATTTAAAGGTTGGGAGCAAATAAAAATATATCTGGGAGCTACTGCTAAGGATCACTTCTCCGTAATCAGAATTCAACATTGTGTGGGCTCCCATTTGTTAGGGAACAGATAAGAAATGGAATTATCAACTGGAAAAAACTTCTAGATCTAATATTGAATAAAAGGGTATTAAGAGCCTGGTATGACCTCCTGGAGCATTGGGCCCCAAACTTGGGAAATAGGGCTTTGGAGGCATGGAGTACCGACCTCCTGAATTCCATAGACATTGCGGATTGTCTGATTGTGTGCTCCATTATAAAGTAATACATAGGTGGCACTATTGACCGACAAAACTAAATACATTTAAAATAATCGAAACCCCTAAGTGCTGGTGATGCAATTTAGAGCATGGTGACCTACTACATATGTGGGGGACATGGGGCTAGGTATGGCTCAGAACTTTTGGTTTAATCTCTGCATTGTCAGGCAAAATGGTGCCACTTTAACCTGAAAGGGCTCTGTTTCCTATGTATTTAGATAGCTTACCTTATTTTGATAATGCCCTAGCAATATAAATATTGATGGCTGTTAAGTAAATAATTGTCAGACAGTGAAAAAGCTGTGAAAAAACAATGAAGTGTGTGAGTGGACACCGATTAAAAATCAGATAAAATACCACTGCCTTATGGAAATGGCATTGACACAATATGAAAAATGATGGCATAATACACTTCCATTGATCCTGGTAAAGAAAATTTGATATTTATCAACAAAAAATAAGGTCTCCATCCTGGACATGCAGGACTTAAAAGTGTGTAAATGTATGCTGTAGTCTCTTTTTCTTTTTAGTTATTTGTGTAGGTTTCTGGCTTGGTTTGGGAATCAAAATTTTGGAAGAATGTTATGAGTACAAGCTAAAAATGTAATGTTGAATGTTGTATATATTAGTTTATTTGACTTTTATATGAAAAAATATATTTCCCAAATGGAACATGGGAGCAGTAAGTTGGAAATCCAAAACATGCACCTCCCAAATGTGGCTTTTTAAGCCCCAAACAATCCAGTAAACTGATGCATGAGTTTTATCCCTGTATGAAAGGAGATGTTGCTGAACCTTTATTGAGGTGTTGTTTTGCAGTACCTCTTTACTTTTTCATTTTATCAGGTTTATTCCTGATTTGCATTGATGTTAAAAATCAACAATCTCTGCAACTTTTGGCACAGGTTGGTGGTAAAATGGCTACATGAAAAGTGAAAAACACCCCAAGTTAAATACCATGAGTATCTTTTAAAAAAATATGTATGGGGGTGATTTAGAGATTTATCTGCTATATCAGTGTTACAATGTCATTATCGCTAATTTTGAAAACAAAAATTCAAATAGCATTGCACTGCTTGTACTACTTGAATAAAAAGGCAACAAATGTTAAACATGGGCTATTTATAAACTCAGGAAACATATTAGAAACTATTTAGCTTTTGTAGAAGAGTATACGGTTTTTCAAATAAAAGATTTAAAAAAAAATCACTACATTTTTTTATGTATAAAATTATATGATATGATCAAAATAATATGATCAAAATATGGAAAGCCCTTCTTATGCTGATAAAAACAATATATAATTTGTGTGGGAGGAGAAAGGAAAAAAAAAAATAAGCTAAGCACAAACACCACAAAATGATAAAAGAGTCAATGTTACCAAGGCTGAGACAAGGCCAAAAAGTCATGTCACTAAGGGGATAATCTGTAAAACAATTTCAATCATCACTCCCCCGGGCTGCAGGTTAGCACATGCCTGCGGCCCTCAATCATAAAAGCATAGGCCCTGTGGCGCCCCGGCCCAGCACAATAACTATGGCTCCAATATTAAATAATTAATGGTCCCCAGGGTCCATGGGCTGGCTTATTGCCCGGGCGCCTTTAATAAATTAATCTCCCTGGGATTGGGGCTAGCAAACGGTGGCTTGTAGGAAAAAAAAAACACCTGTATCCAGATTCCAGTTATGACAGTCTGGATCCTCAGCTTTTGGAAAGAGGCTTCAATAAAATAACATAAGAAAATAATCCTCCTATCACTAAAAAGTGGAGCGCATACTCAGAATGAAATACCAGCCTTGGAAGGCTGGCATTTCAAAAGACAGTCGGAGGAGTCTGACTGGCTGACTACACGTCCCATTCCAGCAGGATTTTGTTTTCCGGCACAGCTTATTTAGAGATAGGATTATTATTACCGTACTTGCTCGATTATAAGACGACCCTGATTATAAGACGACCCCCCCAAATTTGTACATTCCTTTAGGAAAAAAACTAAAAGCCTGATTATAAGACTACCCTATAGGAAAAAAGTTTAACTTGTATATATGTAAATTGATTTTTGATATTTAATAAAAACTTTATATACTACAAATGCATTTCTTGTTTTTATTTCCTTTTATGTGCCAATGCCCCTCCCCCCTTCCCCTGGTCTCTATCTATCCTCCCTCCCCTTGTCTGTGTCTCCCCCCTCCCTCCCCTTTTCTGTCTGTGTCCTCCCGCCTCCCTCCCTTTGTCTCTCTCTACCCCCCCTCTCCACTTTTCTCTCTCCCCCCCTCCCCTTGTCTGTCTGTGTCCTTCCCCCTCCCCTTGTCTCTCTCTATCCCCCCCTCCCCTTGCCTCTGTCCCCCTCCCCCTTACCTAGTTTCGTTCCCTGGTGGCTAGTGGGGGCAGCCGGGGGATGTCTGCACGATATGTGCAGACATCCTCCATGCTGCCCGACACGGCAGTCTATTATGACGGACAGCTGCCCAATTCTCCCTGGTGGCTAGTGGGGCAGCAGAGGATGTCTGCGCGATGAGCGCAGACTCCCTGCTGCCGCCCGGCACGATCGCCGGGACTTCTGTGACGAAAGCGGAAGTACCCGGCTTCTTCATAGAAGCCCCGGCGGTCGTGCCGGGTGGAAGCAGGAGATTCTGCGCTCATCGCGCAGACATCCCCTGCTGTTAGAGAGGGGGATCCAGGTCCCCTGCAGCTCTGCTGGGGACCTGGATCCATGTCTTATAGTCTTACCTCAATTTGAGGTCAGATTATAAGACAACCTCGAATGTAACATAAGGGTAAAACCTTCAAACAAAAAATGGGAAAGGAAGCCTTTCCACCTCTTAGATATCTGTCACCTTTGATCACTACGAAACAGGTATAATATCACAGGCAGCTAAAACAACTTTGAAGGGGACAAAAACACTAATGCCTCTTACGGATGCATACTTTGCTGAACTGAAAACAGTTATAGATATGGTCTCTACAGCAACCATTGCACACTCTGCAGTAACTCAGTTTTGGAGCAGAAGCAGGGTGTAATAGAAGAAACCTGTTTGATTGGTGCTTCCTGGAAGGAGGCCTAATCAACTCGGTCATGGCTCTTTATACAGCATGATGCGCGAAGATCATAGGTCCTGGACTAAATATGGAGTGATTTGGTGTGAAAAATGGGACACGCCACGGCTGTCCTTTAGGTCTATTTTTATATATATTATCATTGGAACCGCTGGCAATTAAGATCCGCAGCTCCTTGGATCAAAGGTATCCAAGCTGGGAACAGAGCCTGTAAAATAAATTTATTCGCAGACCGTAAATTTTTTTAAATAATCTCAAATCATACTATGTTATGGTCACTACTCCCCAAGCTCTATTACTCTATTTTCATAATATATATCTTCCCACAAATTAGCATTAATGTCGGTTTGACATGCAGACAGACCCCTCCACCTCTTTTGTTTGACCTATCTTTTCTAAAAAAAAACATGCAGCCCTCAAAATTGATTGACCATGTATGTGTGCCATCCCACCATGTTTCTGTTATGCCAATGATGTCATTGATTTTTGATTTTGATTCCCGCTCCCAGCTCCAATTTCCCTATTTTACCAGTTAATCTTCTGCCATTTGCATACATTTTATACCACTGCCAAGTTCCATTTGTGATTTAAGTTTGAGATTGTTTATAGGCTTCTCCCTATAATCTGTACTAACCAAGACCCCATTCCACCCACCTGGGTACTAAGTAACTTTCCCTTCCAATGCAGTCTAGCCCAATGTTTATTGTTCCCTCTGCCATATTTTGCATGCACAATGTCCCTGCTAGGATAGAGGCACATCACACAAGCTACGGACATAAAGGTAGTTTATATAAAACATGTTTTACAGCAAGGGTTAGTTAATATTCCAGCTGTTGAGGCTACATTTCCCATGACTTTTGTTGTCTAAACATTATGCGAAATGTAATAACAGCACCTGTAGTGCCACAGGCTAGTCGCCACTGCTGCATAACTACCAAGTGTCCTATACCATCCAATCACCCTCTTTTTTTGAAATAGCTCAGAATGTTTGCTGTGCATCACAGCGTTACACTAAACTACACTAGACTATACTGACTTTTGCTGACTGCAACTCCCATGACATTGTAATCTAAAGTTATTAAAGCCACTACTACCAAAGTCATATTTATTTGATTTTAAAAGGTTTGCAATGGAATCATTACTGGTTAGGAGAAATAACTGGTGCCATTGTTCATCTGATAGCTGTATATTAAGCACTGCTTCACAATATTTTGTATAAAATGGGAGTTGTGGATTAGGGGTGAATGACAGAAGTGTATAGCAATGTGATATTAGGTGGGGAACGGGGATGTCATGCATTCATTTTAGAATTAGTGGTTTCCTTTTGAATTCAAAGAGAAGTGTTAGGTTGGTGGTAGATGCAGTGGTGTATCTTGATTTTGTGCTGCCCTAGGCAGACAAAATCCGGGCACCCCCCTACCCACGTTACACACCTAAGACATGCCCCATCATTCGGACTCACATCAAGCTCATACCCCCATCACACACACACTCCCATCACACTCAGTCACACACTCCTACTCCCATCACACTCAGTCACACACACTGTCTCCCATCACACACACTCTGACTCCCATCACACTCAGTCACACACACTGTCTCCCATCACACTCAGTCACACACACTGTCTCCCATCACACACACTCCTACTCCCATCATACTCAGTCACACACTCCTACTCCCATCACACTCAGTCACACACACACACTGTCTCCCTTCACACACACTCTGACTCCCATCACACTCAGTCACACACACTGTCTCCCATCACACACACTCTGACTCCCATCACACTCAGCCACACACACTGTCTCCCATCACACACACTCTGACTCCCATCACACTCAGCCACACACACTGTCTCCCATCACACACACACTCTGACTCCCATCACACTCAGCCACACACACTGTCTCCCATCACACACACTCTGACTCCCATCACACTCAGCCACACACACTGTCTCCCATCACACACACACTCTGACTCCCATCACACTCAGTCACACACACTGTCTCCCATCACACACACTCTGACTCCCATCACACTCAGCCACACACACGGTCTCCCATCACACACACTCTGACTCCCATCACACTCAGCCACACACACTGTCTCCCATCACACACACACTCTGACTCCCATCACACTCAGCCACACACACTGTCTCCCATCACACACACTCTGACTCCCATCACACTCACACACACACACACACACTCTCTCCCATCAGCACTTACCTTTCCCTGGCAGGCAGCATGGTCCCTCCATGCTGCCTGTTCGGCTTCCCGGCGATTGTGCCGACAGGTCACGTGACCGGGCGCGCGTATGACGTCAGCGCGCCCGTCACGTGACTGTCGGCACTTCCGTGTCGGCACACTGCACGGGGAGCCGAACAGGCAGCACGGAGGTTTCTCTGTGCTGCCTGTTCGGCTCCCCGTGCAGCCTGGTAGGCAGAGCGATGGTGAGGGGGGATCTTCCGATCCCTTCTCACCTCTGTCTCTGCCTGCAAGCGCGGTCTTTTTTTTTTTTTTTTTTAATTTTTACAAAAAAAAATTTTTTTTTCTTTTCAGTGCTGGGGGGCGCTGCCGCCCCCCAAAATTTGCCGCCCTAGGTGAATACAGCACTGGGTAGATGAATCAGTCAGGAAGAGAAGGGGAGGTAGTGTACAATAATACGGGGGAGGAGGAGTTTCCATTTTATTGATGTTCATAAGCTTAGGAAAGGATAGTTTGTCAAGTACTGGCATTATACATAGGTAAATATCTGCTTGTAAGGTAGGATTATTATCTACTGGTATTCGAAGTGAAGAAAGGAGGTACATTTTATAGATTGATGAGGTATTCTCACCATGTGCCTGCAGTGATTGTCCACACTTGTCAGACTATTGCAAGTGGTGAGTGGCTAAGTAGTCAGAGAATAAAATGGCATGTATTTTAAAAAGTGCATGCTATTTTACAGTCATTCTAGGTTCACCATACTTTTAATAGTATTACTTTAGAAAAACTTTTTAGAGATTTTCCAATACTAAAAGTTGTCCAACAACTTAAATGTTAATGTTATACAGAGACAGTGGTTGTAAGTGGGAGTTTCCCTTTTTCCCTTTCACAATCATGTAGTCATTTGACATACATTGGAGTGGAATGGGAGGAAATCAAAGGGTGTGTAACAAGGAGTTTGTACTGGATCATTTCCGTTCATCTTGAATCATAGTAACTGTAACAGTTTTGCTGGCTAACATTTAAGCTGTAAAATTTCTATTGTCTAGCCCCATCAACTGCAGATTTCAAGGTTAATTATAAATAACTGTTACATATAATTTATTTTCTCATGCTTATTTCACATATTGAATTCCCAAAACAGTTTCATGTCATCAAGAAGAATAAAACAGCGGGGGTGGGGGGGGGTGATCATAATCTAGAAAGTTCGAAAAATATCTGTTAGATAAGTGTGTACTTGATACATTCTTTCTTTTGGCTGGATATTAACTTAGTGACATTACTTTTTTGGCTTGTCTTACACTTGGTAACATGGGCTGTGTTAATATTTCTGCCCTGTTTGTGTTTTGCTGTAATGTATTTCTTTCTCATTTAGTTTTCCCACACAAACTATATATATATATATATATATATATATATATATATATATATATATTTATATATTGTTTTTATCAGCATAAGAAGGGCTTTCTTTTGATACCATTATTCTGCTAATAACATATAATTTTATATATATAAAAAAAACAAATATGATAAAAAAACAAAAACAGGTTCTGACTTATTTGAAACATCTTATACTCATATATAAAAGACAACAAAAAAACACTGCTAAATAGTTTCTAACATTTGTCCTGAGTTCCGAAATAGCCCATGTTTTATGTTTTTGTGCTTTTTATTCAAGTTACATGGCAAGAACTATAAGTAGTGCAATGCTATTTCAAAAGCCTTCTTTTAAAAAAAAAAAAAAATTAGCGATAGTGACATTGTTACACTGATATCTGTATTAAATCCATGAATGACACCCCACATGTACATATTTGTCAACATATGATAACTCAGGGAATTTAACTTGGGGTATTTTGACACTTTTCATCTGAGCATCCCAACTGCCTGACAGTCTGCATCTGTGATGAGGCAATCATGTGACAGACTCCGGAGCACAGGAAGCAGCTACTTCCTGTGCTCTTGCCCTTACAAGGGCAGCACCACCATGGTCACACGGTGATCAAGGTCGTGCTTTTTTTTTTAAATGTTGCTGACTGCCTCGGCTTGTGAGGCAGGTCAGCAACACTTGCAGAGATTTAATTCTCTTCCTATGCTCATTTAAACCGCCAACAGTTTTAAAGTCACTGCGACTTTAAAACCGGCCCTTCTTCAGCAATCGAAATGCCGTCAGCGTTTTTTTTACATTGCACAATACTTCCACACAGAAGCATTGTAGCAATACCAGTGGAGCACTGAAAGCGAAAAAAATCGCTTTCAGTGCTCCTCTTCCTGCAGGCATCTATGCCATTCTAGTTGTGGTCTCTACTAATTGTGATATACATTTGTTAATTAGTAAGTTCAGAAACTTGCTGCCCTTACCGGAACTAGTTGTTCCACAATTCCAATCTATATCTGGATAATTAAAATCGCCCATGATTAAAACTTCATTCAAATTTGCAGCCTCTTCAATTTGCAATAAAAAATTAAAGCTTATAGTGCCAAAAAATAATTTTAAGGATCCCTTACCTGCCATTAACTTTGTCACTAGTACCAATTTGTGCTAAGAGTGCTAAAATCAACCCATCAATCTGTCCATGACATGCCAAAGCACCCGGGAGACAACATACTGTTCAGCTTTTGGGATCCTGGCAACAGATTGCCATATCTAACTTCCTTATAACTGAATCTCCTACCACAAGTACCTGCGTAGCTTTCATAACATTATGGTGCTGGGGAAGTTACTCTGTAGGCTGCTAGGATAGTCAGCCTTCCCTAAAAATGCCTACACTGAGCTGATCTCCCCCGCATCCTCAAACAAACTGGCAAATATGCTGGGTGAACTAGCCCAGAACAAGTCTCCCTAGATCTTTACCAACTACTGCCCCTTACACATCTTACCCACCTCTCTGCCCTAGAAACCACTTCTTCCCCATTTCTACCCTAGCCTACACTGGCCCCAGCCACTGCCTGTTCCATAAGCAATAAGTGTGTCTCCATGTTGTCTATGTCCTTCAATGTTGGCAGTTGCTTCTTTATATTTAGTATGTTACATTCCAAAGCAGCAACCTGCTCACATCTGCAACAGTGGGTCACTTCCTCCAAGAGGAAGAGAGCATACATGTTGCAAGCTATGCACTAAGTGGCATTATCCAACATGCTCACTAATGTAAAACACATATTCAGGGCTGGCTCAAGACCTTGTGCAGCCTGGGGAGAAGAATGAAATGCTGCCCACAAAAAAAAGAGAAAACCCCACAGACATGATAATTCAGACTAAAATGTAACTTATCAGGAAGGAATAATTTAATGCAACAACACCTTGTCTATATGCAAAATTATGTGAAATACTGTTGGCCCATGTATTGGCTGGCCATGATTGAGCATTTAAACTTAATCATGTTATAGATCAGCGGTCACATATTATGTTTTGGAAACATTGCACAGCCTATTTTCATAATAATGTTTGTTTTACTATTACTTTCTTTTCCCCTCGTGGGTGAGCTCTTAGAAAAAAATGTTTTATTTTTATACGCCCATTAAACCAGTGACCTCAGATAGTTATAGGCAGTGTCAGAGGAGTTAACCCCTGGGCAGCTAGACAGATATAGGCAGTGTCAGAGGAGTTAACCCCTGGATGGCTAGACAGATATAGGCAATGTCAGATAAGTTAACCCCTGGGTGGCTTGACAGATATAAGTAGTGTCAGAGGATTTAACTCCATGATGGCTAGACAGATATAGGCAGTGTCAGAGGAGTTAACCCATGGGAGTCTAGTCAGATATAGGCAGTGTCAGCGGAGTTAACCCATGGATGTCTAGACAGATGTGTAAGAGGAGTTAACCCCTAGGTGGCTAGACAGATATAGGCAACGTCAGAGGATTTAACTCCATGATGGCTAGACAGATATAGGCAGTGTCAGAAGAGTTAACCCCCTTATCCATTACACACACACTCACTCACACACATACATTCTGTCACTCACACACACACACACACACACTCTTGCTCATGCTGACACAAATACGCTGTCTAGAGTGTTTACCTTACCTGGTGCAGCTAACTCAAAAGAGTTGAAAGGACTCACCTGATTGACCTCCTTCTAACAGAGACCTCAGTCCAGGACATTGCATTGTTCCCAACTAAGGCTCACCCAACACATTATTTTTTGATAAATATTTCTCCATTCTATATTCTTGTTGTTTTATGATATCTCATTCTTTTGCTTCTTGTTTTTTTGTTTTTTTTTACAATACCTGACAGGGACATTTAAAGGCCAATAGTGTGTTTATTGCAAAATGTGTCTCTATTTCCCCTTTAAGAGATAAATCTATGTGAAATTAGAAATTTTGAATCGTCATTGGAAAATTGACTTCAGATAGTTCACTGAAATGTGTCTCAACTCTTTGCTTCATTAGTCTAAGATCACAATCCCATAAAATATGACTTATTGATCCAACAGCTTTATTGCACTCCCTACAGTTATTTGTAGACAAGCTATATTTTATCTGCAGTTTAGTTGGAGTCGTATACCATCTATGTAGGATTTTAAAAGACAGTTCATGTATATTAATGGAATGTACTGCATTTCTTGTTTAGGACCATGTCTTAAAAAAAACATCTATTTTATATGACCTAAATCAAGTTCCCATTTCTCTACTGATTTCACTTTTTCTATCTCGTTATTGGTAGTTAAGGTAACAAATATTCTA
This sequence comes from Pelodytes ibericus, assembly GCA_036172795.1. NCBI lineage: Eukaryota > Metazoa > Chordata > Amphibia > Anura > Pelodytidae > Pelodytes > Pelodytes ibericus. Next base: position 44,851,849 of record CM069866.1, on the reverse strand, counting down.
AATATCAGCTTTGTATTAAAACAGTGGTCTATAAATGCATATAATTATGAGCCAGTAAGAGAACAGGGGTGTATCTTATGACATCATCATGCAGGCTCTAGCCACAGTTGTAAAGTGACAGTTGATGGCAATTTGCTGTACATTGTGGCCAGTAAAGTTGTGCATTCTCTGTTCTAGCTGCATTTTATCTGTTTGTATAATATGCTGCATTGCTCATTTGTGAACCACCACACACTGTAAGTGCTTTTACCTGCACTTTATGGGATTTTTTGCAATATAACCTTATGTTGCGTCCTCCCTGGTTTTAGCTAATAAAGGAATATTCAGAAGAGCTCCTGAGTTGATTTATATGAAGCCTAATTCTGCACCCGAGTTTGTGAGTGCATAAACTTTATTCTTCTATTGGCCTCTTCACTTGTAAGATATACTACACTATCCATTGAGAGAGATAGGTTTGGGGGCAAATGTATGCATCTGTATTGAAAATTGGTTAAAATACAAAGTGCAGAGAGTTGTTGTAAATGGAAAATCCTCAAATTGGACCAGGCTATTAATCTGGGTTTGAATTTAGAAAAGAAGAACATACAGGGCAAGGAGGCAAAATTCGAAATTGCTTCCTTAGGGTTTTTTTTTTTGCCAAAAGTAGGAATGATAGGTAGAAGGGTTGAACTTGATGGACTTGTGTCTTTTTTCAACCTAAATGACTATGTTAAGTGTGTTCTTTTTTTTGTTTCATAAGTTCTTTTTTTTGTTTCATAACCTTTGGATGGTGGTAGGGGCATTTTTCATCCCATATGGCATCACCTTAAACTGGTATAAACCAAATAGGGTGACGAATGCTGACTTGGGAATCACATCTGCAGCCAGGGAAATCTGCCAATACCCTGAGATTAAGTCCAAGGCAGAGACAGCCATCCAGGCAGCTAACAGATCATCTACTCAGGGTATCTGTTGTTTTGTCATTTAACTACCTATAGTCCATGCCCAACCTATTGATTCCATATTTTTTGGGTGCCAGCACTACTGGGATGCCCGGGAGCTTTTAGATGGCTCAGTGACCCCTAGAACCTTCATATCCTGTAACTCCTTTCAGATATGCCTTTTAACGGCCTCCAGTACTCGGTAGGTGGGCTGTTGGAGCGGGCTCTGCCCTGGGTTCTCTACTTGATGCTGGGCTAGGAACGTGGTGCCGGGAAGGGCAGAGAATAGTCAGGGAGCCTTTGCTATACTTGATTTTTTTTTGTGGGGTAAGCTGGGACCTTGTCTATCTGGTGAACACTGCTGTCCTCCTGGGTCTCTGCCAGGAGATCGGAGATAGCTTTCAGCTGCCTCAGAGTGTGATGGGGTTCAAAGCGGTCATCTCTGCTCCTCGCTCCCTGCCGGGTTTGATGATGTGGCAGAGTCTCCGAATCTGTGTTGAACACCTTGTGCTAGCACATACATGGTCTCCCCTCACCTTTCTATGAAGAAAGAAATACATTAAGCAGTCTAACTTTTCTCTGATCAGACAGTACCTCTTGTGGAAACGCTACCCTATATTTTTAGCAGGTCCTCTGCCACTGTCCCTGCAGAGATGTTAGAGAGGGCTGTAGCCTCTGGGTACCGAATGGTGAAATCCCCTATGGTCAGGATATACTTTTTTTGGACATGCTAGGTTTAACGAGGTGTCCAATGTGATGTGTGTGTCTCTTGGCCCCATCCGTGCTTCTCAGAAGCGGTGTCGGTAGGGATCTGGTGTTATTGCATACCTGGGAAGCAGGTGAGTCTTTACGTCTGAGTAATCCCTATCCCACTCCTCGGATAGCTCGATAGGTCTCTGCAGCTTTGCCAGTCAATTTCAAGGACAGTATAGGGACCCATTCTCCCACTTCCATCACCCGATTATAGAAACATAGAAACATTTAACGTGTCGGCAGATAAGAACCATTCGGTCCACCTATTCTGCCTGATTTTCTAAATACTTTTATTAGTACCTAGTTCACTATCTTATAGCTAGGATAGCCTTGTGCCTATCCCACGCATACTTAAAATCCTTGACTGTGTTTACCTCTACCACTTATGCTGGAAGGCTATTCCATACATCCACTACCCTCTCAGTAAAGTAATACTTCCTGATATTACTTTTAAATCATTGCCCCTCTAATTTTAGACTATGTCCTCTAGTTGTGGTAGTTTTTCTTCTTTTAAATATACTCTCCTCCTTTACTGTGTTGATTCCCTTTATGTATTTAAATGTTTCTATATCTCCCCTGTTATGTCTTTCCTCCAAGCTATACATGTTAAGATGCTTTAACCTTTCCTGGTAAGTTTTATCCTTCAACCCATGAACCAGTGTAGTAGCCCTTCTTTGAAAGTATCAATATCCTTCTGGAGATACGGTCTCCAGTACTGCGTACAATACTCCAGGTGAGGTCTCACCAGTGTTCTGTACAATGGCATGAGCACTTCCCTCTTTCTACTGCTAATACCTCTCCTTATGCAACCAAGCATTCTGCTAGCATTTCCTGCTGCTCTATTACCTACCTTTAAGTCCTCTGAAAGTATTACTCCTAAATCCCTTTCCTCAGATGTTGAGGTTAGGACTGTACCAAATATTCTATGTTCTGCTTTTGGGTTTTTAAGCCCAAGATGCATAATCTTGTACTTGTCCACATTAAATGTCAGTTGCCACAGCTCTGACCATTTTTCTAGTTTAGCTAAATCATTTGCCATTTGGCTTATCCCTCCATGATCATCAATCATGCTGCAAATCGTTATATCATCAGCAAAAAGACATACTTTGCCAACAGGACCTTCTGCAATATCACTAATAAAAATATTAAAGAGAATGGGTCTAAGTACAGATCCCCGAGGTACCCCACTAGCAACAAGACCTTGCATCAAATATACTCCATTGACTACAACCCTCTGTTGCTTGTCACTCAGCCATTGTCTAATCCATTCAACAATATTGAAATCCAAACTTAAAGATTGCAGTTTATTGATAAGCCGTCTGTGTGCCACTGTGTCAAAAGCCTTACTGAAATCTAGGTAAGCAATGTCTACTGTACCACCCTGATCTATTATTTTAGTCACCTAATCAAAAAAATCAATAAGATTAGTTTGGCATGATCTACCTGAAGTAAACCCATGTTGTCTCTGATCTTGAAATCCATGCGATTTTAGATGTTCAACAATCCTATTCTTTAACAAGTTTTCCATTATTTTCCCCACTACTGAAGTAAGACTTACTGGTCTCAAGTTGCCTGCCTCCTCCCTAATACCTTTCCTGTGAATGGGTACAACATTTGCTAATTTCCAATCTTCTGGGACTACTCCCGTTAACAATGATTGGTTAAATAAATCTGTTAACGGTTTTGCTAGTGCACCACTAAGTTATTTTAATAACTTTGGATGTATCCCATCAGGGCCCATCAACTTATTTATCTTTACTTTAGACAGCTGAAGTAGAACCTCTTCCTCTGTAAACTTACATGCATCAAAAGACTCATTAGTCTTTTTACCAAAATGAGGTCCCTTACCCTCATTTTCATTTGTAAAAACTGAACAAAATTATTCATTAAGGCAGTCTGCTAGGCCATTATCCTCTTCCACATAGTATCCTTCTTTTGTTTTTAATCTAAATAATCCTTGTTTTACCTTCATTTTCTCATTTATGTATCTAAAAAAAGTTTTATCCCCCCTTTTCACTGACTGAGCTATTTTCTCTCCTGTGTGTGCTTTGGAAGCTCTTATAGTTTTCTTTGCCTCTTTCTGCCTATTCTTATAGATCTTTCTATTTTCCTCAATCTGAGTTTTTTTTATAATTACAAAATGCTAGCTTTTTTTTTTTTTTTACTATTTTGGCCACCTCTGCAGAGTACGACTACACTACGCCTAGTGTAATTTTCTGTTGCCTTCAATAGTGCAACTTTTAGATAATCCCATTTCTCCTGGACTCCATTTAAATTGCTCCAGTCTGATAATAACTTCTTTACACATAAACTATCACATGATCTCCACAGAGGGGTTGGGACCATATAATGCCAGCTCTTACCCTCCTGGAAATTTCATCAGCACTGGTCACTGGGTTCACAGGGTTAGAACGGATTAGAATGGACAGGGACTCTTCTGCCACAGGGCTATAGGGGCGGTCCTCCTCTTGTTCAAGTTCCACTGTGCAGCCACTAACTCACTTTTATTCAATCCAGTGGTTTCCTGCCCTCTCCACATCAACATCTCTTTGAGGGCAGCCACGGTCTGTAACATATGATTCTTCCATCCTGATTGTAAATCCCCAAAATTAGCAACAATCAACAGGGTAAGCGATTTTCCACAGAACCAGGAGAAACCTCACTTCCTTACACCAGTGTAACAGGACACCAAGAGCTATGCGGAACAATATAAAGTTAAATGGATTCTCTCCACAAAATATCAAACCATAAATAAATTTGGTGCCAGAGTAGTATCAATCAATGGGAATGAGGCAGCTATAGTAGTGACCAGTGGGTAGTAGAGGGACGGACCTAGATCTCAGGTCTAGGTCTACTTAAATGACCAAAACATGGTCGACTTACCCCTACATTCCTAGCACCAGGCTACCCTTTAACTGAGCAGCCAATTAGCATAGGAGTGACGTTTTCTTGCTCATAATATGGAGTGGACTTTAAACCTCTGGGAAATCACAATTAAGCCGGCAAAACATACTACAGAATGTACCCAGTGACTGGGGTTAGCCTTTATTAAAAGTGGTTGCTGGGGAATGATTCTGGGGCAGGGCCATCTTTAATGTAGATTGGACAATGGGCAAGTATTTGCTTGGGCCCCCTGTATCCTGCACCCCCCTCACTGGCATGCAATCATGTTCTACACCTCAACCCTCCACCCAAAAAAACCAAACACCCACAATTGCTACTTACAATATGTAAGTGTTATCTAATATCCATGTATATTTTTGTAATATAGGCACCGAGTACTTTTATTGCTGTATATAAAATGTGTATAATAAGTTTAGAATTGCAGTGTATAAAATGTATACCTTATTATTATGCAACACCTTATATATAAAAACACACCATATATATGGGTGCTGTATTGCTGGCTGGGGGAACACTATGTATGTTTGGGGTCTGGGGGTGCTGTAATGCTGGCTGGGGGAACACTATGTATGTCTGGGGTGTGGGGGTGCTGTAATGCTGGAGGGGGGAATACTTTATATATGTCTAGGGTTTTGGGGTGCTGTATTGCTGGCTAGGGTAATGCTTTATGTATGGCTGGGGTCTGGGGGGTGCTGTATCGCTGGCTGGGGGAACACTATGGATGTCTGGGGGTGCTGCAATGCTGGCTGGGGGAACACTATGTATGTCTGGGGATGCTGTAATGCTGGATGGGGAACACTGTTTGTGGCTGGTATCTGGGGGTGTTGTATTGCTGGCTGGGGGAATTCTTTATGTATGGCTGGGGTCTGGGATGCTTTATTGCTGGCTGGTGGGCCTGTATGTATATATGGAGTTTGGGGGTGCTGTAACGCAGGCTTGTGGAACACTATTTATGGATGGGGTCTGGGGGTGTTGTATTGCTGGCTGAGGGAGTTGTATGTATAGCTGGTTGGGGGAGGGGGCTGCACCTGCAATTCATATGTTTAAATGAGTGAGGAAGCTGTAGCAGAGAGCCCTCCAGTACTCCACAATTATTACCGACCGTCACCAACAGTAGACTGTCACTTACAGTCTTTCCTCCGCCACGAACACACTGCATGCAGGGGAGGAGGAGACTGTGTCAGTGCATTCTTTCCTCCATGGTGTGACTATCGAGACAGTCTCCATCACATGGTCATGCTAATTGCAGGTGTGGAGCAACAGCAACTACAATACTAAGCAATGGCATGCTTGCCGATCATATAGTATGATTTCCAACAATGGGAACGGAAGTGCCACATGTGGGAAGACGCCTCTGCTATTGTAAAATAAACGTTTGCTGCATTGGGCCCCCTTGGAATAACTGAGCCCTGGGCAGCTGCCACGTTTGCCCTGCTTTAAAGACAGCCCTGTTCTGGGGGGGACACAAAACAGTGATATAAGCTCTTTTAATGGAGCAAAGTAATACACAACAGTGCTACCAAGGCTGGGTATGGAACCAGACAGCTTTAGTCACAGTGACTACTGTGGCAATATGCTTTAACTATATTAATGTGTCCTAGCCAGGAGTTTTCAAAGCTTTTCCATACATTATCTTTATTTAAATCTGTATAATTAATGCATACCATTTTGTTGATAACCAAAAATGACTTAATCCCCAAGTATTTTAACACATTATTGGTCCAATCAAAATTATCTATTTTGTTTCAGCATAACTAACTGTGAATGAGTCAGGGAAGAATATATAACCTGAGATTTAGTCGAATTAACTTTAGAATTAGAGTATAAGCTAACTTTGTCTAGTATTTCTTATTACTACTGGTATTGATTTTTCAGGAGAGGTCATCATTAATAATATGTCACCAGCATGTACTAATATCTTATATTCCTACTTTTTAATTGTAATCCCTGTCTACTGTCTGTTTGTCATATTATGGTTGCCAAGGGTTCTATCGACACTGGACAGGGGCACCCCTATCTGGTTCCATTATTTACCATTTTCAGCCTGTCTATTAGAATTTTTAATCTATGTTAATTAATTAGTATTTATACTAGATACACCTAGACCTCAAGTCCCAAATGTCCACTCCCCTATCCTCTTTACATCACAGCCCATCAGAATTATAATATTCTCTTGTTGATATAACATATTTAATTTATAACACATTCCTATTTCTTTTTGTTGAGCATTGTATTAAAGAATAGTTATTTAAAAGTATCACTGCAACTTTTACAGATAATGATCATCTAACAAGGTAATTTTTGAAACAAGGATGTTAATGGAGACAGAAACTCTAAATCACCAAAATATATGGAAACACTCAATGTTTAATCATTTTCTTAAAATTAGTTTTTCATAATAGAGACACTGGGGGATATGTATAAAAACTCCTGCACTGCAAAGTGTTACATACCCCCCAATGTTCTTAGTTTTAACATGTTTTACATGTAAAAACTAAAAATATACTGCTGGAATAGTTGCCTAATAAATCGATATTTGGTATATTTAAATCATTTATAAATATTCTCTCTATAATTGGATTGCCAGATTAGTAATTTTTTGCTGGACATAGAGTATATAATGTTTACAAGCTGCCAGCAGTATGTAGAATTAATGTACTACCAGAGGGGAGATCAGTTAAAGTGGGAAACAACTAAAATATGTCTTTTTATATAATAAAGACAATTTCTCGCTGTTGTATATCATCTTTGAATGGTACTTCTAAAAGGTACCATTTAAAAGATACTGCACATATCTGTCCAAAACACAAAGTATTGGGGAAAGTATTTCCATGAACCTCCTGCTTTACTGAACTGACCTGGCATAAATCCTAGTGCTATACAGTGATAGGCACCAGCATTGTCCATGGTGGACATTTACTGGGATTTGTGATATACACTTGCAAACCATGCCATGGACACTTTGCCTCTACTTGGTTTGTGTGTCAATCCAGTAAAAGAAGTGAGCAAACTATATGGGAATGGGAATAAAAATGCAAACATAAATGTGAATATTTAAGATGGATTACAGTGAAGCCTGAGTAGAACGGCTAGGAGTGAATGCAAATGTGATGTGAATGATAATGTTAATATGTTGGGAAGGATGACGAAGCAGGAGTGGATTAAAATGTGAAGGCGAATGTAACCATGTATGTAAATGTTTATGTAAACAACTGGAAAGAATGACAGAGAAGTAGAACAGAGCATATAGACAGTTAGACGAGGGAGCAAGAGCCTTAAATAAGACAAAAGAGGATGGGGCAAAAGCCTTACACAAGATATCAGCACCGTAATAGAAGAAGCAGCCCCAGAAAATGGTGAATATATAAATACAAAAAGCAAGTCCAAAATGACCAAAATGACAAAGACAAATACGTGAATATACTTTCCTATGGAAAGTCGAAATCTGCAAGGACTCCTCCAATCCCAAGTCGAAATCGAATAAATACAGAAGTCGAGAAGTCGAGAATAATCTCCAATCTTCTAGCTGGATGCCTCCTCAGAGACGTGGGTGGACATATGGAATATAGGAAAAAAATAAAAAGCATATGCAATAGTGTGATACTGTTGCGTAAGGTATGAAAAGTGTACAATTTATTGAAATTAAACTCACAATGTAAGTAGCACTGAGGACCAGCTCAAGTGCAAAATCACATAAAAGAGAAAGGTTACCCCCTCCAGATGGAATGTCGAACTCTATATGACGCAGAGCTTTGTGGGTGCTCTCAAATCCTCGAGATGACAGCTGTGGGCAACCTTCTTAGTACTAAGTAAAATATATAATAAAAACGGTAATAACACTCTCACTCCCCGCTCTACACGTTTCATCTATACAGACTTCCTCAGGAGCAGAGTGGAGTGTAATGAACAAACAAGTAGTCCATCTATATATATCCCCCTCCCATTCCATTGTCCAATCCCGTCCAGCCAAACTTAATTAAAATAAACAGTTCCACCTGAATTTAAATGTCCATTGTCTTCATTGCACCTGTCTGTGCGTTTCAATATGCGTTTCATTGTAAATTGATTTTTCGGTATAATTTTTCTTTTCCTTTGCAATCTTGAATTAATTGTATGTAATAGTATTTGTGTACAAGGGCGACCTATTAGTCGTATTCATTCAATATAAACGTTTATATGCATGTTAACCGTAAGGGGAGCTTCGTTTACACACAAGTCTCCATTCATAAATGAACTTTCGGCTTAAAGTTAATACGAATGGGTAATACGAACTACCCACATAAATCCGATTGAGACCTTCATACGACAAGCATAGCAGTTCGGTTTATAGAAACATCATTGGTAATACGAATTCGGCTTATAGTAAAACGAAACTCCATTGATAAATTGAATAAAGACAATGCTCGGTTTTTAGTAATACGAAATATAATACGAACACAACCCTAAGTGTATACACGAAGGCTCCCATTCGGTTATAGATAATACGAATGTTAGGATTTAATGAATTGAATTTGTAAGTTGTATTTCATTGAGAAAAAACGGACACTTTACACATGCGCATATCAATTTACAATGAAACGCATATTGAAACGCACAGACAGGTGCAATGAAGACAATGGACATTTAAATTCAGGTGGAACTGTTTATTTTAATTAAGTTTGGCTGGACGGGATTGGACAATGGAATGGGAGGGGGATATATATAGATGGACTACTTGTTTGTTCATTACACTCCACTCTGCTCCTGAGGAAGTCTGTATAGATGAAACGCGTAGAGCGGGGAGTGAGAGTGTTATTACCGTTTTTATTATATATTTTACTTATTACTAAGAAGGTTGCCCACAGCTGTCATCTCGAGGATTTGAGAGCACCCACAAAGCTCTGCGTCATATAGAGTTCGACATTCCATCTGGAGGGGGTAACCTTTCTCTTTTATGTGATTTTGCACTTGAGCTGGTCCTCAGTGCTACTTACATTGTGAGTTTAATTTCAATAAATTGTACACTTTTTATACCTTGCGCAACAGTATCACACTATTGCATATCCTTTTTATTTGTTCCTATATTCCATATGTCCACCCAATATATAAATACATTGTTTATTTCAGCACATTAGACCAGGACAAAAGGTAAGTATTAAGGGAACAACCTAATATGGAAATTGAAAAAAAACAAAAAAACGTTTTAATCCCTTTATGCTGGATCCCATTGTACACCACTGATTAATTGATTTCTCCCTGGACACATATTATGTCTACATAGCAGGCAGCATATACAAATTATTATTTTTTTAAACTGTTAGGTAAAAATAATGGTACTTTTTAAATGTTCATGATCTGGCTTCTGCATCTACTTAGCATTTGTTATTGGCAGGTCCACATCTTCAGACACAGCCAGTCGGAGCAACGAGACAGTGGAGCTGCGTCAACCAACAAAAAACAAAAATAATCGTCACAAACGTCTGTCTAATATATTTCATCGCAGCACCAACAGCATCGTTGGTAGCATTAGTGCAGGTAGTGGAACTGCACGTTGGGCCAGTGAAAAGAAGTTGGCAGAGATTATTGACACAGTACCTGAGGACCTGGTGGAACTCTCTAGTCAAAAAAATTTACCTGGAATTCTCAAGATATTTGGAGATGATATATCTTCTGGAACCAACTACAAGAGTGTTTTGGCTACACCACATTCTACAGCACATGAATTGGTTAAAGAAGCATTGGAAAGATATGCTGTGGCTGATTCAGATACAGAAGCCTTTGTCCTATGTGATGCTGTTGGTCGCTTTGCAGGACAAGATGGAGAATGGAAGATGGAGTACCTACGAATAATAGGAGACTATGAACGCCCCCTAGTATTGCAAGAAATGTGGAAACCTAAATCGGGCTTCTCTCGTCGATTTGAAATCAGGCGCAAGCAAGAAGTGGAAAAGATGACAGCAGCTGATGATAATGAGAATGCAGGTGGGCAAAAATCAAACAAATAAAAGTTGCACATAAAGATAGCTATGATAAATGATCATGCTGAGACATGTAGGTGCCACATAAAAATCCTTTACAATAATTAACAGAGTTTGAAAATGCTCTATGTAACCTGTTTATATTTTTAAACATATTTCAGTCGTTGGAAAAATAATTATACATTTCAGCATCCTTGCCATGAAACTTATTATAGTTGTGGTCAATATGTGGCTGGATATGTTTGGCCTGGAAAGAAAACACAATTTATAAATATATATGCATTTCTCTCTTTCTTTACACATAAATAGTGCATACCACATTGGTCCAATTTGCTCTTTTAACTTCTGTTTCATAATTCAGTTCTAAACTAATAAAATACATGTATTCATAATTTCCTTGGCTTCTCTCCTCCTCTAGATCTTATTGCACCCTTTTTCTGGCAAAGTGTAAATAGAGGGTCCTTCCTGCTGATTATCACATTTACAAAAGTGATCAGGGGATGACTGACAAAGAGGTGGGGGAAATTGTTCACTGTGTCACTTTCCTTAAAGGGCTGGGTAGGAGTGGACTGACAACTCATGGGGCACTGGGCAATAGTTGATCATGGGCCCCCTTATGACTGCCCACGTGCAAGCCACACCTATATAGAAGCCCTGTCCACAAGCAAGCCCCTCACCCCACCTTAATGATAAATGGTTGCATTTATCCACCTTTTTTATTTTAATTCCACCATTCTGAAAAGGTGGAAATAGAACCATATTTTAAAAAAAATGCAGCAATGTTATTAGGACATACCCCATCACTGGCAGTGCACACTCAGGACAATTATAAAATGAAGTCACACCTGCATCACTCGCTAATTAGAACCATATTTATTATTACTAAAAAGTAAAACAAATCTTAATAGTGTGGTGCCTCAGACCTAGTATAGTATAAAACTAACCAGATATACAGGTATTAGACATGTGCAAAACTAAAATTTTCATTTCATTTTCGTCCATTCGGACGAAAATGTTATTTATTTTGTCTAAAACGAATTTCGTTCATTACTGCATTGGTTTCAGACGAAATTCGTTCATTATTTTCGTTTCGTTTTATTCGTTCGTTTTATAGAATACGTGTAATACTATTGGCTTTCTATAAACCGAACGAGAGCCCCATTCATAAGAAATTCTTATGAATGGGGCTCTCGTTTGGTTCATAGAAAGGCAATAGTACTACATGTTTTCTATAAGCCGAAAGTCTATAAACCGAACGTTCGGTTTATAGACTTTTGGCTTATGGAATACATGTAATCCTATTGCTATTCTAAACCGAACATTCATAAGTTTATAGGCTGTCGGCATTTCACTACACGGAGACAGAGTCTCCATTCATAATGATTGGAGACTTTGTCTCCGTGTAGTGAAATGCCGACAGCCTATAAACCGAACGTTCGGTTTATAGGCTGTCGGCTTATGTAATACGAACTTTCGGTTTATAGAATGCCAATAGACTTACATGCATTCCATAAACCGAAAGTCGTTCATTATGTCGGTTTATGGAATGTAAGTGTACTATGCTATTGTATTCTATAAACCGACTCTATTTCGGCTTATAGAATGCAATAGTACTACGAATGGACGAATGAACTAATGAACTAATGATTTTCGTTTATTAACCATTCGTTCATTCGGCTTTCGTTAGCTTAGCATTTTCGTTATTCGTTTTTCAGACGAATGGACGAAAATGCTATTTTCGGACGAAAATGCATTCGTCCGAAAACGAATGCACATGTCTAACAGGTATATCAAATGTGTAGAAAAATTTATTAAATAGAAATAAACAGGTGAACAATCACATAGAATTTATGTATAAAGCAACACATATACAGTACACAGAAAGACTATCGATAAAAATGAGCTTATATAGTAGCTATGTAACTGGGATAGGGTTAAAACATATTACCCTATATCTATTAGAAGCCAAGTAATATCAGCCAGAGGGGGAAAAAAACATGCCCCATTATCAACATTTTACACCTATGACATACCCCATTCACCCACATTGCACACACAGGACATGTCCCAGCAGCCCAGGACATATCACATCACTACATTGCACCCCCAGGACATGCCCCATCATCCACATTATACACCCAGGATTTGCCCCATCACTAACATTGCAGACTCATAACATGCCCCATCACCCACAATGCAGATCCATGACATGCCCCATAACCCACACTTGAGACTCAGGACTTACCGCAGCCATGAGCAACAGCTGCCTGGAGTGAAGTGGCAGCAGCATGGTGTGTGCAGTCATCCTACCATTCTGCCACTCTCACATACCCCACGCACTGGTCTGAAGTTTGAGTGCAGGGAGGTCAAGTTATCCCTGGTGCTCTGTCAGATCAGTGAGCGGGGAGTGTGAGAAAGACATCATGGAAGGATGTTTGTGCACTGCACAGAGACCATGCTGTGTGCTTGCCACACAGAAGGCTGGTGAGAGGAGATTATTTAATTTCCCCAGCAAGGTTTTTTTTTTGTTTAAAGGGGCGATACTGATGATGGCAGCAGACCCCTTCTTTGGCCCATACCATCGGACAGTGCCCAAATGCCCAACTATACAGTCCCCCCCTGCAAACAGCCAGATGTTCATAGAGTAGCCATCCATCCTTCTCAGAAGAGGAGTGTTATTCATTTCTATCCAAATCTTTTTATCTCCAGCATTACCTCTTTAATAAAGTGATGGCTACTACTTAACTCGGTATCTCCGCTGCTGTTGAAAACTGCAGTCCCCACCAATTTATACGCCTTTCACGTCTGTACTCATGTTTTATTAAAGTAGAGCTGTCGCATTATCCAGATGTTGCAAAACTATTTCTTCTGCTTACTATCTAGATATGATCAAATAGTAAAGACTGTATTTGCATTAAAGGCACAGTATAATCACCAAGCTACATTCTTTTTAATGCATATTAAAATTAATGATAAGAGATTTGTAATACATATTACCATATATAATTGCAAAAGTGTTTTTGTTTTCCTTAGTTACAATATTTATAAAACTCACCTGCTGATAGGACCTCCACGGTCTGTAGATTAGTCTTGTAAAATGATCTGGCTTTTCCAGCGAATCAGAGTGAGAGGATATTACATCACAGCTGCAGCAACATTAATCCTGCACATTGTTCCCAAGCATTCCCTTGCCATTCCTTACTATGTTACTATATACGTGCTGGGATCACAAGATAATGGCTAAGGGCAGGTAACTTGGAGATCAAGTCAAAACACAGAAAGTGAGATTAGCACATTCAAAAGTGCTTACTTGTATGAAATATATTTATAATACAAATATACATATTTTAATAAAAAGGTAATTTTCAAGTTAGAGTGGTCTAATTACAACCTTGGTATTCCTCAATATTTTTGCATTTTCCTTATGTCTTATCTTATCACGTGTTTATTTCCTTGTCTTAACTTGTCCTTACGTCTCCTCCTTTAGGTATCAATTCTCAAGTTCACAGGTTACAGAAGAGCCGATCTCGAGCAGCTTCTGGGGGAAATGTGCCAATAAGAGAGAGAGATGATAGCATCTCTCTGCGCCGCAGTATAAGTGATATTAATTTAAACACCAAAAAGCGCAGGGAAAGGAAAAGCATAAAGAGCATGGTGGCTAATGATACTGATCCTTCACAAGATGGGGATACAAAACAACAAGACCGTACTGTAGAGATGCAAATATCATCAGAAGATGGTCAGAATGTTGATGGTAGAGATTATTCAGCAGACACCTTAGATTTTGAGCGTTTGTCTCAGTGCTTGATTCAGCCGCCCGCAGAGCATCCATACTTCCTTCTTCTTCAAGGCTATAGCAAGAACCAGGTAATTAACCATTAATTTATATATTTTTTGCTGCCTGTATAAATATATGTTTGCAGACCTGTTCAAGTTTTTAAGGGCTTGCCTACTGTATTCAGTGATCCAAATTCAATAAAATTACAATGCTACAACTACAAAACTACAGCTATGTCCCATTATATCTTCACTCTAACATGATTAAAGATCCTCTGTATGCCTTGAAACGAAAATTAAAAACACATTGCTGTCACTAGATAGAACATAGATTTTAAGCAGTATGAATAAAAGGGTAATCAGCTGTAATGGGGACAGATTCCCCCTAATTCATTTTTTTAAGCATGGTTTCCCATTGTATTGAACAGTCCATGTATTACATGTTATAAGATATATTTTGTAAAAAAAAAAAAAAAAAAACAGATATGGTAGTTACAACATTACAAGGGTTTGTCTCATATTTAAATAAAAAATAACTCAGTATGTAAGTCAAACCGTTAATTTCAATTCATATGACACAAAAGGCAATGTAAACTCAGTAAGATGAGACCAAATGTCAACTATTTTGTCTGTTCTGCTAACAAAACCTTTTTAATGTGTTGGAGTAGGTCCAAATTAAGAAAAATGTTGGTATGGTAAGTTTGTCACAGCTTCAAGTAGTTCTGAGTGGTCATTGAATCGCAGTTATTCCTTTTGAAATAATATGTGTTAAAAAATCCAACCAACTAACTTTACCAGCATTTGCATCATCTACCATGCTTGCTAATCTGTCTACAACTTTGACTAATTAGACCTCTTTGCTCCCCTCCCCCTCGACTCTACTACCTGTATTGTATTGTATTATTTTGCCTAAGCTATGGCTACGGCTAGGCTACAGCTAATCCTCCTGTTTCGGAAAATGACTAGCAATATGGAATTTCAGTTATTAATTAGCAATAATCCTAACATCCCTGAGTTCCCAAATATCTAAATGAATACAAGACATGATATCACTTGATATCTGCTGACACCTCCCAAGTTGGCTCCCAAAAACAAAATGGAGTCCTCATGCTTTCATGTGGAGAAATCTAAAATAGAGTTCCATTGTGATACATGACAAAAGTGAGTGTTAAATAACCACACATTTCTAAATATAAAATAGGTATACTCGAAGAGATATATTCAACAATCATCATCAAAATTTACAGTACTCTCACACAAGTACTATCAAAGGAACTCCCAACAAAAACAGACTGTGAAGGAACACTCTGGTACACCAGCTGGGTACCTCCATCAGTCTCTGCTATAGATATACAATAACACCACATAATCACACCTTTCAGCTACAGACATCTTAACACAAGGACAATGGAAGGACCAATTATAACAGGAGCAACAAGGATGTACACATTTACTCTGTAATATCAAATGACTTATCAGAAATGTGTCTTCCACGTGCCTGGTAAATGTTTTATTAGCCATCATCCAGCACCATTTCAGCCTGGACCAGCACATCCAGCTCAGCCACCGATTCCTCTCTGGGCTGGTTCCCCAGGAACATAATCCACAAGTCTTGTTGCTGCCTGAACCCCTTGTA
Organism: Pelodytes ibericus; assembly: GCA_036172795.1. NCBI lineage: Eukaryota > Metazoa > Chordata > Amphibia > Anura > Pelodytidae > Pelodytes > Pelodytes ibericus. The sequence continues at coordinate 44,835,902 of CM069866.1, read as the reverse complement.
AAAAAAAAAGGTTGGGAGGACCTTTCCCCAGTAGATAGAAATATATAAACATAGAATGCGTTGGCAGAAAAGAACCACTCGGTCCATCTAGTCTGCCAAATTTTCTAAATACTTTTATTAATCCCCAGTTCCCTGTCCTATATCTAGGATAGCCTTGTGCCTCTCCCACACATGCTTAAAATCCTTAACTGTATTTACCTCTACCACTACCACTGTAAGGCTATTCCATGCATCCACTACCCACAACTAGATCCTTTCCATTTGGTGCACTTCTCTCCAGAACTCATGACAGGCATGATCCCTGCATACAAGCACGTCCTGCACAGTCTCAGACATATTCAACTCTAGAGATATATCCCGGTGGTGGATTGGAATGTCCCACAGACAAGAAAGCAATCCCACCAAAGCCACCAATGTAATGAAACCCACTGGTACCACTGCTGGGTACCTTTGTCAGTCTCTGCTATAGATATACAATAACACAACATAATTACACCTTTCAGGTACAGACATCTTAACACAAAGACAGGAAATACCTAACACCAATAACGCTCAACAATTCAATAATAACATGGCTAACAACTCTGTAAACACTGCTGCATGCAGGAGGCAGGAAATACAGCCACCGGATACGACTTGTCATCAAATGCGGCGACAGTGACAGAAAGCCGGGTTCGCATCTGCACCTACCATATTTGCCCCACGTTAAAATGCACGCTTTTTTATTTTCAATTTTTTTTCCATTTCTTTTTTTTTAAAGGGCCAGGGACGGGTATATCGCCCATTACCCCCTGATGCCGGCCCTGCTCCGTGCATAAATACTTAGTGACATGACCTTTTGACCTTGTCTTTCCCTTGGTGACAAGGGATGTTTTGACATTTCTGGGGTGTTTGTGTTTAGCTCTAATTTTCTTCTTTCTCACATATTGTACCCACACAAATTATATGTTGTTTTTATCACCATAAGAAGGACTTTCATTAGATACCATTATGTTGATCATATCCTATAATTTAAAAAATGCATTTTCTACCGCAGGCTTGATGTGCCTGAAACGTCCTTTGTCGCGAAGGGGTTAAATTGTTAAAAAAAAGTTTAAATAGAATATAGTACTATTAATTTGAAATTAACTTTTGCTAATAGTAAACAAAATATAAAAAATCTACTACAGCAACCTTGAAGCTCAGCTTAGTACAGTCACACAATTTGCCATGTACTAAACACCAGTAATCAGCAAGCAGTTAGCTTTAATGTTTGCTGTGAAAAAAACACAACTGAACTAAAAATCAAATGAATTGACAATGCAGTACAACAATTGACTTCACTCCTTATGCTGATGTGAGCAAAAAAATGAAGACAATAAAAGCGTTTACATTTAAAAAAAAAAGAAAAAGTGTATTAGTGTGTTATGCGCTAAGAAAGCACCAAGAAACTGTACTACAAATAATATTAGATATTGTATACTAGATCCTTAACTGAAAATAATAATGAGGCTAGCACAGCATAGTGTTTCATCATCAAAGCTCTGTCAAAGAATGTGGAGAAAATCATTCGCTTCCTTCTTATATATGGCTTCATCTGTTTTTTTAAGTCCAGGCAGCACACACCATTAGACCCTCAGCATAATGTTGCAGGAGTGAGCTGATTGGACCAACATCAGCTCACTACCATGTTCCTCCTCTTATGCAAATAGTATCCGAATGAACAAAACTGTCATTTATTCATGCCTCCATTGTCTCATTCAGATTCCATTTGAGCCTAGAGGAAGGATGCCCTCCTCTTTTGCAGACACCATCTGAATGAATGAATGGACAAATGAATGCATGCTTTTCATTCATTGTGCATATACGTTCAGCTGCGGAAGTACAATTTTAAAAATGCCTTTATCCAAAGATGACTTGTGGAATGTGCTGAATAATAACAGGGCTGCTGACAACCCAAGAGGTTGGGACAGGAAAACAAGACACGTAAAAGCAATTACAAACCTGCTAGTGGGATATGGTCAATGTATCCATAAAGGAAAAGAAAATGTAGCTAATGTAAGGAAGGTAAGCAAGGAATGTGGTCTTCATTACATAATTGCATATGTAATCAAACTTAAACAGGAGACTACATGCGCTATGTGAACTGTATATGACAAGGTTGGAAAATGGCTTGTAAATGCATAATAATGTAAATGCTATGATAGAAAATGTGGCTCAGCTATTTGGAATTGGGGGAAGAAATGAAGGAAAACCATGTGGTGGCAATATTAACATGCAGCCTACCAGAGTCATATGGTGCCGTTATCACTGTCTTAGACACTAAACCAGAGCTAGAACAAACACTGGAATTTGTAAAGAGAATTAGAGACCTGAATTAGTGTTAAAGCATAAAACAAAATAACAATTCCCGGAAGAGATTTCATAACAAAAAGACAGGAAATCTGAAAATGGACTGCTCAATCATAAATAGCAGAGCAAGGAGGTGAGTATCATGCGCAGGGCTGCCACCAGGAATTTCAGGGCCCCTTACTGAACAAAATTGTCTGGGCCCCCTACACCCCCCCGGACAATATCGCCCACTCGCTCCATCTACCCTCACAAGCATGTTATACAGGTCTAGTGTAATATGGAGGGGGGGTTGGGAGCAGTTGGTAAATATGCCAGTAATATTTTGCTACTCAATATGCCAGTAATATTTTGCAACTCAATAAGTCAGTATTTTGCCCTCAATATGCCATTCTTTTGCCATTTAATAAGCCAGTATTTTGCCCCTCAGTATTCCATTCTTTTGCCATTTAATATGCCAGGATTTTGCCCCTCAATGTGCTATTATTTTCCCATTTAATATGCCAGGTTTTTGCCCCTCAATATGCCATTTAATATGCCAGTATTTTCCCCTTCAATATGCCATTATTTTGCCAATTAATATGCCAGTATTTTGCCCCTCAATATGCCAGGAATTTGCCAATTAATATGCCAGGATTTTGCCCCTCAACATGCCAGGATTTTGCCCCTCAATATGCCAGGAATTTGCCAATTAATATGCCAGGATTTTGTCACTCAATATGCCAAGATTTTGCCCCTCAATATGCCAGGATTTCCCCCCTCAATATGCCAATTAATATGCCAGGAATTTGCCAATTAATATGCCAGGATTTTGTCACTCAGTATGCCAGGATTTTGCCCCTCAATATGCCAGGATTTAGCCAATTAATATGCCAGGATTTTGCCCCTCAATATGCCAGGATTTTGCCCCTCAGCATGCTCATTATATACCACCCTCCTCCCCCCTTTCCCCAGTACTTACCTCCTTGCTGCTGTCTCCTGGTGCTCTGTAGGCTGTGAGGAAAGCGTTGTGTGCTCCACTCCAGCCGCGCGGCTTCAATAAAGTTTGTTAAAAACAAACAAATGCGGACGATCTCCTAATTTTTTCTCTAAACAAACTTTATTGAAGCCGCGCGGCTGGAGGGGAGCGCACAACGCTTCCCTCACAGCTGCAGACCGGCTTAACAGAGAATTTTTTTTTTACCTGGCGTGACGCCAGTATCGCCCGTCACAATGGAAACCATATTATGGAGTGGTTGTTTTAAGGTCTCTCAGACAAGTGCACCATATGGATGGCAGAAGCCAGGGAATCAAAAGACAAATATATGCCAAGTTACACTTGTGAACAACTCCTTAGTGAAAATGGAAACCATATTATGGAGTGGTTGTTTTAAGGTCTCTCAGGCAAATGCACCATATGGATGGCAGAGGCCAGGGAAGCAAAAGGAATGCCAAGTTGCATTCCTGAACAACTCCTAAGTGGAAATGGCCAGCAATATAATTTCAGGTGCCAACAGGGCCACCATCAGAAATTTCAGTGCCCCTTACTGAAAACAATTCTGCCCCCCCCATAGTTTATAAATTAATTTGTGACTAAAAGTAGGGGTCCGCATCCGCTGGATGTCACAAATGAATTGATAAACTATCAGGGGGGGGGGGGGCACCTAATGTGACCAGTGACCTGTAACAAAATCCAGACAGATATAGTCAGTGTCAGAGGAGTTAACCTCTGTATTGCTTGACATATATAGGCAGTGTCAGATGAGTTAACCCCTGGATGGTTAGACAGAATATAGGCAGTTTCGGAGGAGTTAACAACTTGGGTGGCTAGGCAGGTCTAGGCAGTGTCAGAGGAGTTACCCCCTTGGGTGGATAGGCAGGTCTAGGCAGTGTCAGAGGAGTTAACCCCTTGGGTTGCTAGACAGATCTAGGCAATGTCAGAGGCGTTAACCCCTTGGGTGACTAGACAGATATAGGCAGTGTCACAGAAGTTAACCCCTTGGGTGGCTATACAGAGGCAGTATCAAAAGAGTTAACCCCTTGGGTGGCTAGACAGATATAGGCAGTGTCACAGAAGTTAACCCCTTTATCCACACACTCCCTCACACACATATACAGTCAGTCTGTCGCTCACACTGACACACACACTCACTCACACTGACATACACACTGACACACTCACACTGACATAGACACACACTCACTCACTCACTCACACTGACATACACACACTCTCACTCACATTGACATACACACACACTCACTCACTCACACTGACATACGCACACACTCACTCACACTGACACACACACTCTCACTCACACTGACATACACACACACTCACTAACACTGACGTACACACACACTCACTCACTCACACTGACATACACTCACTCACACTGACATACACTCTCTCACACTGACATACACACACACTCACACTGACATACACACTCACTCACACTGACATACACACACTCTCACTCACACTGACATACACTCACTCACACTGACACACACACACACACTCACACTGACAAACACACACACACTCACTCACACTGACATACACACACTCACTCACACTAACATACACACACTCTCACTCACACTAACATACACACACTCTCACTCTCACTGACATACACACACACTGACTCACACTGACACACACACAATCACTCACACTGACATACACACACACTCTCACTCACACTGACATACACACACACTCTCACTCAAACTGACATACACACACACTCACTCACACTGACATACACACACTCTCACTCACACCCCGGGTGTATCACCCGTCACCCCCTGATGGCGGCCCTGATGGTGGCCCTAGGTGCCAACCTACATAACAATTATTGCAGAGAAGCAATTATGACAGCTATGCAGAGCACAACATGTGAGATGTGGTATGGATGAACACTCAATAGGGAACAACAGAGTATATGGATGTAATCTTAAGCCAATGTTACAAAAAAAAAAATCCACATGGAGGAGAGAGCCATACAAGGTACTTGTGGGTTATAGTAACCACTGCAAAACATATAGAATCTCTGTTCGAACCATAATGCACTCATAATGGATCTAAAGGAACAACAGAGACTGGAAACTCCAACAACATATTTTGAAAAACCCGGAAAATAGAGATACTATCATTAAGATGACAGAAAATTATTTTCGCGAAAATGTAGGACACGGAGTTAACCCAGCAGTTGTATGGTGTGCTTACAAGAGCGTTATAAGGGGGCACTTAATAAGTCTGGAAATAAAGGAAAAAAGAATGAGGGGGCTGCCTTTATCACAGCTCTACATGAATTTAGATCTAGCCTCAGCCCAAAACAAAAGAAACCCAAGCATACACGGTACAAACCTGGTATCAAACATCGAGAAAGACGTTAACGAGAGGTTGATCTGTAAGGCTAATAGATCACTTGAAGCACTCCAAAGAACATGGTACTACCACGGGAATAAAGCACAGAAAGCAATGACAAATAGATTAAAAAAAGACAAAACCAAAAGGGTAATAGCTAAAATTAAACAAGGAAACAAGAATATACAAAGACCGGATAAGATCGCGGAAGCTTTCATGAAGTTTTATAGGGACCTTTATAATCAACCTAGTCAAGACTTCGAAGAAAAAATAAAAGAATACTTGGACAACTTAGAGATACCTAAAATAACTACAGAACAGTTAAAACTACTAAACGAACCAATATGAATGGAAGAAGTTGAAAAGGCTATTGCTAAATTAAAGTTAAAGAAGGCCCCGGGCCCTGATGGTTTTGATAATGGGTTTTTCAAGACCCTAAGAGACTACATACAACTGGAGCTTTTGAGGGCCTTTAATGAATTCAAGAAAGGTATTCCTCAAGAATTACTCAGATCATATATTGTCCCTATCCCAAAGCCAAGTAAAGACCCAGAAGATCTTAAGAATTATAGACCAATAGCATTAATGAATGTTGACATTAAGCTTTATTCCTCTGTCCTGGCAGAAAGACTAAAAATATTACTACCACATATAATACATAAAGATCAGACGGAATTTATTCCAGGACGCTCCTCAATAAACAATATAAGGAGACTGGTGGATGTTCTGAAGGTTGCAAAGGTGGAACGGATACCCATGCTGACCCTGTCATTGGATGCAGAGAAGGCCTTTGACAGGGTCAGCTGGGATTTTATGAGGCAGACACTTCAGGCCTACGGCCTGGGTGGCGAGATTCTTGCTAATATAATGGCACTATACGAGGGTCCATCCGCACAAATAAAAGGGATAGGGTTTAAATCAGGTTGGTTCGATATTACAAATGGGGTAAGACAAGGTTGCCCACTGTCCCCCCTGCTCTATTTAATGTCCATTGAACCGCTGGCTAGGTCAATCAGAAAAAATACAAGAATTATAGGAATGCAAGCTATGGAAGAAAGTTTCAAAATCAGCTTATATGCGGATGATGTCATTCTAACTCTGGTCGACCCTCATAATTCTATGCCAGAACTGATTAAGGAAATACAAATATATTCTACGTATTCAGGATATAAATTAAACTTAGACAAATCAACGGCAATTGCAAGCAATATAACACAATACGATAAAGCTAAACTGGAACAACAGTTTGGATTCTCCTGGGCAAAATATCACATAAATTATTTAGGGATTAAAATTGGGTCAGATCCAGAAGACTTGGTACAAATAAATTTCCTCCCGCTATTACAAGAAACAAATAAAAAATTGAAGGATTGGAAATCAATGGTATTCTCATGGTGGGGAAGAATTAACATCCTCAAGTCCTATGTGTTGCCAAAGTGGACATATCTATTCAAAATGATTAATATGGAAATTCCGAAAAGTTGGATGGATATGGCACAATCAACCATGAATAGATTTATATGGCAGAACTCCCATCCAAGAATCAGTTTGACCACATTAGCACTAGGAGTAAAAGACGGAGGCCTAGGGGTTCCAATACTAGAGGAATATGCGAGGGCATGTAAAATAGCCCAAGCAATTGCTACACAACAAAAGGAATCAGTACACGAGAGCTGGTATAAATTAGAACAACATATATTAAAGTACCAAGACATCGGATCATTGTTCTGGAAGATAAAACGAGATCACTCAGATATAAGTAAAAAGGAAAGAACGGAAAGAGTAATACCTAAGGGGACAATTATATATGATCTAATAAAAAATTGGGAAAATCTGAAGAAATCTCTGAAAATAAAAAAACAATTGTTATTGGCGCTCCCACTAAAAACAATAAGTTCAAATATACAAAACCTGAGCTTAAAAGGCTGGGAGGTACGAGGCTTTTGGAAAATAGAAGACCTGTATAACATATCAGGAGTTAAGTCCTTTGCACAAATCTCTGAGGAATCGGGGCTACCAAACACAGAGCTGTATACATATCTTAGAATAAAACACTTTATGGCGAAATATGTCAGAAAATCTAGAAATAATATCGAAAAAGAACTAGAACAGTTAATCTCCCTGGGAAATATGAAAAATATGATATCTAAAAGTATAGCCCTTATAAAACGCAATAAACCGAATACGGAAAATAAGAAGAGAGAAAAGTGGAGTAGCGATATAGGCTATGAAATTATACAGGAGGACTGGCTATCGGCCATGAGAACGACATACAGAGCGGTACACTGCCTGAACTTAAACGAAATATACTTTAAGATATTAAACCGATGGTATCTGGTACCCACACGTTTAGCAAAGATAAACAAGAACAAATCTGATAAATGCTGGAGATGCGGAACTCATTTGGGTGATATTTTGCATATTTTCTGGGGTTGTGAAGGTATTTTAAAAATGTGGAAATCCATAAACCAGAAAATTAAAAAAATAACAGGCATTGATCTGAATTTGGACCCAGGAATCTTCCTGCTGCATGTATTTACTCAACAGATGATAAAAACACAGAAGCAGGTCATAATACATTTTTTGCTAGCAGCTAAACTGCTAATTGCCAGGAGTTGGACCTCACACAAAATTCCGGACTGGACAGAGGTTAAGAATCAAGTTGTCTATCAAATGAAAATGGAGCGGGGAATAAAAAATCAGTTTGCTATAAGAAATAAAGATATGAAAAAGTGGGAAGAGTGGATAAAGAAAATAAGCGACCTTTGAGATATAAGGCCAGAGAGGCAGAGAGACCCATAGGATATGGAATTTGCCCTTTGCCTGTCCCCCAGTGACTTAATTGTATGTCATGTATGTCCATGTTATATGTAGGTATTGTGTTTGATAGGCGATTGGGGGGGCCCCAGTCGACCTCCAAAGGTTGGGAGGGTCGAAGGGGGTCCTCAATAAACACACAGAGAGGTTAAATAAAAGATCTTATTAGTTTCATATAGATTAACGGAGAAGGAAATAATTAGTAGTGCACAAGCAAAAGAAGGAAATTGTCCTGTTAATGGGAAAGGACACAAAGATGAAATGCGAGAACACTAGGAGAGATATAATCAAGTCAATCTATGTGTCTCAAGTCTGAGTGTCTTTAAAAAAAAAAAAAAAAAAAAAAAACATATAGAATCTTGCACTCAAAGGCAAACAATCATAATAAGCCACAGTGTCCATTTTGAAGAAAGTCACCAAACTGCATGACCAAGTAAAACTGTGAAGGAACTCTGCTTACAGATCTAGTAGAAGACAGCAACCATGAATGTAACAAAATTGAAGTTTTTTAAAAAGCAACAACAATGATGTTTTTTTTTTAGGAAGCAAATGGATTTTCAAAGTAAAAAACAATGAAGAATGGAATGCCCATACAGACAAACCAAGACTAGTTGCAAAGGGGTACTGGGGAATTTGGAGAAGAGCACAATTAAACATTTGCTCCATTTGTAATAAACTTCACCATAAAGGTACTCCTGAAGCACTTATTTGTCAAAGCAACTTTCCTATATGGAGACAGGAGATTGGAGTTTAACATGAAATAGCAACCAGAATGTGAGGAACTTAGAGGACAGAAACTTGTGTGGAAACTTCAAAAGAACATCTATATTCTTAAGTGACTTATGTACTTACAAAGGAATGATACTCAAAGAGCAAAGCAAATCCTTGACCATATTCCAGGAAACAATAAATCAGATAGATATGCATTTAACCTCCTTTGAACTAGAATGGGAACAGATAGTTTAAAAATTGAATCAGAATTTTGAGATCAAAGAACTTGGAAATATCACTCACTACCTTTGTAATTTGTGTAGAGAGGGAAAATGATGGAGTCCACCAAAGTCAGAAAATAATAAGAGCTTTGGGATGCAAAGGAAGTGAAAACACAGATGTAACCAGATTATCAAAAACAAAGTGGGCTAGATTCAGTGGCACTTGATAAGTCTAAAACTGCTGTTAGCAGTAAATTAACAGGCAGATATGGTTCACTGCCCAACACTAATGAAGTTAACAGGTGTGGTAAAATCATTACCACACCTGTTAACAAAACACTATATAAACACTGTATTACATGGTAATTACCACACAAACAGTGATTCAGTGAGGACTGGTAAAGTTTAACTGGCAAAAAATGTGGCCCATTAATATACCGTTCAAGCCCTACGATTGGCTAGTTAATTAAAATAAATAATTGCTCAATTTACACAGGGTTCTGGGCAAATGGGCAGCCTCATGGAGGACATAATTTATTTAATTTGAAGCCTGGGGCATTTGACCTGCCCCTGGCCCAGGAAGCATTATGTTATATCCATTGGATGGGACCAGGGGCATTTGGTCAGCCCCTGATCCCTTTCAGGTTAGGGAGCATAGTACCATCAATGTAAAGGGAGTACAAGAACATTTGGCGGTTCCTGACCCTGTAAAATAATAGGCCACAATTTATGGTATTGTTTTGGGGGGCTGGAGCCATTTTCAACAGACCCCACCCCAGTATTCTTTTTTGGGAGGTGGAGGTGACTTATACCCCCAATTCCTCTAGTGCTAAATTAACGTTCTTATAGGTAATGCATTATTCCAATACAGTTGAACTAGTGCTTTAGCATACTTTCTAGTTCTGAGTGGTCCGTCATTACTGAACTGTACTTTATACCCTTAGAAATAACATTTGTTAAAAAATTTATAACTTTTGCCAGAGTGATTCTTAGTCATTGTGACAGAAAATCTAGAAAAGGTATGTCATGTTCAAGATGGAAAGGCCCTTTTAAGGCAATGTTTATTCCAGATCCTAAAGCACACCATGTTTGTTTGACATATCTACCTCATATATCAGTATGTCTCTGTTCAACATATTTTGTAATATCCTCTGTACCAAGTACTGTGTAAATTGCTGGCGTTATATAAATAAATGCCAATGTAACCATCAGTTAATGGTAGTGAATACTTATACTCAGTGGTGGCACAACGAGGGTGCAGGGGGTTTTGGACCCTCTTTGCAGTGCAAATCGCTGCTGCACTTAACACTGGCATATTAATGGGCAAAATAATAATGAAATATTAATGGGCAAAATAACACTGGCATATTAATGGGCAAAATAACACTAACATATTAATGAACAAACTAACACTGGTATATTAATAGGCAAATTGTCTGTGGCATATTAATGGACAAACTGTGGCATATTTAATGTACAAACTGGCTGTTGCATATGTTAATGGCAAAGTGACTGAGGCATGTTAATTGGTGCCTGGCAGTGACTTATTTTAATAGGCAAAGTGATGCTGTGGCATGTTCTGATTGGGCAAAATAATAAGAACTATGGGTAAAAATGAAACTGTGGCTTGTTCTGCAGGGTAGTTATGTGGGGCAAAGTGACACTGGGGTATATTCTGTGGGGAAAATTTACACTGACATCACCCCCCTCACCATCGCTCTGCCTGCCAGGCTGCACGGGGAGCCGAACAGGCAGCACAGAGAAATCTCCGTGCTGCCTGTTCGGCTCCCCGTGCAGTGTGCCGACACGGAAGTGCCGACAGTCACGTGACGGGCGCGCTGACGTCATACGCGCGCCCGGTCACGTGACCTGTCGGCACAATCGCCGGGAAGCCGAACAGGCAGCATGGAAGGACCATGCTGCCTGCCTGCCAGGGAAAGGTAAGTGCTGATGGGAGACTGTGTGTGTGTGTGTGTGTGTGTGTGTGACTGAGTGTGATGGGAGTCAGAGTGTGTGTGATGGGAGACAGTGTGTGTGACTGAGTGTGATGGGAGTCAGAGTGTGTGTGATGGGAGACCGTGTATTTGACTGAGTGTGATGGGAGTCAGAGTGTGTGTGATGGGAGTCAGAGTGTGTGACTGAGTGTGATGGGAGTCAGAGTGTGTGTGATGGGAGACAGTGTATTTGACTGAGTGTGATGGGAGTCGGAGTGTGTGTGATGGGAGACAGTGCGTGTGACTGAGTGTGATGGGAGTCAGAGTGTGTGTGATGGGAGTAGGAGTGTGTGACTGAGGGTGATGGGAGTAGGAGTGTGTGACTGAGTGTGATGGGAGTGTGTGTGTGATGGGAGTATGAGCTTGATGTGAGTCTGAATGATGGGGCATGTCTTAGGTGTGTAACGTGGGTGTGCAGCTTGGGTAGGGGGGTGCCCGGATTTTGTCTGCCTAGGGCAGCACAAAATCAAGATACACCACTGACTGACATGCCAAATTGTGCGGGTGCAATATGAGTGCAAGCCAAGTGCTACGATACTGTATGGTGCTGTGTTAAGTCCTTTAGGTGCATTGTGATTGCATTTTCGTGGTCCACCGGGCAAGGACAGTGGGTGCAGTTTCGTGGTCCACGAGGTCAGTCTTACAGACATTAAATAGGGATTTAAGAATGAGGTCAAATAACTGGGTTACGTCAGGGGTTAGTTATATGCCAAGGTATTTAATCTTGTGGTTGTCCATTTAAATGGGAAGGAACCTTTAAGAGAAGTGGCAGTGGCATGCAGGAGCGAAATGTCAAGTGCCTCAGATTTGGTGAAGTTGATTTTAAAATTAGATAAAAGACCAAAAGCTTTGAATTCAGTCAAAATGTTGGTTACAAAAAGTAGTCTGTGTAGGAGCCAGCTTGTGGTGGTGTGGATCTAATAAGGATATGTCAGGATTAGACCTGAGAGCTGACACCAATGGCTCTAATGTTAATATAAAAAGGATCGGGGAGAGGGGGCAGCCCTGTCTAGTGCCATTGGACAGGGTGAGCTGGCCTGACAAAGTCCCATTCACCAGAACCCTGACAGTGGGAGCTTGGTATAAGGATCTTATCCATTGGCGCATATGTGGCCCCAGTCCAAAATGGTCTAGGACAACGTGTAAGAAAGGCCAGCTCACCCTGTCAAAGGCTTTTTCCACATCTGTGGGTAGCAAGATGGCTGGTGTATCAGATGTTTTAGCATAGTGGATAAGGTTTAATATTTTAGTTGTATTATCTCGTGCTTCGCGACTGGGAATAAATCCCGCTTGGCAGTGAAGGGTATTGCTAAAGAGTCTATAAATATTTTATAATAAGATATATCGAGCCCATCTGGATTCTGACTTTTCCCGGTAGGGGAGTCTTATTGCCTTCTTCAGTTCGTCTAGCATAATCGGGGAGTCCAGGGAAAGAGCGTCTTGTGTTCTCAATTTTGTGTTCATATGGAAATCCAGGTATCCCTGGATTATAATATAAATATTATATACATACAAAATACAAGGAAATATAAATACACTGTAAGAAAAAATATACATAAAAATAATATTTTATTAACAAAAATCATTATATAATTTTTTTTTTATTGTTACATAAAAAATATATACTTTGTTCAAGACTATGTACAAGTTTACATAAAATTAAAAAGATTAAATCTGCATTTAGCCCCGTTGGTTTCAAAGTGTTCATCTTAAAGATCCACTAAATTTATTTTTGACCTATTCTTTTTATATTGTCTCCTCCTCTCCAATACTTTTGTTAATGCCCAAAATTTTAATCCCTTTGGGGGTTTTTGGTGGTGTTCTTGGAGGCTTCTTGGATATTTTATTAATTCGGATTTTTGGTAAAAATCCATATTATCAGATCTGACTGGCATTATTAAGGAATCTGTTTGCATTGGTATTGGAGAAAATCCAGGGGGTGACACCATGCGTTATCGCTGCGGGTGCCACCCACCCTTGTGACGCCTCTGCTTATACTGGGTAAATTATCATTTAAATAGCTACCTAGACTTTTAGTCTAACATAAATGTAAAAAATTAACATAGTAATATACCAATTTAGGTTTAAAAAAGACTTAAGTCCATCAAGTTCGACCCTTCTGCCTATCATTGCTGCTTTTGATCCAAAAGAAGACAAAAACCTCTAAGCGAGTCTAACGTATATAAATGCACCTTTTTGAGTCTCTCTTTAGATCCTCCAATCCCCTTACTAATTTTGTATCCCACCTTTGCACTTTTTCTAGTTCCATAATATCCTTTTTAATGATTGGTGTCCAGAACTGTACTACTTATTCAATATTTTGACTTTATAAACTAATATGCATTCTATTTTTTTCTGTTTTTTTCACGGATAGGACTTTGTTATATATGTAATGACTCGGAAGAAGCATCTCTTTGGGAGAGCAGAAAAATCTTCAAGAGACAAAGGACCTTATGTTGACACCTTCCTCTCTGCTCCAGATATCCTTCCCAGACATTGTTGTGTATGGCGACTAGATTCCTCCACACAGAAGAATGTAGTCCGTGTAAGGCCTTATCGAGGTGCTCTTGTTACCCACAATGGAGGGGTACTTCAAAGAGAAGCTGATCTGCAGACAGGAGATTTGTTGGGACTTGGAGAACATTTTTTGCTCATGTACAAAGATCCCAGAGTGGTTCAAAGCAGACCAGTCTGGCTTCCACAATCCTGGTTCACATCTGGTCTGAGTGGGGCCTTTTCATGTCAAATGTGTGGCCGATCTCTACAGGAGAGACAAGAGGCTGTTCAAGCATATATTGAAAGCCGGGATTTAGTGTTGCAGTTTCGCTCACAAGAAGAGGATGCTGTTTTAAAAGAAATTATTGAGAAAACCGGCAACCCATGCAATGAATTTAAACTAGCTCCGGCTTATCTCTTCAGCCTCTGCATTGAACACTCAACTCAAGCACTAGATCCTGGACATTTCCCCAAACTGGTCATGAAAATTGCCACACTCATCAAGGAAGTAGTTTGGGTAATACCATCTATGTCCTAATGTTACCAATTATGTTCCCCACCTTCAAATACAAAATGAGTAAATGATGAATTATTGACTGAGTAGGCATTATACATGATGAATAAATTTGGATATTACATTTGTCATTAGCATGAACAAATATTCAGTCTCAAAATATACATGCTCTTCACAAAGATGTAATAATTGATCTAACTTTAAGACCAAATATCCTTAAAGTACCATTAAACTGCTTTTAACCCTTGCTTCCTAAGCAAGGGTTAAAAAACATGTCCTGAGAGTCTGGAGTAAACCCGACGTGTACCTTAGATACACGCTGGTTGAGACACTTTAGTGCCCTGCCCTGTCTGCCGAATGCAGGGGTCTCTCGCTGCTAGTGCAGACAGAGACCCTAGTTTTTTGCATGGGATCAGCAGGCAGTACGACGTTAAGGTCCCCCTGCTGATCTTATGTAAAAACGAGGGGCCATTTGACGACCAGACAGCTGTCTGCTTCCTATGGAATCATGGCCTCTGCCAGTCAGAGGATAAACTGGCATGTCCTATCAAATATCTATATTAGAAGCACAAGTGAAATATAGCATTTCGTTTTTCTTTAAAGGGAAAGAATCACATGAACATTGTGCTTATGCCATCACCCGTGGCAAAGTATGCAAATTACACATTTCCCATTGAAAAGCAGTTCATTTGCATACCCTGCCACAGGTGATATCATGAGCAGGAGACTCCACAGACACATGCAAAACACATTTTCCTCCTAATTTAGGCATTTGCAAGCAAATTTTGGTAATATAATGTAAAGATCATTTTCAATCATTTATTTATGCTCTACATGCACATGAAAAACAATGTTCAGGTGATACAGTCCCTTTAATCTAAAAGACATCCAGTTCTCTGCAAGAGAAGGTATTTCCCTGTTCTGCTGAGGGCTGTTCTCAACTCTCTTCCCTGTGACACTGATACATATGAAAAATTTATCAAAAAAAAAAAAAAAAAGATTTATAATTGTTGACAAATGTTTTTTAAAAAAATCCCCATACTCATTTTACCCCTGCACCCCAGGAAATGCTCCTTCAACCACATTGTAAATCCAGGACATACCCCTGCACCCCAATACATCCCACATTGCACATCCTGTACTTATTCCTGTACCCCAGTACATGCCCTATCACCTGCTTATCCAGCACTTTCACACAAATACATGCCCCATTACCTGCATTGCATATGTAGTACTTACCCTTAGATATGTACCCCTGTACCCCAAGACATACCCCATTACTCACATTGCACATCCAGGACTTACCCCTGAATCCCAGGACAGCCGCCCCTGGTGTCTAGTGGTGGCAACAGGATGCCTATGCAGCAGGACAAACATTCTTATGCTGCTTCTCGGACTGCTTGCACTGTGCTGAAGTCTGAGTGCGGCAGTCATATTACCCCGTGGCACTCTGAGTGCTGGACCAAATGATTTTATGTTCTCCACCCCTGCCTTAAGAATATATGATTGAGTATTATTCTATAACAAATCTGTGAATTTTATGTATATATTTTGAAATATGACATAACTTAACAGACATAAGCTGAATAAACATTTGTTTTTTCATAATGATATTCAAAATCCAATTACATGCTTAAAAATGTATGAAACATATAGATATCATAAGTATTTTTTATAACGTTTGAGTGTCTGATTATTATATCACATAGTTCATAATCAGTTCATCTTGCTAGATATGTGCTTAAACATTTGTTTATCTGCTTTTTCCTTACAGGAGAAGATTAAAGAGATTGGAGACAAGCAGCCAGAAAAGTGAGTTGTGGACATTTCTTCTCTTTACGTTGATGTCCTTGTTGTATTCTTTAGATTTAGTATACATAATTACTGGTTACATAATAAGTGGTAGGGAAGATGTAAAACACATATCTGTCCACAGGAATAGACTGGGAATACAAATCAGCTTTGGAAAAAAACATTAGCCCAATTTTGTAATAAAAGAAGAAAGAGTGCCACTAAAACAAACAACATACGATAGAGGTGGTGAAACACATTAAAGAAACATCAGATTGGAGCATACAATTTAGGCAATTACAAAACAATTGATCACAGTAGGTGTACCACAGAACACCTTTAAAGCAAATACAACAAACATACACTCCATCCAGCTGGCAAACTGCAATGGAAAAAATGTACGTGACCTAATTTTACAGTGATAGTGCAGCAGGTACAAGGTTAGCTTATAATCAATAATGCACAAACAACTGCTATCTGTTCAAGCAGTAACAGGGGGAAAAAACAATTAAAAAAAAGTCCCAGTACTGGTGTTGCATTTACAGTTCATCAAATCGTTACCATTTGGTGTCTGTAGAAAAAGATCTGTAGCCTATAGGGAACAGAAAAACAATACACAGTGTGCCTGAAAAATCGCTAAACACGCAAATTCATGTTGGTAACTTACAAGATCCATGTGATATACAGGCAATACATCATAAAAACAGCAACTTTCAGATCCTCAGAGACACCGTCGTTAGTCCCACTTCCAAATTCTGTGTAGACAAACAAAATGTGAAACTGTTAAATAACCTGTCTCCTCCACCTGTAACAGCATAATTCCATACAACAGCAACCATTTTCAACACCTTTCTGAAAAATATTCCTTTTTGGCCAGTTTAGACACCTCAAAAGATGAAATTAGAATCAATAAAGGATTCCCAGATAAGATCTTGGAAAAGGCCCTTTCTATCCAAAAAACATGGATAGAAAAGAGGCTGTGTTGGCCACTTTAACCCCGTAGGGACATGACTTTTTTGGCTTGTCCGACGCTTGGTGACATGGGCTGTTTTAACATTTCTGAGGTGTTTGTGTTTTGCTGTAATTTATTTCTGTCTCATTTAGTGTACCCACACAAACTATATATTGTTTTTATCGTCATAAGAAGGGCTTTCTTTTGATCCCATTATTTTGATAATAGCATATAATTTGATGTAAAAAAAATTATGAAATAATGCAAAAAAATGTTTTTTATAACTTTTATTTGAAAAATCGTATACTCATGTACAAGAGACGACAAAAAAACACTGCTAAATAGTTTCTAATATATGTCCTGAGTTCAGAAATAGCCCATGTTTTATGTTTTTATGCTTTTTTATTCATGTTAAAGGGCCAGAACTATAAGAAGTGCAAAGCTATTTTAAAATAATTTTTTTCAAAATTAGCGATAGTGACATTGTAACACTGATATATGTACTAAGTCCATGAATGACCCCCCAACATGTACATATTTTTGAAAACTAGACCACTCAGGGCATTTAACTTGGGGTATTTTGACACATTACATGTAGCCATGTTACCACCAATCTTTGCCAAAGTTTACAGCATTTTTTTTTCACATAGATTGCAATTTAGGTAAACATTACCTTAAAATGTGAAGGGGTATTTCAAAATAACACCTTAATATGTGTTCAGCAACATCTCCTGAGTACAGGGATACCACCCATGCATAGGTTTGTTGGTTTGTTTTGGGGCTAAAAGGCCACATTTAGGGGGTGCGCAATTTTACAACTTGGAATTCTGACATGCAGAAAACCTACTCCCATGTCCCATTTGGGACATTTTTGAAGCCATAAACTGTATTCTACCCCACAAAGCCTTATACAGGGAGTGCAGAATTATTAGGCAAATGAGTATTTTGACCACATCATCCTCTTTATGCATGTTGTCTTACTCCAAGCTGTATAGGCTCGAAAGCCTACTACCAATTAAGCATATTAGGTGATGTGCATCTCTGTAATGAGAAGGGGTGTGGTCTAATGACATCAACACCCTATATCAGGTGTGCATAATTATTAGGCAACTTCCTTTCCTTTGGCAAAATGGGTCAAAAGAAGGACTTGACAGGCTCAGAAAAGTCAAAAATAGTGAGATATCTTGCAGAGGGATGCAGCACTCTTAAAATTGCAAAGCTTCTGAAGCGTGATCATCGAACAATCAAGCGTTTCATTCAAAATAGTCAACAGGGTCGCAAGAAGCGTGTGGAAAAACCAAGGCGCAAAATAACTGCCCATGAACTGAGAAAAGTCAAGCGTGCAGCTGCCACGATGCCACTTGCCACCAGTTTGGCCATATTTCAGAGCTGCAACATCACTGGAGTGCCCAAAAGCACAAGGTGTGCAATACTCAGAGACATGGCCAAGGTAAGAAAGGCTGAAAGACGACCACCACTGAACAAGACACACAAGCTGAAACGTCAAGACTGGGCCAAGAAATATCTCAAGACTGATTTTTCTAAGGTTTTATGGACTGATGAAATGAGAGTGAGTCTTGATGGGCCAGATGGATGGGCCCGTGGCTGGATTGGTAAAGGGCAGAGAGCTCCAGTCCGACTCAGACGCCAGCAAGGTGGAGGTGGAGTACTGGTTTGGGCTGGTATCATCAAAGATGAGCTTGTGGGGCCTTTTCGGGTTGAGGATGGAGTCAAGCTCAACTCCCAGTCCTACTGCCAGTTCCTGGAAGACACCTTCTTCAAGCAGTGGTACAGGAAGAAGTCTGCATCCTTCAAGAAAAACATGATTTTCATGCAGGACAATGCTCCATCACACGCGTCCAAGTACTCCACAGCGTGGCTGGCAAGAAAGGGTATAAAAGAAAAAAATCTAATGACATGGCCTCCTTGTTCACCTGATCTGAACCCCATTGAGAACCTGTGGTCCATCATCAAATGTGAGATTTACAAGGAGGGAAAACAGTACACCTCTCTGAACAGTGTCTGGGAGGCTGTGGTTGCTGCTGCACGCAATGTTGATGGTGAACAGATCAAAACACTGACAGAATCCATGGATGGCAGGCTTTTGAGTGTCCTTGCAAAGAAAGGTGGCTATATTGGTCACTGATTTGTTTTTGTTTTGTTTTTGAATGTCAGAAATGTATATTTGTGAATGTTGAGATGTTATATTGGTTTCACTGGTAAAAATAAATAATTGAAATGGGTATATATTTGTTTTTTGTTAAGTTGCCTAATAATTATGCACAGTAATAGTCACCTGCACACACAGATATCCCCCTAAAATAGCTAAAACTAAAAACAAACTAAAAACTACTTCCAAAATTCTTCAGCTTTGATATTAATGAGTTTTTTTGGGTTCATTGAGAACATGGTTGTTGTTCAATAATAAAATTAATCCTCAAAAATACAACTTGCCTAATAATTCTGCACTCCCTGTAGTTTTGAAAACTAGACACCCTAGGGTATTTCAAATGGTAGTATTTTATAATATTTTAACACTTAATTCTACCACCAGCCTATGTCAATGTTTTGGGTAGTCATTTGTTTTCACATACATTGTACTTCGGGCATGAATTCACAGATCCTATTATGTGTCAGTGCCAAACAACACCTCAATATGTGTTCAGCAACATCTCCTGAGTACAGAGATACCACCCATGTGTAGGTTAGTTAGATTATTTGGGGGTTAAAAGGCCACATTTGAGAGGTGCGCTTTTTGGTTTTCCAACTTGGAATTCTGACATGCAGAAAACCTGCGCCCATGTTCCATTTGGGACATTTTTGAAGCCAGAATGTGTATTTTACCCCACAAAACCTTACATTTTTGCAAACTAGACACCCTAGGGTATTTCAAATGGTAGTATTTTAACACTCTCCATGCACTAATTCTACCACCAGCTTTTGTCAAATTTTAGGTTAGTATTTTTTTAATGTTTTGTTTACACATACATTGTATTTCGAGCATGAATTCACAGATCCTGTTATTTGTCCGTGCCAAACAACACCTCAATATGTTTTCAGCAACATCTCCTGAGTCCAGGGATACCACGCATACATAGGTTTGTTGGGTTGTTTGGAGGCTAAAAGGCCACATTTAGGGGGGGTGCTTTTCCAACTTGGAATTTTGACATGTAGTCAGCCTGCACCCATGTTCCATTTGGGACACTTATGAAGCCTGTCAAAATATTTTACCCCATCAAACCATATATTTTGGAAACCTAGACATCCTAGGGTATTTAAATTTGTGATATGTTAACACTTTTCAAGTACTAATTCTACCACCAACCTATGTAAAAGTGTTTGGAAATATTTTTTTTCCCATACACATTGTAGTTCAGGCAGGAATTTTCAGATTCTGGTATTTGCCACTGCCAACCAACACCTCAATATGTGTTCAGCAACATCTGCTGAGTACAGGGATACCACCCATGCATAGCTTTGTTGGTTTGTTTTGGGGCTAAAAGGTCACATTTAGGGGGTGCCATTTCCTACCTGGAATTTTGACATGTAGTCAGCCTGCGCCCATGTTCCATTTGGAAAATTTTTGAAGCCGTCCAATGTATTTTACCCCATCAAACCATATATTTTTGGAAAATAGACATCCTAAGGTATTTCAAATGGTGGTATTTTAATACTGTATATGTACTAATTCTACCACCAGCCTTTGTAAAAGTTCGTGGTAGTAATTTTGTGGGAGTTTTTTTTCCACATGCATTGTAATTCAGACATGAATTCACAGATTCTGGTATATGTCACTGCCAAACAACAACCGAATATGTGTTCAGCAACATCTCCCGGGTACAGTTATACCACCCATGCATAGGTTTGTTGGTTTGTTTTTTGGCTAGAATGCAACATTTGTGAGGTTCGCATCTCAAAATTCCAACTTGGAATTTTGACATGTAGTCAACCTGCGTCCGTGTCCTATATGGGATATATCTTTGAAGCCAGCCAATGTAATTCACCCCACCAAACCATATATTTTTTAAAAGTAGACTCCCATCATTCCTTGTGGCAAGGGCTCAGCAGCCAACGATACATCACTAGATGATGAATCAGAAAGCTGACCAGGGTCAAAATCGAACCCTGAGTCTGTGGCCTCAGAATCAGTGCCTAAGCAGTGATCTCGAGCAAAGAAGGGGTTAATAGCTCTTAGAAGAGCCTATCTAGTACTGTAATACATTACAGTACAAAGAAATTAATCCATAAAACTGTGCAGACAGCAAAACATACTGTTGCTGTGCAAGATTACAGCTTATACTGTGATGGATGGCAGGGAAGGGGTTAATACACAGTGAATGGCTTTCATAAAACCTGACAATTTTATAAAATGTTATTTTATATCACTAATACTGATCTGTCTCTTTCCGTCACAAAAATGTAAGTGAGGAAAGGGGTGCAGATCAATATTTGTAAACGTGACAATAAAGTGACAAGCGCTAAAGAATATATAAAGTGCAGCAAAACACTAGTGCTTTCCCTCCAGAGGGCACAGGTAGACAAAGTGAAAAAGTGATAAAGTGTTGCGCAAGAGTGGAATATATAAAAGATACTTATCAACGATTGATGTAATGATCCGTATATGTAAAAGAAAAATATAGAAAAAATAATGTGCAGTATTATCAATAAGTGGTACCAGTGAATATTTCCCCCTTTGGAGATATACTCACAATGTCTAGAGCCTAAAAAACCGGCTCTAGGTGTATAAGACGATGGACTCTAAGTCCTATGATCCCCAAGGGTAAAGTGCTCGTTCATCAGGGGAGTCGCAGTGATATATATGGAAGTACAAGTAGAGGGATACAGTTGTAGTATAAAAATACAAATACATTTTAATCTCCCCCCGATATAAAATCTTACATAAAAAACAGCAGAAAACAGCATCAGATATAAAAATAATAAAAGACGAAATCGGAAGCAGTTTCACCAAGCTGGTCCGTTTCAGCAGAGTTACTTGCAGCGGCAAGATGATCCAAAAGTCAGTGTTCCACGAATCGGTAAGCAGTAATCTCGTGTAGTGGAACAACAAAAAGACTTCCGGGATAGACAGCTCACGTGGGACGTCACCAACCTCGCGACGCGTTTCGCCCTATCAGGGCTTTTTCAGAGCACATTATTTTTTCTATATTTTTCTTTTACATATACGGATCATTACATCAATCGTTGATAAGTATCTTTTATATATTCCACTCTTGCGCAACACTTTATCACTTTTTCACTAGATCAATATTTGTAAATATTGATCCAACCAATTTTTATCTGACCAGGGCGAATTGTGATGCTCATTTGAGCAATCACCAAACCGCCTTTGCCACTAATTCGCTGTTACTGATCGCTATGCACTCAGACAACTTAAAAAAAGAAATCTAAAATATTTTTACTTTACACCTACCCTAGTGGGTATGTGTAAAAACTTGTTTAAAAAATATGCAGACAGATACAAATTGCTTTGGCGTCAATATCATTGCGTAAGCAGTGATCGGCGGCAAAGAAGGGGTTAATAACCCATAGAAGAGCCTTTGTAGTACTGTAATAAATGACAGTACAAACAAAAATAACCCCTAGAAAATGCACATACAGCAAAAATAAATGCGCTGATGTGCACGATCAGTGGCAGGGAAGGGGTTAAATGCAGGGAATTGCTTTTATAAACTTTTTTATTGTTTTATAATTATTGTTTTGTGTATTTATTTATTTTTGTACTTAAACTTACTTTTATTACTTTGATCTGTCTCTCTCCCTCACTAAAAAAAAAGTTAGGAGAGGGAGGCAGATCCTAACTGGTCAGATCAATATAGGGTTAATATTGATCTGTCCAGGCAGTGGGGGTGCTCATCAGAGCATCCCCACTGCTTGTCAGTCTGCCTGCAGTCACAGATTGCCTCTGTGAAGAGTGCACAAGTGAAAAGTTAGTGCTACGGATACTGTGTGGTGCTGTGGTAAGTCCACCGGGCGAGGTCAGGGGTTGCAGTTTCGTGGTCCACTGGGAGAGGTCAGTCCTACAGACATTAAATAGGGATTTAAGATTGAGGTCAAATAACTGGGTTTTGTCAGGGGTCAGTTATATGCCAAGGTATTTAATCTTGTGGTTGTTCCATTTAAATGGGAAGGAACCTTTTAATAGCAGTGACAGTCTTAATAAAAACAGTAAAGTGTGTCTTTGGCTTTCCGAAGGTTATTTTACAGTGCTGCTACCTTATTAGGGGTGTACCCCCTAGATACACCACCTTAGTAAGAATTTGTGCAAAGTAGAAATGTGAAGGTGCGCATAAAAGTGAATTAAAATGACACTTAGCTTTGTAGATTATCTTGTTGCACATATTCCGTTTACATGTAAATATCAGTCTTATTTATAAATAATACACACTTCTAAAGTGCTTTAAAATGCATGTTTTTCCCTTTTATGAACAAGAAAAATAATGACATTATGCTATGGGACTGGTATATAATTTTTTCCAGTGCCGTTTTTTGTTCCCAGTCCGGCACTGACTCCCATCCTCTCTCTTTATCACCTGTGCCCTTCAATTTGATGATATGTCTCCTGATCACAGCTTTAAATGTGCACCAGTTATTTTCTGGAGACATTCCGAAGGAATTGTTTTCCTCAAAATAGTTTTATCTTATATATTCCTCATTGAGCTTTCTTCCATGCCAATTATTTTTTCTTTTCATAATTATAGATTTTTATTAAAATACACAAATCCCACATAGTAAAAGTGCCATACATTTACAGATCATGTAATACACAAATGTGATAAAAAAAAAAAACATGAAATAACGTGAACATAAATTTATTTTTTATTGTCGTCTTTTACATTATATTTGTTTAAGCCGCCTTGAATGAAATAAACATTGCTGTACGATCGTAATTCAGATTGCTGTTCATACAGTGTACCTGTATAAACGATCAAATTCGGACGCATTCTTAGCATAGAATACATCTTTAAAAAAGTGTCCTTGTTTGTTAGAAATAAACCGCTGCAGCCTTAGCAATTCACTAGTTCAAGTATTCGGTAATAAGGACTAAGCCATATGACTGTCGATTCTGTCGAATTACAAAGCACTTGTCTTACAGAGACCATCCAGTCAGGAAAATTGTAAGTAGTGTAGGCTGACTATGTATGTATGCACAGACGCTCTGCCTGACAAGGGAACATTAGCGGGAGACCAGCGTTCAAGCCCCACCCCTCTTGCTTGGCTCTGCCCCCATGCTCGGCCCCGCCCCCTCACACGTGGGTCCGCTTCCTCAAGCTTAGGAATTAATAGCTATCGGCAGCTCCATGGCTCCTCCTGCAGACTTTCCCTCTGTGCTGCTATTATCTGGGTGCTAGACTGATTGGTAAGCACACTATCTGAGCTGAAGCAACACTATTTTACATAAAAAATAACTGCAATCTTTTTTCTAAAATATAAACTGAGTGTGTGTGTGTGTGAAGTTGCATAATGTGAATGGCAGAGTGTAAGTGAGTGTGAATTAATTACTATTATTGATATTGAATGTGATAGTGTGATCAAGTATGAAACTAAAAAAAATGCTATCATCTCATATTATTATTCTTTTCACACTTCATTATCACATTCATTGTGAATAATAGTGATTCATATTTATTTATAGCCTTTATATTCATGGCAATATAAGTGGGTACACATGGCATTAAAAATCATATGTACAGCTATATAATATTAAAATCAGGCATTATAAATTAATATAATTTGCTGCTTTTGATTATAATATGGACTTTACTAACGAAAGAGTAAACTTCTCTCTTTCATGAGTAAAGCCCTAAATATTTATTCTGTTTTGCCATGGAAAAATACACAATTTGTTAAATGATAAAAAAAGATCTAAACCTTGTCCACTGAATTGCAAGCAAGTGTACATCATTAGCAAAAAAAGATATTTTAAATAAGTTTGTAACCTCCCCAGGTGTTTGACCCTCTATCAAAACATAAATAGTTATGTATAGATATTGTGGCTGTATTTGTTCATTGATAAAGGGGCACTCACCCCAAATATCTGCTTGTCTGTTTGGATCTGCACGTTCCATTACTACATGTGGTAGGGATCTTGATGGATTAGAGATAAAGATAAATATATAATCTGCAGTTTTGTTTTCCAATGATTGTGACCTAAACCCAGACATTATCTGGTTATCTCTAGTAGAATTTAACAGAGGTTCCATAGATAATATAAAGATAGTTGTGATAACAGGCAACCCTATCTTGTATCGTTACACATTAACCCCTTAGTGACAATTTGACCTTGTCTATCCCTTGGTGACATGGGCTCCTTTGACTATTCTGGGGTGTTTGTGTTTAGCTGTCATTTTCTTTTTCCCCACATACTGTACCCTCACAAAATATATATGTTTTTTATTGCCATAAAGACTTTTATTAGATACCATTATATACATCATATCTCATAATTTACTGCACAAAAATCCTAAAATATGATGAACAAATTATTTAAAAAAAACACTTTGTAACTTTGACCTAAAAATAATTTACACAAATACAATCAATAAAAAACACATTTTGAGTTTGCGAATAGGCACGTGGGAGACTCCCAAAATTTATGGAGGAAGGTGCTCTGGTCTGATGAGACTAAAATTGAACTTTTTGGCCATCAAAGAAAATGCTATGTCTGACACAAACCCAACACATCATATCACTTAAAGAACACCATCCCCACAGTGAAACATGGTGGTGGTAGCATCATGCTGTGAGGATGTTTTTCAGCAGCCAGGACTGGGAAACTGGTCAGAGATGAGGGAAAGATGGGTGGTGCTAAATACAGGGATATTCTTGAGCAAAACCTGTACGCCACTGTGTTGATTTGAGGCTAGGATGGAGGTTCACTTTCCAGCAGGACAATGACCCCAAACACACTGCTAAAGCAACACTTGAGTGGTTTAAGGGGAAACATGTAAATGTGTTGGAATGGCCTAGTCAAAGCCCAGACCTCAATCCAATAGAAAATCTGTGGTCAGATTTAAAGATTGCTGTTCACAAGCGCAAACCATACAACTCAAAGGAGCTGGAGCAGTTTTGCAAGGAGGAATGGGCAAAAATCCCAGTGGTAAGATGTGGCAAGCTCATAGAGACTCATCCAAAGCGACTTGGAGCTGTGATCGCTGCAAAAGGTGGCTCTACAAAGTATTGACTTTAGGGGGGTGAATAGTTATGCACATTGACTTTTTCTATTATTTTGTTCTATTTATTGTTTGCTTCAAAATAATAAAAATAACATCTTCAAAGTTGTGGGCATGTTCTGTAAATTAAATGATGCAAATCATAAAACAATCCATGTTAATTCCAGGTTGTGAGGCAACAAAACACAAAAGATGCCAAGGGGGGTATGAATATTTTTGCAAGGCACTGTATATATATTCACACACACACACACACACATAAAATACACACTATGATAAGCAGCACTGTAAGTTTTTTAGAACTAAATGCAAGAAAAACCGTTGCAGTGTAAAAACACTATTTGTGTAAATACACCTTGTAGTAACACACAAATATAAATAAAACAGTGTTCTGGGCCTAGTTTTCAAGGACTTCTTTACTAGAGCAAGTGTGTGCTCTTATATGCAAATGCATCATATATAGCTGTGGAATTTGTCCCATATTGTTTATGTAATAGCATTAAGTAGAACAAAGTGTGCACCCCACTCGCCAAGTAGTGAATGAATAAAGTGCTTTAATGCTTTTAAAAAATCCAAACAAACAGGGTAAGGTACAATCCATGGATGATAAAGTGAAAAGGGAAGGCCACCTAACGCGTTTCGCGTCTCACCACGCTTAGTCATAGGTGTAATACAAGTGAACACAGGTATACTATACACAAATGGTCAGCCAATGCAGCATCAGTATTAATTAGTGCAAAGTGCCCTCACTAGTGTGCATTTTAACTGTGAGAGTGCCACAGTGAAAAAAAGACACATGCGAATGATGTAAGAGGAAGGTGAAACCAAGCAGTGAAAAAAGCAAAAGTATGTGAAATAAGACAAATGTATATGAGAAGTGGTGTGTAACAAGGGGAAAGAGAAAAAAGTATGTGGGGAAAAAAAGCAAAAGTATGTGAAATAAGACAAATGTATATGAAAAAGTGGTGTGTAACAAGGGAAAAGAGGGAAAAAAAGGCAAAAGTATGTGAAATAAGACAAATGTATATGAAAAGTGGTGTGTGACAAAGGGAAAGAGGGGAAAAAAAAGGCAAAAGTATGTGAAATAAGACAAATGTATATGAAAAATTGTGTGTGACAAGTGGAAAGAGAGAAAGAGTATATGAAAAAAAAAGAGAAAAAAAAAGAGAAAGGGGTGTGAACATGGCGGACATAATACCACAATAGAAACTAATGATGTATGAATGTGTAAAGCAAGTGTAAAAAATGGATAAACATAATAAAATACAAAATGAAATACAAAGAATAATGCGATGTGCAATGAAATACAAACAAGTATATAGGAACATGTTAGAGTGACAAAATAAAATATATAAAACATATAAAATATTCCAAAAACGAATTGTTGTCTGTTCAAGATAATAAATATGTGAGGTCACTCAGAAGCGAATTCATGTGCACCAATGGAGAACCTTTAAAAGACAAAACTTGATATGAGATATAATGTGTAACGTAAAGAAGCAAATACATAAGTTGGTAAATTCAATAATAACAAAAGAGGAAGAAAAGGAACGTCCTCATAATATGATGTAAATAACAATCAACTATAAGTCACATTAATAATGAACACTAGTTCAAAATGTAATATGTACGTCCGGGTAAATAAGCATAGTAGTAAATGGCTTAAAAAGGGTACTTGATGTCATGGGACCGTGTTTAAAGCGGAGAACACTGAGATAATAAATAAAAGAAACAGACCCAGTGGTGAGCATTAGGTCTACCCCTAGTGACAGCAAGAATAATAGAACAGAGCGACTGCATAGAGGTTCTGAGATTAATACACGGAAGTCATACGGGATAAAAAGGGGGTTAGGTACATCATTTTAAAAGAGGTAACATACATGTAAATAGACATTGCTAAGAGAAGGTATATTTGGCAAGCAGGAATTAACTGGGGGGGGGGGGGGGGGAGAGAAGGAAGGCCTATTGCATGAATAACAGAAAACAGAGGAAAGTGATACATGATAAACAATGGAGTACTACACCTAATAAAAACATGTAACATCATACTCTGCATTCATGCCTTTGGGATATCTAGTCCCCAGTTTAAAAATCCAAAAGGTTTCTTGTTCGCATAGTTTTCTGTGCAAGCTCCCACCTCTGGGGCCACCCCTTATTTTCTCTAGAATGGTGACTGCAAAGTATTTGGTGTCAGCATTGCCACAACTGAAGAAATGTTTCGCCACTGATGTGTTGTTTTTTTTTTCAATATCATTCAAGTGCTCTCTGATCCTGTACTTTAGTTTTCTGCCTGTGCGACCCACTTATTGTTTTCTGCATTTGTTGCAAGTTATAACATACACAACATTAGAAGTGTTGCAGTTAGTATATTCCTCAATTGTAGCAATGCTGTCCCCACCATATGAAGACATAGATTTTTGCTTGGTGGTATGTTTACATGTTTTACAAATTTTATGACCACAGGTTTTATAACACGGTCCCATGACATCAAGTACCCTTTTTAAGCCATTTACTACTATGCTTATTTACCCGGACGTACATATTACATTTTGAACTAGTGTTCATTATTAATGTGACTTATAGTTGATTGTTATTTACATCATATTATGAGGACGTTCCTTTTCTTCCTCTTTTGTTATTATTGAATTTACCAACTTATGTATTTGCTTCTTTACGTTACACGTTATATCTCATATCAAGTTTTGTCTTTTAAAGGTTCTCCATTGGTGCACATGAATTCCCTTCTGAGTGACCTCACATATTTATTATCTTGTACAGACAACAATTCGTTTTTGGAATATTTTATATGTTTTATATATTTTATTTTGTCACTCTAACATGTTCCTATATCAGGGCTCGACAAACCCCAGGCGCCAGGTCGCCATGGCGACCAGGAAATTAGACCTGGCGCCTGGGTGCTGTCAGCCTCCTGGTCCCCTTGCCGCTGCCATCCGATTTTTCCGCAGCGCGAGGGGGTAAAGTCTGTGCCGATGGCCGATGGCACAGACTGCAAGCTCCGCCCCCTCACGCAACGCGTGTCTGAGTGCCGGGTGTCGTCACGTGACATCCTGGCACTCGGCACGCTGACCAACGGAGTTAAGCTGCAGCGTGAATGTCCCCCTCCTCTGCAGTGAGGTAAAGCAGCTGGGAGGGGGGACACATCAAGAAGAAACCCCAAGAAAAGACTGTGTTAGGTGGGTGTGTGTTTGTATGTATTGTAAAGTAGGTGTGTGTGAGGGGTTTGTATATATGGGTGTGTGAGGTGTTTATATATATATATATGTGTGTGTGAGGTGTTAGTATATATATGTGTGTGAGGTGTTTGTATATATATGTGTGTGAGGTGTTTGTGTATATATGTGTGTGTGAGGTGTTTGTATATATGTGTGTGTGAGGTGTTTGTAAATATGTGTATATGTAAAGTATGTGTGTTTGTATATATGTGTATGTGTGTTTGTATATATGTGTGTGTGTGAGGTGTTTGTATATATGTGTGTGAGGTGTTTGTATATATGTGTGTGAGGTGTTTGTATATATGTGTATATGTAAAGTATGTGTGTTTGTATATATGTGTGTGTGAGGTGTTTGTATATATGTGTGTGTGAGGTGTTTGTGTATATGTGTATATGTAAAGTATGTGTGTTTGTATATATGTGAAGTAGGCGTGTGTGTTTATGAATTGTGTTTATGTTTGCGTGATTGTCTGGCTCCTAAAAAAAATGTCTGGCTCCTAAAATCAAAATAAATTTGTCAAGCCCTGTCCTATATACTTGTTTGTATTTCATTGCACATCGCATTATTCTTTGTATTTCATTTTGTATTTTATTATGTTTATCTGTTTTTTTACACTTGCTTTACACATTTATACATCATTAGTTTCTATTGTGGAATTATGTCCGCCATGTTCACGCCCCCTTTCTCTTTTTTTTCCGGGCGGCAGCAGGGGAGTCTGCGCTCGTCGTGCAGACATCCTCTGCTGCCCCACTAGGCACCAGGGAGAATCGGGCAGCTGGGGGATGTCTGCACGATACGTGCAGACATCCTCCATGCTGCCCGACACCTCCGTCTATTATGACGGACCAGCTGTCTGTCATAATAGACGGAGGTGTCGGGCAGCATGGAGGATGTCTGCACATATCGTGCAGACATCCCCCGGCTGCCCCCACTAGCCACCAGGGATCTATTTACATGTTAGGGGGAGGGAGGGGGCAGGGAGACAGGGGGAGGGAGGGGGAAGAGAGACAGCGGGAGGGATGGGGGGCAGAGAGATGGGGGGCAGAACAACAAGAGGAGAGAGGGGGAAGAGACAGAGCAACAAGGGGAGGGGGAAGAGACAGAGCAACAAGGGGGGGGGAGAGACAGAGGGAGGGGGGGACAGAGCAACAAGGGGAGGGGGCAGAGAGAAACAAGGGGGGGGGGCAGAGAGAAACAAGGGGGGGAGTCAAAGGGAGGGGGAGAGAGACAAAGCTGGGGGCAAAGGAAAGAGAGAGGCAGCATTGGCACATAAAAAGGAAATAAAAACAAGAAATGCATTTTTTTATATAATTTTTTTTTATTAAAAAAGCAATTTACATGTAATTATGTACAAATTTAACTTTTTTCCTATAGGGTAGTCTTATATTCAGGCTTTTAGTTTTTTTCCTAAAGGAATATCCAAAGTTTGGGGGGGGGGGTCGTCTTATAATCGAGCAAATACGGTACTCTTTCTCTCTTTCCACTTGTCACACACCATTTTTCATATACATTTGTCTTATTTCACATACTTTTGCCTTTTTTTTTCCTCTTTCCCTTTGTCACACACCACTTTTCATATACATTTGTCTTATTTCACATACTTTTGCCTTTTTTTCCTCTTTCCCTTTGTCACACACCACTTTTCATATACATTTGTCTTATTTCACATACTTTTGCTGTTTTTCACATCCTTTTTTTCTCTTTCCCCTTGTTACACACCACTTCTCATATACATTTGTCTTATTTCACATACTATTTTTTTTCTCTTTCCCTTTGTCACACACCACTTTTCATATACATTTGTCTTATTTCACATACTATTTTTTTTCTCTTTCCCTTTGTCACACACCACTTTTCATATACATTTGTCTTATTTCACATACTTTTGCCTTTTTTTTTCTCTTTCCCTTTGTCACACACCACTTTTTCATATACATTTGTCTTATTTCACATACTTTTGCTTTTTTTCCACATACTTTTTTTTTCTTTCCCCTTGTTACACACCACTTCTCATATACATTTGTCTTATTTCACATACTTTTGCCTTTTTTTTCTCTTTCCCCTTGTTACACACCACTTTTTCATATACATTTGTCTTATTTCACATACTTTAGCTTTTTTTCCACATACTTTTTTTCTCTTTCCCTTTGTCACACACCACTTCTCATATACATTTGTCTTATTTCACATACTATTTTTTTTCTCTTTCCCTTTGTCACACACCACTTTTCATATACATTTGTCTTATTTCACATACTTTTGCCTTTTTTTTCTCTTTCCCTTTGTCACACACTACTTTTCATATACATTTGTCTTATTTCACATACTTTTGCTTTTTTTCCCCACATACTTTTTTTCTCTTTCCCCTAGTTACACACCACTTCTCATATACATTTGTCTTATTTCACATACATCTTTTTTCTCTTTCCCTTTGTCACACACCACTTTTTCATATACATTTGTCTTATTTCACATACTTTTGCTTTTTTTCCCACATACTTTTTTTCCTCTTTCCCCTTGTTACACACCACTTCTCATATACATTTTTCTTATTTCACATACTTTTGCTTTTTTCACTGCTTGGTTTCACCTTCCATCATTCACATGTGTCTTTTTTTCACTGTGGCACTCTCACAGTTAAAATGCACACTAGTGAGTGCACTTTGCACTAATTAATACTGATGCTGCATTGGCTGACCATTTGTAAATAGTATACCTGTGTTCACTTTTATTACACCTATGACTAAGCGTGGTGACAAGCGAAACGCGTTAGGTGGTCTTTCCTTTTCCCTTTATCATCCATGGATTGTACCTTACCCTGTTTGTTTGGATTTTTTGAAAGCATTAAAGCACTTTATTCATTCACTACTTGGCGAGTGGAGTGCACACTTTGTTTAACTTAATGCTTAATTGTTGTGCCTAATCAGCACTGTGGAGCACCCACCCACCTCCTGTACTTTTGTTCCTGTGACTAGAGCCGGTGTTGCTTTTGTTTCTCATTTGTTTATGTAATATACTACACTGTATTATGTATTTGTTTCATGTTTTCTCCCCCCCCCCCCATGAATTTCACAAGAGACATCAAGTTTGAAAGAAAAATATAAGTATTGTACTATATTGTCTGATCACATATGATGTCACATAATAACTATGGAAGTGTGAACATAGTGCACTTCTTGTGTGTTTTTTTGCACTTTTTTGCTTGAAATAGATGGACACCAAACACAGAATGGTCTCACTGTGTTTTACAGTGGGTGAGAAATGGTAAAACACTGTCCCATGGTGTTTTGACTACACAGACTTCATTCCTTGCCGTAATCCCAGTAAGAGTTTTTTTCCATGTTAGTGGGAGTCTTTATGCGGGTAGGACCAACGAAAGTAACCGTACAACACACGGAGACCTTTCAGCTTTGGTCTTCTGGATCTGCCATAACCCATGTCAGAGTGAGTCTTGATGCGCTATTAGCATTCCAAAAGTCTGAGAATTGAGAAGGGAAATTTAAACTTATGGTCAAAGTGGCCGAGTTGGAAAAATACTCCCCCTGTGAGTTGAGTGTTGCACTGTTATTTATTTTTGTAGACTGGCTACAAAGTAGCAATATGATGTGTGTGTGTGAGGAGAGGAGGGGATAGAGCAAAAAAGTCCCTTGACATCTGAGGGAGTACAAATGATGCAGGACATCTGACTCCTGAGAGTGCAGGGATTATATCTTCCTAACCACTGAAAGGGATCTGCAAATTGCAAAGAGATTGCTGAGTTAACTGGCTTATTGTATATTTTGTTGCTCATCATCTTGGCAAGTTTATGGTGTTCATTGCTTCATTCCAGTTTTGCTACATTGTTCTTCACCAGATTACAACATATACTGCTTTCTCTCATCTCTGATTATGGTACAGGTTGGTTTGGATTTATTTACTAAGTTGTTAGCAAACAGTATATTTATGTATTATTTCTAGGAGCTTTGTTATCCTTTACATGAGTTTATATGATCCAAAGACTGAGCTTTTTTAAAATTTATATTTATACCATTTTACAATTGTCATATGAGAGTGCTATACTCTGCTATTTTAATGTGGAATATATTGTTTAAAACATAATGCGACTGTGCCACTGGAAAAAGAGAGAATAGAACAGTGAAAAAATAGTACTAGAACGGCAGCTAGCCACTAACAGGGAAAAAGTATTAACCCCCCCACCCCCTTGGCATTTTACGTCTTTTGTTGCCTCACAACCTGGAATTAGCATGGATTGTTTGAGGATTTGTTTCATTTAATTTACAGAACATGCCCACAACTTTGAAGATTTTTTATTTTTTTATTGTGAAGTAAACAACAAATAGGACAAAATAACAGAAAAAGTCAATGTGCATAACTATTCACCCCCCTAAATTCAATACTTTGTAGAGCAACCTTTTGCGGCAATCAAAGCTCCAAGTCACGTTGGATAAGTCTCTATGAGTTTCCCACATCTTACCACTGGGATTTTTTCCCATTCCTCCTTGCAAAACTGCTCCAGCTACTTCAAGTTGGATGGTTTGAGCTTGTGAACAGCAAGTCTGACCACAGATTTTCTATTGGATTGCGGTCTGGGATTTGACTAGGCCATTCCGACACATTTACATGTTTCCCCTTAAACCACCCAAGTGTTGCTTTAGCAGTGTGTTTGGGGTCATTGTCCTGCTGGAAGGTGAACCTCCATCCTAGCCTCAAATCACGCAGAGAGTGGTACAGGTTTTGCTCAAGAATATCCCTGTATTTAGCACCATCCATCTTTCCCTCAACTCTAACCAGTTTCCCAGTCCCAGCTGCTGAAAAACATCTCCACAGCATGATGCTGCCACCGCCATGTTTCACTGTGGGGATGGTGTTCTTTGGGTGATATGATGTGTTGCGTTTGCGCCAGACATAGCGTTTTCTTTGATGGCCGAGAAGTTCAATTTTAGTCTCATCAGACCAGAGCACCTTCCTCCATACATTTTGGGAGTCTCCCACATGCCTTTTCGCAAACTCAAAATGTACCATTTTGTTTTTTACGGAAAGTAATGGCTTTCTTCTGGCCACTCTGCCATAAAGCCCAACTCTATGGAGCGTACGGCTTATTGTCGTCCTATGTACAGACACGCCAGTCTCTGCTGTGGAACTCTGCAGCTCCTCCAGGGTTACCTTAGGTCTCTGTGCTGCCTCTCTGATTAATGCCCTCCTTGCCCGGTCTGTGAGTTTTGGTGGGCGGCCGTCTCTTGGCAGGTTTGCTGTTGTGCCATGTTCTTTCCATTTGGTTATGATCGATTTGATGGTGCTCCTGGGGATCATCAAAGATTTGGATATTTTTTTATAACCTAACCCTGACTTGTACTTTTCAACAACATTGTCCCTTACTTGTTTGGAGAGTTCCTTGGTCTTCATGGCAGTGTTTGGTTAGTGGTGCCTCTTGCTTAGGTGTTGCAGCCTTTGGGGTCTTTCAAAAAAGGTGTGTATATGTAATGACTGATCATGTGACACTTAGATTGCACACAGGTGGACATCATTTCACTAATTATGTGAGTTCTGAAGGTAATTGGTTGCACCAAAGCTTTTTATGGGCTTCATAACAAAGGAGGTGAATACATACGCACATGCTAATTTTCTGTTTTCTATTTCTAAAAAATAGTTTTATGTATATATTTTTCTCATTTCACTTCACCAACTTAGACTATTGTGTTCTGTTCCATCACATACAATTCAGATTAATAAAACATTGAACTTAAGGCTGTAATGTAACATAATAGGTAAAAAGTCAAGGGGGTGAATACTTTTGCAAGGTACTGTACATAAATAGTAAAAAGAGTACACAATCATTCACTGTTCATAAATTACATAAAACACATTATTAAGATTATTATCTATCTCAATACCTCAATTCACGCAACATTCATACATACAAGTTTGGCAAGGTGTTTGAACTGGAACATGTAGAGCTGGAACATTTTTTTTGTTACTTGTACTTTGGGAAAGCCCATTTGTAACAAAAAAGTCTGTGGGGAAAGATTTCATTAAAAAACGGAAAGATAATTTTGGAAATAGATGCAACCTCTTCTCACTCCTACCACATATGATAGATTGTCCCCTCAGCTTTCAAACATCGCCAACATTGGCTATATATGTGAATGTTAAAAGTCTGTGTTAGAGAGGGACTTCTGTACCACCTATGGAATATTTTAATAAACTGTTCAAGCATGCCCACACAGTTACTAATTTTTCTAATCTGACTATCATTCTTCAGGTGTGAAAGAACTAGCCATATCAACTTCCCATTATTTAACTTTTTGTAAATCAGTTTTTATTGATTCTTATTGATTCTTGTAGCTAAATAACATGAGGGGGGTACAACAAAAAATACAATTGAAAAGTGGGGGAGGATTATATCGGTTGATGCAGCAGCCGTAGAAAAACCATATGGAAATACAGATATACATTATGCATAGGTTTGTAGTGTCATTGGCATAAAGCACGTAGGAACTAACAGTATCCAAAGAGGCAAGCATTTTGTACATGTGACACACACTAAGCAAAAATCCTTCAAAAATAGGGTGGGAAGAAACTGGTTGAGAGACAGGGGTTAGGAGGGAGGGGGGAGGCAAGGGGACTTAAATGCTACAGGAGTGGGTGCCTTTGATCTCAGTAATAATTGATACAGAATGGATATGCCATGATGTGGCAGTGTGTTGCAAGAGGTGTTTCAGGGGGATGATCTTAGTGAAATGCGTCCTTTGTAAGTATTCAAACTGGTCAAGGGGGGTGGGGGTCTTGTCAGGGAGTAAGTCCTTAAGTGGTTTAATGGAGGCATCAGTCAATGAGTCAGATATTTTTGTGGAGTGGGTATGGACAGGAAGAGACCGTAGCCCATTCCATGGGTTATATCTAAGAGGGGTAAATGTGGCAGTAGGCGATCTTTGGAGATTGTCCTGGCTCTGTGCGAGGAAAGCCATGGAAAGGTTTCATAGGGGAATAACTCAAGTATATCTCCTCCAATTCCACCCAGAGTTTCTGATTGGTTTGGTTTATCCATTCAAGAATTCTCACTGTGTATCCCATTCCCGAGACTGGGACATTTTCTCAATGATGAAGGATCCCTTAAATCACTATCAGACATGGGAAAGCACAACCCTCCCTTCCACCTGGTCTGGCTGCATACCCAAATCAAACACCTATACCAGGGACTTGCCAAATCCCAAGCACCGAACCCTTCTCTAACTATGTTTGAGGATCTATGCATGTCCAAAACCAAGCCTGTTAAAGTTATCATGACCATCCAAACACATCTTAATGCCTTGCAGCCCTTACAGAAACCACATTTTATACACCACTGGGAAAGGGATTGTGATTTCACTTTAACGGACTCCCAATGGAAGAAATTTACTAGCTTAGCACATAAGTGTTCTCCGTCCACAAAGAATTCAGGAGAACTCTTATAAAATCCTAACGAGATGGTATCGGGTTCCCACTACCTTACACAAAATATACCCTAAGGTAACAGATCAATGTTGGAGATACAAAGCTGATAGAGGCAGCTTCATCCACATTTGGTGGACATGCCCCCTAATCCAACATTTTTGATCTATTATTAGATCCCTCATTGACAGATACTTTGATGTACCAATTCCTTATACCCCCCAAGCATACCTACTTCACTGTACGACCCTCCCGACCTTTTGCTCGCCAGTTTGGGCAGTGGACAAGCTCAAGTTAGAATGTGGCTTCCTTGGTCTGAGTTCATACACAGCTCAGAGTGTCTGCCTATTTTACAAACTGAACAGATGTGATAATACTTATTTATGAATCTTTATTTACAGAACTTACAGCTAGATTGCCTGCTGTTATCTTTCCTATTGTTGAACCCCCGTTTATCTTACTCAGTGCATTTTCATTTTGTTCCCCCCTCCCCCTCATCCTCCAATTTTTTCTTTTTCTTTTTCTTTTTTTCTTTATTATCAATTCATTTTTATACTGCTCTTTTTCACCCCCCCCCCCTTCTTTTTGGCCTGTTTTGTATTGCATATTGTAAAATTGAATAAACATTGATTAAACAAAAAAGAATTCTCAGTAAAGGGCAAGCCCTATAATAGGAGTGAATACAGGGCATATCTAGGCCACCTCTGAGTTTGTGCTGAGTAAATATGTCTAGTTTGATTCTGCGGTGCATCCCTGACCAGGCAAATTAAGAAAACATAGTTCTTATAGAGGTGAAAAATGCTGGTCTGATTCTGAAGGAGGTATAACACTCGGTGTAAAACGTTCATTTTCATTTATTCTGCCTCTCCAGCATATGTGGAGCGGTGATCAGGACACAATGTATTTCTGCAGCAATGGGGGGGGGGGGCGGAGTTTTTGGACTACTGGTCAGTGATGTCTGATGCCAAATACCAAGAAATATAACCATCTAAAGGGAGAAGCACTTTGCAACACAGACGCCTCTGTGTGTGGTAGGTCTATATTAAAAATTTCTGATTTAGAGAAATTCATTTTCACATGTGCGAGCTGGCCGTAGGTTTTAAATTCTCTCAGGAGGACTGGTAGCAAGATCTGGGGATTAGTGATCTAAAGAGGAGATCATCCACATAACCTAATACCTTTTGGTGCTTCGTACCAGGTGAAGGTCAAAGAAGGTCTACCCTCAAGTGTGGTTTTATGGATCCTCTCAAGGTCCATGATTTTGTATTATAGGGCATTAAAATTGGTTGTCTGCTGTCGTTTCCTGGATGAAGATATTTTTATGAAATGCCCATGAACCACACATTTATGTACTTCCCAGAGAGCAAGCAGGGAAATATCAGGCATGGCATTTTCATTAAAATAATTAATAAAAAGGGTTTTAGTAGTGTGTATGGTCTCAAAATTATTTAGGAGGGATTTGTTGAGTTGCCAATTCTTGCCCATCGGATGGGAAAGAGGGTATTTAAGTGATATGGCCATTTGGGCATAGTCCGATCGAGTCATGGGGCTGCAATTTGCTGTCGTCAGTTGGGGCAGGTGAAAGTAGGGAGTGAACAGGTAGTCAATATGTGAATAGGAGTTGTTATTGGGGCTAGAGCAATAGTTATAGTCACGGGTAGGGGGGTGGAGAGCTCTCCAACAGTCCACCATCTGAAGGTTGAGCAGAAGATTTTTAATCTTTCTAATAACATGTGCTGGAGTGTGGATAAGGCCATTAGACGTGTCTATCTTGGGTTCCAGTGCTATGTTAAAATCCTTTTCTAAAATTATTATTCCATCAGAAAAGTTTTGTAGCGAAGTAAAAAATTGTGTGAAGCTTAAATGTTGTTGTGAATTAGGAAGGTAGACATTTGCGAAGTGTGATTTGCAACAGTGCCTTTTTGCAAAAATGTATCTACCATATGGGTCAGCAATCTGTGCTCTTTCCAGAAAGGGTGTATGTTTGGTAAAAAGGATTGCTGTGCTTTAATTTTCGCATGAGGCTCAGAAAGTTCGGTTTATAGGCTGTCGGCTTATGTAATACATGTAATCCTATTGCTATTCTATAAACCGAACGTTCGGTTTATAGAATGCCAATAGACTTACATGCATTCCATAAACTGAAAGTCGTTCATTATGTCGGTTTATGGAATGTACTATGTATGTGTAATGCTATTGTATTCTATAAACCGACTCTATTTCGGCTTATAGAATGCAATAGTACTACGAATGAACGAATTATTTTCGTTTATTAACCATTCGTTCATTCGGCTTTCGTTAGCTTAGCATTTTCGATATATTCGTTTTTCGGACGAATGGACGAAAACGAATGCACATGTCTAATTGTGATTACTTATTTTGGAAAGGTTCAACTTCTGTAGAAAGTCTATTATTTAGATCTGTCTATGGGAGGTAAATTATAAATTGAATTATAATAATCTTTACAAGAGTTGCGTATCTGAGAAGAAAATAAACATGTCCCTTTATCTGTTACAATTTTCTTAATGATACTTTTTTCCCTTCTTTGTTAAATATTTAGCAACTCTATTATTACCATGGTACCAGTTCTGTGTTCTAGTCAATATATTTTTATTAATTCTGTTTTGTAGTTACTTCACTATTTCAAATTTAAAGTGCTGGATTTCTACTGTTGTAATTAATTTTGGGCTGCATTTATTAGCACTCTTCTTTTTAGCCAGTAGGATATACAAGTTTGTTAAACTGTTCTCCTGTTTCTTTTTTTTCTCAATGTTCCTAGTTTGATCAAGACTCCCCTCATATTTAAAGCTATTCCACATGGTTGAGTTTGCTACTGTCCCATTGTCATCCAAGAACAAATAAATTTGTTTTAACAGGTCCCTTCTATTTTCTTCATTTTTTAATAGTGATTCATTGAATCTCCACTTTGACCTTGATATGTAATTAGAATTATTTTCAAATTCTATATAGACAGGTGCATGGGCTGCCCATACAACTGGGCCTATATTCACTTTTTTAAAATACTGATAGGGCCTGGAATTTCGTTAAGACAA
Organism: Pelodytes ibericus; assembly: GCA_036172795.1. NCBI lineage: Eukaryota > Metazoa > Chordata > Amphibia > Anura > Pelodytidae > Pelodytes > Pelodytes ibericus. The sequence continues at coordinate 44,795,811 of CM069866.1, read as the reverse complement.
AATCTATCTTTGCGTATGAGGTGTGTGATGTGAAAAGAAAGTGAAATCTCTGTGGCTTTGATGAAGTACCCTCCATACATCATACAAAAGGTAGCTTGATAATAGCTTTTGCAGAGATTGTGCTGAAGTTTTAATATGTAATGATGGAAGTCAACTGCACTATAGTAAAGGAAAATGTAAAAAGGATTAAGCTGTTGGTTACAGCAAAAAGTGCTCCCAGTCCACCTTAGAAATATAAATTAAGTACAACATAAAAATTAAGTGCGTTATATATAGAACAGACAATAGATAGTAAAAAAGTGAATAAAAAGTAATAAAGATAAAAAAATATAAAAAGGAGGGTAGATAAATCAACTTACAACACATCATAAAGAACCTGCCCCAAAAAAACATATATGGAATACTTTGTGAACTCGAGAAACAATGGAAATTTAAGCGACTGACTTATACATGGATGGTAGTAAAATGTAATCAAACCAAAGACATACATACTTCACATTATAAATTAGTGTCTATATATAGTTTGATGCATACTACTAATTGAAATATAAATTAAGTCATAACTTATGCCTCACAAAATAATGCAAAAAAGCCCACATGATCAATTACACATTTGTGGATTAAAAATGTGTATATTTGACACTCCAGTAAAAAATATATATTATACTCCATCTGAGCATTTGTAAATCAATGTTAAAAACAATGTCTAGAAAAATTCATAATAATAAATTAAAAAAGTAACCTACATGTTTCAAAATCAATATAGTGTGAAAGATGGTATGATGTTGATAAAGATGGATTGGTTTTCTATAAAGGAAGAAACCTTTGCCCCTCTCTCCCCCCAACAAGAGAAACTTTTTTTTTTTTTTACTTCCCAGTGCTGGTCTTTTAATAGCAGCATGGTTCCAATAAGAGTACGATTGTTGAAATCCTTTATGTAGACTAATGAGTGGAAAGAAACTGCTGCTCATTTGGTTTCTTATTTCTGTGGCATTTGTTGTTATACAAGAGAGAATAGCTGAAGCGACATACTCGTTAGTCTTTATGTCAAATTGCTTCACTGTAGCATGGAGAACAGTGTTCTTAGACCACAAGGGATTAGATTTGTATCACAGATGAAGCTGTTGTGTAGACAGATATGTGTCTGACCAAATCTGGGGTCAGAAATGTCCTGTCTGTAAGAGAAAGGCACAGATAGAATAAAAAAACACTTACTCCTATTTATGAGGTTTCTCCCAGGCTCTGTTGCCTTTTGTTTTAAAGGTTTTGAATTTAGAGTCAGAGTGGAAGAGCAGTAAAGCTATAAGTCTAAGTCAGACAGTTGCAGGGAAGTGCTTGAAGTGCCTTTGAGAATACATTGTTTAGTCAGGTACTTATATTTAATTGTATTCCTCTGCATTTTTTTGCATATACCACCAGACAATTATTTTTTTTACGGATTTTGGCATTAATATAGGCCTTTATTTTAATCAATCATTTGTATTATTTTCCACAAATATAACAGGAATATAAATATGAATTCATAGCCGTGTCAAATATCTTCTTGCATCAATATATACAAACATCTTATAGTAAGACCATAAAGCCATATACAAATATAACAAAACAGAACAGACATGTTTATTCTTTACAGGAAGATTTAGACAGTGGGGAACAAGTGGAGGAATGGGCAAGCAAGTGGAAAATGAGGTTGAATATAGACAAATGTAAAGCTATACATTATGAAAAAAATAATAACAACGCAACATATACTTTAAATGGTATCTCCCTGAGAGAAACTGCTAATAAAAATGATTTAGAAATAATTGTAGTTAACAGACTTCGCAATAGTGTGCAATGTCAGTTATCAGCCAATAAGAAATTAGCATGTATAAAACTGGGTATTGATTCATGGGAGAAAGATATTGTCTTGCTTCTTTACAAGTCAATGGAAAGACCTCACCTTGAATATACAGCACAATTCTGCGTACCATTCTTTGAAAATGGAATCATGGAACTTAAAAAAGTGTAAAGGGGGGCTACAAAATGAATAAGGGGATTGGAGGATCTTAGTTATAAAGAGAGACTAAAAAGTTGCATTTATATATACTAGAAAAAAGGCAACTTAGAGGGGATATGATAAATATGTGCATGGCCAATATAAAGAGATCCCAAGTGACCTGTTCATTAACAAGAGTTCATCCCCTGAGACTGGAAGAGCAAAGATTTCATAGGCCACACAGGAAGGGATTCTTTACAGTAAGGACAATAAAGTTATGGTACTTACTGCCAAGAGATGTGGTGTCATCAAGCATAATAGATGCATTCAACAAGGGTTTGCATATTTGTTTTAGAAGTACAGGGCTATTAATAATAGAATAAGCATTAATAATATATTATTATTATTGATCTAATGATAAATCTGATTGCGTTCGAGAAGGAATTTTGCACCCACAGTGGCAAAATTCGAAATAGCTTACTTAGGGTTTTCTTTTTTCTTTCTTTTGGATCAAAAGCAAGCATGATAGGTAGCAGAGTTGAACTTAATGGACTGGATGGAGGAGGGAGCCTTTCCAAAATTCTCAAACTTTATTTTACTTATTTTCATCTATTTTATTCCATTATGCTCTAAATACTTTTTTCCTCTCTTTGATACTAAGACCATTACATCTGGCTTTAGTGCTCATCCAACTCAATGCTCCATATTGCATTGAAAACGTTTATGTTCCCTTAACTGCAGCCAATGAAGTATATACTACCCCAATTCGTGGGAGTTAATAACTTAGCAGCTACAAAAAATGGCTAATTCAAATGTGACAGTGCAATCTCAGGTTTTATCTCTATTTTAAAATCACTTATCCTTGTTAATGTTTCAAAAACCATTACCAACATATTTTTAGCACATCTCCATCAAACATGCATATGGTCCCCTGCCTCTTTTTCACATTACCAGAATTTATAACTATTTGGAGGGGGAAACTTTGCCAATTTGGTGGAGACTAGATACCAGGAGTTTACCATTTTGAATTGATTTTCTATAATATTAATGCAACTATTAGGTAACAATTTTACTATTAGACAGCCCACAAACCTGTTTTAGCTGTGCAAATGCTTTAACTTGTTTTCCAGAGATCAATTCACTTAATGTATGGATGCCAGCAACTTTCCAGCCTGTAAGATTTAAGTCGTTAAGTACATTAGACTCTACAACATTAATGCTCAGAAAGTCTATTATGTGCTTGTGGAATCCAATCTTTTTTTTTATTTGCCCCCCACACTCTCATCAGGTTCTCTAAAAAAAGTACTTTATTTTAAGGTGTTGGTCATATCCCATGTGGTATTCCAAATAATTAAGGTCTGATCACCCATTTAAAGCAGTTTCTTCTCAATCTGATATAATTTTTTAGATTCTATATCTGGTTCTTGTATCATATAAACATGTCCAATTAAATTTGCCTGGTAATAATCCTTTGTCATTGGAAAACCTAAAACTGCTTTATTTAAATGGTAATGCAAGTATATTTACCAGTTATCCAGCCACACAAATTTTAACAAAACAAAATTAATAAAGTCTTGAAAACTATTCTGTTGTATCAAAAAATAGAATTCCTTTTGTTTTTGTTTTTTATGTCTCAGTGGTTTCTAGAATTTGTTATGCTGTTAAACTGATTAAGTAATCTTTGCTGACAATAATAGGAGATATTGGCTTGTTTACAGTCAGCAGGACAAAGCTTTTCTGGGTACACTGAGTATCGATGACGTGTCTACTGATCTTCGACCTCTAATGTTGTGGATGGCAAACTCCATGGAGCTTCTCAATTTTGTCCAAAGAAAAATCCTTGATATGGAAAAGGAATGGGACTTAGAAGGTAAACCACAAATTAATTTTATATAAATATTGTTTATTCATTATATATTAAGGCACTAACTTAAAGGCATTCCTTTTGACATCACCTTTCTCTCATATGTTCAACCTTACAAACCACTGAACCCTCAATTTCACACTTCAAATCCCCAAAAAATCCCCACAAATACATACTATAACCCAGAACACACACTTGTCTATACCTGGCAACAGTTTCATGAAACTTTAGGTTGTATTATTTTTTCTTAAAGGAATACTAAAATACAAAGGAAACTAACAACAAAAGTCTTATGTAAGCAACACATTGAAATAGTTAAAGAAATCAATTGATTTACACCTTATTCCATAGCCCAAATCAGAAAATATTTTGTAAATATTGATATAAAATATGATTATAATGTAACTATTTCCTAACCTTCAAATTTAGTTAATGCGTAATTCAATAATTTAGCATTCTGAAGCATCGTAGGGAGAAATGTTGCACTGGGTTGCCAAACCTGGAAATGGTCTGGCTGGCCCCATGAAGCAGAGGTCACAGAGCAACAAGACTGCTATACTGTATTACTGCAAGATGCTAGTAGTTCCATTAATCAATTATTTCACCATCATTTCTACAGGTTCTTCTCAGGATGCATTGCTTTCAAGTGATATAGAGGCATGTGAGGAGTCCATGGCCCTCCTAGATGAAGTCATAATGTATACATTTCAGCAGTGTGTATATTACCTTACAAAGGTAATTTTTTATTCTGATTTTCTGTAAACTCTTTACTTTGCTGTGAGAGTGAGTACATTTAAGATCCACTGAGCTGTAACATTAAAATCTGCTTGTGTAGTTATTATTTGATGGTTGGATCAAGGTCTGACACATATCATCTGTACATGACATTTTCTGCATATTGGAGAATTTAAATAAATAAATATATATATATATATATTTATATATATATATATATATATATATATATATATATATATATATATATGCTCTATTAAAGAGGCAGACATAATTGTTGTAGTGCAAATTTAACTGTGTAAGTCAAAATGACCTTAAAAAATGTTTTTTTTTTTTTACTGTTTGTAGACTTTATATGCAGCTCTTCCAGCTCTTCTAGATAGCAATCCATTCACAGACCCCACAAATCTGACAGATGTGGGAGAATTGAACAGCATGCCTGAAGGCACTCGTGGAACACTTGCTATCTATCAAGCCACTTTAGATTTAACTCGGGAGTGTGAATTGCACCCAGACCTTGTGTCTCAGACTTTTGGTTATCTCTTCTTTTTTTCCAATGCTTCCCTCTTCAATACTCTAATGGAAAAAGGTAAGTTGGACTTTCCAATAGAATTCTTGTAAATATAATGCTTTTATTTAAAATACAATGCTAGTTGATTAGTTATACTTCCTCGGTGGCTTGGGAAGAATCTCAGGTGAATGAGAAGTGTGCTATTCTGGAATAGAGTATTAAATGTTTGTGGTGAACTCCTTGAAAAGTATCATTAATGTAATGGCATGGTATCACTTTATAGAGAATAACTGCTAGCAAATGTACAAACAAAGGTTACTAACTCATTTTGTTTTTGCACTTTTAAAAACTATAACTACATTTTCTAGGCACTGTGGAATTGAAAACTTTACCATTTTTAGGGGCAGATATACAAACATCCCTTTCTAAAGCCATATACTAGAAAAGCTTCCTGTTTTATTTATTGTCTGCAGTGTTTGCTTTCACAATATACGTTTTATTTACTAAGTGTTTTACCATGACGAATACAGGTGTAAAAGGGAAAGAGATGACATGTTACACATCTGATGGAACTGGCCATTAGTTCAAATAGTCCAGAGAAATGTGGAGATGATTTTACAAAACTGGGGAGGGGGGGGAAAAAACATAAATTAACCCCAGGGCTGGTACTTATATTCCATAAACCAATATCAGTTGAAAAGTTTAAAAACAGCCTACAAAATGCAGTAAAGGGAGTAATACTTTTTTTTTTGGCAAAGGGATGTATCTGTTCCCCTGAAAGCTTGGGTACACCAAGTAAATAAGATTAGGGAAATAGAGGAGATTGCTTTTGGAAGTTGGTAAAGAGCAAATTAGTTTAATTGAGACCATTTTTGGAGTCTCCAGAATATTTGGGACTTTGTAGTGAACATAAAAATGGGGAAGGTCTGGTAAATACTTAACATTTTGAATGAAGTGTTTAAAGATTTAATCAATGTGTACATATAATCAAACTTTAATCTGACAAAATTTAGAATGGGGGATTGGATGGAGGGTGAGGGTACGGGGTGGGGAGGAGTTTATGAGGTAGGAATGTTGGTTTACAGTGGGGCTAAGTGGATGAAGAAAGATAGTGTGGGTGGTATAGGCTTTATAAGTTTGTGTAAGCAGAAGATTTTTTTGACAGGTTGTCTTCATGTATGGATATTTATGAATAAATGGAATGAGTAATTAGAAGAAATAGATAAATACATATATACCTAAAATTGGTATATTATAGTTGTTATACTCTGATATGCTAATATAAATCTGTTATTTCACCTCTTGTATTTTTGTACTGTTATGTTAATGAACAGTGACCTTTGTATGGTCCATGAACATTATCACCCAAACATAGCATTTCAAATAAGGTCAGTGACTCAGGGAAATCATATAAAACTCTAATTGTCTTTGAATGATGTAATAACTGTGTATAACTGACAGTATCTCCCCCCAAACGTAAGCTGTTGCCCTGTAATTGGGACAGAGTTTTTATTTTGCCTACATCCAATACATCCTGTAAATGTATACATTTGTATACATGTGGTACATACCATAGCATTTTACCAAATATTACAGAGTTATGAAATGCTTATAATATGAAATGGATATTAACAAAATTGGAGTGTTAACTAAAACTGATATTTTGCTGACACTTTTCCAAACATGCATTGTGGGACCCAAGCTAGGATGTGCTCTTATTTCCTTCTGAATAATGTCTGTATTTGTTCATGCTAGTATAGACATTAGTATCCCTGAGAACACTTGCTCTAATTTACACCATAATTTATCTGGATTTCTGTTTTTATTTTATACAGATATTCATCGAAGCGTATATACGCACATACAAAACACTTACAATCAAGACTCTTGTCGGGCTCGGGAAGGGAGATACTTAGCAGGGTGGATAACTGAGGCCCAAAGGATAAAGGAATACACACAGCTCAGAGTCTAAGCAGATCCAGCAAGAAAAATCCTTTATAACAATCCAGAGTCGGGGCAGGCAGCATAGAGGCAAAACGGTGTAACAATCCAGAGTCGGGGCAGGTAGCATAAAGGCAAAATGGGGTAACAATCCAGAGTCAGTGCAAGGTATGAGCAGGGAAATCAGTAGACAAGCCAGGGTCAAATATCCAAGGAAATCAGTAAGAATCGATATGGATATCCACAAGTGGAAACCAGGGGCTGGACAGAGCAGAGCTATGAACAGCTTGACAATCAAGCATTGATTGAAGGCATTGCTGGGTTTATACAGGGCTGGAGGACCAAAACCCCTCCCACCAGAGTGACACCTTAACTCCTCCTACTTGCTGGTACTCTATGAATAAGGTTTCCAGCCTTCTCCCCCGCCTCTCCCCCATCCACCTATGAGATTGCAGAAGATGGAATTAGGCCATGCCCCCTTGACGGCCGCAACACACAGGCACCCGCAATTAGCTGTGCCTGTGTTACTAGAGGCCTTGGATGTGGCCTAGCACATCGTGGAAGGTTCATATGTGAGCAGAGGGGGACTAGGGAGCTGCAGGATCAGGTAAGGGCCCCCTGGCTGGTGGCAGAGTGGGTCTCAGACCCTGGCAACTCTAAACAGTAACATTGTTCTATCATTCCATTATACCTTTGTCTTGTATAATCATTTAGAGCAATTCACAGACTCATACAAATAACAATACACTTTGTCTGACAAGGCGGATTCAACTGAAAGAAGGATGAGTCCAACTCTGTCCAGGAATTGTATCCAACCCACTAAGCACTATTTGCACAAAAAAAGAAGAAAACTCCCAGACTTCCTAACCAAAGAATACTTCATGCTCCTGTGGGGATATGGCTTTAATCCATTTGTCCCATCTATCTTTCCTTTCCGGTTGAACCAATTGACATGCTATAATGCCTTTCTCCATTTTCATTTGGAACATCAGTTGGTTTCTGATCTCTTTCCAACTAGAAGAAAGGATTGATTTCCATGTCCTGGTTATTGATATCTTTACGGCCATTAAGAGATGAATAATAAACCCAAGGATGTAATTTCTCATGTTAGGAAAACTGAAGTGTAATAAGAAAACCTTGTAAAAAAATCTTTCAGTATTAGTGATATACTTAATTATCTGTGCTACAAATCTCCAGAGCTTCTGCGTTGGTTCACATCCCCACCAAATGTGTATCAGATCTCTGACATGGGAATTACATCTCCAACACTCCAGTTCCACTCTATAGGACTTATTGATTTAAAACCTTGTTCCATTTTCCGATAGCAGATGTCTCTAATTCACCCTCAATTATTCTGAGCAGATTTAAGCACAAAGATGCTAAGCCTTTGGTTTCAATCTTTATTAGAATACTCTGATGTTTCTCAATTACTGGATCGATACCCTAATTTATCTGGAGTTCTCGACCACTGGACTATTCTTGTGAGATGTGTTGCATTATAATAAGTTTGTAGATTTGGTAGACACAATCCCCCCTTAGCCTTCTCTCTTATCCAATATTAATATCCCAATCTTGTCTTCCATATAAATCTCTCAATCCTCTTTTTCATCACTGTAAAAAAATTCACTGGTGCCTTAACTTGTAATGCCTGGATAACATACAGTACTCACGGCAGAAATTTAATTTTCATCACTGATGGCCACCCAAACAAGGCCAGACTGACCTGGGGCTGCTTTGAAGGATGGCTGCAACTGTGAGAGAGCAGTTGCTCTGTCCGCACAAATTCCGAGCATGGGAAAAACAGTGAGCCGTTTCACCCATCAGGATACAGGAAATTTCATTTATGTACCCCCAGTACAAGAGCTGCGAGAGATAGTGTGTATATGTGCGTAAAACAGAGAGTGTCTATGTGTGAGTGATAGAGAGTGTATATGTGTGTGTGAGAGAGCATGTATATGTGTGTGTGAGAGAGTGTGTATATATGTGTGTGAGAGAGTATATATGTGTGTGAGAGAGAGTGTATGTGTGTGAGAGAGAGCATGTATATGTGTGTGAGAGAGAGCATGTATATGTGTGTGTGAGAGAGCATGTATATGTGTGTGTGAGAGAGTGTGTATATATGTGTGTGAGAGAGTATATATGTGTGTGAGAGAGAGTGTATGTGTGTGAGAGAGAGAGTGTATATGTGTGTGAGAGAGAGTGTATGTGTGTGAGAGAGAGTGTATGTGTGTGAGAGAGAGTGTGTATATGTGTGAGAGAGAGTGTGTATATGTGTGAGAAAGATTGTGCGTGTATGTGAGGGAACGATTGTGTGTGTGTGTGTGTGTATGTGAGGGAACGATTGTGTGTGTGTATGTGAGAGAGACTGTGTGTATGTGAGGGAACGATTGTGTGTGTGTATGTGAGAGAGACTGTGTGTATAAGAGAGACAGTGTGCGTGTTTGTATGTGTGAGAGAGAGTGTTTATATGTGTGAGAGAGAGCGAGTGTATATGTGTGAGAGATTATGTGTGTATATGTGTGAGAAAGTGTGTGTGTATGTGTGAGAGATTATGTGTGTATATGTGTGAGAAAGATTGTGTGTGTATGTGGGAGAGAGAGACTGTGTATGTGAGAGAGAGACTGTGTGCATGAGAGAGTTTGTGTATGTGCATGAGAGAGAGACTGTGTGTGTCTGTTAGAGAGACAGTGTGAGTGTGTGAGAGAGAATGTGTGCATGTGTGTATCTGCGAGTGTGTATGTGTGATTGTGTGTATGTGTTGTTTTTTCACAGGCTCCTAAAGCTAAATTAAATATGCCAATCCCTGTCATATAGTTACCAGGGCTTTACAAATATTTGTAAATTTTAGGAGCCAGACCAAACCAAGAGGGAGCAGGGAAATGTGCATACAAAACTATCATAAAAGTTAGGATCCCTGGTTTAGACATTCTAGCAATTTCATTGTTATCAGCTTGACTGGTACTTTGGGATATTTTATTCTGAGACCATGATAGTAAAAATAATGAGGGGATTATAATGGATTATAATGAAAATTATAATGGATAAAAATAGTCTCAAACAATGCAAATTCCCTTCTCCCTAACACCAAACACCCCAGTTCTGTTCTAAAATTCATGTGATTCACAAGCCGTTAAATGGCTGGTTGAGCATCATGGAAACTGCAGTCCGCAACAGCTGGGGCTGAGAGGTTAGTCATCAATCCCCTAAAACCAACTATAATAATGACAACAATCTTTGTCTGTTCAATTATAGGGAGCTAGAGTTCTATGATCCCCAGGTAGGGTTGCCACCTGGCCGGTATTTTACCGGCAGGCCGGTAAAATATTGGCATCAGGCCAATGTTAAGTCTATGGAGACAGTACCAAGGCCGGTATTTTTTGGAGGAAAAGGTGGCAACCCTATCACCCGGGGTGGGAATTATTCGAACTGATAGACAGATTTTTGCCATTATTAAAGTTGGTTCTTGGTCAGAGGTAGGCAAACTGCAGCCCTCTGGCTGCTGATGAACAATATCTCCCATAATACTTTTTCAGCTATGAGGCTGGCAGGAAGTATGGAAAATGTAGTCCTGCAACCTTTGGGAGGCCGCAGGTTGTCTGCTTCTGCACTAGGGGATTGATTACAAACCAGGTTTGCTAGCAGTGGAATGTTGTTGCCTATATGTGTAATGGGGTACATTTGATGCTGTATGTGCTATTTAGGTGCTCGTTTTCCCACAATGCAATGTTGTCTGGCTTCTACCCTTTGAGCTGGCTCCTAAATGTGAGTTACATTTGTCAAGCCCTGGATTAAACTATTTACTTGTGACATAAGACCAGGCCTGTTTTGCCATAAACCACCTCATCACATAGAAGTGCTGTGTACTGTGATTTTTGTCTACTAATATCATACCACAGTCTGCTAGCCTGTGTATTATTAACTGCCTTTTGCCCCCTCTGTTGCTGGCAGTATTTATTAGTTGGATTTTAATATGCCTGTGGCTGACAGACTGTGTTTTCTTAGCGGGATTTTAATATGCCTGTGGCTGGCAGACCTTGTGTTGTTAGCTGGATTTTAATATGCCTGTGACTGACAAACTTATGTGTTATAAGCACACTTTACACCAGAATGTGCTGTTTTAATTGCAAACCCCTACATGTGTTAATTCATATCTATCTTATCTATAAATAACATGACTCTTGAAATGTGCTTTAAAATGCATGGTTTTGCCTTCTATGTACAAAAAAATAATTACATGATGTTGAGGTTATGGGGCTGGTATAAAATTATTTCCAGGGCTGGTTTTTATTCCCAGTCCGGCCCTGCGCCCATACACGAGAGCTGGAGTTTAGTCCATCCAGCAAGACTCTGTGGTAGTTAAGAAAATACAATGTATCCAGGCCTGCCGATACCCTTATCCCCAGTTAAGTGATCCACTTCCTACACCATTTAAAAGAGAACGATTTCTTAATAACCTCCATATTAGTTCTTGCTATGTTAATGTTCATAACCTCTGATTTAGAGTTATTAATTTTGAAGTTTGAAAGTGTACCGTATATTTGTAATTCCATAACGATATTCAGCAAAGATGTCATTGGCATCAGCCAGAGGCGTAACTAGAAACTACCGGGCCCCGGTGCAAAAATTGCCCCGGGGCCCCCCTACCCAACCATGCAACTCCACCCTAGAAATGCCACTTACATGCCTCCCAACTGTTCAGCTTTCTGCCTGGCCTTGTCTTATATCTAGGATAGCCTTATACCTATCCCATGCATGCTTAAATTCCTTCACTGTATTAACCTCTACCACTTCTGCTGGCAAACTATTCCATGGATCCACTACCCTCTCAGTAAAATAATCCAAAGTTTCTGACCTCCACTGTATTAACCACTACCATTTCTGCTGGAAGACCATTCTATGCATCCACTACACTCTCAGAAAGCAATACTTCCATTAATCCCTGGCCTCATCATATATCTTGAATAGCCTTATGCCTACACTCCTTCACTGTATTAACCTCTACCACTTCTGCTGAAAGGCTATCCCATGCATCTACTACCCTCTCAGTAAAGTAATATTTTCATTAGTCCCTGGCCTTCTCTTATATCAAGTATAGCCTTATGCTTATCCCATGCATGCTTATACTCCTTCATATATTAACCTCTCATCCACCACCCTCTCAGTAAAGTAATATTACTTTTCTGGACACAAAAAAAAAAACCTTAAAGTATTTCCAGCCTTTTCAAAAGCTTGAGGTGGACCCCAAATATATGTATATAACTAGCTGCATGTATACTTATATGAACTTTTTAATATTATATTCAACTATTTTCATATGTAATGAAAAATGTTATTGAAAAATTGTTAATTTCTTATTTTTTTACGTTTCCCTGCACCCACATTGCACCTAAAGGTCTTAACACAGCACTATACAGTACCCACAGCACTTGGCTTGTACTCATATTGCACCCACATGATTTGGCATGCCGCAGTATAAATTTGCCCGCCAGAACATACCACAGTGTCACTTTGTCCCACTGAACTGCCCCTGCAGAACGTGCCACAGTGTCCCTTTCCCCCATAGTACATGTTATTTTGCCCCACAGAACTTGCCACAGTATCAATTTGGCCTCAGCCAATTTTCCCATTATGCCACGATTAGCCACGATTGTCAATATGCCACAGCAAGATTGCCAATATGCCACAGCTAATTTTGCCCATTTGCCAGTTGTGCATATTTGCTAGTGTTATGTGCCCATTTGTCAGTGTGTTGTGCCCATTTGTCAGTGTGTTGTGCCCATTTGTCAGTGTGTTGTGCCCATTTGCCAGTGTGTTGTGCCCATTTGCCAGTTTTGCCCATTTGCCAGTGTTATGTGCCCATTTCCCCCCCCCCCCCCCTCCATACTTACCTGGATGCTGCTCGGTCGTCTCTGTAGAAATGTGCGTGCAGGAAATATAGCCACCGGAAATGATGTGAGAGAGTGACTGTCTCCATGTGAGACAGTCACACGGGTAGCGGGGGACCACGGGGCAGCTGCCTTGGGCCCCAAGAATGAATGGGCCCTGGGCAGCTGCCCTGCATGCCCGCACATTGTTTTTTGGTTTTTCTTTTACTTTTTTTTATGTGCAGGGATCGCAGGGCTGCCGGGCTCCTGGAGTGACGGGCTCGGTAGCGGCTGCGACCGCTGCACCAGTGGTAGGTACGCCACTGGCGTTGGCAAGTCATCCGCAAAGGCAGCTATCTTATGGGGTATACCACCTGCTTTAATATGTTTTTTCTACCTGCCACCAATTCAGTTCTAAGACATATAAGCTTCTAGAATAGATCAGGTGCCAGTGATCCATGTTTGGTGCATACATATTTGTAATCGTACATATACTTTAAGAAATATAGCTCTGTCTTCATTATCTCTCCAGGTCTTCTTCAAACCAAAGAAAATTCCCTTCTTTATAAATATCCCCACTCCTTTAGATTTATTAAAGGGTGCATGAGCAAAGTAAGCCGTAGGGTATCGCATATTGCTAAATCTGGGTATGTTGTGTCTATGAAAATGGGTCTCTATTATTATACTTATATCTGCCCCCGAGTTCTGAGAAAAGACGTGCTCTCTTAAAAGGTACGTTCAATGTTAACTCTCTGTGTATTGTGACGCCATGCTGCTTTCGGGGCTATGCTGGAAAAAAATGGAACACAGATCGCACACTACTTCCAAACTATGTCAGGAGAAAGTGGAACAAAAATTTTGGCTCAAGTAAATACGGATCACCCTTCCTTAAAAAAATCTATAACAATAAACAACCCATAGCTCTTTTTATACCCAGTAACCACCCCCCCCCCCCCCCCCAAAAAAAGAAAAAGAAGACATTATTATTATTATATTTGGAAAATAATCACATAATGACAGGAAAAATATTCTTCTCTGAACTGCTTCATTAACCTCTATCTTTAAATTCCCTTTTCCTCGTTACCCTACTTATGGTTAATATACCCCAATAATAATAATAACAAAATAATTTAAATAAAAGGGACAGCCCTTTCACATTCCTTCATTCATCATTTATATCTATTACTTCCCCATGTATATCCCTATCAGTGTAATGGCAAATTAAAAATAATTCCTATACAATAAATCATACCTTGTGAAACAGTATTTTTATATCTGTATAACCATGAGTGTTCCATTTTTCTTTTTTTCCCTTTATTTAGAAAATTGCAAAAATACACAATACGTTTATAATATTAAATATACTGTTTCTTATTTCTTAAGTTCCGCATATACACAAACCAGTGGCGTCCCGAGGAGGGTGCGGGGGGTGCGGACCGCACTGGGTGACACCTCCAGCCGGGGAGACACCCGTGCTGCCCGCTTCCCCCCGCATCGGATCGCACTGCTTAACTTTATTTTTGTTCTGGCAGCCGCATCTGCTGGATATGGCCGCCAGAAAAAAGAAAAAAAAAACACTGAGACCGGATGTGACATCACATCCGGTGACTGTATTTCCCTCCTCCATGCAGGAGACATCCAGCCGGGGACACGGAGCAGCAGCCAGGCGGTAAGTGATGAAGCACTGGAATGGCACAATATTACTGGTATCTGACTGGCACAATATTCCTGGCATCTGACTGGGACAATATTACTTTACTCTGAATGGCACAATATTCCTGGTATCTAACTTGCACAATATAACTGGGCTCTAAATGGCACAATATTCCTGGTATCTGACTGGCACAATATTACTGGGCTCTAAATGGCACAATATTACTGGCATCTGACTGGCACAATATTACTGGGCTCTAAATGGAACAATATTATTGGTATTTGAATGGCACAATATTACTGGTATCTGAATCGCACAATATTACTGGAATATGAATTGCACAATATTACTGGTATTTTAATGGCACAATATTACTGGGCTCTGAATGGCATAATATTACTGGGCTCTGAATGGCACAATATTACTGGCATCTGAATGGTTAAATAATTATGGCATCTGAATGGCACAATATTACTGGTATTTGAATGTCACAATATTACTGGTATCTGACTGGCACAATATTACTGGGCTCTAAATGGCACAATATTCCTGGTATCTGACTGGCACAATATTACTGGGCTCTAAATGGCAGAATATTCCTGGTATCTGACTGGCACAATATTACTGGGCTCTGAATGGCACAATATTCCTGGACTCTTAATGGCACAATATCACTGGGCTCTGAATGGCACAATATTCCTGGTATCTGACTGGCACAATATTACTGAGCTCTGAATGGCACAATATTACTGGTATCTGAATGGCACAATATTACTGGTATCTGAATGGCACAATATTACTGGTATCTGAATGGCACAATATTCCTGGTATCTGACTGGCACAATATTACTGGGCTCTGAATGGCATAATATTACTGGGCTCCAACTGGAACAATATTATTGGGCTCTGAATGGCATAATATTACTGGGCTCTGAATTACACAATATTACTGGCATCTGAATGGCACAATATTACTGGTATTTGAATGGCACAATATTCCTGGTATCTGAATGGCACAATATTACTGGCATCTGAATGGCACAATATTCCTGGCATCTGAATGCCACAATATTCCTGGTATCTGAATGGTACAATATTCCTGGTATCTGAATGGCACAATATTACTGGCATTGAATGGCACAATATTCCTGGTATCTGAATGGCACAATATTCCTGGTATCTGAATGTCACAATATTCCTGTTATTTGAATGGCACAATATTACTAGTATTTGAATGGCACAATATTGCTGGTATCTGAATCGCACAATATTACTGGAATATGAATCGCACAATATTACTGGTATTTGAATGGCACAATATTACTGGGCTCTGAATGGCATAATATTACTGGGCTCTGAATGGAACAATATTACTGGCATCTGAATGGCACAATAATTATGGCATCTGAATTGCACAATATTACTGGTATTTGAATGGCACAATATTCCTGGTATCTGAATGGCACAATATTACTGGCATCTGAATGGCACAATATTCCTGCCATCTGTTTTAGAATTGTACAATTGTCTGTGTGTTGCATAATTAATGGGCATCCCATATGTGCATAATTATGGGGCGTTTGTGCGTGGCATATTTATTGGGCCCCATGTGTGACATAATTAAGGGACTCTTTTGTGTGGCATAATTATGGGGCACCTGTGTGTGTGTGGCATCATTAATTGGGCAGAGGTGAGGCATAAATAGTGGGGCTCTGGTGTGGCATAATTTATGGGGCTCTGGTGTGGCATAATTTATAGGGCACTGGTGTGGCATAATTTATAGGGCACTGGTGTGGCATAATTTATGGGGCTCCTGTGTGTGGCATAGTTATGGGGCTCCTGTGTGGGCATTGTTAATAGGCCATCTGACTGGCATTACTAAGGAATCTGTTTGGCATTGTATTGAAGGAAATCCAGGGGGGTGACACCATGAGTTTCCGCACCGGGTGACACTAACCCTGATACCTGCACATACTCAGTGTTTAGCGTGGTCTCTTGTTTTGTCGAATCCGTTGAGGCTTCTGTTGAAATACCAATTTCTGAAGTGAAGTTTCCACCCTCACCCACAAATCATCAAGGCCCCACTGAGGGAGTAATAAATCTTCAATTCCCATAGAGATACAGAAGTACGATACCTCTTTATGGAACATAATCCTTAGGCAATATCTGGTAAAATTTGTATAACCGCATCTCCAACAAAAGGGTCGTTGTGACCTTGCCACACTTAATATGTCTTCCTTTAGTTTATACAAATAATTGCAATATATAATGTCTCTAGAACAGATGCATCAAAAACTTTAGGGAGGAGAGCTCTATGGGCCCAATCAATTGTTGTGTTCAGGTCTCATTTTAAAAGGCTATTTAATACCTCTGTTAATTTCTGGAATACATCTTCCTGCTCCTTTGATTCCAAAAAACTCGGGCTCTCAAATTGTTTCGCCTGCCACGATTATCCAGCTCCACTGGATGAGCTCTCAGTTGATCATTTGTGGCCTTTTGTTGGATGACTTTTTGTTCCAGAACTAGCAAGGCATGTTTTCACAGCTCTTGGTCCACCTCCACTGCTTGGAGTATAAAACCGTGTTGGTGTATATACTCTTTCAGATCTGCCAACTCATCTCTTATCATTTCTTTTATGTGAGATACTACCTGTGACCACTGTATATGCATCTGTGCCATTGCAGTATTCAGAAAACAATGCGTGGATCCGCACACCAAAGGTGTGTGGATTCGCACACCAAAAGCGTGCGGACACAGTCGAGGTCTCACCCACTCCTCCAAAATAGCAAAAAATTTAGTAGACGAGCAATACTTGAAAACAGTGCTTTATTCCACAGAGAAAAGCTACATTTCTACCCCCTGAATTCACACTATATATATATATATATACTTGCTTAAATCATTAGTGAACAAACAAGTGGGGGTGGAGTATGTTAGTATTCTGTGAAACCATTTCCTTTAATGTGTTTTCCTAATGTTTTTTTGTGTGCACTCATTAGATTACACAATATGAATGTATATCATTTAATACTAATTCTAAATAAGCACAGTCACTTTTCACATTGTTGCACTTTTCACTTTATATATTGCTAAATTGTATTTATGTTCACATACTTGCTTGATAATGTGTTATATTGAATGTTTTACACAGCTGTATGTAAATGGCTGTTACTCCACCCCCTCTTGTTTGTTCAATAATGATGTAAGCACGTAAATATATAGTGTGAATTCTTTTACACATTAGAAGGCTTGACAAAAACTCCTCAGAGAGTTGAAATGTTGCTTGTCTCTGTGAAATAAAGCACCGTTTTCACTTTAAGTGTTGGCCGTCTGCTTTATTTTTGGCTATTGCAGTAATCAGACATGTATTTGTTGGCATATCTTTTAGTTACACTTGGGCATCAGGCTCCAATAGACTCCCCGCTGTCGGGCAAAGAAACCAGTGATGTAAGAATAGTCGTCCCTCTTTTTACGTTTTCCCCCGACACTGGGGTATGGGGGTGTTGTTTCCTTGCTTGTTTACCCATCTTAGGGGTTAGAAAGATTGCTTGATCCTTTGGTGATCATCTTCAACACAAGCTTCAGCTTCTTGCGACAGCTTCCATGAGCTTCCGGTCAAGCTCCTCCCCATTTCTATAGTTTACTCACTTCTTCATAGAATGCAATTAAGACAGTTTGACAAGATCTGTCTTTAAAAAAGACCATGTTATCTCCTGCTAATGAATTTCCTGTTCAAGATAAAATCTTGAATATATTCCCTTACCAAACAGTTTCCCCACCACATATTTCAAGCTTACAGGTCTGCAATTGCCCAGCTGTGATTTTGATGCCTTTTTAAATTATGCCAGCACCATGCCTGAAAAATATATTCCCAGAAAATCAAAAATTATGGTCTGGCCAGAACCTGGCTTATCTCTTATGTGTGTAAACCATCTGGCCCGGGGCTTTGTCTATCTTAAAAGCATTTGTTTTAACACTTTTTCTTGCATCAGCCAATCACTTGCTTGCTGTGACCATTCTGTAAAAGTAGCTTGCAAGTTCTTGTCCATTGGCTCTTCCTGCTTAAAAGCATAAGAAAATAAATTATTTTAAATATATGCTCTGTCTCCACTGACTATGTCACCCATTTCAGATAACAAAGATCTAGCATTAAAAGTCTTTGATGTCTTGCCGTTTATATATTTAAATATGTTTTGGGGGATTCCTTATCAACTATTTTTCATACTCCAATATAGTTAATTTAATTGCATTTTTACAGTCTTTATTAGCATCTTTATATTTTGCCAATGCTTCTGCTGATCCCTCCGCTTTATAACATGTTAACACTGATTTTTATTTCTTTCTTAATTTACCTTACTGGTTAGCCGCATCTGTTTTAGTTTGCTTCTTTTATATTTGTTTCCAAAGGGCATCC
The DNA here is from genome assembly GCA_036172795.1 of Pelodytes ibericus. Classification (NCBI taxonomy): domain Eukaryota; kingdom Metazoa; phylum Chordata; class Amphibia; order Anura; family Pelodytidae; genus Pelodytes; species Pelodytes ibericus. Next base: position 44,776,850 of record CM069866.1, on the reverse strand, counting down.
ATTTATATGTATATTTGTGTAGTATTAGTTTGAAGGTATTCAACTTACGTTCTGTGTTTTTTTTGTCAATGAGACCAAGGGATGTATTAAACCTGCTAAAGTTGCCATTTTTTAGACTTCAGTGTTTTGGTGGGACCAACATCAATTAGCCTTTTCATTTTCATTAATCTCAAAGGGCATTGTGGAATTTCAACTACAGTAGTTTGCAAAAAACCAGGAATGCCCACACTAGTTAAGTGAAAGTCAAATGACTTCTGAAATATAGGTACTCCTTAGCCTCCGTATTTGTCTGCACAGCAAAACAAACTCAAACGGCTTCATCTCTCCTCCAACACAACTCTAAGCCAGCTTGTTCATCTGTTCCTGCGATAGCGGTGACTAATTTCCAGACCACTTTAAACTGTTTTTCCTGATGCATTCAGAGTCTGTTTTGTGAATAATCATGATTCAATATTTGGTAATCTACTTAATGCATGTAACCCGCGGATTGCTAGATAGATATAGGCAGTGTCAGAGGCCTTAATCCCTGGTTTGCTAGATAGATATAGGCAGTGTCAGAGGACTTAACTGCTATTTGCAGTAAGGGAATGACAGCATTCAACATAAAACACAGTTATTTATAATATTTAACCTCCCTGGAACCAGCAGCCTCTTACTGTTTGTGCTTCACAGAGCAGTGAAAGTGTTAAAATGTGCAAATAGCAGCTTCATTAAGCAGTTAGATTGCCTGTTAGATTTTACCAGCAGACATTAAATCACAGTGTTTCTATGCTGTTTTTTTTATCGGCTCTGCTAAACCTCCATAGAAAGTATGGAGGTTTTTAGTGGGTGAGGTATTTTTTTTAGCAGGTGAAGCAATGAAAAAAAAGGTACTAACCTCATTAGTGGCTAGCTTTAAATCTAAAATGTCAATTAATTTACTGCTAATGGCATTTTGTTTCTTACTAAAGGTGAGCATTGAATCTACTTCATTGAGCAGAAATTGTCTAAGGGGGCTATTCACTAAAAGGTCAGTTGCAGATGAGATGAGATGAGGGGAGGGGAGTTGAGGGGAGATGAAACTTCACCAGTTTAATTATGCCTTGCGCAAGGACAAACTTGGTGAGTTTGCCAAGAAGAGAAAGCTCACTAGGTTTATCCATGCACAATGTATAACTAAACTGGTGAGATGAAATTTTCATCTCACCTCAACTCACCTGCAACTCACCTTTTAGTGAATAACCCCCTTAGACAATTTCTGCTTAATGAAGTAGATTCAATGCTCACCTAAGGGTATGACACTACATTTTTTCACAGTGAGACTGGGCTGATGTTAAATTGTTACTGTCACTTTCCTCTTTTAGGTTGAAACCTAAAAGATATGCCACTATATACAGTTACTTGTTGCTTTTAAGTTTATTGATTTCAGGAAAATATACACAGAAAGGGGTCTATTCACCAAAATATGAGTTGCAGGTGAGTTCCGGTGAGATGAGGGGAGTTGAGGTGAGATTAATATTTTATCTCACCAGTTTAGTTTAAGACAGGAGTTTTTAATATGGTTAGTTTGACCCACCTTATTTTCCTGTGTATATTCAGCTGGGAATTAACCACTTATATACCTTTTTGCTCATTTACTCTGAAGCTCTATTAGTAGCTATTTTTGAAATTCTGATTTTAGGCAATATATGGTGTATTTTACTTTACCAGCACATTTTTTGAGTACTTTTTCACATTAAACATTTTGATTTTAGTTTATGAGATCATTTTCATGTTAAAACTAATAAAGGTTATGTTTTAAACGCTGTTGTCGTTTATCAATTTCAAACAATATGCAACTTGTCTTTTTCACAAATATTCTTAGCTCTTCCAAAATATTCCATATTTTGTACTCTTTAAATTTATGTAGATTGTTGTTTTGTAGTTAAAATGTTTCTCTACATCATCTTGGAGAAGAGGTTGGCCATTTTTGACATCCCAGGGCCACTAGTTCCTCTCATTGTCTTGGCAGGTTATCTGTAGGAAGTGGTATGTTTCCTCTTGGCTTTGCTCTCAGGGCTTTTGAGCACTTTTTCCTTTCAAAGCAGGAAGCAGACAGTCGGCCGCTCTCAAAAGAGAGAATGACGTCCTTTTCTTTGTCCATAACTCCACAAATGCTTAACTCTTTGTGATACACAACTGAAAGTCACTAGGCAAAATTAGATCACACTTCAGTATTATTTACTCATCAAATATGAATATTACTGTCCTACTGAATGTGTGTTTATTAATATGTATTTGTGTATATAGATAATATTTTTAAATATATATATATATATATTTGTATATATACATATTTATATATATATATATATATATATATATATATATATATATATATATATATATATAATTCCATAGAAACAAAGCTTGCAAAGTAACACACACACACATATATATATATATATATATATATATATATATATATATATATATGTATATGTATATTTGTGTATATACATAATATTTTTAAATATATATATATATATATATATATATAATTCCATAATAACAAAGCTTGCAAAGTAACATATATATATATATATATATATATATATATATATATATATCAAAAACTGTCTGCACTTCTCACCCTAATAAAGTTGTCAACAAATATATGAATATAAAATGAATGAGAGGTTTTGGTTAAATATATTGGCCAAAGCGCAATTAAATTCACCCGCCACGTCAAGGCACACTCTCAGCTCACATCTAGTGAGCACACAAAGCAGTATATACTGCTACCAAAACCTTTTTAATGTGTTGGAAGATGTGCAATTAAACCGCCTGCTAATTAACCCCCTGACAGCTAGCTGCAACCAGACAATGGAGACAACTCCAAGGCCCACTCCTGTATGATGCATGGGCAGGGCAGATCCTAGGGTCACTGGCGCCTGGGTGCAGGATTTTTTTGGCGCCCCCAGGTGGGCGTGGCTATATGATAAACTCCTCCCCTTTATACATGTATGTTCCAGGCATACCAAATTTTCATTATTGGGGTGGGGGGGGGGGGGGGATTGTTGTGGAGAGCACAAACTTTTAGTTTAAATAAAGATATTTATTTGGCCATAAAACAGTGTAGTGGTTTTATTTATGTCTATGATGCTCAGCCAGCAACATGGGATACTTTTTGCTGGCTAGCAGAGTGCGTTTTAACTACCGTTCCCATGATGCCCAACCAGTCAAAGTCTCCCATTAGTCTGGCTGAGCATCATTGGAAAAGAAGTACACAAGGAGTGATAAATAATATTCAACCATGCTCACCCTGTCACTCACGTATGTCTCTCTTCCCATACCTCCATGTCTTTCTCTCTCTCCACTCATACCCTCATGTAAATCTCTCTCTCCACTCATACCCTAATGTATAACTCTGTCTCCAATCATCTGCTGATGTATATCTCTCCCTTAATACCCCATATATTTTCCCATGTCTATCTTTTTGTTCCTCATGCTCCCCATGGGGGTCTTTTTTTCTGCATGTCTGACTCTCCTCCTATATACCCGTGTCTGTCTGTCTCTTTTCTTCATAACTCACATGTATCTCTCTCCCCATGTCCCTCCCTCCTCATAATCCCTTTGTATTTGCCTAGTAATATTCCACAGTCAGTTTGCCCATTAAATATACCAAGGTTAGTTTCCACATTAATAGGCCACAGCCAGTTTGCCCATTAATATGCCACTGTTAGTTTGCCCATTAATATGCCATAGCCAATTTGCCCATTAATGTGCCACAAATAGTCTGCCCATTAATATGCCACAGATAGTTTGTCCATTAATATAGCACAGTTAGTTTTTCCATTAATATGCCAGTGTCAGTTTGCCACTAATATGCCAGTGTCAGTTGTTCCATTAATATGCCACCACCAGTTTTCCCAATAAAAGCATTATCCCCTCTCCCCCATTCCCCAGTACAGCCCTTGCTGCTGCTCTCTCGTGTCTTCTCCACACAGTCTTTCCTCCATTCAGGAGGCGGGAAATAGCCGCCGACTGGATGCGGACTGATGCCTTCTGTGTGAGACAGTCACACGGGCAGCAGTACAGCTTATTGCCTACATACATACACAGCCACACTTACACACAGGGTCATGCATAAATACAGACAGTCACACTTACACAGACACAATTAGTCACCATTACACACATGCATACACTTACACAGACACCCTCATACACACACACACACACACAGAAATACACACAGTCACACTTACACAGACACCCTTGCATACTTAAGCACACAGTCACACATATGTACACACACTTACACAGACGGTAACACACACATTGACTCACACACAGAGAAATACACACACACAGACAGTGAATTACACATTCACACACACACTTACATACGTTTACACACACACACACATTGAAACACACACACCTACATACATTCGCACACACACACACACACACACATTGAAATACACACACTTACCCACACACACACATTGAAACACACAAATTCACACACACACACAATTGAAACACACACACACACACACACACACACACATACTTACACACTGACACACACACACACATTGAAACACACTTACACATTGACACACGTTATACTATTGGTCCCCCTCCCTGCAGGGAGGAGGACGTTTCCGGACGGTGTATGCAGAGGCATAACACCGTTATTCAGTTCTTCTGCCAACATCTGGCAATCAGACAGCTGACGAGGTGGATCTTGCACCCGTCGCGCAGTACTCAATGAGACTAGGAGGTGCGGTAACCGCAGGCACTCACCTGTGGATCCGCACCTCTAGGATGAGGGACAAAGGTCCTCATCGGAGCGCCTTTCCTCCTGTGCGCCTGGGCACCCCGTGCACCCGCCCAGAATCGGCCCAGTGCATGGGTTCTGTACCTGGAATAGTATCCTTCCATTCCCAAACTAAGGTTTCTTCCTAATGTAGTTTCCTTATCCCTTTTTGCTCTGTCTGCAGCTCTCTTTCTTGGATTACCCGGCTTTTGACATCTGACATACCCTTGGATTTTGTATACCTCTCCTATCCTGACCTTGGCCTGTTTCTCCAGTAACTGAACCTATTCTGCATGCCTTGACCCTCTAGATTTACTCTGACCTTGCCCTTATTTGCCAAAGTAACATCCACATGAATGGTAGTACCCAAGGTTTCCCAGCAGAACATTGTTCACACTGCTTCCGCCGGCTTGCCCACTGTTTGTGGCTGAATGGTGTAAAATATATATAATAGATATATGTCTGTCTGAATACATGTCTGTATTTTTATTTATATAGCTAATTTATGAATTATGGATCATACTGTCATGTGAATATTTATGATTTTATGTTAAAAATGCTGCATAAACAAACATCAGAGATACCAACTAATTATGCACATCTTAAATGTGTGTGTCCATATACAGATATACAGGGTTATACATTAGCAATAAAAAAGACAGTAGGGTTAGAATTATGAGGATTGTTGGCATAAGGACACATCCCTCTAAGAAGCATTCCATTATGGTCAGTGATTAGTGATTTTTACACAAGATTTGGACCACACAACACCTGTCCATTCTACAGTAAATTGCTAATAAACAGGGCATGTAAGCCTTTTTTTTGTTCTCAGTGTTTTTCTATTGACTAACTACAGTACTCCTAGTGGCATCTTCATTGTTTTGGCTTACCTTTTGTTTAGGTATACTATATTCTACAATACTAGTACTAAACATTTTGATATTTTGCAGGAAATGGGGAACCATTTTATCAATGGTCAAAAGCTGTGCAAATACGAACAAATCTTGATTTGGTTTTGGATTGGCTGCAAGGGATTGGTCTTGGTGATATTGCTTCTGAATTCTTCCGAAAATTGTCTACTACTGTAAACTTGCTATGCATACCTAAGACCAGCCTCTTGAAAGTAAGCATACTGAGTATAATGAATCTTTTTTTCTGAAGAATAGTTGTTTTATGTTTTTCATACAAAAATGTTTTAACAAATGTCACAGTTTAACTATTTCAGGCAAACTACCATATTGATCTTGTAGGAAATTTGTGAAAAGAACTCCATTAATATTTTTTTTTTTTTTGTGACTACAGATTTACCCTGTTCAGATGTTACAAGTAATAGCCTAATCTGATATAAATATACAGTTATTATCATTAGAGAATGCTAATGTTTATAAAGCATCATACGTGTTCAATTTCTCCAATATATTTATTTTGACACTAGCTTTACTACCCTGCTTCTCACAAGATTTAGATCGTTGACGCTGCTGATGTTCCCCGAATCTTTCCGAACTTCCAGCCAATTAACTTACAAACTTTGCATGTGCTGTGCATTTGATATGGGTCATTGTTTTATATCACCAGTGATGTCATAATCTCCTTTTGTCCATAGGTTATCGATGTCTATACTTTCAGCATCCAGGTCAGGCAGGTTGATATCTATAAAAATTATTTCTGAAATTTACACAGGGCTCCATATTTCTACCAATACAGTAGTCAAATGTGGCCTTTTAACTCCCAAACAAGCTGACAAACCTATACATGCAGGGAAAAGAAAAATGTTCTGCGCTAAGCTAGTCATAGGCTCAAATAACATAACTGTATACAATTAAGCTTACCAAACATGTGTGAACATGCTGCAAATACAGTGTGACTGGCTGTACAATGTATATAAAAAAAAAATATCTGCGCTTCTCACCCTAGTAAAGTTGGCTAGAAAATATATAAACATGATATAAAATAAATGAGAAGTTTTGGTTATATGAATTGGCCAAAGCATAATTAAGCTCACCCGCCACATCAAGGCACACACTCAATAGGGTGAGAACCTACTTTCACCTTCTATCTAGTGGGCACACAAAGCATTTTATACTGCTAGCAAAAACCTTTTTAATGTGTTGGAAGAGGTGTAATTAAGCCTCCTCCCAATTAACCCCTTGACAGCAAGTTGCAACCAGACAACGAGGAGCCAACAACCTCAAATATGTGCAAACAGGGAAAATAAAAATGTTGGTGTGCTAAGATAGCCACAGGCTCAAATACTATAAATGTATAAAATTAAGCTTACCAAACATGTGTAAGTATGCTGCAAATACAGTGCTCACACCTTGGTTTGGTAAGCTTCAAATTATCAAAATGATGGTATCTACAGAAAGCCCTTTTTGTTCCGATAAAAAAATATATATAATTTGTGTGGGTACAGCAAATTACAAAGAAGAAAATTACAGCTAAACACAAACAGCAAAGACACGTTAAAATAGCCATTGTCCAGAATGGCCAAAAATGTTTCAAAGAATCTGTCCTTATGGGTTAATGAAATGTATTTACATTATACATCCGAAAAATATTTTTGAGATTAGCCTTATTTTTACTTCTGATTACTCAACAATTAGCATATTTCTTGCTTCTGATTACTCATTAATTATATACTAAGAGTAAATAACATCAGTAACAATGTATTTTAATCTGTCCTGTTTAATTAATACAGCTGTCTTGGAATGTTCTTCGCAATGACTACTCACCATTAAGTAGTGCTCAGCTTAACCACTTGTTAAGAAACTATCATCTTGGAGTCGGAAGAGAACATCCAGCTGCATGGGACCCCCCTGAGGAGGAAAAGCATGAAATCACAAATAGTGAGTTCAGTGAGTACTGTATGAACTTATGCTTTGCACTTATCTTAGTCCCTTTTCCTGCTTACTTCAAGCTAAATATGAAGCATTTTGTTAGGAACTCAGGATGCCGTGTAGTGCAACTTGCTGCCCTATGTATAGGTCCAAATGCATCTCTGACAGTAACTGTGCCTGTAAAGAAAAATAAACCCCATTGACATATTGTAACATAGTAATTTAGATTGAAAAAAAGACCTAACTCCATCAAGTTCAACCCCTCTATCTAACATTCCTGCTTTTGATTCAAAAGAAGGCAAAAAAAAAAATACCCCTAAGTAAGCTATTTGACATTTTGTCACTGAGGTGGGGGAAAATTATCTCTTGACTCTCTCTTGCCAAACACAATGCTTGGCAATGCACCATTGTCCACTGTGGGCATGAAATGGTACCATGATGAGGGGAGGATATATATAAATTTACAGCTGTTGATCAGCCCTTCAATGAACTTCAGCATATTCCATTCATCCGAATGGAATTCCCAAAATAAAATTAATGCACGAATTTCATCCAAATCCAATGCTATAAAAGACAAAACGAATATGCGGCAGCCAAGTTTACTTTCTATTTCCAGTATGTTTTTTGTACTGGTGCCCAAAACTGCACTGCATGTTCTAGATGAGGTCTTACTAGACGCTAGTTAGTTTGCTATCCTGGATTGCATCTCTTAATATTCCTTTAAACAGCTTTCCCACTATAGGTGTTAGACTTATAGGTCAATCGTTTCCCAGCTCCCTAACCACTTCTTGAAGGCATCCCATGTGTTTTTCTTCAATGCAGTGGCAAATTTTCTGTCAAAATGGAATCCTTAAAAAGGAAATATCCCATGTGCTACAGGAGCTTTATTGACCTTCAATATATACATAACTGGAACACTGACACTTTTTATGGAACATAGAAGTGTCCAAGACGCATCATGCAGAATGATGACATTGTGCAAGAAGAGGCCTAACACTGAGCGCAATGATGATATAGAAGCACAAATTAAAAGATTATTGGCCCTGGTACTTTTCAAGGTTCATGTCATTTATCAACTGTCCAACAGCCATGATGCTTCAGTAGGATCATGACAGGGTCAGTGTGCACCAGAATCCAGATGAGCTCTGAGAGGCAGCAATCAAAGTATACATCTGCAATGACATATGTTTGGGTTCGTTCTAGATAGGTGACATCATATTTTTAACTTTTGCTTCTATTACAGAAGTAAAAGTTAAAATATAAACATTAGTGCCACTTTAAGTTCACTCAGTGAGCCCTTTCTATTCCTTAATGATTGGGCATTTTTCCACTAGTGCTAGTTTATTGAAAAAATGATATTAAAAGTCATGGGATCATCATCAACAAAGTTCTCGACACATCATTATATGTTATTACTTTTCTTTTGCATGTATGCCTAGCTTTTACTTTTATGTAAAGAAGACTTATGACAATGTTTATATTAAGTATTTGGCTCTACTCACATGTGATTTTAAATTTTATTATACATGTATTGTAGGTGGATATGGCATATTATTTTTTTATGCCTAGATAATAACTCTTTAGGAGTGTGTTTGGACCAAAATAAAATGTGTATACTATTTACAATGGTATGTCTGTTTGGATCTGCAGAGCAACCAGATCTCTCCCTCTTTCTCAAACTTCAAAATTTCCCTTAAAACTCACCTCTTTTCAGGAAGCTTGCTACTCATCCCACTAGAATACCTGTTAATTAACTACTAGCCAATCCCATCTAGCTCTCACTGTCCTCAAAAGGCATAGAAATATGAAGCTTACAACTCATCCAACTAGAACACACATAATTAAGCTCTGGTGTTTCTCACGTCCCCCACTCCATCTAGATTATAAGCTTGTAAGCAGGGCTCTCTGCCTCATGTATCAGTCTGTTCTTTTTTTATCTAACTTAGTATGTAGTTCCCCTCTATACTCTGTACCTAGCTCTATGTAATTGTTGGCACTGTATAAATAAATGTAATGTCAAATAAAGAAAGCCACTAATATTCCCAGGGAAAATCTCCTGAGATACCAGCAGTCACAAAAAGGAGACTGTGTAACATTTGTGCTAGAAGTCCTGTGCATGTGTCCGAGGGAACTAGAAACAATTTTACACACAGATGAAAGACTGGATAATATTTAAACATTCCCCACTACTGTCAATCAAACAGCCTCCCAACTACAAACAACTGATGGTAAGGAGCACCCTGCACAGAGAAACAGTAAATATTATGTCTCCCCTGCCAGCAAAAGAGAGACCTGTGCATACATCCACACCACATATAAAATATCAGTTCCGAGCTCACATTTACACCACAAAATCAGTGGCTGCTTACATGAAAGCCATTCAATGCAGTATATCTAATTATGTATGTGAAGTGCCCAGAAGCAATATATGTGGGAGAAACAGGCCAAGCATAACACAAATGGCTTAATTCTTACAAATATACTATGAATCAGAAAAAAACTGATACACCTGTTGGAGAACATGTCTGTCAACCTGGGCACAGTATCCAGGATATGAAGCTTTTGCTACTGATGGGATTACTCCCTACCCTGAGGGAGAGACTAATATGGGAGGTAAAATTAAAATGCCAGTTGAGGGCTTTAATCACTGCCCTTAATAGAGACAGTGAATTTATCTCCTGGTAGAATCTTAATAATTATTAATCTTTTACAAGCCAAAGATTGGTGCAGTGGACTTGTTCCAAACTACAAACATTTGACACCTTTATGGATCTGATATGTGTCTAAAGATTTTATGCCCCCCCTCCTCCCAACCAGGGAGAGGAGGGATCAGAGATGGTCTAACCGAACTGATTTTATCTGTAATGATTAATGGCTGATTCATTGCTGAGAACATTCTTCAATACCATGTGGGTTTTTTTTTGTTTTTTTTTAAGCTGTTAACTATGTTTTGTAATTAGGAATAATGTTTCAGCCTCATTAATGCCTAAGGAATGGACCTAGCAACTTGGTCTTGAAAGCTTGCAATAAAACATTCAGTTAGCCAATTAATGGTATCACTTTAACTCTACTTGTTCACTAACACAGAGTCACCACAAAAATAAAAGACTTTTCTGTATCCTTTTTATGATGGAGAAATAAACATTGTAATACTCTCATAAAATCGTTGTGTATATACGAAAAACTTCCATTTAAGGATTTCGATTTAAACAGCTGACACAAGCATGGCTATCTTTTCTAATGGGCAAAGTGGGTATTTGCCTAGGGCCTACTGTCAAAAGATGGTCCTGTGCGAAGCAGGAATAAATGCCTTGCTACAGTTTCACTTATTTCTGCCATTCAGAGGTGAGATTACATATATATTAGAGATGGGTAAAACTAAAATTTTCGTTTAGTTTTCGTGAATTCGGACGAAAATGTTATTTATTTTGTCCAAAACGAATTTCGTCCATTGCTGCATTCGTTTCAGACAAAATTCGTTCATTATTTTCGTTTCGTTATATTCATTCGTAAGAATGGAAAATAATTCACCTACTGGAGAATTCCGTTCAAAGAGTCTAATTAATCTGAATTTCATTTGAATTTCATGCCCTACCTTATGCTATTGAGCTTTTAAAATGTGTCTATTTCATCCGAATTCCCCAACCTTATACTATGTATTGAATGAACATAGGTGAAATGTTCATTCATACAAATTGAATGGTGAAATGAATGCAGCAATGGCTGAAAATGGCCTCAATTCAATAGTATAAGGTTGGAGAATTCGGTTGAAAGAGTCGAAATTTTCGAATTTCATACCTTACCTATGTTATTGAGCTTAGAAACATAGAAACATAGAATGTGTCGTCAGATAAGAACCATTCGGTCCATCTAGTCTGCCCAATTTTCTAAATACTTTTAGACTTGTTTCAGTTTGGCTCTAAGTGGTTGGGAAATTTGGATATAGAACCTTATGGACATCATTTTGTTGAAATCAAACAGATAGAAACATAGAAAGTCAAATTTTAGTGGTGTAGATGTAAACCCAAAAGTGTGATTAAAATAATATTAATAAAAGTATATAAACATATTTGATATGTTGCATATTAAATTGAAAAAATAAAAAACCTGTGGTTTATGTAATATTCACAGTTGACAGTTTCACACGTTATTTGTTGGCCAGTAACCTTTATTAAGGCTTCTTTGTACTTAAGTTTGAAATTCCTGTCTCAATTCACTACAGTTTCTCTCGTGGAGTATAACCTTTAGTGACCCCTTAAGATATATGGTTCATGCATGCTTTGACAGTGTCCCTGGGAGGTAGATTTACAGCTCCACCATGCATGCGCAGTTGCGCTGTCACACAACCAGTCAGCACTGTGCATGTGCAGTATTCAGTCTCTAGTGTCCCAGACACCAGAGAACAGATGAAGAACATGGTGTTGCAGTTTTTATTTCTGCCTTCCGAAAAGCGGAACAGAAGTAGAGCTCAGCGAGACAGCGGGACAGACCCCCAAAATCAGAACTGTCCTGCGAAAACTCTTAGAGCATGTTACTGGTATATTACACCATTAACTCAGGGATACTCCTAAGGCATGCATTAACCCTTTTAATTTAACATTTTAATTTATTTAATACTATATTTTATTACCCTCTTTCATTACACTTTTGCAGCATATCCACTCCATCACTCTTCACAAGAACCTTGTCATTACATAATTACACATTGATATACTTTTATAGCCATCTGGGCTTTTTTCATTAACATACCCCACTTCGTTTTATTTAATTTTTTTTTCCCATTTGCACTAGTCAGTTCTGTCCTCACAGTGTTTTGTCACTCATTTTACATTATAATTCCTCTTTGCATTATACTCATTTATTATATCCACTTCATCTCCCTTCTCTAGCACAGTGACTTTCACATTCATACACTTTTACAACCATCTGTGTTTCCTCCCCTGCAGTTATCCCTCTAAAGTCAGTTTTGATCTCAATTAATGTACATTCTACATAAGCCAATGTTCACTCCTTAATTATGTCACCTTAGGTGCCTATTTAATATTGACCAGAAGTGCAAGAGCGCGGTTTCTTTAAAAAAATTTTTTTTTCATATCCCCAGTATGATCCAAGCATTGACACGCCCATCTGGGCGGAGTTCAGTATTACTCTGTGATCATTGACCAATCAGAGCTGGCTCTTCGCATACTCCCTCCCTAGTCAAAACCGGTTATATATCCCCTATTCTAAATGGGGAATTACCCCCTGACGAAGACACGGCAGTGGCGTAAGGCGCGTCGGGCCAGAGTCTTTTGTCCCCACTCCTACCTATGCACATTTATCTTTGCAGTTTGGTTTTTACTTTTGGCGTATGTGGTGCCAGCCCCTTGCTCAATTTTTTGTGGTTAAAAATGTTTACTTCCCTCTAATTAGTGGGAGACCTGGCTGCACCAAGAAACTAACCAATACTATATCAATCATTGTGATATCGAAATTTATACAGCAGATATTTGTTTTTCATCCTATACAGATAGCAGGAATCACCTTGTTACAACTGTTGCCTATATATTATGATTATTTCACAACTACTACGTTAAACTATATAATATGTGAATGCACATGGCTACTAAACAGTGGGAAGATAATTGAACTCTTTCAGTAATCGGTTCCTAATGATACTTATATGTTCTGATAGGACTTCTTTTTGTCATCAGGGCTTACATTTATGACTATATGATAACCGGATTACTGTCCTTGCACCCCATACCACGCTTTAGATAATTATCTACAGTATACCATTTACACCTGATTATCTATGGGCGTGCAAGACTTATTTTAATTACAACTTCACTTACCTCACATTTTTTTCACCCAGGGCCGATCCTATGGTCACGTGCGCCTGGGTGCAGGATTTTTTTGGGCGCCCCCTTGTTGGTCGTGGCTATAATACTAACTCCTCCCCCTTCACAAATGTATTCAAGAAATCTAAATTAAAGTACCAAAACTTTATTATAAATTATTTAAAAAAAAAAAGAAAAGTAGAAACCCAGTGTGATTTACCAATGGAGAATTTTGGTGAACTTTATGTGAGAGTGTGTTTGTATGTATGTATTAGTGAGCTTGTATTAGTGTGATTATGTGTTAATGCATGTTATGTGAGTATTCACAAGTGTTATGTGAGTGTGTATTAGTGTGATTGTGTATGTTATGTAGGTGTTCTGGTGAGCGTTATGTGTGTGTGTATTAGTGAATGTGTATCAATGCATGTTATGTGAGTGTATACATACAGACACACTCTCACAGCCACTCACAAACACACACATACACAGTCACTCACAGACACACACATACACAATCACTTAGAGACAAACACATACACAGTCACTTAAAGACACACACTCGCATGTACACAGTACCTTAGAGATACACACTCGAATATACACAGTCACACACTAACATATACACCGTCACTTACAGACACACAATCACATATACACAGACACACACTCACATGTGAGCAGTCACTCACAGACACACACTCGCATGTACGCAGTCACTCACAGACACACACTTGCATGTACCTAGTCACTCAGACACACACTTGCATGTACGCAGTTACTCTCAGATGCACACTCATACACAGTCACTCACATATACACAATGAATCCCAAACACACTCACATATACACAATGAATCCCAAACACACTCACAGTCACACACTCACATATACACAGTCACACACTCACATACACACACTCACATATACACAGTCACACACTCACATATACACAGACACTTAGACAAACACTTGCATATACACAATCCCTCACATACACACACTCACATATACACAATCACTCACAGACACACACTCACATATACACAATCACTCACAGACACACTCACATATACACAGTCACTCCTAATACACACAGACACCCTTACAAAAGATGTATTTTCTTTTTTTTAACGTTAAAAATAGTTTTTGATGTTTGTCCTCTTCCCTGCTCACTTACCTTTTAGTTGCAGGGAGGGGAATGGCTCAGACCGTGTGGTTATTGCTGCTGTACAGCTTCTTCTGTGAATCCGGATGCTCTGACCTATCACAGCGTGAGGGGGCGGAGCATGCACCCCTCGCGCTGAACTCCGCCCACTGAGGTACGTGTGCTGTAACCTCAATAAGGATCACTACAGACATACAAGGCACCCGGCATGAGCAAAGGCGTGCCGCTATCAATCATTGTGATAGCAGCGCCTGCTCTGTGTGCCGGCCAGCAGCAGTCTAGGCGCCCCCATCTTTCACAGCTATACAGCGCCTGGGCGCGGTGCACCCCGTGCACCCGCCCAGAATCGGCCCTGTTTTCACCTATCTTGTTTGTTATATATGTGTCATTTTACCTATTACCAATAAAAGTTACGTCTTAATCTATCAAGACTTCACACACATTCATATAATCTTAAGGCATGCATTAACCCTTAAAGAACCAGGGATTTTCTGGGCTAATGACAGATGATTTTTCCATTTTGATAACTTAGTTTTCTTCTCTCTCATTTAACGCACCCATACAAGTGGATGCCAAAAAAAATTAACTATTTTCCCAATAATATCGTACACAACTAGTACAACACTAACACTGGCCCACTAAGCCCAATTAACTAGCTAATAAAAATAAAAACATAGGTTTCCAGACCCCAAAAAAGTACAGAAAAAAATCTTTGACCAGTATAATGAACTGGTCAGAGCAATCATAATCACAGCACAGGTCTGCAGGGGTTAACTGTAATTAAATTAATATATGAAAAGAATATAAGTAATATAGTAAAATTGCAAACAAAAAACAATTCTGAAAAAAACAAAATGATGGCCATAAACGTGGAAGGAAACTGATCACAGTAAAAAAAAAAAATACTGTGATCAGCAAAGGAAGGGTTAACTTTTTTTAAACAGGAAATTCCTTTTTTTTTCCCCTTACACTGTCATTTTGCTGTCATTTTCCTCTGTACTTCACAATCAGTATGTGAAGTACAGGGAGTGAACTGGAGGCAAAGTCAGTGTATATAAGCATATAACATAGATTGTATTACTAAGTATTTTGCTAATTATGGATATGAAGTTAAAACTTTTTAAAATTATATATTACGCGATAAAAAGTTTATAAATGTCACATCCATATTTATCAAAATGTCAAAATGTTTAGTATACATTATACAAAATTGACAAATACAGACAGACATACAGTTTATAGATTTGTTTTATTCAAACTGAAAGCAATTCCCCAACCCTATACTAGTAGTTTACTGCAATTCGTCCATTCGTCCATTCATTCAATTCGGCTTTTAGGCTGTTGTATGTAATGCTAATAGCATTACAATACAACAACTAAAGTCGAAATTGAGTCGAATTTGAGTGAAATGGTGTTGAAATTGAGTCTATTGGATCTATTGACTAAAATTCGAATTTAGAGGTCGACCACTAAATTCGAATTTTAGTAAATAGACTCACTTTATTCAAAATTAAGCCGAATTGCTGAATGGATGAATTCCACAGATCAGATCAGAGTCATAAGACAGTCATTATTCATTTAGGATCAGTTTTCTTCTGCATAGCATAATGTTATGCAGAATAAAAACAAATCCAATATGAATACTGAATGTCTGATTACTCTGTTCGGTGGAATTTCACTTCTATTTTGGTTTATGTAATGCTATTTGCATTACATACAATAACTTAAACCGAAATTGATACAAAATTCGAATTTGACTTATCAGAGTGGCTGTCAGCATCCGAATGAACTAATTAATTTCTTTCCTATAGCATTCGTTTATTCGGATTTCATTAGTTTTTCATTTACGTTATTCGGACAAAAATAAAATTTTCGGCCGAAAACAAATGCACATGTCTAATATAATGGGAAATTGTTTCATACTTACCGATATTTTCCTTTCCCGGTAATGGGCCATGGCAGCACTACTCTAGGGTTAGCTCCTCCCCTCACTCCCATTGGACAGGACAACATTTTTAGCCTATAAGAGGCCACATGACCATAATACCCCAGTTCGTAACAAGCCAATGACCAGGGAGGGTGCCCAGTGCTGCCATGGCCCATTACCGGGAAAGGAAAATATCGGTAAGTATGAAACCATTTCCCCAGCCATGGCCATGGCAGCACTACTCTAGGGCAATGCCCAAGCAATAAAACTCTGGGGAAAAAAAAAAAAAAAGGATACAGAACACGCTATGATGCTGAAATTTATTAAGTGACCATATAAGGTCAAGAAGCTGATAAGACAGCAGAACCAAATTGTGCCACTCTAGAGGATCTCACGTCCAGTAGATAATGCCGGATAAAGGTATTCTGAGATGACCACGTCGCTGCTCTGCAAATCTGATCAGAAGACACATGTGCAACAGCTGCCCAGGAAGTGGACAGAGCTCGGGTTGAATGGGCTCGTAGACCAAGAGGAACTGGAACCTGTTTAGACTCCTAAGCCTTAGTAATGGCCGAGACCAGCCACCTAGAGATGGTCTTAGGAGATGCTTGTAGGCCCTTATTATGCCCTTGAGGGACGATAAAAAGCCTAGGGGATCTCCTCCAGCTGCCCGTCCTGTTGAGGTAAACCGATAAACAGCGAACCACATCCAAGGTGTGAGACAATCTTTCCTCCTCAGAAGAAGGAGATGGGAAGAAAGCAGGCAAAATAATCTCTTGGTTCATATGAAATGGTGAAACTACTTTAGGCCTGTACTCCGGGACTGTTCTCAGAACCACCTTATCCTGTTGGAAAGAGATGAAAGGTTCGTCTGATGAGAGACGTGCCAATTCAGAGACTCTTCTACCTGAAGTCAAGGCGACCAGAAGAGAAGTTTTAAGCGTAAGGAGCATAACTGGAATCTCCGTAATGGGTTCAAATGGGGAACCCTGTAATGCTGACAGGACAAGTGGCAAATCCCAAGGAGGAGAAAAGGATTTGATAGGAGGTCTGATCCGCATGACAGCCTTCATAAAACGAGATACATCGGAGTCTAAAGCCCATCTCACACCAGATAAAGCTGAAAGGGCTGAAATGTGAACTTTCAGAGTATTCAGGCTGAGACCCTTGCCCAGGCCGTCTTGCAGAAAACCCAGGAGATCTACAGCAGAGAAGGACCCCGGTGAAACACCTTTGTTAGACGCCCAGTCCGAGAAGACGTCCCAAATACGGTAATAGGCAGCCGAAGTATTCCTTTTCCTTGCCTGAAGCATAGTAGAAATCACCACATCTGAGAACCCTTTGTCTTGTAATCGCCTCCTTTCAGTATCCATGCCATCAGCTGAAGGGATTGAGGAGCAGGATGGAACAGAGGACCCTGCGACAGCAAGTCTTCTCTCACAGGAAGATGAAGAGGGTCCTCCATGGAAAGGCTCAACAACAATGGGAACCAGGATCAATACGGGAGCACTGCAATCACCACCACACGTTCTCTCTGAATTCTCTGCAGGAGGGTGAAGATAAGGGGAATTGGGGGAAACACATACCCCATCCGGAAGTTCCAGGAACAGCTGAGGGCATCCCAACCTTCTGCTAGATGATGATGCTCCCTGGAGAAGAACCTCTGAACCTGTCTGTTCTGGAAGTTTGCCATCATGTCGATCTCCGGAAGACCCCATCTGTGAACCAACCTCTGGACGGCCCATTCCGCTAAACACCATTCTCCCGGAAAGACCTTGTGTCTGCTCAGGAAATCCGCCTTGATGTTCTTTGAACCTGGAAGATAAATTGCACATATCCCCAGAAGGTGTTTTTGAGCCCATTTCTTGAGAGGAAACATGATACTCATCATCCTTGGGCTGCGAGTTCCTCCTTGGTGGTTTACGTATGCCACCACTGCAGTGTTGTCCACTTGTAGCTTCACCCAATGGTGTCGGATTCTTGACTTTAGGTGACGCAAGGCCTCGAAAACTGCCCTCAGTTCCAGGTAGTTGGAAGACTCTCCTCGAAGGGACACCGGCCATTCCCCCTGAAGGGATATCTGGTTCATATGGGCGCCCCATCCTGTTTGGCATGCATCCATGGTGACCATTAACCAAGGTATCTCTCCCAGGGGAAAACCTTTGGTCAGGTTTGCCTTTGAGAGCCACCATCTGAGAGCTTCCTTGACTTTGGATGTAAGAAGAATGGGCTGGCTCAAATCCCGATGCCTGAACTGGGTCAGGAAGGATCTCTGAGGGATTCGGATATGCCATTGAGCCCATCGGGTAAGGCCTATGGTAGATGAAAGGGAACCCAGGATGCTCATGTAAGCTCTCGCCGTGATCTTGCGAAGATGAAGAATTTTTTTCAACTTCTCTCTCAGTCGGTATATTCTGTCCTCTGATAGACGGACAACCCCCAGACTTGTATCGAACCAGGCTCCCAGATAAATCATCTGTTGACTGGGTTGGAGTTGACTTTTCTGGAAATTCAGAACCCAACCATGTTCCTCCAACATTGATCTGGCGATGTTTCGATGGGCAATCAAACATGGGTAAGTCTTTGCCAGTATCAAGATGTCGTCCAAGTAGTGGAAAATGAAGACACCCTTCTTCCTGATTTCTGCAATCAGGGAAATCAGGACTTTGGAGAACACCCTGGGTGCGGCGCTGAGGCCAAATGGAAGAGCCCTGAACTGCCAGTGTTTGTTGTGCAGGCAGAACCTCAGAAACCTCTGATATACTTTGGCGATTGGGATGTGGAAATAAGCATCCTTGAGATGGAAATTAGCCAATCGCCGGGAGATACTGCCTGGACAATGGAGGCTAAGGATTCCATCCTGAATCGTCTGGCACACGGAAAGGTATTGAGAATGGACAAATCCAGGATTGGCCTCCATGCATCCTCACCTTTTGGAGTAAGAAAAAGCCTGGAGTAGAATCCCTGAAATTGTTCTTCTCTGGGAACCTGGCAAATCACCAATTGTTGGGACAGAGAATCTATGAATTCCAGAAGTGCCTTTCTTTTTCTTAAATTTTCTGGAAATGAGGACCTGAAGAATTTTCCAAAAGGAGGGGTCCCCACAAATTCTAGACAATAACCTTGGGAGACCACGTTGTGGACCCCACCGATTCTTGATGGAGGGGCTCCAAGTCTCCGAAAAATGAAGCAGTCTTGCACCTATTCTTGGAGACTGAGCCTGGAAGCAGTCAGAATCTTTTATTCTGGTGGGCAGACGCCCCTCTGCCCTTCCACCTCTATGGGAGGATTGACCGGCCTTCCATGGCTGGCTCCGAAAGGACTGTCTTCCCGGTCTGTATTGCCTTGAGTCTCGGAAAGTCCTCCTGTCAGCATTAGAGGATCTCCTGGTGTTCCTGTTGCATGGCAGTAAGGCTTTACTGCCTTCTGCGGCTCTCTTGATGCACTCATCCAGCTGACGTCCAAAAAGCATGTCTCCCTGAAAAGGTAGTGAGCAGACACTATTTTTGGAAGCGGTGTCTGCATCCCATGCCTTGAGCCAAAGTGCTCTATGGCCAGCAATGTTCAGGGCCATGGACCTAGCTATAGAGCGAACAAGGTCCACAGAGGCATCGGAGCAAAAATCGGCAGCAAGACTAATGTCTTCCACAGCTCTGCTGAGACGTGATCTACTCACTCCATCCTTTATGTCAGCTTCTAGATCCTCCGACCATTGTTTAAGGGCCCTGGAGACAGAAGTTAAGGCGGCTGCTGGGTGCAGACTGGTCGCCTGTTAGGGACTAATATCCAGATAAAACACCAAAAAAAAAAAGATTGCAAGACACCCAATGTAAATGAAACATAAGGATTTCCCCAAAAATTCTGAACCTACCTATTGCACAAAAAGGGAGAACCACAAGATCTGCAGAGACCAGAGCACTGTATAACTTGCAGGATAAGCAACTTCAGATTGCCTCCAGACTCAATAGGAGGGAGAGAAAAAAAAAAAAAGACATTTAAATAGGGAAAAAATGTTTTTCCCAATCAGCCCAAAACAAAGGTCACATCCTGGCAAAGGCTGCCTGACCCGGAAGTACTCACTGTTTAGGCGCCCAAAAATGCAATACACCTCTGTCCAGCTCTGTAAGAGCCCCTCAGCTGCCAGGAAGCCTGGAACCTGTTCCCATCAGCAGAAATACGGCATTTTTTGCCTTCATGTTGCATGAAGGGTGGGGGTGACAGAGAGAGAGAGATGAAGGGGGGGTTAGAGAGACAGCAGCAATGGGGGGTTAGAGACAGCAGCCATAGGGGGAGGGGGAGAGAGACAGCCGACATAGGGGGGAGGTGGAGAGGGACAGCATACAAGGGGGGAGGAGGGGGAGGGACAGCAGATCGTGGGAGAAAAGAGACAGCACAGATTGGGGGAGATGAGAGAGACAGCACACATTAGGGGAGGTGAGAGGGACAGCAGACATGAGTGGAGATGAGAGAGACAGCACACATGGGTAGGAAAGAGCCAGCATACATGAGGGGAGATGAGAGAGACAGAGATAGAGGGGGAGGGACAGCAGACATAGGGGGAGGAGGAGAGGGACATTAGACAGGGGGGAGATGGACAGCAGTCATGGGGTGAGATAGATAGCAGACAGGAGGAGGAAAGAAACAGCAAACAGGGGGAGGAAAGAGACTGCATATTGGGAGGAAAGAGACAGGAGATAGGGGAGGAAAGAAACATCAGATAGGGAGTAAAGTGACAGCAGATGGGGGAGTAAAGAGACAGCAGATGGGGAGGAAAGAAACAGCAGGCAGGGAGTGGAAAGAGACAGCAGACATGGGGTGAGATGAGAGAGACATATGGAAGGGAGAGAGAAACCTATGGGGAAGGGAGAAAAATACATACATGGCGGGAGAGGAGAGAGGCAACAGACATGGGATGGGAGACAAGAGAGACAGAATGACTTAGTTGAGAGGAAAAGGCCAACATGGGGAGAGAGAAAAATAGGGGAAGACACATGGGCTAGAGGAGACAAAAGGGTGGAGACAGACATGGAAGGCATGGGGTAGAGAGAGACAGACATGGGGGGGAGAGACTGGCATGTCAGGGTAGGCCCTACAATAAGTCCCATTGGGTCAGTAGCCCCAAGCAGCACTGTAAAGGGAGCCACCATCCTGTCCTGTTTCTTTTTTAAGTCCGCATTGGCTGTTCCTCCCAATAGGCACCAGCTCTGGGGGAGGCTGCTGCCTGCACCCAGGATACAGACAACATAGCTAGTAAGTCTGTGCTAGGTATCTTATTTAAGCACCATGAATCAACAAATACAGACCTGTTGTCACTTTCAAATGAAAAGGGAGTGTGGGGATATGAATTAATGCACAGATCCATGGTTACTGTATGTGTGTGTTTCTGTCTATATGTTTGTGTGACTATGTGTCTATGTAACTGTGCTTGCAGATATGCACCTGTGATTAGGTATGTGGTTGTGTGACGTTATGTGTAACCTTAGGTGTATGGGGGGGCAGCATTTTCATTCTCGACCAAGGCTGCACAATTTCTTGAGATGCCCTGCATGGGGGGAGAGAGAGACAGACATGGAGGGAAAGCAATAGTGGTAAGATTCGATTTGTTGGAGGAACAGAATGTTCATGTGAGAGTTGCAGGATTGCACAAAAGTGTAAGTGGCAGAATGTACATGGACGAGTGGCAGGTTTATATGTGGATGTCTAAGTGAGTGGCAGAATGTACATGTATTAGTGGCAGGTTTACATGTGTGTGTGTCCGAGTGAGTGGCAGTATGTACATATAAGAGTGGCAGGTTTACATGTGTGTGTCTGAGTGAGTGGCAGTATCTAGAATTTACATGTGTTAAGGAGAGGGGTTAATATAACCACGCCCATCCGAGGGGCACACAAAAGAAACCTGCACCCAGGCGTCTGTCACCCTAGGGTCGGCCCTGGGCATAAGCTCCATTACCTTGAGCCTCTGGAGTGGAAACACGCAAGGTCTATAACAGCATGCAGTACTTTATACTTTCCAGTCCCTTGTATTAAGGACTAGAGTTGAGCGGACACCTGGATGTTCGGGTTCGGCGGGTTTGGCCGAACTTCGGAAAAAAGTCTGGGTTCAGACTCGAACTTGACCCCGAACCCGAACCCCATTGAAGTCAATGGGGACCCGAACTTTTGGGCACTAAAATGCCTCTAAAAAAGTCCTGGAAAGGGCTAGAGGGCTGCAAAAGGAAGTAAACTGGGGTAAGAGTAGGACAAGTGCCCTGCAAACAAATATGGATAGGGAAATAACTTAAAATAACATAAAATACACACAAATTAAAAATACAGCTGAGCCATAAAATAGCACTAGATGGAATCTTTGATTTTAGTTTTGAAAGAACATAAATCTAAAGCATGGCTGCCAGGAGGATCAACAGAATTATCCATTTGAGAGAGGGTTGGAGTGCAGGGTATTCTCTTTCAGTTTATACTAAGTGACCCATAGGTTGAGGATGCGGTGACCGTGGCAGTGTAGGTGGAAGCGGCGCTGGAGGAGGAAGAGGTAGCCAGAATTGTTCAAAGTGCGCTGTATGCACAGTATTGGACTGTTCTATTTGACTCTCAGATATGAAGTGCACCGCAAGACGCAAATGTACTATTTACCACCCAAAACTATTAGAATTTTTCAAAGTGCGCTGTAAGTACAGTATTTGACGGTTTTATTTGACTCTCAGATATGAAGTGCAGGATGCAAATGTAATATTTAACACCAACAAATTGCAGTATTTAAAAATGCCTAGATGTTGCCCACTGAGCTAACAGAATAGGATTAAAGTCATGTGCCTGGCACACATGCAGTTGCAAGTGCACTGCACTCTCTGTGGCACTGGTCTCAGGGCAGAGTACAAATATGTAGTATAGCACCCACTAAAATAATCACTCTAATTTGAATAATCGCTGTAGTTTGCAGATTTAACACAATCATTTTTTTAATCTGTCCCTCACAGCTGCAGCATCCTCTCCCTACACTAAGAATAGTGCATGTGATGTGCGGTGACTCCAGCTTATATATAGTAGACATGTGCATTCGTTTTCGGACTAATGCATTTTCGGCCAAAAATAGCATTTTCGTCCATTCGTCCGAAAAACGAATAACGAAAATGCTAAACTAACGAAAGCCGAATGAACAAATGGTTAATAAACAAAAATCATTCGTCCATTCGTGCTATTGGCATTCTATAAACCGAAATAGAGTCGGTTTATAGAATACCAATAGCATTACATACATTCCATAAACCGACATAATGAACGACTTTCGGTTCATAGAAAACCAATAGCACGAATGGAAGAATGATTTTCGTTTATTAACCATTCGTTCATTCGTTCATAGCATTACATGCATTCCATAATCCGAAAGTCTATAAACCGAAAGAGAGTCGGTTTATAGACTTTCGGTTTATGTAATACATGTAATGCTATTGCTATTCTATAAACCGAAATAGAGTCCCCATTCATACGAATAGGTCAATTGAATGGGGACTCTTTTTCGGTTTATAGAAAGCCAATAGCATTACATGTATTCCATAAACCGAAAGTCTATAAACCGAAAGACATTCGGTTTATAGACTTTCGGTTTATGGAATACATGTAATGCTATTGGCTTTCTATAAACCGAATCTCTTTCGGTTTATAGACTTTCAGTTTATATAATACCAATAGCATTACATGTATTCCATAAACCGAAAGTCTATAAACCAAGAGAGACTCGGTTTATAGACTTTCGGTTTATAGAAAGCCCATAGCATTACATACAATGTATATGTATGTAATGCTAGGGGCTTTCTATAAACCGAAAGTCCATAAACCAAATTTCTTTCGGTTTATAGATTTTAGTTTTATAGAATGCATGTAATGCTATGGGCTTTCTATAATCCGAAAGTCTATAAACCGAAAGAGATTAGGTTTTTAGACTCTCGTCTAGAATTAAGTAACTTTGAAAGATACATTTAAACCTTCAGGTTACACAAATGTAACCATTCGTATTACAACAGTGACATCTACTGGCCAAACGTAACATTAACTGCCATTGAACATACTTTAGTTTTATAGAATGCATGTAATGCTATGGGCTTTCTATAATCCGAAAGTCTATAAACCGAAAGAGATTCGGTTTATAGACTTTCGGTTTATAGAAGGCCCATAGCATTACATACAATTTATATGGATGTAATGCTATGGGCTTTCTGATTGGCTGCCCTGCAGCCTTTCAAAAGGCGCCATTAAATCGCCGAACTCCAACCTGAACATACAGTGGAATGTCCGTGTTCGGGTCCGGGGTCCAAAAACCGTAATGTTCGGTACGAACCCGAACAGTGCGGTTCGGGTTCGCTCAACACTATTAAGGACGCCATGGAAGAGCAATGTCATTGGTGACATTGGTGAGTATTTTTCAGTTATCCAGCATATATTGTGAGCTCAGATGGCACAAGCTAACTTTTTTGGAGAAAAGGTGGCATTGACAAGCTGATTGGGGCAAGTTGGCATACTGGGTGCAAAGCGGATACTGACACACTGGTTGGCACTGGCAAGCTGTTTGGGGGCACATATGGCACTGAGATTGTTTGGGGGCAACATTGGCACTAGTAGGCTATTTGAGGGCAAAGTCTGTATCTCCAAAGACTTTTGGATGACTGAGCATCATGGGAAATGCAGTTCCAACATTCTATTGTTAACTTGATTTCTCATGATGCTACTGCAGCATAAGGCTTCTTTGTGTTAGCTTAAAGGATAACGGTAGCTAAAAATTTAGTTATGCTTAATTGAAAGATTATATCAAGTGTAGATTATTTATAAAGAAATTATTTATTGGAAAAATACAAATTAAGAGCCTTATTGAGCCTTCTTTACTCCATATACCGGATAAGGTTTTTTTCATAATAAATGCTTTAAAAAATGCCCCTTGACTTACATTCGAGCTCCGTCTTATAATCAGACCTAAAATAGAGGTCTGACTATAAGACTGGGATCCAGGTCCCCTGCAGAGCTGCAGGGGACCTGGGTCCCCCTCGCAAGCATCCGGGGCTGCCCCCACTAGCCACCAGGGAGATTGGGGCAGCCAATGAATGTTTGCACATACGTGCAGACATCCTCCGGTGCTGCCGTCACTTTTGTCAAGACTTCTATGATGGAAGCCGGGAGGTCACATGGTCGCGTATTGTGCAGACATCCACCAGCTGCCCCCCACTTGCCACCATGGAGACTAGGCAAGTCTGGGGGAGGAAGGGGGAAAGGCAGCATTGGGCAAGTCTGGAGGAGAGAGGGGGAGAGGCAGCATAGAGCTAGTCTGGGCGAGGGAGGGAGGAGAGGCAGCATTGGGCAAATCTGGGGGATGGAGGGGGAGAGGCAGCATTGGGCAAATCTGGGGGAGGAAGGGGGGGAGAGGCAACATTGGACAAGTCTTAGAGAGGGAGGAGGAGACAGCATTGGCTAAGTCTGGAAAATAGGGGAGGCAGCATTGGGTAAGTTGGGGGGAGGTAGCATTAGGTAAGTCTGGTAGAGGCAGCATGGGCTAAGGCTGGGTAGGGAGAGGGAGACTGGGTGGGTAGGGGCAGCATTCGCTAAATCTGGTGGGCAGATGGCTGTGGGGGCGATGTATTGGCTACATCTGGGGGCAGATGGGCAAATAAAAGGAAATAAAAACAACAAATGATTTTTTTTATATCATAATTTTTATTAAATATGAAAAAGCACTTTACATGTGAATATATACAAGTGAAACTTTTTTCCTATAGGGTAGTCTAATATAACAAAACAGCGTGGGGTGCAAATGCATACTGGAACAGAAGATAAACCTCCAAAGGTGCTCCTTGCCTGCTGGGCTGGGGGTCCCCAACCCGACCATGTATAGGTAAACAGACAAAACTGGAAAAAATAACCAAATGTGCAGGAAATGATAAAATACTCAAGATCCTTAAAAGTAGCTTTCATTAAATCAAAATAATAAAAAGCAGTACACGGCCCATAAACGTTTCATACAAAAGCTCTTACGTAGAGACCTACGATTAAGTCCTGCCAGGACGAAACACGTAAGGTTGTTCCATCGAGTATGGGCTTCTGTGTACTGCTTTTTATTATATTGATTTAATAAATGCTATGTTTTAAGGGCCTGGCGTATTTCATAATTTCCTGCACATTGGGCCATTTTTTCCAGTTTTGTCTAGTCTTATGCCCCTTGATATCCATATATATTGCCCTATATGTATGTTTTATTTTTAGTGCTAGGTCTTTTCTGCAGTTTAGTAGTTTACACTACTTCAAGTTTAAAGTAGGTCTGTTTTATTTATGAGCACCATTGATAACCTCATGGTTTTTCAGTCCATTCTTCTTTGCACAGGGTATATCCTCCCACCCAAATTTTTTTTATGGTGGGCAGCTTTAGATGGATTGAGGGCATTATACATGGGACTCTCTAGACTGATTCTGAATGTAATTTTATTACATGACTCTGACACATATTGTATAATTACTGAAAGTGAAGTGAGAAGTCTACTCCAGAAAACAGACATTAGCAACTGAGTTGGAAAAAGGTTACTTTTGCTTATAAGATGGATATAGGATAAAGTGATAGGCACTAAAGTAGTTAAAAAAGACAAACAATTCTAAACATATGCAAAAATATGCAGCAAACACTAGTGCAACTACCCCAGAAGGACACAAAATAGTGAATAAAAGCAAGTGTTGTGCAATATATATATACTTATCTAAGTAGTGGCTTTAGCTTAGATGAGGTGCATTCCAACGAAACATATATAAAAAAGCAAATACAAAAGCAATGTGTAACATTGTACAAAATGAATGAATGATGATGGTATGACCCCCAATGGAACCAAACTCACATGGGATAGAGCCCAAATTACAGGTGTTAAACGTGTTGGAGACTCAAATCCCTATTATCCAAAGTTTGATGTAGGATGTCACCTAGCGGGACCACAATTTGCTCGCCAATAGAAGATGCAGTAGATTAAGAGATCAAGGGGAAATTTGATGTAGATCTTCAAATTGTCCAATAAGGCGCAGCCCCACCAAATATGTGCTATAGAGCCCAATTCAGTGGAGCAGCACCAACCTCAATCGGAGTTAGTATTATTCAATTTGTGAATTCTGGCTGTGGTCAGATACCATATATAGAAAAGTTTGATATAGAGTTCCTGAAGTCCTACTGAATGTATTGATTGTTTTGTAAGATATAATGCCTGACGCCTGTCATCTAACTCAAAGGTCACACCGAGATATTGTTCCCATTTAAGTATTAGGCTCCAAACTGAGATATATGTGTTGCTCTTGTTTTTATGGATATTTTAGTTGACATAATTTTTAATTCTTAGGTAGAAAAAAAACTCCCTGGGTGATAGAGAAAACATTTGCATTGTTTGATGAAAAGCCATCAGTCTATAGTTTGACAGTATATTTTCAAGTTTGATAATCCCTTTTGAGCATCAATTATCTAAATTAATATCAGAGATAGAGTATTAGACAGCTTCAATTAGAGAGGAAGTAAGTAGACAATTGCTTACTTTACATTTATTTTTGCATTGGTTAATTGTGATTAGAATGTTACCTGTTTGAAAGAAATTAGTGCAGTCCAAACAAGGAAGTACTTGATTTTATTCTATTTCCATCCATACAGGAGTTGTTTGATTTATTGACATTGTTAACATGGTGGCCTCATGTTGTTTCAATATTTGGGCACAATATGCTCCCTTTTTTGTTTGTTTTTTGCTTAGTAATGTAGTTAATATGCTATGAGTTTGAATGCTGCAATGGTAAAATATGTTAACACTTACATGTAATCTATGCCTCTGTAATCTGGAATAGCCATCACATTCATTCTAGGGGAAGAAAGTAGAAGGGTTTTGTGGAGGGACCTATCTTTTGTTGGACTGTTACAAGAAATAGACACTCAGCTTGGACCCAACTCCACTGTCAGGGAACTAATTCATAGCAGACCTTCACGGTTAGAACACACTATTTCCTGCAGCGTGACTAATAATGAGCGCTGTGTGTATTACATACAGAACTACATTGGGTTCTGACAGTAGAGTCCCAATTCTGCTATTAACTTGTGTAGACAGAGAACTTTATATATCGGATTATTGTTGTAGCAGCAGCAGTGGAGGAGAGATTTATATGAATTTTGCATGATTTGACCGACGGCATGTGGGCTTTCATTTGAGTTGTATTATTGTTCAGAGCTTAATAATCGGCTGTTGCTGCTTTTACAAAAAATGCTGATCTCAAAATACCATCATTAGCAGTAATATAAATATATTAAACATATTGTCAGACCTCTCTAGGTACTATTCTTGTACTCATGAAATTCAAATTGTGATTAATTCATTGGCTTTTTTCATATGTATGCAGTGTGTTCTTAAATAAATTCAACAGAAAAATCTATATGTATATGTATGTAATGCTATGGGCTTTCTATAAACCGAAAGTCTATAAACCAAATCTCTTTCGGTTTATACACTTTCAGATTATAGAAAGCCCATAGCATTACATGCATTCTATAAAACGAAAGTATGTTCAATGGCAGTTAATGTTACGTTTGGCCAGTAGATGGCACTGTTGTAATACGAATAGTTACATTCGTGTAACCTGAAGGTTTAAATGTATGTTTCAAAGTTACATAATTATAGACGAAAGTCTATAAACCGAATCTCTTTCAGTTTATAGACTTTCGGTTTATAGAAAGCCCAAAGCATTAAATACAATGTATATGTATGTAATGCTATGGGCTTTCTATAAACCGAAAGTCTATAAACTGAATCTCTCTCGGTTTATAGGAGGGGCGTACAGGGGACAGTACGCTATAACACAGATTTTAGAAGTTGAATGTGTATGTTTGAGGTATGATGAGAGTATAAATGAGACTATAAGAACTCATGATACGAGACTGATCTTCCATCACCAGGCGACCATAAATGGGCTCAATTATATCAATTATATTTGAACGTAAACGGGCTAAATATATCGGCTAAGAGATCTAAGTTACAACATGATTTGAAAAAACAAAAAATTCAAGTAGACCTTTTACAAGAAACCCATTTCAAAGAAAGGGCCCAACCAAAACGTGAGAATACCCTTTTTCCATTAGTATTTACAAACAGTTTCAAAAACTAAAGGGGTGGCAATTATGCTTTCCAGAAACTTTCCTCTTCAAATCCAAAGTAGTTGGAAAGATGAAGAGGGAAGAATATTATTTCTCAAAGGAAACCTAGGAGATAGACAAATTACCCTGGCCTCAATTTATACACCTAATGATAAGCAGCAACAGTTCCTAAATCGGGCCCTCAATAAACTGGGGACTTTTTCAAAGGGAATGGTGTTGTTGGGAATTGATATGAACATGGTACTAGATCCTAGGTTGGATACATCTGATGGTAGTTTCCGTATGTTTGATGTCAAAATTAGTAAGGTAAAAAAAGCATTGAGACAAAACCAGCTTATAGACGTATGGAGAGCACAACATGACCAATGTAAAGACTATACATTCTCTTCTGGAATGCATAGAAAATACTCTAGGATAGATATGGTTTTAATGTCCCACTTCTGCCTTAAATATTTGATAAGCACCCACATAGGAATAACGACCTGGAGCGATCATGCCCCAGTTACTTGTATAATTAGACTCCCTAACTCAACAGGAAAAAATTTTAGTTGGAGAATGAACGAGAGCCTCCTAACGGATAAATTATTGTTAAAAGAATTTAAAACTCACTTAAAAAACTACTTTCAGGAAAACAAAACCCTAGAGGTATCAAGTGAGGTGATATGGGCAGCCCACAAGGTCGTTCTCAGGGGCTTGTTCATCCAACATGGGTCTAGATTGAAAAAACAAAGAACAAAACAAATGGATACCCTGGTAAATGACATCGGACAACTAGAAAAAATACATAAAACTACCTTACAAAAAGAGACTCTGACGGCTTTAAAAGAAAATAAATCTCAGCTGGCAGACCTGATAAATAAAAAAATAACCTTTCTCCAACAAAGGGTACAAGGCATGTTCTACGAACAGGGTAACAAACCCGGGAAATTATTAGCTAGGGCCTTAAAAATAAAACAAGCAAGAAATTATATAGCAAAGATCAGAGATCCCAGAGGGAAAATATACCATACGACCAAAGACATAGCAGGTGTTTTCGAACAATATTTTAACGAGCTTTATAATTTATACCCAGCTAGAGGGGACCAAGAAAAGACTAACCATGTAATTAAAATCAGGGACTATTTAAAGAGACACCTAAATCAAAAAATCTCCCAGTCACAAAGCAACATTTTTGACCAAACAGTAACAGTGGGAGAAATTGGCCAGGTAATTAAATCTATGTCACTAGGTAAAAGCCCAGGGCCTGATGGATTCCCGTTACTATATTATCGTGTTTTTTTGGGGGGAAGAGTTGATACCCCAACTAAAGGAGGTGATGGGATCTATTATTAAGGGCGAAAAGCTAGATAAATCAATGCTTGAAGCGCACATCACAGTGATACATAAAAAAGGGAAAGACGAGGACCTCTGTGGAAACTATAGGCCAATTTCACTGTTGAATGTAGCTCTGAAAATACTAGCTAAATTGTTAGCAGATAGATTAAAGGTATTGATTCCGGAAGAAGTAGATGCCGACCAAGCTGGCTTTGTTCGGGGTAGGGAGGGGCGAGACAACTCGGTTAGAATCTTGAACTTGATTCATAATTCTAGGAAAATGGAGTCCCCCTCCCTGCTCCTGTCCACGGATGCTGAGAAAGCTTTCGACAGGGTGGACTGGACATTTATCTGGGAAGTATTAAAGAAATTGGGAGTTGGCCCTAACTTACTGATGTGGACTAGAGCAATGTATAATGCTCCTACAGCCAGGATAAGGGTAAATGAAACACTTTCAGACCAGTTCACCCTGTCGAACGCGACTAGACAGGGCTGCCCCTTGTCTCCTCTTCTCTTTATATTAACCATGGAACCCCTCTTAAATGCAATTAGAGGAAACAAAGATATAGCCGGGCTAGATATGGGGTATAGGGAGCAAAAATAGCAGCTTTTGCAGATGACCTTTTGTTTTTTATTACAAGTCCGGAAATTTCCTTAAATGGGCTAAGTATGGAGTTGAGAGAATACGGAGAGGTCTCGAATTTTAAAATAAATAAATTAAAATTAGAAATCCTGAACATTAATATATCCTCCAGGGGGGAAGAGATACTTAAGTTGAAACACCCATATAGATGGTATAGTAAATCACTGAAATATCTGGAAATACATTTGACCTCAGATAATTTGGATCTCTATGAATTAAATCTGAGGCCTCTTCTTAAGACTCTCATGGGAGACACAAGGAGATGGGCATTACCCCACATAACCTGGCTGGGTAGAATAGGCGTCATTAAGATGAACATCATGCCTAGAATTCTTTACCTGATGCAGATGCTCCCAATATCTATTCCACCACTGTTTTTTAAAACAATTCGTCAAGTATTTACCAGATATATTTGGGCCAATAAACCTAGTAGACATGCCTTTAGATCTATGACAATGGAGAGGAGACGGGGGGGAATGGGGGTACCTGACCCGTATAGTTAATATTTGGCTACACATTTAAGTAGAATAAAAGACTGGACAAGGAAAACCCCTAAGGAATGGGTGGCCATGGAGGGAGAATATTTTGATTCATCTATACGAGATATACCTTGGCTAGCGAACCCACTTAAAATGACAGGAGAACGGTCCCACCCCACAATAATGCCTACTATCAAATTATGGCTTGAGTGCCGTAAGAAAGGACTCATTACCCGCTACCCTAGTTTATTATTACCAATATGTAACAATCTGGAATTCCCTCCAGGTCTAAGTTCAACTTCATTTAAAGCACCAGAGGGAAGAACAGCGGCTCTAACATTGGGTGACCTAGTGGAAAAAGGGTCATGTATAAAACTACAAAGCCTACTAGATAAATACACTTTTAACAGATTAGAAATGCTAACCTATTTACAATTAAGACACTATATAGAAAAGTTAGGGAGAAGATATGGTATACCGCAGATTGATACAGATTTTGAAGTTTGGTGTAGAAGTGACGAGGAGAATGGGAGGTCCCATTCCCGTGCCTATAAGCTGATAAACACCTCAGAAGCCATTTCCTCTTACTTTACAACAGCATGGGAAAAAGATTTTAAAAGACAACTATCAGGAAGAGAATAGATAAAATGTTTCCATATGACACAAAAAAGTTCAGTTTCTAGTAGACATCAAGAATTATCATATAAACTGTTAATTAGGTGGTACAGGGTCCCAGCAAAGATAAACAAGATATTCCCGACCGTTAGTAAAATATGTTGGAGGTGTAACGAGGAGATAGGAGATTTGTTCCTCATATGGGGGCAATGTGGAAAAATACAAGAATACTGGACCCAAGTAAAACAGGTGATTTATCAGCTGGATATTCTAAAAATTAAACTGACTCCTGAGTTAATCCTACTGAACTATACTGAACTATCAGTTAAAAAATACAGGAATACACTAACTATTAGGCTTATAAATGCGGCAAAATCTGTGATTCCAATGTTTTGGAAGCAATTCAAGACTCCCTCGCTGGGAGTTTGGTTTAGGGAGGTCGAAAAGATCAAAAGACTAGAAGAGGCGATATACGGAAACAGGTTGATCTGGCTCCTTTGGTCTCAATATAACGAGCTAGCTGATAGGTTATCTGGATAAATAGAAATAGGAAGATCTCTCCTGGAGATATGGAGGGATAGGAGGGAGAAAGGGGAAGGGGACAGGGAAAATATGGGGCGAATGAAATTAAGAGAAGGGGGAAAAAAGAAAATACTTGGTGCGGTTGGACAGGACTTAGAGGGAGAAGGTAGAGGGAAAAAAAACTCAATTAAATTAGATAAACCGATATTGTATAAATAAATAGTCCAAGGTAGTAAAAGAGTAACAACGGGTTAAGTGGAAGGAAGAGAAGACGGATTAAGATTAAGTATAGAAAATTTAGATCGTTGAGGTCGTATATACTATAAGAGTGATTGGGTGAATAAGTGTGAATGAAGATTTTTCATGGAAACTAGACATCTAATAAATAGGGGTGAAAAATAGCCTTGAAAGTACAATGCGCAGTAGGGATGGGTAGGGGTAATCTGGGAATTTCTATGGAGATCTACGCTTCTCCCGGAGAGTCCAACAGGTAGAGCTGGTTTTAGTATAGGAGTTTCCGGGAGAAACAGTTAAGTATTGTCTTCCGGAAGATCCCTCCCCCTTATATTTATTGTCAATTTAGAATTTAGCCTACCTCCCCATCTTTGCGCAGTTAGAAGAAAAATCCTCGAATTGGAAGTCCTTTGAGTAGCCAATAATAGATGTAAAATGTATTTTTCTGAGTGTGAATGTCAATTATTTCTGTATTAATGTACTTTGTAACAATGTATTTTGTACTTTTCTACTAATAAAAAAAAAAAAAAGGTATTCTGGCACCTGTGTCAGTGTGGAGGGCATACAGTACTCTATGTCATGGATAGAATCCATGGGTAAGAATGTGTGTTGTAGCATTAGGTCCTGACCATGAGCCCACACATATGCATGTTTGTCTGTACAGATAAAGACACAGCTTGGGGACATCCATATCCCTGTTATGCTTACTGTGTCTTTAGATCTCTGATTTTGCATTTTATTCTCATTATCATACTCTGTGCATGAGATTGGATTCAGAAATTCACAGGTAATATATGCACTGCTAAATTTAGCAAACTCAACCAGAGCGCTCAACTTTTGCCTTACATCCTATGAGAGACAAAGTGCACGTACATTAAGATTACCTTCATCATGCATGATAGGAGTTCGGAAGATGATCAACTCCTGATTAACTGGGGCTTCCAATGTTCTGCCACCTTTCTCAGTTATTTTAATAGTGACATGCAATTTCCCCAACAAATCACGTCCCAGGAGATTAACGGGGCACTGGGGAATAAAACAAACTGAAAGCCTGATAATTTCAGTACTATTTGGCTTCTGAACTGCTAGAATTGGTGTATCATAGCATTTAGTAGCTACACCCCCTATTCCCATTGAGGACATATCTGATTCGCGTATAGGGCCAGAATAAGAGGCACCGTTCAGTACCGAACTGGTGGCACCTAGAAATTTGACATCATATCCATCAATCTGCAGAATAAAATTAGGCAGTTCTGACCATGTGTTAGTGAGTTATAGTCCCTGGGCAACCCTAGCGTATGTTGGCAGTTTTCCAGCGTACTGGAAACTGCTGGGTTTGTGTTTGTGAGTCAAGCGGTGTAGCAAGATCATCTCCCTGTCTCTGTTCTGTTTTGGGTTCTAGACATTTCTTAGCCCAATGACCTGTTTTACCACAATTAAAACAAGTATCTGTTCTCGTATCTCTCCCTCCTGACTGATTTATTTTTCACCCTTGATGAGGGGGGGCTCTACCACGTCCTCGTGCGCCTTGTCTGTACTTTCCCTTGCCTTTATAGCCATCTGAATTGGCAAACAACATTAACTCCTACTCCTTAGCTGTTGCTACTGGAAAAACACCTGCTGCTTCCTTCATGTACAATTCATTCTCCAATACCATCGGAGTACACTCCCACCATTTTATGCACTAACATCTTAACAACTTGTTGTACTTTCTCATCAGGACCCGACATTAACGTCTGACTATACATATTACATCTCTCCTTCTCCTGATCAGCTGATACCGTCATACCGGCTGTAGTGGACCACTCAGTACGAAATCTGCGACAGTAATCACTAACACTTTCACCTGGCTTCTGTTTCAAAGCCATAACAACTCCCATATTCATCCGGGTTCTGCCTTGCCTTTCAAAAAATGCTACAATTCCTTCCCACATTCTATCTCTATGCATGTCAGAGGACCACGCGTATGCTTCCTCAGCTTTAGCAATATTATACTTGGGGTTCAGTGCAGATACCTCTTTCGGCCAATCCTCATCCTTATGATTAGTTAAAATATCCAAATCTGATATCAGCTCCCGTGAACAACACACCACTGGTACATCTCTTCAGATACTTCATTGCACCTCTAGAGTTTACATGCGGATCTGGAGAACCTGTAGTCCAACCACTGACAATATTAGAATCAACAGATTGCAGCACTACCTGCTCACCAACCAACATAAATGGATATGATCCCTCACTATTTGAACCTGATGCCATGCTCTCACTTTTGGCTGGGGAGGTGACTGGTCCCGTATTGGTTTCAGTTTTTGGCTCGAGCACCTTCGGGACCTTGGGGTACAATTTTAGCTCTGATGCAGCCACCACTATAGGGGTTAAATCATTTTTCTCACTCCCATATACGGGAGGGGCACTAGGTTTTTCCTGTGATCCCGTATCCACAGAGGGCATAAGAAAAGTATTGGGATTTTCAGGTCGCTTTGGGAATTTGGCACACACAACAATCCAAAACTTTAAAAATAGTGTTGTGAATGGCTGTTCCCAACTTGGATCACCTTGATCAGGATCATCTAGAAAACATTGACACATATTGCGATAGTATAAATCAAATCACGCATCCGTGGGGAATAGAAACTCATATTTACATTTCTCTGTCCATTCTGCCACATCATCCACACCTGAATTAAATGTGCCTGTCACATATGTCCGCACATAGTATCTCGGGGTCCATTGTAGCTTATCAAACAATGGAGCTTTTTTAAGCTTACCCTTTACAAATTTTGGAGTTGCCAAGTCACTAACAGTTTGTCCCATTATGATCAATTTATATACTTATACAATATCAATCACAACAGTTTATGCCGGACAGTTTTTCCTGCTAACCCTCAGCACGGTTCTTAGGTATTTAGATACAGTAATTTGTATGGTCTTTTAAAAACTTTATACTCGTCTCTATTTTATTTAATGTACTGGAACACCCTCAGTACTTCTCCAAAAGAACTGGCACAATGCTCAGTTCAAAATACGGGTACTACCTCCGTAAAATAGTGCTATCTTACTGGAACAAACTTAATAGTAGCATATAATTGCTGGCACAATCCTCAGCAATTTATCAGCAGCTGACTTATTTCAGCGCTGGGGCAGTCCTGGACTGCCAACAACAATCATCACAATTAGATCGAGACCGTGTATTCTTATAGAGGCTTAGATATACATTACCGGATTCAAAGAAACATGGATAGCACAATGATTATAACAATTAATCATGTTCTCACCCAGTTTGTTTGAATCCCACTTCAAACACCAAACTGATAGGGACCGACTGCGGGGTAGTCTGCTCAGCCACCTCTAAGACCTTTAACACCAAACTGATGTGAACTACCGTGCTGATGATAAGACCAGGCAAGGCCTTGGAAAGCCAAGGACGACGAAGGAAAAGACTAGACAATGCTTCGTGTTCCTTAACTCTGATTTTAATTGTTTAGACAAGCATATATAAATGAAGATAAAAGCATTAGTTACTACAATATAATTGGTTATTCTAATATTCTAATATGCAGAAAGGCTTGTTTTGCAAGAAAATGCACTTAAAACGTATTATGTAAAATAGTGTTACAAAAGTCGTTCTTATGGAAAATTACAGAATTTTCAGAGACAACATGTTGATGTTCCAGAAACCTCTGTTCTGGCCTTGTAATAGTAAGATAAGACCATTCTCATAACAATTACGCTACTGGCATGATCTGGCCTTCCAGAAGCTGCTGCAGACATCAGCTTCTTAGACACACTGTCGGCTTTTAACCCTCACAGATCCAAATTAACCCTTCAATATTGGCAACCATTTAGACATAATACCCTGACCTACCACCTTGGCGGTCGGAATTGTATAAAGAGTCATAATAGCATCAACAATTTTAGGTCCCAATCCTAGCCTTATCAGGGTCTCCTCCAAGAAGACCCAGCTGACCCTGTCGAACGCTTTCTCTGCGTCCAGTGCCAGGGGCAGCATGGGTCTTTAGTTTGTGTCCGCGTAGATGATTAAATCACAGTTCTTCCTAGCGTTATCCCCAGTATATTTTTCTGCGCTTTGCTCATTTTGCAATGTACTAAACAATTAACACTTAAATAGTAAATCCGAGAAAATAGCAAATAAAAACAGGTACGTTTGCAAATATTTTTTCTACCTCTATTGATAGCACTTGCTAAAAGCTGGTGTCATTTTTTTCACAAAATATTCGCGAAACTCTTAAGCATGTGCAAATATAATCTAAATTTATTAGTGCAACCGGAAAAATGCATGCTAAATAAAAATAAACAGAAGAGGTTACAAATCAGGAAAAAAAGCGCAACATTTTACAAATAGTCTCAAATTGCTCCTTACTCATGTTTTACCTACTTTTTTTTCCCCCACTGCACTTGTTTAGTACATGACCCCCTAAATACTAAATGACATACAGAAAGAATTGCGCTACACACATAGCTCACACACCTGTAGTTTCTGTAACACAAGTCGTAACTGTGTCAAGTATAGCTAGGAATGCACACATAGGGAATGTTGCATGTGCCTGTACATGTTAACATGACTGGCACACATGGAGAAGTTGTACTGGTGTATGTAGAGAACTGTAGCTGTGCAGAGGATGTTAACAGACTGGTTATTCCCACCAACTTCATTGACGGCATCAAATGCCTTGTTAGCAAAATGGTACTTTTCTGATGATGGAACCCAGATGCAAAGGAGATTCCTCATGCTGAGGACAGAGAACTGGAGATAGGTACAGAATTTCTTGGGTAATCTGCAAACATGGGTGACAGATCTTTGAGGAGGAGAATCCAATAAGCCAAATGACCCAGGGTCAGGGAGCTAATGATGAAAAGACTCCTGACCAGTGCCATGTTCTTCTCCACCAGTATACTCTGGGCATAGAGCTTTGCCTTCCCTGTCTCCCGCTACCAGTGTCCTGGTTCCCCCCTGCCCTGCTTCTTGGTGTGCCATTTTACACGTTTTTTAAATTTCATTTTTGTTTAGTGCAGTAAGCTGCAGACCCTGCTCTAAAATGGTAGTCTTCCCATATGCTCAGTATTTATACACATATTACTCAACAGTGATTATCTGTAAGTTGATTATAACAATATTGTTTGTCAAATTATTAAAGCTGTCCCATATTCCTGTGGAGGTTCAGATTGTTTGGGATGGTTTTTGGTATTTGTGGGCTATTTTTTTCAGTGTGTGAAACCTCCCACAGGATATAATGGGAGTTTGGGCATGTTTCGGCTGCTTTTGGTTTTGGAAGGTATAGGCGTGGAATCACATATGATTCCCCTGTCATTATGTCACCTTACCCATTGTCTTTATGTAAGTCATTCAGTGTCCTGTTGTACAGTGATGTCCTTCAGTTAACAAATTACTTTAAGTGTACTCTGTAAGTAGCTGAACGTGACATTTTTGTATCCTGAAAGGTGTAAGGCAGGATTTCCCCATTGTATATCCTACTGTTATGTTGTGTTCATTAAGAGTCTGTATTTAAAGGTGTGATTATGTTTTATCCTACTGTATCTAATTACCTGTTCTAAATGAGTCTCTCTATTGTTTGCCATGTGTTAATTAGTTTTCCCTGTGCCTTCCCCTTGGTTGATGTCACATTGTCTGTGTATAAATATCTGTGCTGTTTTCAAATAAATGTTCATTCCTGTTCCACTCCTATACTGGTGTGTGTCCATTCCTGTGGCAGAGTCTTCGGATCTGTCAGCATTAAGCTTATTACTTGGCAGCCTTTGTAAAGGCTGTATTTGGAGTCAAAGGGGTTTATACCTGCCTCCCTCTCCAGTGGGTAGAGGACTACCCTGGCTTTGGTCACAGTATTCTACCAACTACCAACCATTCAGCCTCACTTTACAAAGTCCCTCTACTGAAACCAGCATCCTGGGGGAGATATAGTCACTGACTTGTCCCTGGTCTCAGCAATGATGCCCTTCAGGATGATACACCTAGGGGAGAGGCTGCTCTAGGGTTCCGTATCATCACAGGTTGCTCCAAAAACATATAAATAATGTTGAAAAGATAATGTGAGTTTTGGCCTTAAGATTTACCATGCTCTGATTGTGTTGTATAACATTAGGTTAGGTATGATGGCGCTTGGCTTACCTAGACCCACTGGTTTGTGTATTATAGGGCTGTCAAGTCGATAGAAGGAATCATTGCCTTGTCTAGTGCATTTTCGGTTTAATTGGCTTGTCTAGTATCCAGTCAATGGCCTCTCTGTATAGTGCTGCCAGATTATATTCCCTGATGTTTGGTAAATTTAG
This sequence comes from Pelodytes ibericus, assembly GCA_036172795.1. Classification (NCBI taxonomy): domain Eukaryota; kingdom Metazoa; phylum Chordata; class Amphibia; order Anura; family Pelodytidae; genus Pelodytes; species Pelodytes ibericus. Next base: position 44,737,062 of record CM069866.1, on the reverse strand, counting down.
TCCCTCCGGTGTGTTGTTTGTTACTGTTTTTGTAGCCCTATCCTAAGTATTTTTTCACCTCATAAAAACTTTGAAAGAACAAAAGTGAGTGTCTTTACGTCTTTGTGTTTCAGTAATAAAGGCAGAACTTGTAATGGATATAAAAGTCATGGGAAACTAATCATTTTAAAAAGAGTGGCCGTACCCATGTCTGATACGGTTAAATATTTCCAAGCTTTAAGTTATTCGCATATTTTAGTTATTATTGGTCAGTCGTCTATGGTATAAAGTTTAGGAAAATGTTTAGGTATGAGAATTCCTAGTTAGCAGAGGAAAAAGGACGCTCAAATTAACTACGTGTTGGGCATATTAGGGGGTGTTGTATTCTTGTGAAGATGCAGTGCCATTGATTTTCTGTACTTTATACTTATGGTCTTAATCCACTTACAGTCATCAATAATTCAGCGTGTTGTAGGCCAGTTTATAGGGTGCCTATTGTGATACCTGGTAGTTGTGAGTTTCCAAAATACATAGCAGGGGGTCTAGGGCTATATTAAAAAGCAGGGGGGATAAAGAGCAACTCTGTTGGATGGCCCATTTAATTATGATGGGTGGGGAGTTATCGAAGTTTGTAGAAATAATGGTGGTGGGGTTTGATTACAAGTTCCGAAAACATTATTGAAAATTTGTGCAGAAATATTGGTATTTTAAAATGTATATAATTTGTTTCCATATGATAGAGTCAAAGGCTTTATGTGCATCTAAACGGATTAAAGTGTTGTTGTGTGGGGTTAGTCGGGATGTGGCATGTAGGGTTGCTGTGAGTGCTTTACAGATTCCCAAAACAGAGTTGTGTGCTTTAATGAATCTTATTTGGTAAGAATAATAGTTTTTGTATCAGTTAATGTGTTTGTTGTGTTTGTTGGGGCTATATATATATATATATATATATATATAATTGTAAAGGGAGGTAAGAGTGTGGGTGATGTCCTTTTTTCAAGATTTTTAAATATTCAGCATTATAGCCATCTAGGCCTGGAGCTTTGTTGTTTGTAATGATATGATGGTTTGTAATACCTCTGCCTGCGTGAAAAAAGCATAAAAAATGTCCCTTTGGGTGTTAGAGAGTTTATCTAATTTTGTCTGTTGTACAAATGTCAGCCCTGCAGTTTGGTCATCCTTTCTGGCTTTAAAGAAATTTTCTAAATATTTTGTAAAATGTTAATTTATGGCTTATGAATCAGTAATGGTTCCTGTAGGTAAAGTTATTTTTGTGATTCTTTATGTTTTTTTGGGGGGAGTTTGATATTTTTAGCCTAAAGTTTGCCAACCTTTCCTCCCCATTGAAAGAACTTTTGTTTTGTGGAGTCTACAAGTTGTCTTTTCCAAATGGAATGTTTCTAGTATAGATTTTGCTGTTGTGTACATAAATTTATCTGTTCTGAATGGGATTGGAAAAACTGGGCAACTTTCATCTACTTCCGAAAGTAGGGCCCTATATGTAGAATACCATTCTCCCTGGCTGCGTTTTGGATGATTTTTCCCCTCATCACTGCTTTAGAAATATTCCACAGTAAGTTGGGGTTATCTGTGTGTATGATGTTATCACCCAGAAAAGGTTTATTGCCTCTTTCTTTGTGTAGATGGTGGGTAGAGTAGGTGGCAGTGACATGCAAGCGGGTAGCAAAGGGGATGGCCAGCAAAGGTGTTGTTCTACTGTTTGCTGATATATGAGGAACCACTGTGTTGGGGGACTCAGGGCCACTTTATGATGTGCTCTGTTACGATCGTAGGACCATATAGATCTGCAGAGACTGGATTTGGGAAATATCCAAGGCCAACTTTGAGGTTGGCTGCTTTTATGTTGTATTCTAGAGAGAATAGAGGGTTTATATCTGGAATGATAAGACTCTTCATGTCAGAGAATAGATCAGAAGATAACTCGCCTTCCATAAAATGGTGTGCTTATAAATCAGTGGTGAGGGGATATTTTATCAAGATGAGTCAGAGGGCTCAGATTTGTATATCTCATATTACAGTTTAACATGAGACAATAAGAGATCTCCAATGTCTCCAAATACAAGAAGAAAGGCTGAAAAATAAGTAAAAAATTAAAACTAGATGCTACCACAGAAGTAATAGGCCATATAAAATAATGATTAATCAACTTAAGAAAAAGAGGGCAAATAATAGGACTAATAAAATAAGGACGGGAGGGAATGTTTGCATATACCCAGAGCAGGTGGCGAGAGGTGTCAGGGATTACTATAAAAATTGTACAGCATAATGAATGAGGCCTTAGCGGAAGATATAGTGGGATATATAGGAAATAATACAATTCCAAAAATTTCTCCTGAGCAGAAAAAATTATTAAATAGATCATTGGAGAAGACATAAGTAAGTAGTGCCATAGATGAACTGGTTACAAATAAGTCACCAGGACTAGATGTTTTTAGTAACTTTTAAGATGGATATAATTGACAGCCTACTAGAGGTGTTTTCTGAGATATCACAGGAGGAGTGTCTAGAGGAGATGTTACAGACAACATTATCCCTATTCTGAAGCCAGATAAACCACTAGAGAATGTGAGGAAATACTGTACAATCTCTCAATGTCGCCTTTAAATAATTTTCTTCAAAATTGGTGGAGAGATTGAAACTGAAATTAAATGTGCTTATCCATAAAGATCAATTATGATTCATCACAGTAAGAGATGTTAGTACAAACTCTAAAAGATTGATGGATGTGCTGAATTTTGGGAAGAAATTGCTATGAATTGTAGATTAGATTGTATTCTCAACCAAAAATGGGTCCATCTCTTTGTTTGTAAAAAGAAAAATGGATCCCACCTTGTTGACTGAATATGGTTTCCCACTCCTCCGTGACTTCACCATTCGGCGCTTCCGCCGAACAGAAACATGGACATGAAAATAAAGGTAAGATCGGTGAAGGTCCGGAGGAATATAATAACGTAACAGACAAATAATTGGCTGAATAGGTGCTTTAATCCTGGAATAGAAGAATAGCCTCACCGCCACTGTCCTCCTACCTGGTGTATCCCAGGCGCCTACGGATTTCGCGCTAAAACATGGCGCTTTCTCAAGGCTACAGGCTCATCTGTTTGATCTACAGAATGGCACCTGCCAGGGATGCCCACTGTCACTCATGCAATAATGGTTAGTGATAACTGTGAAATGAAGGGTTTTCATGCTAGAAATACTGGTATTTAAGCTATGTTTGTAAGCAGATGATGTGGTTGTGTCTATGAGAAATCCATATGATTCAATGGTACAATTGGTACTGTCTTTGTACAGTTCCATATCCAATTATAAATTACATTTCAAAAATAGTTGCCCAAGAATGTAAACAAGAGGGAGGTTGATCGAATTCAGGAGCTATTCCAGTTTAACAATGCAAAAAAAGAATATGCTTATTTGGGGCTAAAAATTCCAATAAAGAGAATCATAGAAATTATCTTACTTTACTGAGACACCTCTAAAAAATAGAGACAGGTTGAACTCTCTTGGTGTTGCATTAATGCTTTAAGGGCTTACCTGATGCCTAAATGGACATACATCTTTAGAATGATGTCATTGAACATTTCCCCCAGTTGGCTCTATATGTCACAGACATCTTTCAGAAATTTCAGCAGTATGTGTGTTAATGAGTATAAGTGTGTGTGTATAAATATGTGTGTGTATGCGGTGTTGGAACTTTGAGGTCTGCAAATCGGGTTGATTCAAAAATTGGGCACTCGGGTCCAAAAACATTTCCATAGACTAATTCTAACACCAGCCTTTGTCAAAGTTTGTGGTAATAATTTTCTGTGTGTTTTTTTTCACATGCACGGTACTTTGGATATGAATTCACAGATTTTGGTTTGTTTCACTGCCAAACAACACCTCAGTATGTGTTCAGCAACATCTGGGGTTAAAAGCCCATATTTGAGAGGTGCACTTTTTTATCTTCTAACTTGGAATTTTGACAAGTAGAGCAAGGTAGTGGTTAATAGCTCTTATCAGAGCCTTTGTAGTACTGTACAAAAAAAATGAACAACTAAAAATGCACAGACAAGAAAAAATGAGCTGCTGTGGAATTATCAGTTACAGGGAAGCGGTTAATACACAGGGTTCACTATACAAAGGGTATGGCTTTTATAAAAGCCCTTGGGTCTCACAATGGTATAACATTGTATTTAATTTATTAAAAATAAAAAATTACATTATACATATCTGTCTCTCTCCCTCACTAAAACTCAAGTGAGGAGATAAAGGCAGATCCAGACGGTCAGATCAATATTTACCAGTACTGATCTGACCAGGCAAATGGTGATGCTCAACTGAGAAATCACCAAACTGCCTTTACCACTGATCAACTATTACTGATCATTATACATGCGCTCAGGCAGCTTTAAAAAAAAAGCGGGTGTAACAAAAAATTGAAAAATGCTGATAGCGAAATCATGTTTCTGCATCCAAATCGCTGCTTGTGCAGTGATCTATGGCAAGAAAGGGGTTATTAGCTCTTAAAAGAGCCTTTGTTATACTGTAATAAATTACAGTAAAAAAATTAACCCCTAAAAAATGCACAGACATCAAAAAATGTGCTGTTGTGCAAGACTACTGCGTATGCACTGATCAATGGCAGGGAAGGGGTAAAACACAAGGAATGGCTTTAATAAAAGCCCTTGGGTCTCACACTTTTATTTCATTTATTAGAATTAAAAACTTGCATTATACAGATCTGTCTCTCTCCCTCAGTACAATTCAAGTGAGAAGAGGGAGGCAGATCTACATGGGTCAAATCAATATTTACAAATATTGATCTGACCTAGCGATTGGTGATGCTCAACTGGGCAATCACCAAACTGCATTTGCCTCTGATTGCTAAATATGTACTTAGACAGCTTCCAAAAATGTTTACGTTAAACGTAATGTAATTAACCCCTAGCGGGTGTAACAAAAATTTAAAAAGTGCAGATAGCAAACAAATGCTCATCAGAGCACTTATCATACTTGCCCACACACAGATCACACTGATCCTCTGTGCAGCATCCTGCAGTGCCCCCTAGGGCTCTTGCCAATAGACGGGAAGTGACTACCAATGGAATTGTAATCGTAAGGTTTTTTTGCATGTGTGCAACTGGAGCCGTCATTTTTAAATGGCAGCTACAGTCCCTTAGGGGAGTGACGTAGTGTGTCCCTGCACTTTGTTTTAGTGTTGCACAATGCCTCTACATAAAGACTTTGTAGCAACACCAAAAGAGTAAAGAAAGCGACCTTTGGTATGTGTCACTAAGTGCAAATGTTTGCGTGACGTGCCTGGTATGTCATATGTCATGAAGGGGTTAATATAATGTATAGACAGAGGCTGTTGGTGTAAAATATGTTAATAACACGCAAATAAGCTTTAGACGGGTAAAAGGACAACATTTAGTGGAAACTATTATTGCCATCTGGATTAAGATAAAAAGTAGAATGGGTATTATAAATACAATTCTACTTTTAGAACCCTATAATATGCAGTTGAAGATTTGTCCCTGGTGGAGTGGAAAAATGTAGGTTTACCTAATATAACAAATTACATTTTACAGCACAGCATAAAATACTTTGCAATATTAAGACAGCAGGATGAGTTGGAGAGTTTACTTGTTAAATAACATGTGAAGAAATGAATCTCTAATTGCATGGGTTACACTGTCTTAGCAGTAAGACAGAATGTACAGCAATTAAGAAATGGGAAAGATATATTAGAGAAATAATAATCTGACAGGAATGGGAAACTTCTTTAGTAAAATTCACAAAGAATGTACACAACATGTTTATATTAGAAACGCAATACAGGTTGAGTATCCCTTATCCAAAATGCTTCAGACCAGAAGTATTTTGGATAATGATCATTTCAGATAATGGATAGCTTTCCCCAATACGATATATGAAAGCCTCTCAGCACTTATGAAATACAGTGGTATTAATGCAAATACTGTACCAAGCAAATAAATCACTTTTACTGTGATGCAGCTGCGATGTGAGGCAACACTGGGTACCTGTCATTGATTCATCTGTCCTGGATATGTGCCATTGTATTACCCTTTGTGAGCATGGAAGAAATGTAAACATGCATGGAAAGACTATATAACAGCTTAAGGGACTGTACACTAAATACAATATTGTTCTGACAGGTGTGTGTGTGTGGTATTTGCATCTTGAATCAAAAGTTTGAAACTTTTTTGGAAAATGGATCATTTTGGATAACAGATTTCTGGATAAGGGATATTCAACCTGTAGAAGGAGATTAGTAAGTGGTACCTTGTGCCAACCAGAGCAGCAGAGATGTATCCTGAGTGTTGCTGAAGGTGTGCGGGAGAGGATGGTATTTACCTGCATACCTGGTGGAGGTGCAACAAAGTTAGACAATTATGGAATACATATTTTGACTTTTTAATTTAACCCCTTAGTGATTGCGCTAAGGAGCGCAATGCTACATGAAAACTCAGGACGTTTATATACGTCCTCATGGTCCTCAAGGACCATGCTTTGCAGGACGTATATATACGTCCATAAGCATTAAGGGGTTAAGTAGTTAATATCCAAATCCCAAGAACTCCCGAACCAACCTTGTTAGTGATGATAAACAGATGCTTAGCAAATAAAAAATGAATAGCCAGGGAGTGGAAACAAAATAGATGGAAAAGTGGGTGAGACAAATTTTAACTTTCTCCTTTAAGAAAAACAAATTTCAGAGAGTTGCTTAAAGGGACACTAAAAGTTTTGTTTTCACTTGTGCTTCTAATATAGAAGCACAAGTGAAAAGTTAGTTGTTCCTAGTATGAGGATAAAATGGCGTGTACTTTTGATAGTACACACCAGTTTATCCTCTGACAAAAGCCATGCTTCCATAGGGAGAGCCCATAGTTTTTGCATGTTATCAGCAGGGCAGACCTTAACTAGGATGGGGAGCCAGAGTAAATGGAGAGAGGGAAAGACCCTTATCACTCCGCCTGCCTACATGAAATGATACTGGAATTTGTTGTTCTTCCCCCTTCTTTTTTTTTTTTTTTTCTGCATATATGTTTGTATGATTTTTTATGATTTGGATCAGTTCAATATTTGTGAGCTAAGTTTGTAGTTGTTGTCATTGTTTTTTCTTATTTTCGTTTTATCTAGGATTATACGCAATAAATAACATGAGTTAAGGGAATCGGTGAATGTTATATTTATAATAATATTGATATTTGATATTTCTATGATATTATATGTGAAAAATAAAAGAGCTATTCAAAAATGAAAAAAAAAAACCTTTTATGAACAAGAAATTAATGAAATAGTTTATTTGTTCTCAGGAGACATCTTCGAGAGTTTCACAGATCACCCGCCATTGATCTTGCCTTGTGACAACTTCCGTCTGCAACTCTCTCCTCCCATCAATAATGATGCCTTTCACGGTCTACTGTGTCAACTGCGTCATTTTGTGTGGGATCTGGAGCAGAAATCTCTACCTGCTAATCAGAGAGCATCATACAGGATGGAGAGCAATCAGTGAAAATTAAATATTCACCAAAATTGAGAAGAGGATGGGACGAATGCTTTATAATTCAGTTGTATTTTTGTATTTTAAATTAAGATAAGCAAAACTTACATTTTCTAATCATATGATTGTTATGGATTAGCAGGAATTAATGTGTCCTTTTATTTCTTTTTCCCAGAGTAAGATTCACAGTGTACGTCAATAAATAAATATGTAACTAATCAGTGAAATGGATATGATCACAGTGGTGAAAATAATATGCAGCTGTACTTCATCTCTTAAGTCAACCGAACAAGATGTTCACTGTTTTTGAGTGTATAGTCTAAATGTAAACTTACAGAATCCTGCTATATTAGGCTTTCCTTCATTTCTTTCAAGTATTTTATATAATTGCAGTAATTTTTAATTTATATCTATGTTTTAATAAGCATTGTATGCCACATTATTGCCATTGTTGTATTGTATGGGCATCAAAATATATATTATTGAACATCTTGAAGTTTTATTCTTGGTATCTAAGACACAATTGAGTAAAGCATTTTGCAATACCGGTGTTCAGCACCATGCAATTAATTGTTAAGTGATTTAAAAGTGTTTGCCTTTTTGTGACCTCGTCCATAAGGCGCTCTATTTAAATTCTTCATTTCTTTGAATATAAAACTATTCAAAAATGATGTAAATCGTTTTTATAGTGTTAAAAATACAACTAACCCCCAAAACATTTATTTTCTTGGGGTCAGGTGGCAAATAAATAGATGCATACAAAAATATATATATTTACAAAAATATGTTAACCCCTTCGCGACACAGGACGGACTAGGTCCGTCCTGTGTGGCGAAGCGTTAGTGACACAGGACGGACCTAGTCCGTCCTGTGTCAAAACGAGCACTGAAAGCGGAGTTTTTCCGCTTTCAGTGCTCTGATGGTATTGTAACGATGCTTCCGTGTGGAAGCATCGTACAATACTAAAAAAAATGCCCTTCGGCATTTCGATCGCTCCGGAGAGCGATCGAAATGCCGGTTTTAAAGGCACAGTGCCTTTAAAACACGTGCATTAAAAAATGAGCATAGGAAGCGAATTTTTCGCTTCCTATGCTCAGAAAGTGTTCCTGATTGCCTCGCAAGTCGATGCAATCAGGAACACAAAAAAAAAATGCACGATCTTGGTCACTGAGTGACCAAGATGGCGCTGCCCTTCTAAGGGCAAGAGCACAGGAGGCAGGAAGTACCTGCTTCCTGTGCTCTCTGGCTGTCACACGATTGCCTCTTCACAGAGGCAATCAGTGACTGCCAGGCACACTGACAGGCAGTGGGGATGTTCTGCTGAACATCCCCACTGACTGGTCAGATCAATATTAACCCTATATTGATCTGACCAGTTATGATCTGCCTCCCTCTCCTCACATTTTTTTAGTGAGGGAGAGAGACAGATCAAAGTTCTAAAAGTAAAAAAAAACAATAAACACACAACACACAAATATTAAAACAATAAAAAAAAACTTATTAAAGCAATTCCCTGCGTTTAACCCCTTCCCTGCCACTGATCTTGCACAAGCAGTGATCGTGCACATCAGCGCATTTATTTTTGCCGTTTGTGCATTTTTTAGGGGTTAATTTTTTTTGTACTGTAATTTATTACAGTACTAAAAAGGCTCTTCTAAGAGTTATTAACCCCTTCTTTGCCGTCGATCACTGCTTACGCAATGATATTGACGCCAAAGCAATTTTTATCTGTCTGCATATTTTTATTTTATTTTTTTTACACATACCCGCTAGGGGATTACATGTAAAGTAAAAATATTTGAGTTTTTTTTTTTTAAGCTGCCTGAGCGCATAGCGATCAGTAACAGCGAATTAGTGGCAAAGGCGGTTTGGTGATTTCTCAATTAAGCTCACCATTCGCCCTGGTCAGATCAAAATTGGTCAGATCAATATTCACAAATATTGATCTGCCTCCCTCTCCTCACTTACATTTTTGTGACGGAAAGAGACAGATCAGTATTAGTGATATAAAATAACATTTTATAAAATTGTCAGGTTTTATGAAAGTCTTTCACTGTGTATTAACCCCTTCCCTGCCATTCATCACTGTGTAAGCAGTAATCTTGCACAGCAACAGTATGTTTTTCTGTCTGCACTGTTTTATGGATTAATTTCTTTGTACTGTAATGTATTACAATACTAGATAGGCTCTTCTAAGAGCTATTAACCCCTTTCTGTGCTCGAGATCACTGCTTACGCACTGATTCTGAGGCCGCGGACTCAGGGTTCGATTTTGACCCTATTCAGCTTTCTGATACATCATCTAGCGATGTATCGGTGGCTGCTGAGCCCTTGCCACAAGTAGTGATGGGGGTCTACCGATAAAAAAATATATGGTTTGGTGGGGGTAAATTACATTGGCTGGCTTCAAAGATATATCCCATAAAGGACACGTACGCAGGTTGACTACATGTCAAAATTCCAAGTTGGAATTTTGAGATGCGCATCTCACAAATGTTGCCTTCTAGCCAAAAACAAACCAACAAACCTATGCATGGGTGCTATCCCTGTACTCGGGAGATGTTGCTGAACACATATTGGGTTGTTGTTTGGCAGTGACATATACCAGAATCTGTGAATTCATGCCTGAAGTACAATGCATGTGGAAAAAAACCTCCCAAAAAAGTTCTACCACAAACTTTTACAAAGGCTGGTGGTAGAATTAGTACCTATACAGTATTAAAATACCACCATTTGAAATACCTTAGGATGTCTATTTTCCAAAAATATATGGTTTGATGGGGTAAAATTCATTGGACGGCTTCAAAAATGTTCCAAATGGAACATGGGCGCAGGCTGACTACATGTCAAAATTCCAGGTTGGAATTGCGCACCCCCGAAATGTGGAATTTTAGACCCAATACAAACCAACAAACCTATGCATGGGGGGTATCCCTGTACTCAGGAGATGTTGCTGAACACATATTGAGGTGGTGGTTGGCAGTGGCAAATACCAGAATCTGAAAATTCCTGCCTGAACTACAATGTGTGTGGGGAAAAAATGGCATCCCAACCCTTTGACATAGGTTGGTGGTAGAATTAGCACTTGGAAAGTGTTAAAATACCACAATTTTAAAAACCCTAGGATGTCTAGTTTTCCAAAATATATGGTTTTATGGGGTAAAATACTTTGACAGGCTTCAAAAGTGTCCCAAATGGAACATGGGCGCAGGCTGACTACATGTCAAAATTCCAAGTTGGAAATGCACCCCCCCTAAACATGGCCTTTTAGCCCCCAAATAATCTAACTAACCTACACATGGGTGGTATCCCTGTACTCAGGAGATGTTGCTGAACACATATTAATGTGTTTTGAGGCACTGACACATAATAGGATCTATGAATTCATGCCCGATGTACAATGAATGTGAAAAACAAATTACTATCCATAACATTGACATAGGCTGGTGGTAGAATTAGTGCATGGAAAGTGTTAAAATACTACCATTTGAAATACCCTAGGGTGTCTAGTTTTCAAAAATATATGGTTTTGTGGGATAGAATACACTTTTTGGCTTCAAAAATGTCCCAAATGGGACATCGGCGCAGGTTTTCTGCACGTCAGAATTCCAAGTTGGAAAACCAAAAAGCGCACCTCTCAAATGTGGCCTTTTAACCCCCAAATAACCTAACCAACCTATACATGGGTGGTATCCCTGTACTCAGGAGATGTTGCTAAACACATATTGAGGTGTTGTTTGGCACTGACATATAACAGGATCTGTGAATTCATGCCCAAAGTACTATGTATGTGAAAAAAAATTACTATCCATAACATTGACATAGGCTGGTAGTATAATTAGTGCATGGAAAGTGTTAAAATACTACCATTTGAAATACCCTAGGGTGTCTAGTTTTCAAAAATATATGGTTTTGTGGGATAGAATACACTTTTTGGCTTCAAAAATGTCCCAAATGGGACATGGGAGCAGGTTTTCTGCACGTCAGAATTCCAAGTTGGAAAACCAAAAAGTGCACCTCTCAAATGTGGCCTTTTAACCCCCAAATAACCTAACCAACCTATACATGGGGGGTATCCCTGTACTCAGGAGATGTTGCTGAACACATATTGAGGTGTTGTTTGGCACTGACATATAACAGGATCTGTGAATTCATGCACAAAGTACAATGTATGTGAAAAAAAATTACTACCCAAAACATTGACATAGGCTGGTAGTATAATTAGTGCATGGAAAGTGTTAAAATACTACCATTTGAAATACCCTAGGGTGTCTAGTTTAAAAATATATATGGTTTTGTGGGGTAGAATACACTTTCTGGCTTCAAAAATGTCCCAAATGGGACATGGGCACAAGTTTTCTGCATGTCAGAATTCCAAGTTGGAAAACCAAAATGAGCACCCCCTAAATGTGGCCTTTTAGCCCCAAAACAAACCAACAAACCTATGCATGGGTGGTATCCCTGTACTCAGGAGATGTTGCTGAACACATATTGAGGTGTTATTTGGAAATATCCCTTCACATTTTAAGGTAATGTTTACCTAAATTGCAATATATGTGAAAAATTAAAAAAAAAGATTTTTTGCTGCAAACTTTGGCAAAGATTGGTGGTAAAATGGCTACATGAAATGTGTCAAAATACCCCAAGTTAAATGCCCTGAGTTGTCTAGTTTTCAAAAATATGTACATGTTGGGGGTCATTCATGGATTTAGTACAGAAATCAGTGTTACAATGTCACTTTCGCTAATTTTGAAAGAAAGGATTTTAAAATAGCTTTGCACCACTTATAGTTCTGGCCCTGTAACATGAATAAAAAAGCACAAAAACATAAAAACATGGGCTATTTCTGAACTCAGGACATATATTAGAAACTTTTTAGCAGTGTTTTTTTGTTGTCTCTTGTACATGAGTATACGATTTTTCAAATAAAAGTCATAAAAAAAGTATTTTTTCAATTTTTTTGCCATATTTTATTATTTTTTTTACATCAAATTATATGCTATTATCAAAATAATGGTATCAAAAGAAAGCCCTTCTTATAACGATAAAAACAATATATAGTTTGTGCGGGTACACTAAATGAGACAGAAATAAATTACAGCAAAACACAAACTGCTCAGAAATGTTAAAACAGCCCATGTCACCAAGCGTCGGACAAGCCAAAAAAGTCATGTCACTAAGGGGTTAAACAAGGAAGTTACACTATACCAGTGATGGCAAACGTTTTGGAGTCTGAGTGCACAATTTTTGTCTGAAACCGATTTACAGACGTCGAAGTGCCAACACAGCATACACACACACACATTTATACACACACACTTATACTCACACACACATACTTAGTTATACACACAAACACACTTATACACACACACACTTATACTCACACACACATGTATACTCATACACAAACACAGATGACCGGCGGTGTTGCACATTTTCTTTGTCTCCATAAATGTCATATTTCTTCCATAAGAATTATTAATCAATCTTAGTGTCTTGCTGAAAAACCATCCGAAAAACAAACTTCAAATTATTTTATTCAAATCCATAGGACCAATAACACAGCAATGCTTAAGGTGTTCTTAGTTGTGATGTTATAATGTATTGGGTACAGATCAGAATTTTGCAATAGTTTTTAATACCTCTATAAAGTTAAACACTCCCTAATTTATGGTAATACAAGGAGGTGTGTATATATGTATATGATCATAAAATTGTTAGTATATGGGACATGGCTTTAGCATCCATTTTGTTTATAATGAAAGCCAAATGTTGTAATTATTCTTGGACGGGAAAAATCTAACAAAGGACCTATGTTTTAAAAGAAAGGTATATTGATGGGCCTCTTAATGTCAAAGGTGAAGAAAAAAACCTAGACTATCTGGCTAGAGAAATATGATCCTTAATTGTAACCACATGTGGTGGCAATCATATACAATGGACTCTTGTGATATAGTAACATCTCTTGGGGGGGAAAGGGGTCTACATTCCATTGAATGCTAGTGAAGGCGTTTTAGCAAAGTACCAAAATATGATCAACTTACAACAACTATTAAATTTTGATATATATTGAATTATATATTTTAGGCGGCGCCTACCTTTTACCCACTGCTGACAAGCGGTGAGAGCTGGACCTGGCCGCATGCCAAAACTGAAGGCTTGGCATGCCAGTTGTGGCACGCGTGTCATAGGTTCGCCACTACTTCACTATACCCAGAGCTGGACTGGCCCACCGGCATACCAGGAAAAATCCCGGTAGGCTGCCTGTCCTGGTGCCCTTGTGAGATGCGACCTCTTTACGTAATTTGCAGACGCACTTTAAGTAATTTGGCAGCTGATTTAGCGTCGCCGCCAGGTATCATAGCAGTGTACTGGCGCGGGGGGAAGGAGGAAAAGAGAGGCAACAGAAATGGAATAGGAGAACCGCTACAGAGGGGAGAGCGAATTCATGGTTTTCAAGCCCAAACCACCGTTGTTCCCCTCTTGATTTGTCTAACCAGAGAGAGATGCAAGCAAGCATAGAATCATGATATAATTTTAAGATGTGTGGGGCTCCTTTCGTACTCCTTTCGTTTTTCCTCTGGAAATTAAGCTAAAAGAAACTCTGGGATATTTGGAATCCTATATATGGCTGTTGAATAGTTTTTAAAATTATTTTAAAATGTTGGCCTCCACTACCAACAGAATTGATCTAAATAGGAAGATCAGTTAAGGGAGCACATAAGAGTTAATTACGTTGATTCTACCCAGCCAACCTATCGGGATGGATTTTCATTCACTCAATCTAATTTTTGTTTCCTTTAGTAGAGGGGTATCATTATTCTCCCTAATTTATTTATTTTTTCTAATATATTTTATTAATAAGATATTTTTACAATAAGAATACATTTTACAATGAAAAAGAAAATATCATATATGTTTACATAAAAAGAGTAAATATCAATGTATCCAGTCCATATGTAAATCAATGATGAAAGTATTGAACAGGCACTTTATAGTCATTTTTCATTGTGATAACATATTGGTATGAATGAATTATGCAATTAAATTACAATGTTAATAAATAAAACCAAAAATTGAAAATTGGGAGGAGGGGCAAAAAAAAGGAAAAAAGGATATAGGTTTTTTTTTTTTTAAATTAAATTCTAATGACTATATTCAGTTCTATTATACATAACATGACACAACAATACCTAGTTCTGATAACTGTGTAATAGAATTACATTATTTGTTGTCAAACAATTTTTCAAATACATTTATTTATACAAGCAATCAAAACCTATATTATCTTTTAATCTTTGTTTCCCATTCGTCCAAGTAGTGTCTAAGGTTATATAACTGCAAAGAAGGTTGTCTGAGAAACAGTTCGTACCCCTTATTTTCTAGTATACAATTAAAAACTTCTTTACTAGTAGGGACTGTTGGGGACCTCCAGTATCTGTGGATGACTGTAGAAGTAGCTAAAAGGATATGTCCAATTATAATTTTATCATTTTTTTCAATAGTATCAGTGAAGAATTTGAATAAAGCCAATTCTGAAGTGAGTACAGGAATATTAGAATTTAATTTTTGGAATATTTATGTATTTAGTGCCAAAATTGTGTGAGTTTAGGAAAAATACCAAAAAACACATGAAAGCAAGCCAATAATTCCAGTTTCTCCAACATTTATCTGAATATCTGGAGGTTATTTTATTCAACCTATAGGGGGGTAAATACCATCTAATAAATTATTTTGAAATGGTTTTCCCAATGATTGGACCACTGTGTAATTTCTTTTACAGCTGGTACAAATTTAAGCCATTATTTCAGGTCATAACAAGCTCCTAGGGCCGGCCCAAAACATTATGCTGCCTGGGGCAAAAAAATAAATTCTGCCCCCCCCAAAAAAGCCCACAGTCATGATAATTCAAACTAATCAGGAAATGCTAATTTAAGGTAAGAGCACCTTTCTATATGAAAAATTATATGCCAGTATTGGCAGGCAATTATTAAAATGTGTACCCTAAATGTTTGAGCATTTAAACTTAATGTACAATATTTGAGTCATGTTTAGGTCAGTGGCCACATATTATGTTTTGGGGAATTGCACAGCCTATTTTTATAATAATTTCCATTTCTTTCTTTTCACTTCATGGGTGAGCTCTTAGAAAAAATATGTTTTTTTTATATGCCCACTAAAGCACTTCTTATATACAGAATAAAATAATTTAGAGCTCATCCATAAGGTGAAAAGAGAGTCATGGTAAAACATTATTATGATAATACCCTGTGTAATTCTCTAAAACATAATGTGACCAGTGACCTATAACAAAATCCAGATAATTATAGTCAGTGTCAGAGGAGTTAACCTCTGGATGGCTAGACAGATAGAGGCAGTGTCAGAGGAGTTAACTTCTTGATGGCTAAATGGATAGAGGCAGTGTCAGAGGAGTTGACCCCTTTATCCACACACTCACTCACTCACTCACACTGACATACACACTCACTCACACTGACATACACACTCACTCATGCTGACATACACACTCACGCTGACATACAGTCACACCGACATACACACACACACACACACACTCGCTCACACTGACACACACAATAACACTGACATACAAACTCACTCACACTGACATACACACACACTCTTGCTCACACTGACATAAACACACACTCTAACTCATACTGACATACACAGACACTATCACTCACACTGACATAAACACACTCACACTGACATACACACACCCTTTCACTCACACTGACATACAGTCACACTGACATACACTCACTCACACTGACATACACACACACACTCGCTCACACTGACACACACAATAACACTGACATACAAACTCACTCACACTGACATACACACACACTCTTGCTCACACTGACATACATAGACACTATCACTCACACTGACATAAACACACTCACACTGACATACACACACCCTTTCACTCACACTGACATACACACACACTCACTCACTCACACTGACATACACACCCTCACTCACACTGACACACACACACAATCACTCTGACACACACACACACTCACTCACACTGACATACACACACACACACACTGTCTAACTGTTTAACTTACCTGGTCCAGGCATCTCTGTGCTTTGAGCTCCTCATGTGAAGGAGGGGCTGAGCCAATCACGCGAGGCTTTTGAACTCTCAGCCAATCAGGAGAGTTGAGAGGGCTGATTGGCTGAGACCTCCTTCAATCAAGCTCCCCCGGACACAGGAAAAAAAAGAAAAGACCACTGCATAGAGCAGCAAAGTGCCACCTCTGCCAGGGTGCCGCCTATGTCAGCTGCCCCATTAAAGGGCCGGCTCAGTAAGATCCCAAATCTTATTCCCATGCAAATCATCTTTTAATCTGGGTGTGGGCATTAGATAAGAGTAACATTGAGATATAGTGCCGCGTTTATTAGGGTTATATAAGTATGTTTATTCCAGATCAAATAATGCATTTTCTGTATAATTTTGATATAAATGAAAATGTATCTTTTATTTTATTAAATAATTTGTGCTCTAATTGCATATTATCTTCTAGGCCTAATTTATCTTAAAGTTTCTTAAAAGACATTAGGAATTACCTAAGAAAAAGTCATTTTAATTTTTAATTGATTAAGTGTGCCAATTATTCAAATTTAAATAATGAAAATCTAGTTGTAATACAGACAGCGGCCTTACTCGCGACCACCCAGAGGATGGGAAACATCTCAGTTATCCTGGGTCACCCAGTCATCGGAAGCCACAGTACTTCTTTAATAGAATATGGTCACACCCTATTATTTTCCATCTCAAGCCAGAGTGGAATCTGACTTTGTAAGCCAAACTAAAGTGCTGTAGCGGCATTAGTTGCCTAGTAATATTTTAAAAAATCAGGTATCCCTAAACCTCCATGAGACATAAGATTTTGCAATACTGAAAATGTTATTCTGCTCATCTTATTTCCACATATAAACTTAATTAGAGCAGATTGAACTGTTTTAAAGAATGTCTTCGGAATTGATAAGGGAATAGTTCTCAAATAGTTTAGTATTTTAGGTAAGTGGTTCATTTTAATTGATGTAATTTTACCTAACCCGGAAAGTTCCAACTTATTCCAGTTTTTCATTTCCTTTTCTAATATTGGCCAAGCTTTTTTGAGATTAAATGTGTACATACTGTTTACATTTTTGCATAGTTTTATTCCAGGGTAATCAATGAATGAGTCTCTCCAGTCAAAGTCCAATGTATCTTTAAAATCATCCAGATCACACCAAGGAATGTGTATAGGTAGAACCTTTGTTTTTCCTGTATTGAGCCTATAAAATGAGACCTCTCCAAAATCTTGTAGTATAGAATTTAGGGAGTCAACTGAAGTTTTGCATTCTACCAAAAATAGGATAATATCATCCGCAAAGAGACTTATTTATATTCAGTATTTTTAACTGAAATTCCCTTAATCTCTGGTGATTTCCTCATCAACGTGGCCAATGGTTCCATCGCTAGAGAAAATAATATCGGGGACAATGGGCAACCCTGTCGAGTTCCATTAATTAGTGGAAAATTATCAGGTGAAACCTGTTGCAGAAACTATTACAGTCAGGTTTTGAGATTAAAGATTGCTTTAACAACGGGGCTGGTATATAACATTTGAGCAGAGCTTCCCTCAAAAAGCCCCAGTGGACCCTGTAGAACACCTTCTCTTCATCCAAGGAGAGGAGTAGAAAAGGCATTTGATTTGCTTTAATATAATGTATTAGGTTTATTTATCTCCTTTACCATCTGGGGCTTATCTCCCTGCAATTAAACCCACTTGGTTTTTATCAACTACCATAGGGACAATTTGTGCCAATCTATCAGCAAAAATCTTAGCGTAGATTTTGATATCATTATTTATTTAACAAATCGGCCAAAAGTTGGCACAGTGGTCCTTACTCTTTCCTGGCTTTGGCAGAGTGATGATTTGCGTTTACAAGGACTCCCATACTGCTTCATCACATTCTCAACTAATGTTTTATTTTTTAGGCCCAAAACAAGATGATCACTTAATTTGCGATCTAAGGTATACTGGAGAGACTCAGACACATATAAAACAACAGGAGCATGATCAGACCATGTTATTTCTAACATTTCTGTCTTGGTAATAGATCACAATGTCAGGGCCGGACTGGGAATGAAAACCAGCCCTGGAAATAATTTTTTACCAGCCCCATAGCCCCAACATCATGTCATTATTTACTTCATAAAAAGGGACAACCATGCATTTTAAAGCACATTTCAGATAATATGATTTAAAGATAAGACATATGAACGCACATAGGGTTTTTTTTATGGGGAGCAAATTCTAGTGCAATAACACACAGTGTGCTGATGACATGCATATTAACCCCTTCGTGACACAAGGTGCTTGCGTCCCAAACTACGCAAGCACCCAAACGTCATGATTGGTTCCTGGCCACCTGATTGGTAGCAAGGAACACTCTGGCAGAGACCCGATCAGGGTCTTAATAGACCCTGTGGGTCCCTGCAAAAAAATTGTGAGACCTCCGGACGTCACGTGTGACATCACGGAGGCGTGCCCGATCCCGGAAGTTCGGGCACAGCGCGATTTGGAGAAATGCAGCTGGTACTCACTTTGAGCACCGGCTACATTTCCCCTGTCAGACTGAGGCCACTCAAAGTGGCCTCATCTGACAGATGGGATCCCGCTGCAAGTGCCTGCAGCAGGGATCCGAAAACAGCTCATCACGGGAGCCGCGATGAGCGGTTTAATACAGGACATACTATGCCGTCCTAATGACTTTAAGGTACTTAAAGTCAGGACGGCATAGTACGTCCTAACATTATTAAGGGGTTAAAATCCAGCTAATCACACTCTGCCAGCCACAGGTGTAGAAAATGCAGCTAATAAACACAGTCTGCCAGCCACAAATATTGCAAAATGCACAGCACTCCTACGTGATGAGGTGACCCTAATGGCATTAGACCAGGCCTGGTTTGCAACAATACATGTCATCACATAGGAGTGCTGTGCATTGTAGTTTTAGTCTACTAATAGTGGGGTCACCCAGTGATAAAGAGTGCTTTCCTGCTATATTTTCATTGATTATCTTATTCACTTATGGCATTACATTAGCGCACACAGGGATTGTGCCCCTATTAGGAGCAATTACTGTGTGCACTATGTTTATACTTTCCCCTCATATTTAGTCAAAACGGCTCAGAATAAAAAAGCACAATATACCAATAAAGCTGACAGTGTTAGGAGGTCTCCCCTGTCATTGTATAATCATTGAGCTTCTCCATGGAATACATCTGTCTAGCACAGGGGCACTTTAATAACATACAGGACTTGGCACAACCCATGAACCAGGACTCCTAATGTTTCAGATGGTTTTACATGCACAATAATCAGTCCTGGTTTGGCCTGACTCCTAAAATCTACAAATATTTGTAAAGCCCTGATAACTATATGACAGGGCTTGATAAATGTAATTTAGCTTTCGGAGCAAACAAATATAGAAGGCAGACACAGCACAATCACACAGACCATTACATTCACACACACAGTCACATACGAACAGACAGTCACATACAAGCCAGCATTTTTTTTTTTTTTTTTTTTAAAGAACAAAAAAAGTACCTCATTGCAGGGGAGAAAAATATGTTCTTATTTTCACTGAGAAAGAGTGTAATATTATTCCTATCAGGTAAGGGCACATGCAGAGTTACACATACATTTAAATACATGTACACAGTCTCTCTTGCACACAGTCACAAGCACACCCACACAGTTACACAGACATCCACACACAGTGTCCCTCTCACACATATATATACACACACAGTGTCCCTATCACACACATATATATACACACACAGTGTCCCTATCACACATGTATATACACACACAGTGTCCCTATCACACACATATATATACACACACAGTGTCCCTCTCACACATGTATATACACACACAGTGTCCCTCTCACACATATATATACACACACAGTGTCCCTATCACACACATATATATACACACACAGTGTCCCTATCACACATGTATATACACACACAGTGTCCCTATCACACACATATATATATACACACACAGTGTCCCTATCACACATGTATATACACACACAGTGTCCCTATCACACACATATATATACACACACAGTGTCCCTATCACACATGTATATACACACACAGTGTCCCTATCACACATGTATATACACACACAGTGTCCCTATCACACATGTATATACACAGTGTCCCTATCACACATGTATATACACACACAGTGTCCCTATCACACATGTATATACACTGTCCCTATCACACATGTATATACACACACACACACACACACACACACACACACACAGTGTCCCTATCACACATGTATATACATACATAGTGTCCCTATCACACATGTATATACACACACACACACACACATGCAAACACACACAAATACAAAAGTGTACCTGCTGTACCTTGTGAAGTTCTGGCTGGAGGAAGGGACACTTGGTGGAAGGATTGACAGCTGCTCTAGCACTTCTAAGGCAGGGAGAAGACTGTCCCAGGTCAGCCTTGCTCTGCTCAACCCAGATTCTCAGTGGCTCCTGTTGATCCCCAGTGTGAAGCTCCAGGCCTCTCCCAGACACCAGCTCCTGCCACTGCAGTAGCCAGTTACCTTGTGCAGGCCTGGGGGCAGGGTTACAATAATATATCCTCACTCTCCATTCCAATAGGCCCAGCTTACAGCTCCCACACAGTGCTTCTAAATTAATAATTTAGCCCCAGTCTCCAACAAGACACTTGGGCTTCAGCCCAGCAATCCCCTCCCCCTAAATGTTCTCTCCATATAGGAGACATGTGGTATCCCAGGAGCTTAGTAATTCCTCTGCTTCTCCCTTGTGTAGCTCCCCCTCCACTGATGGTACCTGGGCTCCTGCTGTCATTCGCCTTAGCCTGCTGGGCAGGTGGAGGCTCCTGTCTCCTACCCAAGCAGCACATGTGCGCACAGCCGCTGTCTCAGAAGAGAGGGAGGGGCTTACTGTCAAATGTATTTGATGGATTCTGATTGGTAAAACAGCTCACTTCTACACTCATTCTGTGTATTTTATTGGCTGAGACGGTGCAGAGGAGAAGAATTCTGTCACAGCCCCAGCAATACTTCAAAGCAGCCCCAGGGCAGCCAGCCTACCGGGGAATTTCCCGGTATCCCGGTAGGCCAGTCCGGCCCTGCACAATGTACTCTCATCAACTAAAAATTGGTCAATACATAGTAACATAGTAACATAGTAATTTAGGTTGAAAAAAGACACAAGTCCATCAAGTTCAACCGTTCTACCTATCATTGCAGCTTTTGATCCAAAAGAAGGCAAAAAAAAACCTAAGGAAGCTATTTCGAATTTTGCCTCCTGGGGGAAAAAATCCCTTCTTGACTCCAAGAGGCAATCAGATTTCTCCTCGGATCAATAAGCTCTTTTATTAATGCTTATTCTATTATTAATAGCCCTGTATGTTCTGCTTTCCTAAAAAAACATCCAAACCATTTTTAAATACATCTATTGTGGTTGATAGCACTACCTCTCTTGGCAGGGAGTTCCATAACTTTATTGTCCTAACCGTAAAGAATCCCTTCCTTTGCTGTCTATGAAATCTTTGCTGTTCCAGTCTGAGGGGGTGACCTCTTGTTCTTTGTACCTTTCTGTTAATGAACAGGTCACTGGAGAGCACTTTATATTGGCCCTGCACAAATTTATATAATGTTATTATATCCTCTCTGAGACGCCTTTTTTCTAACGTATATAAATTCAATTTTTTAAATCTCTCTTCATAACTAAGATCCTCCAAACCCCTTATTAATTTTGTAGCTCTCCTTTGCACTTTTTCTAGTTCCTTAATATCCTTTTTAAGGACTGGTGCCCAGAACTGTACTGCATATTCAAGGTGAGGTCTTACCATTGATTTGTAAAGCGACACGATGATATCCTCCTCCCGTGAATCTATACCTCGTTTTATAGATGCCAATATCTTATTGGCCCTTGCAGCTGCTGACTGGCATTGGGCACTGTTGCCAAGTTTGTTATCTACAATTATTCCTAAATCCTTTTCATTAGTAGTTTTTCCCAGGGAAAAAACATTTAACGTATATGTTGCTTTGTTTTTATTTTTCCCATAATGCATAACGTTACATTTGTCTATATTGAACCTCATTTGCCACTTTACTGCCCAGTCCCCCACTCTGTCCAAATCTTCCTGCAAAGAAAAAACATCAAGATTAGTCTTTATTGCCTTACCTAATTTAGTATCGTCCGCAAACACGGAGACATGGCTCTCAGCACAATGTGGCAGATCATTAATAAACAAAATAAAAAGAAGAAGGCCCAAAACAGACCCCTGAGGTACTCCACTCAATACCCTTGTCCAATTTGAGGATTTTCCATTTACAACAACCCTTTGTGTTCTATCTTTTAGCCAATTTTCAATCCAAATACATACATTTGCCCCAAACCTATTTCTCTCAATTTGTAGAGTAACCTTTTGTGTGGAACTGTATCAAATGCTTTCTCAAAATCCAAATAGATCACACCAACTGCCACGCCTAGATCTATATTTTTACTGACTTCTGAATGTTATTAAGTTTGTTTGACAAGACCTGTCTTTCACAAAACCATGTTGACTTTTACTAATTATATTATGGTTCACGATGTATTCTTGAGTGTATACCTTCAATCCTTCAAATAGTTTCCCCACTACAGATGTCAAGCTCACTGGCCTATTATTACCTGGAAGAGATTTTGATCCCTTTTTAAATATTGGAATGACATCCGCCTTTTGCCAGTCTGTTGGCACTGTACCTGAACTGAATGAATCCTTAAAGATCATAAATAGTGGTCTGGCCAGAATTATGCTTTACTCTCTAAGTACCCTTGGGTGTATACCATCTGGCCCTGGGGCAGCCAATCCCATGTTTGCGGCAACTTCCTGTAGCAGGGGCTCGTCCATCTGCTCTTCCTTAGTATAAACAGAAGAAAAAAAAGTATTTAAAATGTCTGCTTTCTCTCTGTCCTCACTTACCAAATTTGCCTTTTGGGATAACAAGGGCCCAACATTTTCCCTCTTTAGCTTTTTTCCATTTATATAATATTTTGGGGTTAGATTTACTCTCCTTGGCAACCCTTTTCTCATTTTCCAATTTAGCCATTTTAATTGCCTTTTTGCAGGCTTCTTTGGCCTCTTTGTACTCTATAAATGATAATGCTGATCCTGTGTTTTTATAATGTTTGAATGACATTTTCTTGTTTTGTATTTCCTGTTTCACGTTACCGGTAAGCCACATTGGTTTTGATTTGTGTCTTTTGCATTTGTTTCCCAAAGGTATATATTGGGATGTGTACTTTTGTAATGTGTGATTAAAGGCATTCCACTTGTTTTCTGTGTTTAGTCCAGAAAACAATCGTTCCCAGTCTAAATGTTCAATCGATGCCCTTAGTCCATCAAAGTTAGCCCTTCTAAAATTAAGTGTTTTGGTGGCGTAGTTACCAATTTGCTTTTTTGCATTAATCTCAAATGAGACCATATTATGGTCACTATTCCCCAAGTGTTCTCTTATTTGGATGTTTGAGATACGCTCCTCATTGTTTGTTATTACCAAATCCAGACAGGCATCCATTCTAGTTGGGGTGTCTACTAATTGTGCCATAAATGTGTTATTAAGCAGGTTCAGAAACTTGCTGCCCCTAGCTGAACTAGTTGTGCCACACTTCCAATCTATATCTGGGTAATTAAAATCTCCCATGATTATAACTTCATTCATATTTGCAGCCTTTTCAATTTGTAATAAAAGCTGATCTTCTCCATCAATGCTAATATTTGGTGGCTTGAAGCATACACCTACAAGTAATGTGTGATTCTTTTTAGTGTCTATGCTAATCTCCACCCACAGTGTCTCCACATCAGTTACAGTTACATCATGCACACCTTCTTTAATACTGGGCTTTAATTTAGGATTTACATACAGACAGATCCCTCCCCCTTTTCTATTTACTCTGTCCTTTCTAAAAAGTGAGTAGCCTTGTAAATTAACTGACCAGTCGTGGGTCTCATCCCACCACGTTTCTGTGATTCCGATTAAATCATACTGTTCAGCACTTAGCAGTATCTCCAGCTCACCCATTTTGTTTGTCAAGCTTCTTGCATTTGCTAAACACGGGAGTACATGTTGCATGAAATGGAGTGGTAAGTATAGTTCTTTTCCCCCTTCATGTAACACTCTCCAAGCAACATAAAGACCATTATCATGGAGGTCATGATAAGCAAACATTTAATACATGCTGAGGCCAGCCTGTCAGTGTTACTGCCATCAACTGAGCTTGAATGAATTTATATCTATTTTTTGATCCAGTACAAAATTGTTATCGTCACATATTATCAATTTTCCTATGACCACTTTCATTATCTTATTTCAAAGACGTCTCAAATATTTTAACTGATTAGAGTTCCGAAAGTAAACATTTACTATGGTATAAGTCACAATATGTACTTTCCCATCCCAAATGATAAATCTCCCAGGTTTATCATCTCCGTAATTTTTTATTTGAATGGTGAGATTTTAATCCCCAGATACTGTAAATCAGTAATCTCCCATTCAAAGTGGAAAGTGTGTTGCATATGTTTAATTAGAGTACTATCTCCCCCAATTAACATGGCATGGAATTTTCCCATGTTTAGCTTGTATTGAGCGAGATTAGAGTATCTGGAGATTTCTCCCATCAGGGCTTCCACTAACTTAATTGGGTTTGTTAGGGTTAGAACTATGTCATCTGCATAAATCAATATTTTGGTTTGTAATTGTGGGAGTATGAAACCCTCTATTTTTTTCCAGAAGACTAATGCTTTGGAGCGAGGGAATCCAGAGTGAGAATGCACAGCATTGGTGCTAATGGACAGCCCTGGAGGGTTCCGTTCAAGATGTAAAACCACTGCGAGGTAATCCATAATTCTTGCCCTCGGTGATTTGTACAGGGCCATTATTGAATCCAAAAATGCTCACTCAAAGCCAAAAGTCAACAGAACCTCCCTCATGAAGGCCCAGCTGACCCTATCAAAGGCCTTCTCTGCATCCAATGACAGAGTCAACAGGGGCTCCACCCCTGCCCTTGCAGAAAACATGATGCCTAGTATCTGTCTGCTGCAGTTCTATTGGGAGTAAACCATGCCTGGCCTATGTGGATTTTTCTGGTAGAAAGTGACTTTTTTAAATTACTTCATTAAACAATTCTGATAGGGGGGAGGATGAGTTCTCTAAAAAAATGTTCTGTAGAACAGGTTTAAGAACCTATCTGGCCCTGGTGACTTGATGATTTTGAGGGCATTAATAACGTTTGTTCCCTCTGTCTGAGAAATTAGTTAGTAAAAACAGAAGGGAAAGAGTGTGAGATGGGTGAAATAAAGCGAAAACACTGGGTTATATTAGTGGTAAAAAGAAAACATAACAAAAGAAAAAGAAAAGAGGGAGACAAGATAGAGGGAAACAAGTGGTACAGAGAGTAACCACCATAAGTGGCAAAAAGAACCACAAAATTGGGCCTCGGGTCCACATAGAAGAGGTCCAAGATAAAACGTCACTTCCCAAAAGTTAATTGACATGCCCTGCTCTGGGTAGCTGAACCATGCATTTTTCATTCAAACAAAACTTGAACATTTCAAAAATAATGAAGAAAGAAAAAATATATGTCCCATACAGAATGTCCATACAGGAAAAAGACAATCCTTTCTAAAACAGGCAAAGATGACTGCAGCGGTGGTAATACTAAGTCTCGAAGAAATCCAGCAATGGATTCTCCAAAAAAAATATCTTGTTGTCCCTGCTGACGGATAAGGAATAAGGCATTCCCCAATGGTATTTTACAGCATGGCAGTGCAGGTGAGCTGTAAATGGAGAGAGAGATCTTCTCCAATGGACATTCTGTGGGGGTAAGTCCTCATAAAACTATAGCAGGGTATCTTCATATGTGATTGTATGCATTTTTCTGGCTGCCGACAATATGGTGATTTTGTCTGTCATCGAATGCAGCCGGATTATAAGATCGCGTGGGGGATCCGTTCAGGCTTTAATAGCCTTTCTAATTAGGTAGCAGTCTGTTATTTTCAGAGTATTTGGGTACACCTTCTTTAAGTAGGTGGGGAGGGCAGTGGGCCCAACTTCCTCCACCACCCCTCTAATTTTGATGTTGAGTTGACGGAATCTGCCATCCAAGGCTGCAAGCTGATGTTGGAATGGGGCCATATGTTGGGTAAGTTTTGGTGGTTTTTCTTGTTGCATAATCTGCGACTGCTTAATTTGTGCCACTGCAGTGTCTAATGTGGCTGTCTTTGAGTACAATGTCAATAAATCGGTCTTTGTGCTTGCCAGTTCAGCTTTTATGACAGTTTGGAGAGCCCGATATAGCTGTTGAATGTCAGCCTTCGTGGCTGGGACTTGTTGCGATGGTCGACCAACTGGGTCATGGACTTATACCCCTGTATGCACTGTGCCAGTATCATCCGAGGAGGACTCGGAATCGGATTGAGCCTGGGTTGAGGCTTTTGGCGGCAAACTCGATGTAGGGGGCCTAACTAAAAAAGACCCAATATCCAGGTGTTTTGATCTCGGGGGAGGCTCCAATTTTTTTGATTGTCGGCCCATTTCTGTAGCCAGGTGGGGAGCCTTTTGTTTTAGCACTTTGGGTAGTGTAGACATCCAAAGTTGCCTTGTTGAGCCATGTTGGAGAGGACTCTTCAAAAACATGTCCGACTGCGACCAGAGCTGGCCTCGCCCCCCCAGCTTGAATTATTTTAAACTGATTTGATAATAACCTGTCTACTTTATTGCCCTTAAGGTACCAGTATTGTTTTAACCACAATATGTTTTTATTTATCCTTTCCATGTTACTTTCTTTGATTTCTGCTTTAATTAGTTTAATATTTTCAGATATATTTTCAAGCAGTTGTGCCTGGTTAGCTCCTTCCAGATTCGCCAATTCCACCATCAGCTGCTGCAGATTTAAACCCCTTTTTTTCTCCATGGATTCTGTCTGTATTAATATCCCTCTGGTTACAGCTTTTAGAGCACACCAGGTGTTTGTGGAGAATGTGTTTACAGCAGGGTTGTCCTTAATGTAGTTCGATATCACCTGTCTAATTTTATTCATTAATATCTCTATTTTTTTTTTACAGGGATTTGTTAAGTATCCAGGAGAGGCAGCCCCTTGTATTTGGGCTGCAGGCAATTTTGAGGGGTGATCTGACCATACTGCTGGTAAAATAGATGACTGAATATTGTGTTTCTCACCGAGAAATAATCTATCCTGGAGTAGGATGTGTTAGGTATTGAGAAGAAGGTATATCATTTTTCTTGTGGGTGCAGTACCCTCCATGTGTCGAATAGAGCATTTTTGTTTATAAAAGCTTAAAATGTATTTGCGAAGTTATGTTATTTGGTGCATCCTTGTTTTAATTTTTTGTCTGAAGATGCATCTGCAACACAGTTGAAATCACTGGCCATAATTAGGAGGCCTTGCATGTGTTTATCTACTTGCACCATAAGTCTACCTAAAAAATGTATTTGATTTTCATTAGGGGCATATTCATTTACTAAGGTAAAGACAATGTTGTTGAGCTTGCAGATTAAAATAATATATCTTCCTTCTCTATCAATGATTTTGTGTATTAATTCAAAAGCTATTGGATCTCTTATTGAAATTACTATGCCTCTAGTTTTCTTTTTTTTATCATAAGTTGAAGAGAAAATGTAAGGGAATCGTTTGCCATGAAGTAATACCTTCTGCTCTTTCAACCAATGTGATTCTGTTTTTTTATAGATTAAGGTTTCCATCAGCATTTTACTTTTATACAGTGAATTAAGGCCTTGGGCATTTAAAGTTAGAAGGGAATTCCCCAGAGTCATGGAAAAATTTTGGAAGTCTCCCTAGAATGACCCCTCCTACATACATGCCTTGCACTCATACACAAACATACACCACGCTCCCTAATGGGTCACAGAATGAGACCCCACCACAGGAACTTAATTTTTAGCGAAAGCACAATTGCCGTCCGAGGTTTTTATTTCAGGGCGTGTGTTGATATTATGTCTAGTCTAAAGCTTTACTTTGGCTGAATGATGTCTGTCCTATCTAATTGTTGGTGTCTTAAATGTATCTAACTTACCCTTAAATGTATTGAGATATAGAGATATATATTGAGATTTAGGCATAGAGTTATGTCTTATAGTATAATGTGGGGAGGGGGGGGGGGGGGAGGGGATCTGCCAGAAAAAAAAGGGGCCTCGAAGGAGTAGCAGGGGAGAGGCGGAGGAGGAAGTGAACACATGGAAGAGAAGACAGGAGTCATAAGAATTTTTTGTTATCATAAACCATGATTACTGATTTGCAGAGCTTATTAGAAGTGTTAAATTAGTAGAGATAGAGTTCCTTATGAGAGAAAAGTTATTTTACCATAAAGTGTATAACCCGTGATGCCCCTTTTGTTGGGAATTAGTTGTTATATAAAATTTTATTGTCCTTCCTACCCATTATCTACCCATTTCTGTGTTCCCCTTCCCCTCTTTACCCACATACACCACCCTCCCTCTCATCTCTCCCCACCCTACCATCCATCCTCCACCTTCACCTCCCATATGCCTCCTCCTGATTAACCATGGAAGATTTGTATGATGCCGTATGTTTCATTGATTGTTTTTTTTCAAACCATGTCCAGTCTTTTGGTTGCGTTTGAGGCTCTGCGGTAAGCTGTGGGGATTTGACACCAGAGCTGATTAGATTCCATTTTTCTAGAGTTTTCCTGGCTGCGGCTGCAGTGTTCAGGGCTACTGTGTATCCTTCATGTTTAATCAGTAGTTTCACTGGGTAGCCCCATCTGTACTCAGTGTTGTGGTCTCTCAGCTCCTTTGTAACATCCAAAATTCTCTTTGTTTTTCGAGGGTGTATGGTGATAGATCCGCGAAGAGTTGTAAGTCTTTATAGTTTGTATCCGATAGATCCTTGTTTCCTGTAACCCGTATGAGCAGCTCTTTTGTGTGAAAGAAATGCAGCTTGAAGATGATATCCCTGGGAACCGTTGGCGAGATATTCCTTGGTTTCTTTAGGCGATTAACGCTGTTGACGATTATGTCTCTGGGGTCCTTCTCTGGTAGCAAACATTGGAGAAATGCCTGCAGATATAGGGCCAGTTCCATTTTGTTCACTTCCTCTGTGACCCCACAGATTCTGATATTGTTCCTGCGATTTCTGTTCTCCAAATACGCCATTTTCCCTTTGATATGCCGGACTTTCATCTTTTAAAGCAGTGTGCTGATCCATCAAACTGTTAAAAGCTGTACAATATTCACTTAGTTTATCTTCCAGGTGTCACGGACAGGGCTATCAGCGAGCCGTGACGTGTGAGTATGGATGTGAAAGGGGCTAAACGTCACTTTCCCCACAGGGCACAAAGCAACCACCAATGACCCCCAACGGTCACCCCCCAAAACTCCTAGCTAAAAAAAAACAAAAAGCCATCACCACTAAGACTTATAGGCGTCTTTAGTTACCCCAAAAACACAGTAAAATCGCAGTATACACACAAACTCTTACTGACCAGATATCTATCAAATTAACCCCTTAGTAACATGATATAAAAAGGCCACCTCTAGGCTGAATTCGACTAGAGAACAAGAGACAGAACTGATTAAAAATATTTAGTCTGAGTAAAATAAGTCACAGTGCTGTTACACAAAAATGTTAATAAAAAAGACAGACATAAATGCAAGTACATAAACAGTTTAGAATAAAAGGACAAAACAGAAATGATCATAACATAGGTGGTTCCTGGAGTCTAGCTCTTGATGGTAAAAATGACTCTCCCTCATTACCCCTTGCACACCACTATATCCTTCTCTGTCCCTAGTTAAGATAGCCCCACTTTGTCACCTGAAAAGAGGATGGGCATAAGCGGCTTAGCAGATTATGACATCCTGAAGGCGCGGTCATAACTGCTCAACTTTTTCCTTACAACACAAAATATGTAATAGAAGGTTCCCTGTGCTTTGCAAAATTATGACACAGGGCTCATCTTAATACCCTGTTTCAGCCGGTCAGTTTAAGATCACACATTACATGTATGCACCTCGCCCAAATGCTATATTTTCATTTCTCCCATGCCATCCTCCACCACCTATTACTGTTTGGTGTCCCTCAAAAGCCTGGACCATGCTGGTTTCATAAATATTGATTATGGACCTCATCCCAACCTGTGTCCAGATACAGCAATTTCTAGAACTATGTGGGCATTTGTTTCTGATCTCTGGGCCAAATGTATCCTGGGTCCCCCCAGGGTTGGTTGATGCCACAATGTCTGGTTTTGGAACTCCAGTACAGGATGCTACAATTACAACAAACAGTTCACACCTTAGTGTGAGTTTGCCTGGGATGGATATGCATAGGCCCATTTGCTGTTCCCTAGAAAATGTTAATTAGCAATTAGTCTACAAAGGAACTTATTAGACAATAGGACTCCAGAACACACACCATAGAATATGAAAACACACACACCACAGAATATGAAATACAGGGCCTGTATAGGCACAAATCATGCCTTAGCATGACACCAGGTGTGATGTTCTGTTGTCTGTTGACGTTTTCTTGAAGTCCCTGTGAATAGAGTATCTAAAATCTTGAAGTAAAGATTGACAGTTCTAGTGATGTTTCAGTATGGTCCTCTGAGTCGTCTCCCCACACCTGGTCAGAGATTCTATGTGTGGCTGCAGGCTTGGTGTTTCATCCTTTTATTGTTGTGAACTACCCTGCGGAGGTTTAAAGAAGAGGTCTGCGCTTTCCTCTGCGTTCTTCTTCTCCTTTTTCTGTGTTACAAAAGCCAGCTCCATACAGCCTTCAGTGATATACAAGCTATAGTTGTTTAGAAGGCAGATTAGATCAGGTAGAGATTATTATTGAAATGCTGAATGAGCCTGCCCAGGGGGGTTGTAAGTATGGCTGATTCTACAGCAAAATATAAGGATATGCAAAATTTTCCTATTTCAGCAATTGGGGTAAAAACAAAAGTTATATATAACATATGACCACTATTATTATAGGACCTATGTGGCTGTGCAGCCTGCTTTTGCGTACACGTGTGTCAAACGAGGAGCATGACAAACAGGCGTATTCAATATTCAATAACACCAAAACTTGGGTTCACCGACTGCAGATAAGATTATACCATTTTGGACCAGCGCGTATGTCTTGGCAGTACCTCGTAAGACAGTTATGGGTTTGCAGGGCATGGTATCGGGGCATAGCATAGCAGGTCACAGGTGAGGTAGATGGCGAGAAAAGAGCAAGTAGGGAGACAGCAGACAGCTAGAGTGTAAACAGGAACACAATTTCACTAATAAGTATATACTTTTAGATATTGCTGCTATCTCCTATGTTGAGTTGTACCTTTAACAAAATAAGGCAAAGGAAAACTAAAACAAAAAACAAACAAACAAAGAGTTCAAAAGATACAGTTCGGAGCTGGGCTCTGCAGCAATACAGAGTACCCAGAGTACCTGACCTCTACTCCTAAGATCGGAGTCCCGCTGCTCCTGTGTCCTGAATCCTGTGTTCTTAAGTCCGCTGCTGATGTGCCGTGAATCCCGCTGGAGGCTAGCCCCATGACTTGAGACCCAAGTCCCGCAAGTCAAGATGAAGGAGACAGGGGAGAGGGGCTGGGGCTACTGTGACTGGTTGTGGCTGTGGGCATTCATGATCAGACTTGATCAGATGAGTGCCCCAATAAGCACTATGTGCACCATGCCGATGAGAAGCTCATGTGCTTCAGTCTCATGCTTGCATCTCCCAGAGGCATGTCTACAAGTGCCCGCTTAGAACATCACTCATTCTTCAGGCATGAATTCAGAGATCCTGTTATGGGTTACCACCAAACAACACCCTAATATTTGTTCAACAACATCTGCTGAATACAGTGATATTACCCAGAGGCATCTCTAGTGTAGGTGTCACCTGGTGCAGTAACTAAGGGTGTCACCCCCCTGGATTTCCTCCAATACCATGCCAAACAGATTCCTTAGTAATGCCAGTCAGTTGTCCCACTAAATATACCAGGAGCCCCATAGATTATGCCACATACAGGAGCCCCACAAAATATGCCAACACAGGATCCCACTAACTATGCCACCCACAGGAGCCCCATTAAAAATGCCACATACAGGAGCTCCATAACTATGCCACCCACAGGAGCCCCATTAATAATGCCTCACACAAGAGCCCCACAAAATATGCCAACACAGGATCCCATTAACTATGCCACCCACAGGAACCCCATTAAATAATGCCACATACAGGAGCTCCATAACTATGCCACCCACAGGAGCCCCAATAATAATGCCCCTCACAGGAGCCCCATTAATTATGCCACACACAGAAGCCCCTTAATTATGCCACACACAGGAGCTCCTCAATTATGCCACACATAATCAGAGGTATTGAACAGTAATCTCGAGACTGGTACATATGAATAAAGCAGAAGCCAAGAATAACAAGATGGTTGCCAGCAGCCTTCATTTTGTGTCAGTTTTTGGGATCTACTGTATATTTTTTAGCCTGGTGTTTATTTGTCATCCTATCTGCAGAAGGAAGCCAGAGGAATATCCTATAAATATTACCAAGAATCATAAATTCTTATATTCTAGCTATTCACCCAAATATATAATATCTAATCTCCAGAGATTATCTAAGATTTGTATTCTTAAAGTCTTAGCTAGAAAGAATACATTGTAATTTACTGGGCAGATTAAGAAATAGCCACCTTGAGTTATATGATTTAGTAATGTTACCTTACCTAAGCAGAGTATATGCTGGTAATTTGTAGGTAATTATAGTGTATTATCATTAACTATTTTAACTACTAATCATTATCTATGTAGGTGTGGTTGTATCTAAATAAAATGCATGGCCATCTTGTGGTCAGAAACGTAACTGTATAGTAAATTATACTACATGAATGTTTATACAGCTACAGAGATACATAATTCATGTTTTATCGTATTTACATCTATTATAAGTCATACATGTGAATTATGATTAACATCTATTGATGTTGTATTTTGTTGTCATGCTACTTACATAAATTAATTATTATTTTATTAATAATTGTTGCATTGTATTTACTTTTTTAAAAACGTCATCCAAACTCTCTATATACATAACAAATTCTTTATATGGGTATTTTTGGTCGGACCCATACATATGAATCATCAATGTTTCATATTTTAATGATTTATAATTAATAACCCCTACTCATATTTTTATGGTTATTAATATCCGACAACACAAGAGCCTCATAATTATGCCACACACAAGAGCCCTGCAAGGTGACAATTTTACAATTCTAAAACAATACATTTCTATACGCATCTCTCATCTCTCAAATGCTCTGCAAAATGCCCCTTGTATTACATTCGAGCTCCATCTTATAATCAGGTCTGACTATAAGACTGGGATTCAGGTCCCTCGCAAAGCTGCAGGGGACCTGGATCCTGCTTGCAAGCAGCCAGAGGATCTCTGAACGATACGCGCATACATTCCCTGGGACTGCCTGGCACATCCATCAGGACTTCTATGATGGAAGCCGGGAGGTCACCTGACTTTTCACTGGTCCGTCATAGAAGACGGAAGTGTCGGGCAGCATCGGAAGATGTCTGCACGCATCACGCAGACATCCACCGGCTGCCCTCACTAGCCACCGGGGAGATTGGGACAGCCGTGGATGTCTGCACAAAACATGCAGACATCCTCTGGTGTTGCCCGGCACGTCCGTCGGGACTTCTATGATGGAAAACGAGAGGTCACCTGACCTTCCGACAGTCCATCATAGAAAACGTAAGTGTCGGGCAGCATCGGAGGATGTCTGCATGTACCGTGCAGACATCCACCTGCAGTATTACTTTTGCCATTAATATGCCACAACCAATTTACCCATTACTATGCCAGTATTATTTTGCCATTAATATGCCACAGCCAATTTGTCCATTAATATTCCAGTATTATTTTGTCATTAATATGCCAGAATTATTTTGCCATTTTTTATGCCAGTATTATTTTGCCATTAATATGCCACAGTCAATTTGCCCATTAATATGCCATCCTTTCCCCTCTTCTCTAGTACTCACCACCTGGCTTCTGACCATCTCCTCATGGAGGAGGGAAATACAGCCACCATATATGACGCACTGTCATATACACTGGCAATGATTTTTTTAAACATTTTTTTTATTTCTGCAGCTGCATTCAGCACTATGCTCTGCGAAGAGGATGCTGGCAGCACGGATGGTGGTGTCACCCGGTGTGGTCCGCACCCCCCTTGTGGATGGTGAAGCCAAACATGCATAGGTTTGTCAGGTTCTTTGGGGCTAAAAGGACATATTTGGGAGGAATTCTGACATGTAGCCAAGCTGCACCCATGTGCTATCTGGGACATATTTGAAGCCAGCCAATTATTTTACCCCACAAAAGTAGTGAGTAGTGACCCCAGAGTATTTCAAATGGTAGTATTTTAACACTTTTCATGCACTAATTATATCATAAGCCTTTGTCAAAATTTGTGGCAGTCCTTTTTTGGGTGCTTTTTCACACATACACTTCAGGCTTGAATTCTTAGATTATGTTATGTGTCACTCCCAACCAGTATCCGAATATGTGTTCAGTAACAACTCCTGAGTACAGTTAGTGATAAAAGTTTAGGATCCACGATGCATGGCCTGAATAATACACTTGAAATCTTCTTGTACAACCGGTCACCAGGTCTTTGAGAGATATGGTTAAGGAAATACTAGTGACAGAAGGTTCTTGGACCCACAGCAGTACTGGTTCTGAGATACTGTATAACACACAGCCCCTGGTACTGAGATATAGGATCTTGAGACACACCTCTGTACTGGTTCTGGAACTCAGGATAATATACAGCTACTGGAACTGAGATACTGAATGTCATACATCCACTGGTTCTGAAAAACAGGATAAGACACACCCACTTTTACTGAGGTTCTGGATGCTTGAACATACAGCTGTACTGGTTCTGGAAAACAGGATACAAACAGCCACTGGGTTTGAGAATTAGGATAGCTGGACACACAGCCTCTAGTACTGAGATACCAAATGAAGGAAACAGTGTGAAAGCTGAGGTCAGGACAATAGAAGACAGGATAATCAAAGGGAGGCCGAGGTCTGGGACATAGGAATAAAGATCAGGACTGGCCATGCAAGCCGGGTCAGGAATACTGGAGTCAGAATAACAGGCGCAGAAAGACCTATTACAAGCAAGGGTAGAAGGTATCTGAGGGGTTTAAATACAAATCTGGTGCCAATCGCCAGCCAGGGAGGTGTAACCAATCACTGAGTAGAGTTACAATGAGATCTGTCATTCCCGTCGTTCATGCATGTACATAGGGTGTCGCCAGTGGTGTATCTTGGTTTTGTGCTGCCCTAGGCAGACAAAATGTGGGCACTCCACCTACCCATGTTGCACACCCATGACATGACCCATAACCCACATGCACACACATTAAATGCCCCATCACCCCCATTACATACACATTACATGCCCCCATAATATGTCCCCATCACATGCCTCCATAACCCCATCACATGCCCCCATCATAGGGCCACTTTAAAACCCTAGTGAGCCCTGGGCAAAGTCTTCAGCAGTAGACCCAATTTTTCTAAAGTCGCATTGTACAAAACTGTATGTAAATGTAAACTTTTTAATATTATATGCAACTATTTTCATATCACATTCAACTATTTGTATATGTAATAAAAATGTTACTGAAAATTTACAAATTTCTTGTTTGTATTCCCTTTTTCTGCACCCACATTGTACCCAAAGGATTTCACACAGCACCATACAGCACTTGCCATGCACCTATATTGCACCCACAGTACATAGCTTGCAATTAAATTGCACCCACACAATTTGGCATGCCACAGTGTCACAGAAAATACCACAGTGTCACTTTGTCCAACAGAACTACCCCTGCAGAACAAGCCACAGTGTCACTTTCCCCCATAGTACATGTTATTTTGTCCCACAGAACATGCCACATCATCACTTTGCCAGTTAAAATAAATCACTGTCAGGTACCAACTAACACATCACAGTCACTTTGTAATTAACCTATGCAACAGTCAGTTTGCCTATTAAAATATGCCACCGTTTGTCCATTAAATATGCCACAGTTTTCACATTAATATGCCAGTGTTGTTTTGCCATAATATGCCCCAGCCATTTTGTCATTAATATGCTGTAAGGAAATATCCTCTGTCCCTTAATGCGACCGTCTTGGTTTGACTTGTAAATACTGGATCCAGGAGAGCTATCTCACAGTGAATAACTGAGACTGACACCAATGCAACTGTGAAACAACTCTGATTTTAATTGTTTAAACAAGCATATATATACGAAGATAAAAACATTAGTTACTACGATATAATTGGTTATTCTAATATTCTAATATGCAGAAAGGCGTGTTTTATAAGAAAATGCACTTAAAACGTAATATGTAAAATAGTGTTACAAAAGTCGTTCTTATGGAAAATTACAGAACTTTCAGAGACAACTTGTTGATGTTCCAGAAACCTCTGTTCTAGCCTTGGAATAGTAAGATAAGACCATTCTAATAACAATTATGCTACTGGCGTGATCTGGCCTTCCAGAAGGTGCTGCAGACATCAGCTTCTTTGACACACTGTCGGCTTTTAACCCTCACAGATCCAAATTAATCCTTTCAATCCCCTCTTAGAACCATATGATTCATATAATATGGTTCTTCCCCTTTTGCTTCTGTCTATAAATCCTTAAATACTGTTGATATCCTTCTGGGGTATGCTGTTGGGGATCGAGGGGCAGATTTGTTTCATACATAGTCATCTGTGTAATGCCTTTAATAACCAATTTACGAAAACAGGGAATTATGCACAATACTACTAGTGCGAAAATAACTAACACCACTAATATGATTATTCCCAATTGAGTTAAAACCTTTTTCCAATCTCTTAGCCAACCAAAATATTGGTCCCAAGGATTGGCAATACCTGAGTTCTTCTTTAGCTCTATGGATAAGTCCTCGAGTTTCTGTATGGCTATGGTATCCTTTCCATTAGGTCCTGTATTATCAGGAATGTACGTACAACATGAAGTGGGGTCTGTTAATACCTTGCATACACCTCCCTTTTCAGCAAGGAGCATATCAAGAACCATTCTATTTTGGAATGTCATAATGGAGTCGGCTTGTAACTGTTCAGCTAGGCCTTTTAATGCATCTCTTGTATAATTAACAAAACATTGTTGATTATAATAAATATAGTTTATCCAGTCTACGTTTTTATTTACAGTGATTATAGGCCATATTGATTCAAAACCAGCAGCTACCTGATCTCGAGCCTTAAATTCATCGGGCACCCCTCTTGGGACTCCGATGGTATCAATATATACATGTAGGTCAAAACTACCCTGTGGGGTGACTGAACGTTTTGTTATGTGGGAAATGCTCGTGGGGTGTACATTTTCTGTAAAAATATGTATATTCATGAGTGCTTTGGCAAGAGCGCATTCACCTTGCCAATTACCTTCTAATCTGAATCTTATTTTCTTATCACCACAGATCCAATATACATCACTTATTGAATATATTTGGTTTTGAGTTGTATCAGTGGACATGTTGCTATAAGAACTACAATATCCTTCTGAAAAATTGCCTACCGACCTACCAGTACTGCCACCCTTGTAACAGGTGTAGTTACCTTGATATATGGTAATACCCTCACCATGGTGAGGGGTGTTGGTGGGCAGAAATACCAGGGGGGTGTTAGTGAGGAGAGGGTATTTGTGTTTCCATCCTTGGCATGTAGAATCATTGGAACTCGTATTGAGGAATGTTTGTAAGAAACATTCCTCAATATCATAAGGTAAATTTAAAGGAACCATGCCAAGGTGAGGTCGTGCAGAACCACAAACATAACAATTTAATTTATTTACAGATGTGGCGCTGTATTTCATCCATTCTAACCATAAATTGATATCTGAAAACCCTGTTTCGGCTGCAAATGTATCTTCAAATGTGGTATTGGAAATAGCTTTCATATTATTAAATAGAGACATACGGGGCGGAATGATGGCAACTGTTGGTTTGGATAATACAGGGGGTTTGTATCGTTGGTTATTAAACATATCATCAATATAAAAAGGGCAATGAATGCTTCCATCCCCTCCTGGATAATAAATCCTCAATATGTATCTCCCTCTATCACTAGGGGATGGGTTTTCAATATTTAAGGAAAGTTGGATTGCATCTGATTTCCTCATAGTCTTACAGTTATCATAATTGTAGGTTGCTATGTTTCCTACTTTCATGAGGGTCATCCTGGTGAGTAGGGATTTGCCAAGTTTATCTTTTCGATCAAGGGCACTCTTAGGTTTGTATCCCCAGTCGTGTCCAGTGTTCCAACCCACTGATTCCCAATATTTACAATCATCCCCCCAATAGGAATCTGTTACACATATGTATGGAGTGACGCATATACGAACAGTATCCCTATCACATAAACTGTGGTTGAATCTAAAAGTAGCTTCCTGGGTGTTGGATGAATTAAACCAAAAGGTGGTGTTGGCCCCTTTTGTGTTAGAAAATATATTTTTACCATCATCATTATTCCAGTATATGGGTGTGCCTCCCTCTTGTGTAATATCTATTTCAGTTTGGGTATTGTGTATGTTACAGAAAAACAAAATCAACTTAATCGTCCACCATGTTCCAAAACTGAGGGAGTCTTTCATCATCTTCGAGGTCAAGACTGTCTGTCTCCGTTCTTACCTCCTTTGTTTGGTGATTCTCTTCGAGGTCAGGGCTGTCTGCCCCCGTTATTACCTCCTTTTTCTGTACCAATTTCACTCTTGTGGCATGTATCCACGTAGGGGAGTTTTCAGTTAGCACAGCTGTGCGGGTGATAGCCACTACCGTTGTTGTGGGTCCGTATGGGAAATCTCCAGGATTCTTCTTCCGAATAGCTTTCACTATCACTTCATCTCCGACCTGGAATGGGTGCGTTTCCTTCAATTTGATCTAATGTTGTGATTAAATCACGTACATATTGTTCCCTTATGAGATCTAAATCTCCTTCTTGAACTACTAGGGGCTTCCTAGCCCAAGGGGTGGGGAAAGGACGTCCCATTAAAATCTCAAAAGGGGATAGACCTGTCTTTTTATTGGGGGTCATTCTGATTTCTGCAAGTATTATAGGTAACATGGCTTTCCATTTCTCAAATGACCCTGCAGTAGCCTTTCTTAGTTTGTCTTTGAAAGTTCTGATCATGCGCTCTACAATCTCTGATCTCTGCGGGTGATATGGGATGTAAAATTTCCATTCGATGTGAAGGAGTTTCACTAGTTCTTTGTTTACTTTAGAAGTAAATGCGGGACCTTGATCAGACTCAATCTTGGTTGGGCATCCCCATCTGGGAATAATGTCTTGTGTTAAAATGCGTGCAACTGTTTTGGCATCCTCTCGTTTGGTAGGGAAAATTTCGGGCCAACGTGAAAAGATGTCCACAATCACTAAAGCATATTCCTGGAGTCCCTTTTTTCGTGGTATATGTGTGAAATCAATTTGTAAATGAGTGAATGGTGCTGTGGGATATTCCAAATGTTGATGTTTAATTGATGTATTGGTGTTAGGATTATTTCTGAGACATGTGATGCAGCGTTTAATGTAATCATTGATTAATATGCGTGCGTCTGTCAAGTAAAAAGAGTCTGTCAGTAACGTGTGTGTTGTCTGTATACTGTTGTGTCTAATGCCATGAAAATGTGATATGAAAAGAGCTGCACTATGTTGGGGAATACATGGTTTCCCCTCTTTGCAGATCAATCCACTCCGTGGATTTTTCTGCAGCACAGGATAACACCAGTCCTCGAGATCATATTGTGAAGCTGTAGCTTGTAAATCAGTAATCATTTGGGCTTCCTCGAGGGATGGAGGTTTTAGTATGGCCATTTGTTGGACTGCTGGAGCTTTAAGGGCAGCCTTTTTAGCTTCCATGTCCGCAAAGGCATTGCCTTGTGAAACATGATCTTTGCCCCCTGTGTGGGCACGGCAGTGTACAATAGCTAATTGTGATGGTAATTGGATTGCTTGCAGTAAATCAGTGACTAGATGTGAATGTGAAATGCGCTTACCGTCAGCTGAAATGAAACCTCGGCGCAGCCATATAGTGCCGTGGTCCCAGACAACACCATGGGCATACTTGCTGTCTGTGTAAATGGTGACAGGCTTACCTGTATAGTATTGGCAGGCGCGGGTAAGAGCAATAAGTTCTGCGGCTTGTGCTGACTGATAAAGAATAGAATCAGAATCAATAACAATATCTGGCAACATAACAATAGCATATCCTGCATGGTACGTTGTGTCATTGGGACGGCTACAGGAACCATCAACAAAAATTTCTGGGGCCAGTGGAATGGGGGTGGATGACAAATCTATTCTGGGGGAAGTTTCATGTTTGATACAGTGTAAGCAGTCGTGTAAATCGGGGAGTTTATCCTCTTCCCCTTTGAGACCCAAAAGGGCATTTAGGATAGCTGATGGTCCAGAATTATGTGCTGCGTGCTGAACTTCTAACGTGGGATTACTGAATAAAAGGATCTCATATCCTGATAAATGTTGTGCTGACATGTGTTGTGTGTGTAGTCCCTTAAGGAGACCTAAAACATCATGTGTGGTGTGGAGTACAGTGTGGTGTCCCAGAGTGAGTGGGGTAGATAATTCCACCATCACTGCAGAAGCTGCCAGAGATCTTAGACATGCCGGCATTCCTTGTACAGAAACTGGCATAATCTTTGAGAAAAATGCACAAGGACGCAACTTGCCTCCATGAAATTGGGTGAGCACCCCCGCCATAGTTTTACAGTTTTGTCTGGCAAATATGTGAAATGACAATTTGTAGTCAGGGAGTCCTAAACCTGGGCTTGACATTAATGCACATTTCAAAAAATCATGAGCATACAACATTTCTGGTGACCATTTGATAAGATCTGGCATGTCTGCCAGAGTGGTTTGTCTCAATATGTTATCATAATATGAACAGTCGGGAATCCATTGTCTGCAATAGTTAATCATTCCGAGAAAGGACAGCATGTCTTTCTTGGTGTGCGGGGTGACCAGTCCCGCTACAGATTGGATTCTTCCCGGACTGATTTTGCGTACCCCTTTTGTGAGAACAAACCCTAAATATTCAACCTGTATTTGACACCATTGCATTTTTGTTAGAGAAACTTTGTGACCACATTCAAACAACCATTGTAACAGTGATAAACCATCTGCCACGCAGTCCTCCTCTGACATACTACATAGCAGCAAGTCATCCACATATTGTAATAGGACAGAACCACAGGGGGGGTGCCATGGTTGCAAAGTGGCTTGGAGGACAATACTGTACACAACTGGTGAATCAGTATAACCTTGGGGCATTCGTGCCCAAGTTAGTTGTCGACCCTCAAAGGAAAAAGCAAAAAGAGGTCTGGTCTCTTCGTCAACTGGGATCGAAAAGAAATCATTCTTAAGATCAATGACACTAAAATAGACAGCGTCTGCAGGGATAGCTGAAAGTAACTGAGTTTCTTTTTGGGGTTCTTATTTTTGGTAGAATTTGAGGATCTGTCATACCAATGTGGGGCAATTTCTAACCACTGTTCCCCTCCTAATTGCATATATTTGTGATCCCACTGTGGATCCCCGTGGTAATATGGAAAAGTTTCCTCGTCTCCGAAACAAAGTCCCTTTACCATATCCATATGAAAAGGGTCATTATCTCCTGCCCTCGGAAATGGACTGCTGGATTTCATGAATTCAGTCCATCCGGCCATGTTATCTACCCAGGGATTTATCAAAAAATAATTTGTGGGACTAACTCGGGCCACATATTGTTTACGTGTTTCCCCAACATTCGGTATAGGGTAATCAGTTTTGGACTCGTAAATTCCCATTTTAAACTAATGAGTTTACTGTATAAATAATATAAATATTTATACTTACCACCTATAAACAAATAGCAGGGAAATAATTTTCTTAGACGTACACTTACCACCCGTCTAAGGTTCCCTATAACTCGATAATTAATCTTATATATAAACATACATACAAATATACAATTAACATGCAAAATTACAATTAAACAAGCCAACCCAAGAATAGTCTAGTATCCCTGAGACTGTAAATTTAAGTGTATAATACCCCCTGGTAATAAAGTGAAAGATCTCCCTGAGATCTGGCTATGTGTCCCTGGCACAAAACCAAAAATAATAATAATAATAATACCCCTGGTATTAAAGTGAACGATCTCCCTGAGATCTGTGTGTTAGCCTCCCTGAGACTGTAAGGATCTCCCTGAGATCTGTGTGTTAGCCTCCCTGAGACTGTGAGGATCTCCCTGAGATCTGTGTGTTAGCCTCCCTGAGACTGTGAGGATCTCCCTGAGATCTGTGTGTTAGCCTCCCTGAGACTGTGAGGATCTCCCTGAGATCTGTGTGTTAGCCTGCCTGAGACTGTGAGGGTCTCCCTGAGATCTGTGTGTTAGCCTCCCTGAGACTGTGAGGATCTCCCTGAGATCTGTGGGTTAGCCTCCCTGAGACTGTGAGGATCTCCCTGAGATCTGTGTGTTAGCCTCCCTGAGACTGTAAGGATCTCCCTGAGATCTGTGTGTTAGCCTCCCTGAGACTGTGAGGATCTCCCTGAGATCTGTGTGTTAGCCTCCCTGAGACTGTAAGGATCTCCCTGAGATCTGTGTGTTAGACTCCCTGAGACTGTGAGTTAGCCTCCCTGAGACTGTAAGCCTCCTTGAGACTGTGAGTTAAGTTTATAATACCCCTGGTATTAATGTGAAAGATCTCCCTGAGATCTGGTTATGTGTCCCGCACACAAAACCAAAAAAAAACATTGTAAGGATGTATTTCCCTGACACACAAATATAAGGATCGGGATTTGGCCAGTGCCCTCAGTCCGATAGATAAACCAAAAAAAAGTATATCTTACCGGACAAAGGATGACCTTCCCGATCCCGGACGAGCCCCCAAATTGTAAGGAAATATCCTCTGTCCCTTAATGCGTGCGACCGTCTTGGTTTGACTTGTAAATACTGGATCCAGGAGAGCTATCTCACAGTGAATAACTGAGACTGACACCAATGCAACTGTGAAACAACTCTGATTTTAATTGTTTAAACAAGCATATATATACGAAGATAAAAACATTAGTTACTACGATATAATTGGTTATTCTAATATTCTAATATGCAGAAAGGCGTGTTTTATAAGAAAATGCACTTAAAACGTAATATGTAAAATAGTGTTACAAAAGTCGTTCTTATGGAAAATTACAGAACTTTCAGAGACAACTTGTTGATGTTCCAGAAACCTCTGTTCTAGCCTTGGAATAGTAAGATAAGACCATTCTAATAACAATTATGCTACTGGCGTGATCTGGCCTTCCAGAAGGTGCTGCAGACATCAGCTTCTTTGACACACTGTCGGCTTTTAACCCTCACAGATCCAAATTAATACTTTCATATGCCAGTATTACTGTGCCATTAATATACCACAGCCAATTTGCCCATTATTATGTCAGTATTATTTTGCCATATGCCAGTATTACTTTTGCCATTAATATGCCAGTATTACTTTTGCCATAATATGTCACTGCCATTTTGCCATTAATATGCCAGTATCATTTCTTATGTTCGTTTTATAGAAAGCCAATAGTATTACATGTATTCCATAATCCGAAAGTCTATAGACCGAAAGACATTCTGTTTATAGACTTTCTTTTTGTAACATATGGGGGGGAACAAAGGGAGGGAGAGCAAGGGGAGTGGGGATGGGAACGGGGAGTCACAGCGGTTACAATATCGTAAATACAGTAGTAGCTGGTGATTTTCACATACACAGAATTTGTGAGTACAACAGTATCATGGTAACACTTGGGGACCGTACGTTGGGGGTATATA
Organism: Pelodytes ibericus; assembly: GCA_036172795.1. NCBI lineage: Eukaryota > Metazoa > Chordata > Amphibia > Anura > Pelodytidae > Pelodytes > Pelodytes ibericus. The sequence continues at coordinate 44,692,438 of CM069866.1, read as the reverse complement.
TGTCCCGTCTCTGCGGTTTCTTGTCATTGTATTGTGAGCCTCTTGGCTGCCCACACTAACCCCTCGCGTCTGTCTAATCCTGCGTGTGCGGTCAAGAATCTAGAGCCGATATCTCCGACAGACATTCTTCGGTCTCCAAGTATAGGAGCCAGGGAAGCCAACAGTTGTAATTCTCCAATCCCCTGTCTCGGGTCATTTGTGTCAGTTCTTCCATTTGTCTTGACTCCTCGACTGAATCCATCCAATCCCTTATCGTGGGTGTTCGTTTGTTCTTCCAAAATCTGTGAATTGTCATTTTCGCTGCATTTATGAGTTTGATTGTGAGTGAGTGTTTGTATTTTTTTGTCGGGTGGTTGTTGTGATGTAGTAGGTATGTCTGTGGAGTGAATTGCACCGGTAGGTCTGCAATAGAATCAATAATCTGGGCGACCGTGGTCCAAAACCTCTTAATTAGTGGGCAATCCCACCAAATGTGCATGAATGTGCCTTTATGTGGGTTGCATCTCCAGCAGCTGTCTGAGGAGTTTGGGAATGCTTTGTGGAGGGCAGATGGGACTTTGTACCATCTAGACAGTATTTTGTAGGCATTCTCCTGCACTCTGACAGACGGTGAACATTTGTGGGCTAGGAGCGTGAGTTTCTCCCATTGAGGGTCTGTGAAAATGATTCCACAGTCAATCTCCCATGACCTAATGAAATGGGGTCTCTGGTGTAGGTGTGAGTCTGACAGGAGGAGGTGGGTTTCTGAGATCAGTTTGTGTGGGGCATCTTTGGATCTGCAAAGGGCTTCAAATCTTGTGACAGAGGGGGTCTCTTGATTGGGAGATGGTAGGGTTTGAAAAAAGTGTTTGATTTGTGTGTATGTCCACAAGGGCCCCTGCTGTCTACCCGGCGTTTGAAGATCTCCGTATGGTTTCAGAGATTTGTCGTCTTTTAGGAAATTTCCCAGTCTCGGGAAAGGGGTATGTTGTGATAGGAAAGGGTCAAAAGGTCTACCTGATAGACCTGGTGGGAATTCGATATTATGTGATATTGACAGTAGTGGGGAGGGGTTGTTTAGTATCCCTGGTCTCGAGGCCAGGTGTTTCCACACCTTTAGAGTGGGTGTGATGGTAGGGTGTCTTGAGTCATGTGTTTTTGTTTGTTTGGGTGATACCCATGCCGCTATCGGTATAGGTACTGCCATAGAATTGTGTTCTATTGATACCCACAGTTTGTGTGCTGGCCGGGTCTATTCCACAATCCTGGCCAATAGCGTGGCTCTATAATAAGTTTCCAGGTCTGGAAGCCCCAGTCCCCCCCTATTTTTGGGTCTCGTCAAATAATTGTATTGTATACGGGGGGATTTGGTGTTCCATATGAACCTAATTATCAAAGATTTAAACTCTTTGAAAAAACTCTTGGGAATCGTAATAGGGAGGGTCTGTAGAATGTACAATAGTCTTGGTAATATGTTCATTTTTATTGTTGCGACGCGTCCAAACCATGAAATACGTGAAGTGGACCATTTGTGTAGGTCTGCCTTGATGGTGTGTAGTATTGTCTGGTGATTTGTTTGGAATAGGGGGTCTAGTTGTGGAGTTAGGAATATCCCTAGGTATTTAAGTTTGGTTGTCGACCATTTAAACGGGAAGGTCCCGCGGAGGGTCTGGAGTGCCTCATGAGGGATTGATATGTTTAAAGCTTCAGATTTTGTTGCATTGATTTTAAAATATGACAGGGCACTGTATGTTTCAAATTCTTTCAGTGTATTGGGTATAGAAATAGTGGGTTGTGTTAGGGTGAGGAGAATGTCGTCTGCGAATGCGGCTATTTTATGGTGGTGGGGGCCGACAGTCAGGCCGTGTATGTAGGGGTTAGCCCTAATTGCGTTAAGAAACGGTTCGAGGACCATTACGAATAAAAGGGGAGAGAGCGGGCAGCCCTGTCTTGTGCCGTTCGACAGGGTGAGCCGGTCTGAGAGCATCCCGTTAACTCTGACCCTCGCTGATGGGGCGTGGTATAGTGAGTTGACCCAGTTGTACATGGCCACCCCAGACCAATATGTCTGAGAACAGCTCTCATAAAATCCCAGCTCACCCTGTCGAAAGCCTTCTCTGCGTCTGTAGAAATTAGTAACATGGGTATGCTATGTGTGGAAGCATGGTGAATGAGGCCCAATAATTTTACTGTATTATCTCTAGCTTCCCTGTTTGGGATAAATCCCACCTGGTCTCTGTGTATGATCTGGGGTAGGATAGTTTGGAGTCTGTTGCTGAGTACCTTGGCCAGTAGATTAACATCTACGTTGAGTAGAGATATGGGCCTGTAGCTACTGCATAGGTCCGCATCTCTTCCCTGTTTGTGGATAAGTATAATATGTGCTTCTTGAGACTGGGTGGGGAGGGTACCGCCCGTTGCCAAGGCGTTACATGACCTGGTCAGGGGTTTCAATAAAATCTCTTGGAATGTTTTATAATATGTTGTGGTCAGGCCATCTGGTCCTGGGCTATTCCCTGTCGGGGATTCTTTAAGGACTTCTGCGAGTTCTTCTACAGTAATTGGGGTATCAAGGGACTTCAACTCCTCCTTTGGGATTGAACAATGTAGATGTTTGTTCAAGTATGATGTAATCGCCTCGTTAGATGATGGAGGGAGGGGTGCCTCAGTGGGTTCCCTGATGTTATATAGTTCTCTGTAATATTCTTTAAAGGCTTCTGCAATATCTGGGGTTGTGTGTTTGATGATTTTTTTGGAGTTCCTGATGCTGGGGATATATGTAGTGGCGTACTTTTGCCTGAGAGCTTTAGCTAGGTGTTTGCCAGGTTTGTCTCTGTATATGTGTGCTGAGCTTTTCAGTTTCTTTATTTTTTGTTGTATTTTTTGGTTGCATAGGGAATTTATTTCTGCCCTAAGATTCGTCAGTTCTATGTAATCAGCAGTAGACAGTAAGGTTTTATGTTTGGTCTCTAGCTTATGGATCTGCTCCAGTAGGGTGGACAGTTTTTGAGCATGTTGTTTCTTTAGATGAGCCCCCAGTTTGATGAAATGTCCCCGTATAACTGATTTGTGTGCTTCCCATATTATTTGGGGGGAGATATCTGGGGTCGTGTTTTCCTCAAAATAATGGGACAGAGTTTCTTTCAGTTCTGTGACATGTATTTGGTTAAAGAGAACTGATTCGTTGATTTTCCAGGGGCAGGATTTCTGGTGTAGGGATGGATGGGAGATTGTAAGGGAGATTGGGGCATGATCGCTCCAGGTTATATTGTGTATGTTGGAGTTTTGTAATAAGTTTAAGTGTCTGTGTGAGATGAAGAAGTGATCTATTCTTGTGTATTTGCGGTGGGGATGTGAGTAAAATGTGTAGTCCCTTGTTGTAGGGTATTGTATTCTCCAACTGTCAGATAGTTGGGAGTTGTGGAGTGATTTTTTTACCTGTGTTAACTTGTGCTTGTTTAGGGAGGATGTTCCAGTCGAGGAGTCCAGTTTAGGGTCTAGGATCAGGCTGAGGTCGCCACCAAGGATTACCACCCCCTCAGCGAAAGTGTCTAGGTCTCTGAGGAGGGAACATATAAACAGATGTTGGTCTTTATTAGGAGCGTATACATTTGTCAAGGTTATCATATCCTGGCCCAGTTTGCCTTTCATGAATAGGGCTCTCCCATCGTTGTCAGACCAAGTGTCTGTCAGTGAGAAGGGAAAATGTTTAGATAAACATATGGCTACCCCCTTAGATTTTTTGAAGGGGGAGTGGGAGTAATAGATCTTAGTGTAGGTGAGGTCCTGGAATGAGGGAATTTTGTTTCGACAGAAGTGGGTTTCCTGGATGAAACCCGCATCGGTCTTTCTGGCCTTCAGTTCCCCGAACAGGCGGGACCGTTTTAGGGGAGAATTCAGTCCCTTGGCATTGATTGATAAAAAATTTAGACCGAGTTTACGGGTCTTATTTTGGGTTGATGCCATGGGAGGGTATAGTGTGACCATTTTTGTCGGATCTGTGACTTTTTTGCTAGGGTCCCCGTGCCCCACATGGGGGTGAGGGGGGGTACAAACTGGGAGTGGGCAAGGGGGGGGGGGGGGGAGGGTTGATATGCGTATGAGCCTCGTGGAACTAGGTCTCCGTGCATATCGTATTGCCAACTTTGGAGTGGGCTGAGCTAGTATGTCTATGGGGTTTTTGTCCCTTCGGTTAGCAACCGAATGGGGAAATCCCAGATTTACAAGGACATGGAGCTCAGTGTGGGGAACAGTGACCATCAGAGAGGGAACCCTCGTTCAGACGAGTGTTCTCCCGCTGTGGCTGTGTAGAAAATATTGCAATTTAGACATATGAGGTTGTGGGCCTCTTGGTATAGGATTGTAAAAATATATGAAAACAGGAAAAAAAAAAAACAGTTAGCAATAAACTTACAGAACTGGTAGCATTTAGCAGAGAGAGAGAGAAATATAGAAAAACATTGTGGTGTGTCCGGTGTTGGTTGCCAGGTCTGCCCACTTAAGTGTAGCTACTGCGATTAACTTTTTCTCATAAGAGGGTGGACATACAGTCTAGATTGAATTGTTCACGAATGAAATTCTCGGTTTCTGTCTGGCTTCACTTAGCTGCGTGGATAAGACCCTTCTGTGGTTGTCATGTGCGGTTCTGCAAGGGACCATGCATGTGGTCTGGTTTTAGGTGGGAGTTCTATGAACCGGTCTTTGTTCTGGGGTCTTTTGGATCCCGTTATCCTTCTATTGGTCCAGCTGGGCATTAGGATCTTCCATTCGTCTTTGTCCCCGGTCTTGATTATTGGGTGCGGGACGCCGACGCCTTTTCCTCTGGGGCCTAGGCAGCCATCCTCTTTGGTCTCCGACCGGCACCGGGTTGGACCCCATTGTGTGTTGTATCCAACCTTCCAGATTGGGTGGTTGGCTTTCTAACGTTTCACAGAAATGACCCAAATCGTCCGGATGTTGTAGGTGAGCTGTACCTTTTTCGTGTCTGACCGAGATTGATAATTGATGATTGGAAAACCCCAGCGGAATCGGATGTTCGACTGCCGGAGCAGGTCCGTCATTGGTTTGAGGTGTTTCCTTAGTTGGAGGGTTCCCCAGGCTACATCGGGTAAAATCAGGATAGTCTCATCTTTGTATGTCAGTCGGGCTTGTTTTCGAGCTTCTTTAAGGATGAGCTCCTTGGTCGTATATGAATGGAGCCTGGTGATGATGTCTCTCGGTCTGTCTGTCCCCGTTGCTTTGGGGCGCAGTGCTCTGTGGGCTCTGTCTATCAGTATTGTGGGGTGGTTGGTACCTCCTAGAATCGACTGGAAGATTTCCAGTGTGATTTGTGTGGTGTCTTCGGTGTCTGCGGATTCGGGGACACCCCTGATTCGTAGATTTTGTCTCCGGCCCCTGTTGTCCACGTCTAGCAGGTGATGTGAGAGTTGGGCCGTTAGGGCCTGTTGCTTTCTAAGTTGCTGGGCCAACGAGGCAACTGAGGCTTGGATGGTTGTGCAGTCGCTTTCAACCGCCGTTAGTCTGACATTTTGTTCTTTTATTTCGGTTTTGAAATCAGTCAGTTCGTTTCGGATGGCCTCTCGTATTTGGTCTACCGCTGTGGTAAAGTCCTTTTTTAGCTCTGTAGTAAAGTATTGTAGGTCCGTTTTGAGGTCGCTGATCCCGTTTGCAACCATCAACTCGTTCACTCTCGAATCCTCTCTCGTTGCAGGTATTGAGGAGTCGGAGTCGGATGCGGAGGACCTTTCCCGCTCTTCAGCGGCCATTTTGTTTATCGGCAGCGATGGAGCCTTTGCTGTAAGAAGGTAAGACGATAGGGTGTGATTGCTCTGGTTCTTGGGGTTTTTCCCGGTTCCGGGTGGTGGAGGCTGTTTCTTCCCGGGTTTCCCCATATCTTCAAAGTCCGTTAAGGCCCACAAAACCTATTGATAGCGCCAGTTAGCGGGAGCTCGTCTAGAACACGTCTACTCCATTCCGCTCTCAGGCCACGCCCCCATAGACTTTCTTTTTACAGAATAGCAATAGCATTACATGTATTCTATAAAACGAAAGTCTATAAACCGAATGTCTTTCGGTTTATAGACTTCCGGTTTATGGAATACATGTAATGCTATTGCTATTCTATAAACCGAAATAGAGTCCCCATTCAGAAGAATAGGTCAATTGACCTATTCTTATGAATGGGGACTCTATTTCGGTTTATAGAAAGCCAATAGCATTACATGGCTATTGGCTTTCTATAAACCAAAATAGAGTCCCCATGCATACGAATAGGTCAATTGACCTATTCGTATGAATGGGGACACTCACCCACATATTACTTCATTTTGCAGCTCTCTAGCCCTTTCCAGGACTTTTTTAGAGGCATTTTAGTGGCCAAAAGTTCGGGTCCCCATTGACTTCAATGGGGTTCGGGTTTGGGGTCAAGTTCGGGGTCAAGTTCGACCCCGAACCCAGACTTTTTTACGAAGTTCGGCCGAACCCACCGAACCCGAACATCCGCTCAACTCTATTGTTAAGTATTCACTTTCCCATGATGCTTAATTAGTTGGATTCTGTCTGTGCATATATCTACATAATCCAGAATGTATAGTATATATACAGAATCTAATTAATTAATCAGGGTGGAGATCTCATAGGACCTATCATGATTAATTAATGGATTCTGTCTGTGTGTGTATGCATTCTACATACTGCTGGGCTGCACTTTGCATGCTCTTTCTGCAGCGTGTGGAACAAATATGAGTTGGAAAGAGTCTGTGAGTTGAGTGGGGCACTGTTATTTCCTGTTTTGTTTTTTTGTTAATTGGCAACAAGGTAATAACATGATGTGTGTGTGAGGAGGAAGCCGTGAGCATGAAAGAAAAATTACACTTGACACCTAACTCCTGAAGGAACAAGGAGGACACATGATGCAGGAAGACTGACAAAACATGGAACAGGTAGGATAGATGAGGAAGCGGGGAGGAATGATGAAGGAGGGAGGAGGGAGGAGGGAGCAGGAAGGAGGGTGTAAGGAAGAAGTTTGGCAGGATGGAGGAGGGATGAGATAATTTTGGAGGAGGGAGTTTTTAACTAAAAGAGGATGGATGAGAGAGTTTCGGAGGAGGGATTAGAGGATTTTGGAGGAAGGAGGATGGCGTTTGAGGGGATGGATGACAGATGTCCTAAAATGAACATCGTTCACCTCAATATTACTGAATCCCTTCCCTATATATAAATAGAAATACATTGATATAAAAATAACAGCACACTGTTATAAGAACATAAATAGTAAGGATATAGTAAATCCATAATCAGTAAATGTATTATTTCAGCACATTTTGTATTCTTGATCACCAATTGTAGTTGTGTATAAGAAAACTTGAAAGAGAGATTAATTTTGGGCCTTTATTGGGGGATATGTTATTTAGAGATTATACAGGTTAATCTGTGTCTCTAATGGCAGCAATTTAATGGTTTGTCTCCCAGATCTGTGGGTTCGGCATGTTTCAATTTTTGGGAGAGGATCCAGCTGTCTTGGTCCAAATTAGCACCCAAATGTGTTAGAGGTCCATTTAGGGAGTCCCCGAGGACCGTTCCAGACTGAGGATTTCTAAAAATATTTACTTATCCTTTGAATAGCATGATACACAAACACTCTTTGTCTTTGTCAGATAATCATACACACAGTCACATGTACTGATACAGAATAACAAGCACACATAATCACTGACACAGCATCCTCTGACAAGAGAGTCAAACCCTCCACTTTACCCTCTCCTATGTTTATGAAGCATGCCCTTCTCTGCAGAATCTCCCCAGACCAGGCAACCCATAAACCTGCAAATAAACTAAGATTTGCTGGGGTTTAACATTGTTTGTTTTTAAAAATATAGGATAGCTGTTTTGGACATCTGGAGTGATTCTTCATGGAATAAAGTATCTAGAGATATACACGCTGCCCTGTAGCATTCTACCTGCACTAGCATCTTGGGGATGATGCAAGGAAGGGTGCTCATCTGGGGAGGTACAGGGATTTTGGGGATATGCAGGCGGAAGCACATCTGGGCAGATGCAGAAGAGAGGGGGCATTTGAGGAGATGCAGGGGGAGCTCATTTGGGCAGAGCCAGAGAAGAGGAGGCTTTTTGGGGAGATACAGGTGTGGGGTGTGTTTAATAGGCCTTGGTACTGAGAGCTTAAACTATTTATGAACTGCTAACGTTTTCACAATATTCAAGAATGAAATATTCTTGTGGATTAATATCTCATAAACATCAACAATTGTGTACATGTGGAAATTCAAGAACAGATATAAAATCTCAGCATAGAAAGAAATTGTACAGATGAGAATACATTGCAACAACAAGTAAGTGAAATGCTGATGAAAAGATGTGTTATGGCGCTAGAAGTACATAGATCCAAACAGATCAAACCATACACATCAATCTTAGAATTATATCAAGTAACAGGCAAAAGGATACATAAAAAAAATGTACATTGATATATTAAAAAACAAAGTTCACATACAAATATTATCTTTTGAGACAAATTATATAACTTCCATAAAACACTTTTCAAATGTAAGTGTTTCAGAAAACCAAAAATGTTATGCCTTAATGGCTTATTCAGGGATCTCACAAAGTAAGTAGAAAATAGATTTACTTTTTGAACTTTCCATTTCATGCACAAAATTCTTTATATGGGATTTCTTCCAAGTTAAAAAAGTACAACATTAAAAATATTCTTCAGGTAACACAGTCAGTAGATGACTGCATACTGTGGAGACAATGACTAACAATATGTTTGCTATATGTTTGAAAGGCAGTAACCACGTTGATACATTATATATTTCTGGTGAGATAGCTTAGTGAGTTAATGAGGTGGGCTCTGCTCAGTCCTCGAGTTGAAGGTTCAGTTGCCAGTGAGGTCAGCTTTGCCCTTCATCCTTGTATTCACTCACCCACACCCCGAACTGCTTGCCAGAGACCAAGTTCCACAATAAAGGTTAAACCCGGTCTCTGGTATCATTCAGGGTCTTTTAATTGCTGATTGGGCAGCGGTTTAAAACCGCTAACAGAATTAGGAGGCAAAATGTGTCACTCGTTCTCTGATTGGCTGTCAAGTTAAAGGTCCATTCGCCCTCAGTACTCAATGGGAAAAGTAGGCAATGCCCTGATTGGCTGTAGGTTCAAAGATCCAGAGCTTTGGCATTAATGTAATACATGTAGGTGTTGCATGTACGGAAGAGGAGGATGAGGAAGGAGAATCCGCGTCTAGTGTGAGACAAGAGATGGAGGTTATGAAGCGGAGTCCAACGATCACACTGGGTAGATTGAGGGAGCACCACAGTGAAGACGGTGAGAAAGAAGAAATCAGCAACCACTTAAAGATAAGTCAACTTTGGGGGGAAATGGGAAAACTAACAAAATGAGACTCCCGAACATACGCCTTCGAGGTATCGATGAAAAAGTTGATGCTTTGGAACATGGGTGTAGGAACCCCCAAAAATCTGGGGGGGGACAGCATTTTTGCTCGCCGGGTATAGCAGCAGTAAAAATAAAGCTTGTCACAGTGTATATTATATCACCAAGTTCCCACCAACATTACCAGGATCCTTGGTATACAACAGATACATTCACAGCACAAAATCTACATCAGGCAGGTGCATTTTATCACTGTTACATGAAATATAGTCAGCGAGCTGTGTGTACACCATAAAACATACATCAGTATGAACCTACCACTTCTGCTGGAATGCCATTCCATGTATCCACTACCCTCTCAGTAAAGTAATACTTTCATTAGTCCCAGACCTTATCTTATATCTAGGATAGCCTTATACCTATCCCATGCATGCTTAAACTCCTTCACTGTATTAACCTCTACCACTTCTACTGGAAGACTATTCCATGCATCCACTACCCTCTCAGTAATGTAATCCTTTCATTAGTCCCTGACCTTATCTTATATCTAGGATAGCCTTATACCTATCCCATGCATGCTTAAACTCATTTACTGTATTAACCTCTACCACTTCTACTGAAAGACTATTCCATGCATCCACTACCCTCTCAGCAAACAAACATTACATTTCTGACCAGAAAATAAACTGTAAAATATTAAATATTTCCAGCATTTCCAAAAGCTTAAGGTGGACCCCAAATATATGTATATAACTAGTAACATTTATACCAGGGCTTGACAACCTTAACTAAGTTTTAGGAGCCAGGAAAAAAATCTAGGAGCCAGACAACAGCACATACACACAATCACATGCAGTCATATACAGTCAGTCACATAGACACATATACTCATACATATAGCCTGTCACACATATACATACTGTCACATAGACACACACTCATACATACATACATACATACAGTCTGTCGCAGACACACACTCATACATACATGCAGTCTGTCAGACACACACTCATAGATACAGTCTGTAACATAGACACATACACTCATACATGGTCTTTCACATACACTCATACATACAGTCTGTCACAGACACACACACTCATAGTCAGTCACATATACACACAAACTCATACAGTCAGTCACAGACACACAAACTCATACAGTCAGTCACAGACACACAAACTCACACAGTCAGTCACACACACTCATACAGTCTGTCACACTCCCTCATACAGTCTGTCACACACACACACACACACACACACACACGCTCATACATACATACATACATACATACATAGTCTGTCACATACACTCATACATACATACATCCATAGTCTGTCACATACACTCATACATACATACAGTCTATCACATATACTCATACATACACACAGTCTGTCACATACACTCATACATACACACATTCAAGTGAGCAGTTTTTTTTTTATCTTAAAAAATCCATTTAAAAAAAATGTAGATCAATAGCAGGGATCAAAGCTATATCTCATTGCAGGGAAGGTGGGCATTTCCGTTCCAGGTTTGTCTGTGCCTCTTACAAAGGCACAGACCATCATTACTTATTAATTACATTATTTTGCCCATTCATTTGTCAGTTTTATTTTGCCCACATTCATTTGCCAGTGGTTTTTTTTGCCCAAATTCATTTGCCAGGGTTTTTTTTCCCACATTCATTTGCCAGGGTTTTTTTTCTTTGCCCACATTCATTTGCCAGGGTTTTTTTTTTTTTTTCCCACATTCATTTGCCAGGGTTTTTTTTTTTTTTTTGCCCACATTCATTTGCCAGGGTTTTTTTTTGCCCACATTAATTTACCAGGAGTTTTTTTTTTTTGCCCACATTCATTTGCCAGGGTTTTTTTTTTTTGCCCACATTCATTTGCCAGGTTTTTTTTTTGCCCACATTCATTTGCCAGGGTTTTTTTTTTGCCCTCATTTTTTGATCATCTCATCATTAGTAGAAGTCATTGGCAGATTTAAGAGACATGTTATTATGGCAGCTTCGGAAGTCATTGATTATTGCAGCTCTAAGAGACATTTTTGAAATGCCCCTAAGAGCTGCAATAATTAATCACGTTCCAAAGCTGCCATGATAAAAAGAAAAACGGTACATTATTGGCAGTGACACAGTCACTGTTCCTACCTTGTTCCTCCCAGCGTGGGGCTGTGTGACTTGTGGAGGACGCGCACAAGCCGTGCGCATGATCACATGACGTCGTGCGATGAAGTCACGTGATCAGGTGACCTCCGTGATCGCTGCAGAGCTGATTCTCCCGGGACAGTCCCAGGATCGAAAACGTTGCGGGACTGTCCCGGGTTGGCAAGTATGCTCAGGGCCGTCTTTAATAGTGATTGGACCCTGGGCAAGCATTTGCTTGGGCCCCCTGGACCCTGCCCCCTCCCCTGCATGCAATCCCGCCATCCATCGCGATGTTAACCCCCCCCCCCACACACACACATATGCCATAATTGTTGTGCCATTCAGATGCCAGTAATATTGTGCCTTTCAGATGCCAGTAATATTGTGCCATTCAGAGTGCAGTATTATTGTGCCAGTCAGAGCCCAGTAATATTGTGCCATTCAGAGCCCAGTAATATTGTACCATTCAGAGCCCAGTAATATTGTGCCAGTCAGATGCCTGTAATAGTGCCATTCAGAGGCCAGTAATATTGTGCCAGTCAGAGCCCAGTAATATTGTGCCAGTCAGAGCCCAGGAATATTGTGCCAGTCAGAGCCCAGGAATATTGTGCAAGTCAGATACCAGGAATATTGTGCCAGTCAGAGCCCAGGAATATTGTGCCAGTCAGATGCCTGTAATATTATGCCAGTCAGATGCCTGTAATAGTGTGCCAGTCAGATGCCTGTAATATTATGCCAGTCAGATGCCTGTAATATTGTGCCAGTCAGAGCCCAGGAATATTGTGCCAGTCAGATGCCTGTAATATTATGCCAGTCAGATGCCTGTAATATTGTGCCAGTCAGATGCCTGTAATATTATGCCAGTCAGATGCCTGTAATATTGTGCCAGTCAGATGCCTGTAATATTGTGCCAGTAAGAGCCCAGGAATATTGTGCCAGTCAGAGCCCAGGAATATTGTGCCAGTCAGATGCCTGTAATATTGTGCCAGTGAGAGCCCAGTGATATTGTGCCAGCCAGATGCCCAGTATTATTGTGCCAGCCAGATGCCCAGTAATATTGTGCCAGCCAGATGCCCAGTAATATTGTGCCAGTCAGATACCCAGTATTATTGTGCCAGTCAGATGCCCAGTATTATTGTGCCAGTCAGAGCCCAGTATTATTGTGCCAGTCAGAGCCCAGTAATATTGTGCCAGCCAGATGCCCATTAATATTGTGCCAGCCAGATGCCCAGTAATATTATGCCAGCCAGATGCCCAGTAATATAGTGCCAGCCAGATGCCTGTAATATTATGCCAGCTAGATGCCCAGTATTATTGTGCCAGTCAGATGCCCAGTATTATTGTGCCAGTCAGAGCCCAGTATTATTGTGCCAGTCAGAGCCCAGTAATATTGTGCCAGCCAGATGCCCAGTAATATTGTGCCAGCTAGATGCCCAGTAATATAATGCCAGTCAGATGCCTGTAATACTGTGCCAGTCAGCCCCCCCCCTTCCCTAGCACTTACACTTCACTGCTCCGTGTCCCCCGCCGGATGTCTCCTCCGTGCAATCTTCCCTCTTGCACGGAGGAGGGAAACAGTCACCGGATGTCATCGCGACGTCACATCCGGCGGCAGTTTATTTTTTATTTTTTTTCCGGCTGTCGCATCCATCGGATGCGGCTTGCTGGAAAAAAAACGTTCACAAGCGCAATGCGCTGTGAACGCAGCAAGCAGGGGATGGGGGCCCCGTTTGCCCCGCGTTGCTGGGGGGGATTTCACCCTACCTGTCCCCCCCACATTTTTTCCTGGGGGGGATCCGTCCCCCCCATCCCCTCCGCTTCCTACGCCCATGCTTTGGAATTGCCGCATTTCATTCGGCTCTTTCTAGCGCACATCATGCCGACGAGGTATAAGAAACTGTTGGGGATATCTTCCGAGTCCCGAAGGCAGCTGCGGCCCTGATCGATTCCCCTAGGGTCATAATCCTTCAACTCCAGAACTTCCTGGATTGAACAGCTTTATTGGCACAATTCAAAGGCCCTTCACCACTGTTATTCGAATCTTCTGAGGTGCAGGCCTTCCCGGACCTGACACACTCAACAGTGATTTGGAGGAGCTCACTGCGCCTGCTTACCTCTCATTTACGCCTCCATCAGGTCCCCTACAGGTGGGGCCCATCACGCTCCCTGGTGGTAACTAAAGCGGACTCTGTGCATAGACTGTCGGAAGTACGGGAGACCCTGTCTTTTTTGAAAGGACTCTTGTTACCTGCCATGCAAACATCGACGCCAGGCCCCTTGAATTCAGATGCTCCCCCTTTCACCCCTTCCACTTCTTGGGCATCTAACGACAGTGGGGGCAGAAACACAGAGGAGATCCGTCCAAGAAAAGGGAGACCCACTGCCAGTCTGGAGGACAGACCAGCACCCGTCTCTACTCTGGGACACTGACCACCCTTTTTTATTACTGATCTCGTTTCTCTTTTTCCCCTCTATCATTTCACTTTCCTCACCCTAACTGTCATCTTTCCTAGTCTCATTCCCCCCCCCCTTTTTTATTTATTTTTATTTTATACCCATTTGGGATAAGCCCCCATATATGTGCAGTCCGATACTATGTTTTTTCCTCCCACTGGAGGTCCCTCCCTAGTGACATCCTGATCCCCACTCTTCTCTTTCTTTCCCACTATTCTTCTCCATTTATTTTATTCCCCTTCGGTTCAGCTCTTATGTTTCAAATTTTAATTTTATGTTGTTGACGAGAATGCTATTCTTCCAACTTATGTTCAAAGTCGGAACCGCCACATATTTTTTTAAATGGCTAGATAATCGGTTCATAATTGATTAATAAGTAGATTCCACGCTGTATATTGATCAAAACGTGTTTGCACAATACTAGTTAGACTTATTAAGTGAGTTTTTATTATATGTTTGTTCTAAGTCAATTAGGCTCTAATTTTCAAAATTGATAGTCTCCGGAGCTATCATTGACTGCTCCCCTACAGTCAGATCTATCCGAGTCAGAACCGCCACATATTTTTATATTGCTAGGTAGCTCATCGGTACATATTGAATAATAGGAGATTTGACGATGTATATTGATATAAAGTGTCTGCATAATACTAGTTAGACTTATTATGTGGGTTGTTATTATATGTTTGTTCTAAGCCAATTAGGCTCTAATTTTCAAAATTTATAGTCTCTGGAGCTATTGTTGGCTGCTCCCTTACAGTCAGATCTATCCACGAGTACATAGTTTTCAGTATTTTGATTTTTCTACAATCCGTGAATTTTCTGCATCTGTGATGCAGGAATTTTCACTACAGCAATATCGAATTCTCGTTCGGCAAGTTTGGTTCTTTCATACTTACGTGTCTTATTTTACATGCAAAATTTCCCTTCACTGCAATAACTGTACCATTGACAAATGTTTTCGTTTATGTTTCTTATGTCCACGATAAAACAAACAAAAACCAATAAAAATATAATTTAAAAAAAATATATATATACATACATAAAACATAAAGTGCAGTTAGGATATCCAGTTAGGGTACAGCCCTCTTTCCCTTTCTATCTTTTTCTCCTCTTTCCTTCCCCCTCTCTTTCATTGTAATTTATTGTGTAATCACACATACCATATTTGCTCGAATATAAGACAAGGTTTTTTTCAGAGCAAATGCTCTGAAAAAGCCCCCTCGTCTTATATTCGAGGTCGTCTTATAATCTGAACTCAAATCGAGGTCAGATTATAAGACTGGGATCCAGGTCCCCCGCAGAGCTGCAGGAGACCTGGATCCCCCTCGCTAATAGCCGGTGGATGTCTGCGCAATGCGCGCAGACATCCCCTGCTGCCGCCCGGCACAACCGCCAGGTCTTCTATGATGAAGCCGGTCCTTCCGGCTTCATCATAAAAGTCCCGGCGGAAGTGCCGAGAAGCAGCGGCTGACTCCACTAGGCACCAGGGAGATTTGGCAGCGGGGGATGTCTGCACGATACGTGCAGACATCCTCCATGCTGCCCGACACTCCCTTCTATTATGACGGACCGGCTGTCCATCATAATTGACAGAATTGTCGGGCAGCATGGAGGATGTCTGCACGTATCGTGCACTATCCACCAGGGAGATACAAGGTGAGATGGGGGGTAGGGAGGGGGGCAGAGAGACACACAAGGGGAGGGGGCAGAGAGACACACAAGGGGAGGGAGAGGGGGAGAGAGAGACACACAAAGTGAGGGGGAGAGAGAGACTAAAGTTTGGGGGAGGCAGAGAATGCTGGGGGGACAGACAGAGACAAAACTAAGGAGGGAAGATAGAGACAATGTAGGGGGGGAAAGAGAGGCAGCATTGGCACATAAAAGGAAATAAAACCAAGAAATGCATTTTTTTTTAATAATAATTTTTATTAAATATTAAAAAGAAATTTACATGTGAATATATACAAGTTGAACTTTTTTCCTATAGGGTAGTCTTATATTCAGGCTTTTAGTTTTTTTTCCTAAAGGAATATCCAAAGTTTGGGGGGTCGTCTTATAATCAGGGTCGTCTTATATTCGAGCAAATACGGTATAATCTAGTACAATTATCCACTAGATTGAATGACAATTGTATCTTACACTTTTCCATGTAGAATAATGGAAGAAAAAAGTAATAACTAATTTGTACCATTCCTCTAGTTTGGCATCCTCTGTCTGTGTTTTCAGCACATGGTACAACAAACTGGCCTCGTACCATTGTTTGATAACAGGGAAGGCCATGCCACCCTGCTTCACCCCCACTGCTAGGTTGTTTCTATTCACCTATATCATCAGGAATACATAGGTCCACTTCGGTACTATATAACTATTTTTTACTCACCCTCACCTCTACTCTGCTCCACTCCTTCAGTGTCTTATTAGTTTGCCTCAATAGACCTAAAAATAATTACCTCCATGATCTTATTAATCTTATTTGGTATTTTGATTCCTAAGTAGTCAAATTCCTTATTGGCCTTATTAAAGTGATACTTATTTTGGATTTCCTCCAACTCCTCACTATCCATTTTTTTTTAAACTGAGCAACTGTTTTATTGATATTTAATTTATAGTTAGAGACTTTACTTAACTCACTTATTTCTTTCATCAAATGATGAATTGACTGTGATGGGTACGTAAGAAAGATAAGTGTATCGTCAGCATATAGATAAATGTTTAGTTCCTCTCCTCTTGTGGGTACACCCTAATGTTTCTACTCTTTCTAACCCTTATGGCTAATGGTTCTACTGCCCAAATATATGAGAGAGGAGAGCGGGCATCCAGGGAAAGTCCCATTACACAACAGTATTTCTAAGTTTAATCAGATCTCATTAGCAGTTGTCTAGAGTTAGGAGTTGTAGTAACAAGCATAATTAAATAGGGAACAAGCAGGCGTGCACACAGGGTTCTGTTGAATTCCTAGCTAGGGAGGAGGAGGAGGAGAAAAGGGGACATAAGGTAGGTGCTGTATTGAGAAACGAGAGAAGGAAAGAGAGGGAAGAGGTTAATTGATTTGAACAAACAAGTCTGCATGTAATTTTTACATCCCTATGGGGGAAAGCAAAGGGACAAAATTGGCACTAAAAGGTCATCAAGGGCTCAAACAACGGAATCTGCTATAGAGTGTTAGAACAAAGAACAATAAGAAGAATGTAATTGGAATCTAACCCACTTACTTGCTGGCATTCCCCTTTTTTTGCTTCTCCCTTCTTCCATTAAATGTACAGAAATTGCTAAACTGGAAACTCTGTGGTCCTCATGAGTGTGCAAACAGCATATTATCCAGTATATATGGTATAAAACAATTGAATACAGCACAAACAAACTAATGGAGGCAGGACCTAAAAAGTCCCATCTCGCATCTCATTAGCAAATTAAAGCAAAATAGTATTATCATCAACTTTCTTACTTATCCCTTCTGTCCATGGAACCCCTTTGAATCATGA
This sequence comes from Pelodytes ibericus, assembly GCA_036172795.1. NCBI lineage: Eukaryota > Metazoa > Chordata > Amphibia > Anura > Pelodytidae > Pelodytes > Pelodytes ibericus. The sequence continues at coordinate 44,674,957 of CM069866.1, read as the reverse complement.
AGGGCAATAACACTCCAAAACTGTCAGTATAAGGTAAATACAATTGTAGAGAAAGGGAAGTGTAAAAACAAAACACTTACCACATCTCTAAAGAGTTTAAATAACATAGACAGAAAATAATTATACTGGCAGAGCACAGAGGGCTCAGACACTGAGAGACCCTAATTAGTCCACTTTACAAGGACTATTAATATTAAAGAAACTAATTGAAGTAAGTTAGAAAACTCATTCAAGAGCAAAACCTAACATCTAGTTGGGCAAAACCTAACATCTCGTTGGGCAAAACTCATTGGAAATGGGGCCAAAGAAGGATAAAACCTCCGAAGGAGAAAAACGAGAGAAATCAAAACCTATTAACACCTTCTATTCTCCTAAGGCCAATCTTCCTGCCCCCAAACCATGGAGAAGCTCTTTGTCACCGATCAAACAAATAGAAAAGTTGTACTCTGAAGCAGCCAAAGCTGTATCACATGACAGCCTGGTTGCAGCTTTAGACAACCTATAAGGGAAAATAAAAAAAATCTCATTACTCATATTTCTGAGTTGAAGGAAGTAATTGAAGGATAAAATATCGAACCTTAAACATTAAAAATGGATAGAAATGTACAGATGGAAGTGAAACTATGAAAAACACAAAATGCCCTTGAAAACACAAGTTAAGAATCTGGAAGTAAAAATGACAGACATTGAGGATATGTCATGAATAAACAATATAAGAATAAAAGGGATCCCTAAAGACATCTCTCAAGATAAATTGGAGGAATTTTTAAAAGAATATCGGTTGCAATTCCTAAAGGGCCAAACGATACAGTTAATGCCTTTTGAAAGATGGCAAAGAATCCGCAGACCCATAAATATTAACCCATGCGAACCCAGAGATGTAATCACATGTTTCCTTAAGTGGACTCTGAAAGACTCATTTACACGGAAAATGTGGTACAAACGATCCCAGATTCTCAGCTCTATCCATTTACCTGATCTATCACTTACAACAAGAAATAATAGGAGAAAATTCATAGATATGACAACTACCCTTAGAAACGAAGAAATACACTATAGATGGGGTTTTCCAACTAAGATACTGATATCTTACAATGCCGAAAATTTTTCAATAAGTGATCCACTGGAGGATCTATTAAAATTTGGCATACCCTGTGATACATGAGGGATATCCTAAAATTAGAAGTGCCCCCATTAAAGGGGTGAGGAGAAAGTGAAATGGGAAATAGAATGAGAATTGTCTGGTTTTGAGGAGGGAGGGTTGAAGTCATATGATGTTTTGAAGTTGAAGGGAAAATATTTTTTACTTTTATTCCCCCCACCAACAAATTTAAAGATACAAGTAAAATGAATGAGGCTTAAGAATTTGTAAGCAAATAATAGATTACAGGCGAAGAGGCAAAGGGATTAATAATAAGGTTACAAATACTGAGGATAGGCTTAAGAAAGGAAAGGAAAAAAAGAAAATATACCCGGATTTGGTAAAATAAGGAAGTAAATTCACATGTTTTTAGGCTGTCATCAAATTGATGGGAAAGGGAAAGAATGATCGATGATTTATATAAAATGTTTGAGATGTTGAAGATTTCAATGTTTAAGTGGGTGTGAAATGACCGAAACTAGATATAGATACTTAAAAAAGAAATCACCATTATTATGCGTAAGACGCAATGAAAAAAGGGAATAAAAATAATTAAGGGAAATAAATAAAAAAAATTAAAGAGAAAACTGCAGATATGTATATACAATGTTTATTTTTATTTACTCACGTTTCTCTCTTCCTCTACCCCCCACCCCCTCTCTCCTAGAAGTAAAGATATAAAATAATAAATCTCACCCCATTCTCCAGAAACCATCAGCAATTGGAACCTAGCCTTTGAGCAGTGGGCTAGGAGATTTCCAAAATACTTAGTCTTATGGTAGGAATAATTGTTAAAGGGGTATGTATGATGAACTATGAATGTATTGTTCCATACACAGGGTGTGAGGGAGAGGAAGCCAAGATGTGGAAATATTAAAATAACTAATTCCATGTCTCCGTGTTTGCCGATGACACAAAATAACGTAGGATACTACAGTCTGAACTAGATGTATCTTCGCTGCAAAAGGATTTGGACAAATTGGGTAATTGGGCAGATAAATGGCAAATGTGATACAATGTAGACAAGTGTAAAATTATGCATTGTGGGTACAATAATAAAAATGCAACATAGCTTAAATGGGGTTTGCTTAGGGATATCTACTAATGAAAAAGATTTGGGAGTAGTTGTAAACAATGGACTTAGTAGTAGTGCACCGTGTCAGCTGGCAGCTGCCAAGGCCAATAAGAAATTGGGGTATATTAAAAGGCTCACGGGTATTGGCTCACGGGAGACAGATATCATTCTGCCTCTTTATTAGGTCCATGGTAACACCTCACCTTGAATATGCGGTTAAATTCTGGGCGCCTTTTTAAAAAAAAGACATTATGGATATAGAGAAAGTGCAGAGGAGGGCTGCAAAACTAATAAGGGGAATGGAAAGTTTTAGTTACGGAGAAAGGCTGGAAAAGTTAAATTTAACCCCTTAAGGACAGAGCCTTTGAAACATTTTTGTCCTTTCTGGACAATGGCTATTTTAAAATTTCTGTGCTGTTTGTGTTTAGCTGTAATTTTCTTCTTTGTCATTTGCTGTACCCACACATATTATATATTGTTTTTATCGGGACAAGAAGGGCTTTCTTTGGATGCCATCTTTTTGATCATATCTTATAATATTATAAAAAAAAATAATAAAATATGGTAAAAACAAAAAAAAATACACAAATTTCCTGACTTTTATTTGAAACATCTTCTCCTCATTGACAAAAGCAAATGAAAACACCTGCTAAATAGATTCTACTATTTCTCCTGAGTACAGGGATACCACCCATGCATAGGTTTGTTGGGGTGTTTGGGGGCTAAAATACCAAATTTGGGAGGTGCAGTTTTTAGTTTTCCAACTTGAAATTTTTACATGCAGACAGCCTGCACCCATGTCCCATTTGGGATATATTTGAAACCAGCCAGTGTATTTTACCACATCAACCCATATATTTTTTTAAAGTAGACACCCTAGGCTATCTCAAATGGTGGTATTTTAACACTTTCCATGCACTAATTCTACCACCAGCCTTTGTCAAAGTTTGTGGTAGTAATTTTTTTGTGTTTTTTTTTCACAAACCTTGTACTTCAGACATGAATTTACAGATTTTGGTATGTGTCACTGCCAAATAACACCCCAATAAGTGTTCAGCAACATCTCTTGAGTACAGGGATACCCCCCATGCATAGGTTTGTTGGATTGTTTGGGGGGTAAAAGGCCAAATTTGGGAGGTGCAGTTTTTGGTTTTCCAATTTGAAATTTTGACATGCAGACAGCCTGCACCCATGTCCCATTTGGGACATATTTGAAACCAGCCAGTGTATTTTACCACATCAACCCATATATTTTTTAAAAGTAGACACCCTAGGCTATCTCAAATGGTGGTATTTTAACACTTTCCATGCACTAATTCTACCACCAGCCTTTGTCAAAGTTTGTGGTAGTAATTTTTGTGTGTTTTTTTTTCACAAATATTGTATTTTAGACATAAATTCACAGATTTTGGTATATGTCACTGCCAAACAATAACCCAATATGTGTTCAACAACATCTCCTGAGTACAGGGATACCACCCATGCATAGGTTTGTTGGGTTGTTTGGGGGCTAAAAGTGCCACATTGTGAAGGTGCGCATTTTCAACTTGGAATATTGACGTGTAGCCAGCCTGAGCCCATCTTTCATTTGGGACTTTTTTTTAAAGTAGGACAGTGTATTTTACCCCAAAAAGTATATATTTTGTAAAAGTAGACACCCTAGGCTATTTTAAATGGTGTTATTTTAACACTTTCCATGCACCAATTCTACCACCAGCCTTTGTCAAAGTTTGTGGTAGTCATTTTATTGTGTATTTTTTCCCACATACATTGTACTTTAGACACAAATTCACATATTTCGGTATGTGTCACTGACAAACAATACCACAATATATGTTCAGCAACATCTCCCGAGCACAGGGATACCACCCATGCATAGCTTTGCCAGCTTTGTTGGGTGTTGAAAGGCTACATTTGAGAGGTGCGCTTTTTGATTTTCAAACTTGCAATTTGAACATGTAGAGCAAGGAAGGGGTTAATAGCTCTTATAAGAGCCTTTGTAGTACTGTACAAAAAAATTAACCCCTAAAAATGCACAGACAAGAAAAAATGTTCTGCTGTGCAGTGATCAGTGGCAGGGAAGGGGTTAATACACTACACTATACAAAGGGTATGGCTTTTATAAAAGCCCTTGGGACTCACAATTTTTTAACATTTAATTTAATTTATTACAATTAAAAAATTATGTTATACAGATCTGTCTCTTTCCCTCACTGAAACTCAAGTGAGGAGAGGGAGGCAGATCCATATGGGTCAGAACAATATTTACCAATATTGATCGAACCAGACGAATGGTGATGCTCATCTGAGAAATCACCAAACCACCTTTGCCACTGATCGGCTGTTACTGATCGCTATACACGTGTTCAGACAGCTTCAAAAGGAATACACGTAATCCCCTAGTGGGTATAATTAACCCCTAGCGAGTCTGACAAAAAAAATGCTGATAGCAAAAAAAAAATCCTTCTGCGACTAGATTGCTCCATATGCACTGCTTAGGCAGTGACCATATGTGCTGCTTAGGAAGTGATATACGGCAAGGAAGAGGTTAATAGCTCTTATTTTAAAAATTTTTACGTTAAACGTAGTCCCCTAGCGGGTATAATTAACACGTGACGGGTGTAATAAAAAAGTTTTAAAAAAATTAAAAATGCTTCTGCAGCAAGATTGCTGCATTTGCGTCAGATCTCTGCTTAGGCAGTGATCTACAGCAAGAAAGGGGTTAATCTCTCTTAAAAGAGCTTTTTTTTTATACTGTAATGAATTACAGTAAAAAAAATTAACCCCTAAAAAATGCACAGACAGCAAAAAATGTGCTGCTGTGTATGATCACTGCGTACACAGCGATCAATGGCAGGGAAGGGGTTAAATGGCTTTTATAAAAGCCCTTGGTGTTTAAAATTTTATTAAATATTTGTTTTATTATTTTATTTTTATTTTTTTCTTTATCTGATCTGTCTCTCTCCCTTACTAAAACTAGTAAGGTGAGGGAGGCAGATCAATACTTGTCAAAGGCAATATTTGCTAATATTGCCTTTGACAGTATGATAAGTGCTCATCAGAGCACTTACCATACATGCCTGCACACAGATCACATAGATCTGTTGTGCCGGCATCGATTGGCTCCCCCTAGAGCATCGGAAGTGAAATACTTTCACTTCCGATGCTCTTGCCATTAGAAGGGAAGCGCTGCCTGTATAGGCAGCGTTCCCTTCTACTGAACCGATGGGGTCGCTCAGGAGAGCGACCACCATCGGTTCTGGGGAGCATCAAGGTGTTGTTAAGTGCCTCGCTGGCGAGGCACTTTAACAACACCGGAGATGCTTAGAAAGCGAACGATCGTTCGCTTTCTAAGCACATGTGTACAGCGGGCGCAGCCATTTTTAAATGGCTGCTACGATCACTCCGTGGAGTGATCGTAGCGCGCCCCTGCACATTTGGGGGGTGTTGCACAATGCCTCTACCTAGAGGCATTGTAGCAACACCGTTAGAGTAAAGAAAGCGACCGCTGGTCGCTTTCTTTACTCAGTTTAGTGCATGACGTGCCAGGCACGTCACCTGTCGGCAAGTCCTCGATTTGCCGTGACGTGCCTGGCACGTCATCTGTCGTTAAGGGGTTAAATACGCCAAGGAAGCGGCGGCTTATAGGAGATGTAATAATGTTATATAAATATGTACAGGGCCCAAACAAAGGGATTTCTAAAGACCTGTTCTTTAACAGAACAGTACGTAGGACAATAGGTCACCCGCTAAGACTTTAAGAAAGGAGATTTAGTCTATGACAGCAGTATAGTATGGACAATTAAGATTTCACTGCCAGAAGTGGTCTAGCAAATAACTTAGATTCCTTTATGAAGGAGCCGGCGCATATAAGGCTATGCATGTTATTATAGGCATTAATATTTATTTAGTTCTTGTTGATCAAATGAGAAATCTGATTTGGAGCCATTTGGAGTCATGAAGGTTTTTTTCCCCCACTGAAGCAGTATTCGAATTGCTGAAGGGGTTTTTATTTGCCTTCTTTTTGATCAACAACAACAATCATAGGATAGGAAAAGTGTTGAACTTGATGGACGCAAGTCTTTTTTCAACCCAAACTACTATCTAATGATTTAACTCTAAAGGTTATATCAATATATGTCCACGGTCTTAATACGCCACATAAAGGAGGCTACCTATAGGACACTGTGGTAAAGTGTAAATCTGATTTATTTTTATACAGGAGACACACTGGCAAGCTGAGGTGTCTCGATGGAGATATACTAGTTTTCCAGTTATCTTTGCTGCAAGAAAATGAAAAACTACAATAATTGAATACATACACATTGAAAATTTTATGTGCTCCTTTTATTTTCTGCTTTTTCAACTAATTTAGTGGAAATAGAGGTATTTTTTTCCACCTTGAAGTGAGCTGCATTATTTAATTATTATAGTTTTTCAGTAGCGCCAGGCACTTTTTCATTTTTATTTGTTCCATTATAAAGCTCTTAAATGTGGGCTGCATGATATAAGTTTTATTTATTTATATTTATTTTCAGTTATCCCTTTCGATTGTTAACAACACATTTTGCACTATTATATCTATTTTTTAGGATAGAAAGATGTTGGATACAGATTTTGAAAAGTTTTTTGATAAAACTGATAATGGAGACAAAAGTACAGGGCGCACTAATGCTTTAGATGAAGCCTTTAAAAACTTGGAAAAATTATTGACAAAAGAATCCAATATAAAATGGGAAGAAGTCACTTTAAATATTTAAAAGAACACATCACACCTAGAGGACTGAGAATTTTCAAAGCCCCAACTTTTAGACAGGAAGACCCAGAATTTATCAAATACTGGAATATTATACTAGAAAATTGTACTAGGGAGCTGATGGGTCTAATTAGTAGACAACGTAGAAAAACTTTGAAGACACTAGAATGTTTCTCTTTTCTCCGATACTAATGATTTAAAAAAAATATCAAATAAAAGTAAAAAGGGATTGGAGATCTTGGAGAAGGAGGTTAGAAATACAAAATGTAGAAAATATGTGAGAGATAAAACTGAGTATGAAAATAATAAAGTAAGACATTTTTCTAAATTTAAAGAAGAAAACAATAGAACTGCTGGCCATCAGACAAGTAGAATATACCCAAGAGATTTAAGGGATGCATACCAGAAAATACAAACAGGAACTCCTAAAAATCAAAATCAGTATGGCAAAACAGTAGAAACAGGTAGGACAGAACCCTCTAAATAGAACTAAAAGCCAAAAGAACAACACATACTACAGATCTAAATTAAGAACATCAAATAACTTTGACAAATATGATAACCACCAATAATAACCCACTCAGGAACCACGTTCTCGCCCTTGCAGATTATGCAGAGGTGAGAGAGATTTTTTTAGGGGATCTCAGATCCAGAAACACAATATGGAAAGCAACATCACCATTAAAAAGATCCAGGGGTATAGGCCAAGAGGATGTAGAGGCGGAAAGAGACTTATTAAGATTAAAAAGAGGCAGAACATTAGCCCTATATGAATCTTCAATTTAAGTAAACATATATTAAATATAAGAGATAGCAGTATTAAACAAAAGGCTTAAAGTTTGCCACAAATAACAAATAAAACAAAATTGTTTTTATATCGATCTACAGAAACTACTTACTTCAGTTACTATAAAATAGGGGCTATATACATGTTTGAGAAGTCTCTTCTGGAAGAGTTAGAAAACTTTAATCAACAGAGATCTAAAAGCAAGAGTAATAATTTACCACCTAAAGAACAAAAAGCCTTAAATACACTCAGATCAGACTCCTCAATAGTTACCAAACCAGCTGACAGTGTGGGGGGATAGTTATTTTAAACAAAGAAGACTATCTAATGGAATGCAATAGACAATTAAATGAAACAACCATCTATGAGAAACCTAATTGCTACCCCACCCCCAATATGAAAAAAGTCTGGATCTTCTTCTAGATCAAGGCCACATGCAAGGGATTCTCACAAAGCGAGAATACGATTATCTCACAGTAAGTCACCTAAAAATAAAGACTTTTTACATTTTACCAAAAATACACAAAGATGAAAAAAAGCCTCCAGGAAGACCTATAGTCTCCAGGATAAAATCTATTTCTTCAAATTTGTCAGAGTATGTAGCTAGACAATTATAACCCATGGTAGTTAAAACTAGGGCCTGAAGAATAGTTAGTTTATTAAAGTTTGTTAAAGATTCTGGAGAATTACATTTGGCACTCAGACTTCTTTCTTCTAACTTGTGATTTATCCTCTTTATACACTAGTATAAAACATGAAAAATGATGTGAGGCCGTCCATTATCTTTTAAATATTTTGCTTCTCTACAAAATGATTTTATAAATTATAGAATCAGTTGGATATTGAGAAATATTTTTTTCTGGTATGAAGAAAGATTCTATTTACAACTACAAGGTACAGCCATGGACACCAAGTTTGCCCACAGCTATGCCAACCTGTACATGGCCTATTGGGAGGATATGCTTGTATATGGAAAGCATGGCTGGCAGGCAAACCTGTTTTTTATTTGGAAGGGGGAGGAGATTCAACTAAATCGTTTTTTTGGAGCATTTAAATAACAACGATTGGAATATAAAATTGGTGTCTGTATACAGCAAAGAGAGAGTAACATTTTTAGAACTGTTCATTTACATAGAAGACAATACAGTAAAAACTTATGTCAAAGCAGTAGACGTTAATAGCTATATCAGATATCAGATACGACCACTGTGAGAAAAATGTCCTTAAAAAACAATTTTCCAGAATCAAACGAAACTGGATGAATGAAAACATTTTTAAAAATCAAGCAAAAAAATTACAAAAAGATTTCATGGACAAAAATTGTATCCATCAGAATTACTAAATAAAGCCTTCTCTGCTGTAAGTGTATTAAATAGAAAGGATCTTTTGACTAGCAGACAACATTACAAAGAAAAGCCACTGATCACTTTCATTACTGATTATAATGAAACTATAGATTCCTTAGACAAATATTGAATAGAAATTGGTCCTTATTTCTAAAGGATAATGATCTGAAACCGATGCTTACATAAAAAAACAAAGATTACCTTCAGAGGTGCTCCTAGCCTCAGAACACAATTGTTTAATAGCTTCTTGAAAGAGTCTAAAATCATTGTTTTGGAGTAGAAAATGTATTTTATAAGTGCAAGTTGTGCAAAGCATGCACAACCAGTAAGATAGTATCAAAAACAAAATTCACAGACTTTAACCCCTTAGTGACATGACTTTTTTGGCTTGTCCAACGCTTAGTGACTTGGGCTGTTTAAACATTTCCAAGGTGTTTTGCTGTAATTTCTTTCTTTCTCATTTAGTATACCCACAAAAACTCTATATTGTTTTTATCTTCATAAGAAGATAAAATTCATTTGATACCATTATTTTGATAATAGTATATAAATTTATATAAAAAATAATACAATATGGTAAAACAATGAAAAAAAAAAACATCTGACTTTTATTTGAAAAATCGTATACTCATCTATAAGAGACAACAAAAAACCCTGCTAAATAGTTTAATATTTGTCCTGAGTTCAGAAATAGCCAATGTTTTATGTTGTTGTGCTTTGGAACATTTTTCCATGTTACAGGGCCAGTACTATAAAGTAGTGCAAGGCTATTTCAAAATCCTTTTTTTTTTTTTTGTTTCAAAATTAGCGATAGTGACATTGTAACACTGATATCTGTACTAAATCCATGAATAACCTCCCACATGTACATATTTTTGAAAACTAGACAACTCAGGGCATTTAACTTGGGGTATTTTGACACTTTTCATGTAGCCATTTTACCACCAAACAAAAAAAAAAGTGATTTTTCACATAGATTGCAATTTAGGTAAACATTCCCTGAAAATGCAAAGGGATATTGCCAAAAAACTCCTCAATATGAATTCGGCAACATCTCCTGCATATAGGGTTGCCACATTTTCTTCAGAAAAATACCGGCCTTGCTTCTGTCTCCATAGACTTAACATTGGCCAGATGCCAATTTTTACCAGCCTGCCGGTAAAATACCGGCCAGGTGGCAACCCTACCTGCATACAGGGATACTGTCGCAACCTGGGATAACAGGCCAGGGAGGAACCTCGTTGCATAACAGGGAAGGACTAGTAGCTGTGACCGGGACTGAGACAGGACAGGTAATAGACTGTAACTAAGGCAGGACTGGTAGCAGAGACTGGTACTGAGACAAGACTGGTAGCAGAGACTGAGACAAGACTGGTAGCAGAGACTGGGACTGAGGCAGGACAAGTAACTGAGACTGGAACAAAGACAGGACAGGTAGCTACTGCAACAGGTTTGGAAAGAGAACAGTGTTATTCACCTGAATGGTATTATACCCTATGGCTGAGCCTCAGGTAAATGACCACCCAGGACTTGTACACTGACTGCAACCGCACACTGAAGAAGAGATACACAGGGAGTACTGGACGAGAAGGATAGTCAGCAGGCCGGGTCATACACGAAACAGGAACAAGGTACAATGTAGGAATTCAGAAAGCAAGGTCACTAGACAGGCAAAATGGTCGAGGCAGGCAGAAAACAGCGGAGTCAAAATCATGCAGGAGTCAGAACCGGGAAATCAATAAACTAACGCTAGAACTAGACACAAGGAACTATCACAGGCAGCAACCAAAGCAATGCAAAGGCACTGATTGCCATAAGCTGCAGGTTTAAATAGGGAAGGGTTGAGGATAACGAGGCAGCTGACAACAGGAGTAGAATGGGAACACCACAATAGCGGCCACTAGAGGCTGAAGACAAAAACAGCCACAAACCCAGAATAACCGTGACACAGCCCCCCTTCTAAGGAGCGAACTCCGGGCACTCCAAAATGCTGCTGAAAGGACCCCCAAAACAGGAAACAAAAAATACACACTAGTCAAAACATGGAAACTAGACAGGAATCTGCTATCTCTTAGCACATAGCATTTGTTCATAAATTTGCAGGTCTTGCTGTCTTACAATAGCCCCATTAGAGGCAAAGGTACAATCTGGTGGCAGATCACCTGCAGTACTATTATAGGGGTTAGAGGGACCAGAACCATGCACTGCACTAACAGATACTGCTGTGGACTCACTGTAAGATGACTCACCCAGGCATGCAGTCATATATTTCTCTAGACGTGCAATTGGTCCTTTTTTCTCTAACTTCTCCATACCAGAAACCAGAACAGTGCCACAGAGAAGGGGTTCAGCAGAGGTACTGGAGGCTCTTTTAGAAGCTACATGGCTTTTAGCTGGAACATTTTTAGAATTAGCCGCTAGCAGGTTACTCTCAAGAGACTTTTGTTCACTTAAATAGTTCTCATATTGAGCAAGGTTTTCTCTGCCTATGATTGTCCCATCAGAAGCCAAGACAAGACCTGGGGCACCTAGAGAATGCTTTGCAGTTTGTGGTTTTCTAGAGTCACTCTTTTGCCTTCTCTGGGTGATTGCACCAATTTCTAGAGAGTGTCTTGTATTAACTGCTTTCTTTTTCTGAGCTTTAGGTTTGCTGAGAGTTGTGGGAATAGTAGTCCTGACAGCACAAACAGCCTTAGAAAAATCTTTCTCAGTGATGTCCTCCTCACTGAGGTCTGAGGCATAAAAAGACATGCCTTCCCTATCAGAACACTAATCAGATGCAGTAGCCATTTCCAGATCGTTAGACAAGGCTTCAGATTCTAAAGGGTTTCCAGGTGTTTCAGATTTACCCTCCCCAGGTTTACTGAACTCAGAAAAAGACAGGCTTTTTTCACTTTTAGATTCAGCACTTGTATTGTATTCAGGTTCCCTGGCCTGGATTTTGGCTTTATCAGGTACAGGGGGCTTAGGTGGTTTTAAAGGACAATAGGATATTCTATGCCCAGTTTCCCCACAATAAAAACACAAACTTCCCTCCAGTCTCCTCTGCATTTCCTCTTTAGTGAGGGGTTCTCTTTTAAAGCTTTTCTTTGGGGTTTTCTTATGCACAGTCACAGTCTTAGACTTCACAACTCTAGTACTGCTAGCAATACACTCAAGCACAAGCTTTACAGACTTACACATCTCCAACATGCATTCAGCCAAGAATTCTAACACAGATGTTATCCCTGCGGGCTCCTTATTATGGCCTTTGCATTCTGTCACAACCTGGGATAACAGGCCAGGGAGGAACCTCGTTGCAGGGCAGGGTGTGGGGTCTGTCTGCACCCCACGATGCATAACTGGGAAGGACTGGTAGCTGTGACCGGGACTGAGACAGGACAGGTAACAGACTGGAACTAAGGCAGGACTGGTAGCAGAGACTGGGACTGAGACAAGACTGGTAGCAGAGACTGAGACAAGACTGGTAGCAGAGACTGGGACTGAGGCAGGACAAGTAACTGAGACTGGAACAAAGACAGGACAGGTAGCTACTGCAACAGGTTTGGAAAGAGAACAGTGTGATTCACCTGAATGGTATTATACCCTATGGTTGAGCCTCAGGTAAATGACCACCCAGGACTTGTACACTGACTGCAACCGCACACTGAAGCAGAGATACACAGGGAGTACTGGACGAGAAGGATAGTCAGCAGGTCGGGTCATACACGAAACAGGAACAAGGTACAACGTAGGCATTCAGAAGGCAAGGTCAGTAGACAGGCAAAATGGTCCAGGCAGGTAGAAAACAGCGGAGTCAAAATCAAGCAGGAGTCAGAACCGGGAAATCAATAATCAATAAACTAACGCTAGAAATAGACACAAGGAACTATCACAGGCAGCAACCAAAGCAATGCAAAGGCACTGATTGCCATAAGCTGCAGGTTTAAATAGTGAAGGGCTGAGGATAACGAGGCAGCTGACAACAGGAGTAGAATGGGAACACCACAATAGCGGCCACTAGAGGCTGAAGACAAAAACAGCCACAAACCCAGAATAACCGTGACAGATACTACCCATGCATAGGTTGGTTAGGTTATTTGGGGGTTAAAAGGCCACATTTGAGAGGTGCACTTTTTGGTTTTCCAACTTAGAATTTTGACATGCAGAAAACCTGTGCCCATGTCCCATTTTGGACATTTTTGAAGCCAGACAGTGTATTTTACCCCACAAAACCATATATTTTTCAAAGCTAGACATCCTGAAGGTATTTCAAATGGTGGTATTTTAACACTTTACATGTACTAATTCTACCACCAGCTTTTGTCAAATTTTTGGTTAGTAATTTTTTAATGTTTTGATTCCACACACATTGTACTTTGGCCATGATTTTACAGAATCTGTCATATGTCACTGCCAAACAACACCTCAATATGTGTTCAACAACATCTCATTAGTACAGGGATACCACCCATGCATAGGTTTGTTGGGTTGTTTGGGGGGTAAAAGCCAACATTTGGGAGGTGTGCATCTCAGTGTTCCAACTTGGAATTTTGACATGTAGTCAACCTGCGTCCATGTGATATTTGGGATATATTTTTGAAGCCAGCCAATGTAATTTACCCCCACCAAACCATATATTTTTTTGAAGTAGACACCCATGACTCCTTGTGGCAAGGGCTCAGCAGCCACTGATACATCACTAGATGATGTGTCAGAAAGCTGACCAGGGTCAAAATCGAACCCTGAGTCAGCGAACAGAATTAGTGCCTTAGCATCTACAGCAAAGAAGGGTTTAATAGCTCTTAGAAGAGCCTATCTAGTACTGTAATACATTACAGTACAAAGAAATCAATCCATAAATAAGTGCTGACAGCAAAAAAAATACTGTTGCTGTGCAAGACTACTGCTTATACAGTGATAAATGACAGGGAAGGGGTTAATACACAGGGAATGGCTTTCATAAAACCTGAAAATTTTATAAAATGTTAATTTATATCACTAATACTGATCTGTCTCTTTCCCTCACAAAAATGTAAGTGAGGAAAGGGAGGCAGATGCAAATTGGTCAGATCAATATTCACAAATATTGATCTGACCAGGCGAATGGTGATGCTCATCTGAGCAATCACCAAACCGCCTTTACCACTAATTCGTTGTTACTGATCAAAAATATTTTTACTTTACATGTAACCAACTAGCTGGTGTGCAAAAAAAAAAAAAAATATGCAGACAGATACAATTTGCTTTGTCGTCAATATCATTGCGTAAGCAGTGATCACTGGCAAGGAAGGGGTTAATAGCTCTTAGATGAGCCTTTGTAGTAAATAAATGACAGTACAAATAAATGGACCCCTAAAAATGCGCTGATGTGCAAGATCACTGCTTACAGAAGATCAATGGCAGGGAAGGGGCTAAACACAGGGTTTGGCTTTTATAAGAAAATGTTTTATTGTTTTATTGTATTTTTATTATTGTATTGTACTTTTACGATCGAAATGCTGATGGGAACTTTTTTTAGTATTGCACGATGCTTTCACATGGAAGCATCGTAGCAATACAGTTTGAGCACTGAAAGTTGAAACAAAACGCTTTCAGTGTTGGTTTTGGTGCAGGACAGACTAGGTCCATCCTGTGTCCTTAATGCTTCGCCACACAAGACGGACCTAGCACGTCCAGTGTCGGCAAGCGGATACATCTCAACATCATCCTAGAGTTTATCCCATTAAATCTATAATAACATGTAGAAGCAACAATGTAATATATCTTTCGGCATGTCCCTGTGGACTTTAGTACATCGGTCGTACCATCAGGCCCTTATTAAAAGGCATTGGAGAGCACATGAAAAATATTAAAAATAAATATATGCTACATAGCATATCAGCCCATTTCACAACTCATCATGGGGCTGGCCCTAGTTTGTTACATGTTATGGCCATGACACAAGTCAAGAAACACTGGTGGGGTGTGACTTCATAAAAACTATAGATCAGGCTGAAATTGAATGGGTATACAACCTCAAGACCCTTGTACCATTAGGACTGAACATCGATTTTTTTACATTTTTACTTACATTGCAGGTATAAGTGTATATATTTGAAACAAGAAAATATAGCAATTGAATATAAGAATATAATATTAATCATTCTGATTTTGTAGCTTTTTCCTGTCCTTATCCAGATTTTTTCTGGATTCCCTATGGACATGCATTCTCTAGAATACTCATGTTGGATGTAGGAATACGTTTTAAAAATGTTAAAAAGATATTAATGGGTAAATGTCAATACAAGAGGTACATATATTTAAAGATATTAACAATAATTTTGCCATACAAATGATAACATCTTAACAGTGTCCCCATAAATGTACTAAGGGATTAAAAGGTACCGTATTTGCTCAATTATAAGACGACCCTGATTATAAGACGACCCCACAAACAATGGATATTCCTTTAGGAAAAATACTAAAAGCCTGAATATAAGACTACCCTATAGGAAAAAAGTTAAACTTGTATATATTCACATGTAAATTGCTTTTTTAATAAAATATTATATTAAAAAAAATGCATTTCTTGTGTTTATTTCTTTTTATGTGCCAATGCTGCCTCTCTCTTTCCCTTGCCCCCAGCTTTGTCTCACTCCCCACTCACCTGTCTCTTCCCCCCACATGTTTCTCTTTGCCCCCCTTCCTCTGTCTCTCCCCCCCTTCCTGCTCTATCCCCCCTGTCTCTCTGCCCCCCTCCCCCTCCCCCTGTCTCTCTGTTGCCCCCCTCCCTCCCCCTGTCTCTCTGCCCCCCCCCCCTTACCTGTACTTCAATCACTGGTGGCTAGTGGGGGCAGCCGGGGGATGTCTGCACGATACTTGCAGACATCCTCCATGCTGCCCGACATGGCAGTCTATTATGACGGACAGCTGTCCGTCATAATAGTCTGCCGTGTCGGGCAGCATGGAGGATATCTGCACGTATAGTGCAGACATCCCCCAGCTGCCCGATTGTCCCTGGTGCCTAGTGGGGCAGCAGAGGAAGTCTGCGCGATGAGCGCAGACCTCCCCTGCTGCCGCCCGGCACGCTCGCCGGGACTTCTGTGACGAAAGCGGAAGTACCCGGCTTCTTCACAGAAGCCCCGGCGGTCGTGCCGGGCGGAAGCAGGGGAGTCTGCAGACATCCCCTGCTGCTAGAGAGGGGGATCCAGGTCCCCTGCAGCTCTGCTGGGGACCTGGATCCATGTCTTATAATCTGACCTCAATTTGAGGTCAGATTATAAGAGACCTCGATTATAAGACTTGTCTTATAATCGAGCAAATACGGTAATTGTAAATGGGATTGAGATAAAGAATGTGACACTGAGAAATGGCAATGCATTAGGTTAATATAAAGGCACTAATTAATCAATCAGTATATACATTGTAATAACCAAAGAAAAACAAGTTACCTGCGCTCTCTCCTTTATCCCTATGTATTTTTAAAACAAATGGAGGTTTTTTAGTTATCTCCAATGGCCATGAGAGGATGAGCCCACCTGCCAACGTCAAGGCAGACCCCCCTAGGTGGGTCCTAACTCTAACCATTCACCTTGCTTCTTTGAGCCTCTGGCAAAAATCTCTAATGAGACAGAAAGGGGTATTTTTTTATATATACCCCTATACATTATTAACCCTTAATAGGGAACACATGGGATGGGCGGCTGCATTGTAATAAGGCTGAGTAATACAAAAAATGGATTCAAATGCAGAAAGAAAAGTCCTGCGCTCACTCCCATCACTGGGCGGCTGCAACGACTACAGTACACATCAGCCCCAATATATAGTAAAAACCAAAGAAAAACAAGTTACCTGCGCTCTCTCCTTTATCCCTATGTATTTTTAAATGGCCATTGGAGGTAACTAAAAAACCTCCATTTGTTTTAAAAATACATAGGGATAAAGGAGAGAGCGCAGGTAACTTGTTTTTCTTTGGTTTTTACTATATATTGGGGCTGATGTGTACTGTAGTCGTTGCAGCCGTCCAGTGATGGGAGTGAGCGCAGGACTTTTCTTTCTGCATGTATATACATTGTAATGTCTGGCAAATAAAGGGTGAGGAGGAAGCATGGGCTATTTAAACATCTGTGACAGGAGGGGGCTTACACTTGAAGAAGCCGCACTCGGTGAAAAGCGTCTGTTGACTCCCCCCCTCCTTACTGTGAAGCTTCAGCACGGACAACCAAAGAACCCATGGTACCCGACCACTGAAACATTAAGCTGAGAGAAAAGCTGACAAAGCTATTTTCATGAGTTGGCATATCTTTGCTGCAAACCTTGCTAATAAAAAAAAAAGTGTTGCAATAATAATATCAGAAACAGTAAAATTAAAACTAATCATGGATATAAAAGATCCTGAACGCAAGTATCTAATTTTATTATGTAAGATCAATGATGCATGCTATACTTTACAAATATATATGGCCTGAATGAATACTCAAACAGGTTCTTTAAAAAAGTATTCTCCAAAATAGATAAAGTCAAGAGAGCTATTCTCTTGGTTACGGGGGGCATGAACATAGTTCCTGATATTAAAATGCATAAAACCATGAAAGGAGTGGACAAAAAATTAAATAAGACACTACTAAGTAAAACAGTAGTTCCTTTCAGGATTTTCTGCTCGAGTTTGATCTCCTGGCGGTTGTGAGAACACACAACCCTAATGATTGATATTACACCTTCTTTTCAAGGGTTCATAAAACATATTCAGGGATAGATCCATTTCTAACCAAGGGATACAATTTGGAACGGTTTAAAAACTCTCAAATTGATGCAATTACATGATTATATCATGCTCCAGTCTTTATGGAAATTGCAGAAAGGGGATCAGAGGAAAGTAGAGCATCCTGGAGACTAAATGAGGAACTTCTACAAACGGACGATAATCAGAATTACTTAAACAAGTAGACAAATTCATTCAGACTAACAGCAATGGGGAAGTTACTTGAAACATACTATGGTGTACCTTCAAATGTTACATGCATGGCATCCTAATTAAATTATGAGCAAAGAACAAGAAATCCCAAGGGAAGACTCTTACAGATTTACATCTTGTTACCAGGATTGGAAATAAGAGTAAGTTAGAGAATTACAAACAAATAAACTGAAGGACCTCCTCGGTCAAAAGCCAGGTAAAAATGATTCCTCCTATTTTAGCCCAAAGTAGACAAAGTGGAGCCTCCCTCGACGCCAGGCTATCCTGCCTGTATAATCAATCAAAGTTAGAAGCAACAAACGGTTTGCGGAGGGAGCTCACAGTAGACAGGGAATGCCAAAATTAAGCCATTTTAATAAAACATGTAAAAGGCAGGTACAAAAAAAGGAAACTGGACAGGACACAGACGCCTTACACGTTTCATGCTTTCAAAAGCACTTAATCATAGGCTGATAAGAGGAAGGCACATACTCAGTAATAAACGGTCAATCATTAACTTAATTTGACAGCAGATTGCTGAAAGGTCAATTAACCCAGCATGTGACTGCCTCCCATCATATCAGCAAAGAAATAGTTAAAGTGAATAAATATAAAACTTAAATAAGAACATTATGGAAATAAGCAAGCAAATAAGAGAAGGAAATTCAGAAAATGTGTGAGATACCTAAATATACACAATGCATCAGTGCACATAAATAAATAAAATAAAGTTACTGACATATATTCATGCACATGAATGCATATATATACAAACACTTAAATAGATGGATGAGCAATCAAGTTACCAAAAATACCAAACACATTACAATATACATAATATTTGACAATGGAAATGACATCCAGTGAAACTCACAAAATTTACATTATTTATGAAAGAACGCATTAACATCATGCCTTGAATTGATTCCCATTGGGGCACAAGTTTTAAGTGAGAAAATCCAAAAGACTTCTCTTTTGCACAGTGTTTTGAAATATGTTACCTTTACGAGGTGGAATTTTGATTTTTTTCAATGACCTGATATTTAAAATTGGCAACATTGGAATTGCAACACTGTGCAAAATGTCTATACATTGTTGTATTGGATTTAGGGTTGACAATATCAGACAAGTGCTCTCTTATTCTCTCTTTAATTGGGCGGATAGTTCGGCCTATGTATTGTTTACGGCAGTTCTGGCAAGTAACACAGTAAATTACATAATTAGTGTTACAATTGTAGAATCCATTTACAGAGAATACTCTTCCTGTTACGGTGGAGACAAAACTGTTACCCAATAAGACATGATTGCAACACTTGCATTGTCTTGCACCACATCTAAAAGTACCTTTCAAGCTTAACCAGGTAATTTGGATCTATCTTGTGATTTGGCTATGTTGTAACCTCTTTTTATATCAGTGAGAGAATATCCTCTTTCTAATAGCCTGTCAAAGAGTAAACCCGCTTGGGATTCAAATGCAAGATTATTGGAACAGTTCCTTCGGATACGAATGAACTCTCCAACTGGTATACCTCTGAAGGTGTGCCTAGGATGACAACTTGTAGCCAGCAAAGTAGTGTTGCCTGCTGTATCTTTTCTGAAATTAGTTGTATCTACAATGTTTCCACATAAATTTCCTGTCAGTTGTAAATCCAAAAAGCTGATACATTGTCTGTTATGATTAATGGTAAACTTGAGATTAAGTTCATTTGTATTTACATACTGTAAAATTTGTGTTAAAAGTTCTTGTTCCCCATCCCATACCAAAAGCAGGACATCAATGTACCGGCCACTCTACATGATGTGTTTCCTGAAGGGATTGTCATTATTAAAAATATATTTAGTTTCCCACATTCCCATGTATAAATTTGCATAGTAGTGCGCAAATTTAGCGCCCATTGCTGTGCCGCACCGTTGTAAATAGTAGGCACCGTTAAACAAATAAACTGGTCCAAAAATGAGATTACCTATTTAGGAATTAAATTAAGCTTTAATTGGTTTAATATAGTTGATAACAACTATGACACCCTATACTAGGAATTAAAACAAATAATAATCAAATGGGATAACATCTATATTTCTTGGTTGGGGAAGATTAATGCTGGTAGATCATATTTAATCAAAAAATTAGAATATATAATAAGAACTATACCGATAAGAGTACATTATACCCCTTTATTCTCCACAAACAAGGAGCATGTACATGTAGGGGGAAAAATTAACCCCTTGGCGACACAGTGCCGAGGTGTTAGTGACACAGGACGGACCTAGTCCGTCCTGTGTCAAAACGAGCACTGAAAGCGGGGTTTTTCCGCTTTAAGTGCTCTAATGGAATTGTAACGATGCTTCCGTGTGGAAGCATCGTACAATACTAAAAAAAATGCCCGTCGGCCTTTCGATCGCTCCGGACAGCGATTGAAATGCCGGTTTTAAAGGCACAGCGCCTTTAAAACGCGGGCATTTAAAAAATGAGCATAGGAAGCTAATTTTTCGCTTCCTATGCTCAGAAAGTGTTTCTGATTGAAAGTGTTTCTGATTGAAAGTGTTTCTGATTGTTTCTGATTAGTGAGGGAGAGAGACAGATCAAAGTTATAAAAGTAAGTAAAAGTTAAAAAAAACAATAAATACACAACACACGAATAATAAAACAATAAAAAAAAATTTATTAAAGCAATTCCCTGCGTTTAACCCCTTCCCTTCCACTGATCTTGCGTAAGCAGTGATCGTGCACATCAGCGCATTTATTTTTGCTGTTTGTGCATTTTTTAGGGGTTAATTTTTTTTTACTGTAATTTATTACAGTACTACAAAGGCTCTTCTAAGAGTTATTAATCCCGTCTTTGCTGTTGATCACTGCTTACGCAATGATATTGACACCAAAGCAATTTTTATCTGTCGGCATATATATATTTTTTTTTTTACACATACCCGCTAGGGGATTACATGTAAAGTAAAAATATTTGAGTTTTTTTTTTTTAAGCTGCCTGAGCGCATAGCGATCAGTAACAGCGAATTAGTGGCAAAGGCGGTTTGGTGATTTCTCAATTAAGCTCACCATTTGCCCTGATCAGATCAAAATTGGTCGGATCAATATTCACAAATATTGATCTGCCTCCCTGTCCTCACTTACATTTTTGTGACGGAAAGAGACAGATCAGTATTAGTGATATAAAATAACATTTTATAAAATTGGCAGGTTTTATGAAAGTCTTTCACTGTGTATTAACCCCTTCCCTGCCATTCATCACTGTGTAAGCAGTAATCTTGCACAGCAACAGTATGTTTTGCTGTCTGCACTGTTTTATGGATTAATTACTTTGTACTGTAATGTATTACAGTACTAGATAGGCTCTTCTAAGAGCTATTAACCCCTTCTTTGCTCGAGATCACTGCTTACGCACTGATTCTGAGGCCCCGGACTATACCACCATTTGAAATACCTTAGGATGTCTATTTTCCAAAAATATATGGTTTGATGGGGTACAATTCATTGGACGGCTTCAACAATGTTCCAAATGGAACATGGGCGCAGGCTGACTACATGTCAAAATTCCAGGTTGGAATTGCGCACCCCCTAAATGTGGCCTTTTAGCCCCAAAACAAACCAACAAACCTATGCATGGGGATATCCCTGTACTCAGGAGATGTTGCTGAACACATATTGAGGTGTTGCTTGGCAGTGGTAAATACCAGAATCTGAAAATTCCTGCCTGAACTACAATGTGTGTGGGGAAAAAATGACATACCAACCCTTTGACATAGGTTGGTGGTAGAATTAGCACTTGGAAAGTGTTAAAATACCACAATTTTAAATACCCTAGGATGTCTAGTTTTCCAAAATATATGGTTTTATGGGGTAAAATACTTTGACAGGCTTCAAAAGTGTCCCAAATGGAACATGGGCGCAGGCTGACTACATGTCAAAATTCCAAGTTGGAAATGCACCCCCCCCTAAACGTGGCCTTTTAGCCCCCAAACAACCCAACAAACCTATGCATGGGTGGTATCCCTGTACTCAGGAGATGTTGCTGAACACATATTGGGGTGTTGTTTTGCACTGACACATAACAGGATCTGTGAATTCATGCTCAAAGTACAATGTATGTGGAAACAAAACATTAAAATACTACTAACCTAAAATTTGAAAAAGGCTGGTGGTAGAATTAGTGAATGGAAAGTGTTAAAATACTATCATTTGAAATACCCTAGGGTTTCTAGTTTGCTAAAATGTATGGTTTTGTGGGGTAAAATACACATTCTGGCTTCACAAATGTCCCAAATGGAACATGGGCGCAGGTTTTCTGCATGTCAGAATTCCAAGTTGAAAAACCAAAAAGCGCACCTCTCAAATGTGGCCTTTTAACCCCCAAATAATCTAACTAACCTACACATGGGTGGTATCCCTGTACTCAGGAGATGTTGCTGAACACATATTAAGGTGTTGTTTGGCACTGACACATAATAGGATCTGTGAATTCATGCCCGATGTACAATGAATGTTAAAAAAAATTACTATCCATAACATTGACATAGGCTGGTGGTAGAATTAGTGCATGGAAAGTGTTAAAATACTACCATTTGAAATACCCTAGGGTGTCTAGTTTTCAAAAATATATGGTTTTGTGGGGTAGAATACACTTTTTGGCTTCAAAAATGTCGCAAATGGGACATGGGCGAAGGTTTTCTGCACGTCAGAATTCCAAGTTGGAAAACCAAAAAGCGCACCTCTCAAATGTGGCGTTTTAACCCCCAAATAACCTAACCAACCTATACATGGGTGGTATCCCTGTACTCAGGAGATGTTGCTGAACACATATTGAGGTGTTGTTTGGCACTGACATATAACAGGATCTGTGAATTCATGCCCAAAGTACAATGTATGTGAAAAAAAATTACTACCCAAAACATTGACATAGGCTGGTAGTATAATTAGTGCATGGAAAGTGTTAAAATACTACCATTTGAAATACCCTAGGGTGTCTAGTTTAAAAAATATATGGCTTTGTGGGGTAGAATACACTTTCTGGCTTCAAAAATGTCCCAAATGGGACATGGGCACAAGTTTTCTGCATGTCAGAATTCCAAGTTGGAAAACCAAAATGCACACCCCCTAAATGTGGCCTGTTAGACCCAAAACAAACCAACAAACCTATGCATGGGTGGTATCCCTGTACTCAGGAGATGTTGCTGAACACATATTGAGGTGTTATTTGGAAATACCCCTTCACATTTTAAGGTAATGTTTCCCTAAATTGCAATCTATGTGAAAAATTAAAAAAAAAGATTTTTTGCTGCAAACTTTGGCAAAGATTGGTGGTAAAATGGCTACATGAAATGTGTCAAAATACCCCAAGTTAAATGCCCTGAGTGGTCTATTTTTCAAAAGTATGTACATGTTGAGGGTCATTCATGGATTTAGTACAGAAATCAGTGTTACAATGTCACTATCGCTAAATTTTGGAAAAAAAGGATTTTAAAATAGCTTTGCACTACTTATAGTTCTGGCCCTGTAACATGAATAAAAAAGCACAAAAACATAAAACATGGGCTATTTCTGAACTCAGGACATATATTAGAAACTATATAGCAGTGTTTTTTTGTTGTATCTTGTACATGAGTATACGATTTTTCAAATAAAAGTCATAAAAAAAATGTTTTTTAATTTTTTTGCCATATTTTATTATTTTTTTTACATCAAATTATATGCTATTATCAAAATAATGGTATCAAAAGAAAGCCCTTCTTATAACGATAAAAACGATATATAGTTTGTGCGTGTACACTAAATGAGACAGAAATAAATTACAGCAAAACACAAACACCTCAGAAATGTTAAAACAGCCCAATGTTAAATGTCACCAAGCGTCGGACAAGCCAAAAAAGTCATGTCAGTAAGGGGTTAAAAAAAACACAATAGTGCAACTCTGTATATACAGGAATCAGTGTATGGTGGGTGGTAAAACCACAAAAGTCTATTAAAAACAGGCTCCTCAGATATGTCATTGATCTTCTCTAAAGAATGACTCATGCAAAAACAAATTAAATACAAACATAGTGGGCCACAGTATGAGAAAGGGCAGTGTGCTTGTGCTGTACTGATTGCACTTACAAACTCTAAGCTTCACAACGGCTCATCAGTATAAATCTTTTAATCTCCTTGTACTCACAGCCTGTGTATGTCAGCTTAAAAGAATAATTTCCCTTCAGTTTCTAGGCAGAAATAAAGCGATCTGTGACAAGAAAAACAAAAACGTTGAGGTTTTTAAATGATTAAATGATTTAACATGAAAGAAATTCACTTAAATTAATTTGGAAAATTTCCTTTCACGGTTTTATGTATTTTGTTTAGGTATGTATACAGACATACACCATAAAATAGGTATTATTTATGAATCAGAAGAAAAGGGAAAAGTAACAGGGAAGAAAGCGGAAAGAGGAGAGGATGAGAAAGGGAAGAAAGAGGAGAAAAAAAAAAGGAAAGAATTATAAGAAGAAAAGAGAGAAAAACAATGCAAAGATGATCGGAAAAACACATTAACTAAAAAAAACAATCATCTAAATTATGTGTTTGGAATCCTGGCATATTAAATGGCATATTGAGGGGCAAAATAGTGTGTCTCAGGTTATGTGTGTATTGATGTCACTGTGTGTGTAAGTGTGTCACTGTGTAAGGGTGTGTGTGTGTCACTGTGTCTGTGTAAGGGTGTGTGTGTGACTGCAAGGGTCTTTGTGTTTAAATGTGTGTTAGGGTGTCAATGTGTGACAAATTTAGAGCATGCGAATTGAATATTTAGATGTATTTATTTTCCACACTATACATTATACTTTTTATATATAAAATGTATGGAGGGTTGGTGGTGTGGGAGGCATGGCGGGTCAGAGGAGGTGGGCACCAAAATGCACCTTCGCCTGTGTAGACGAAAATCCTTGCACTGGCCCTGACCGGATGTGACGTAACGTCACATTCGGTGCCTGTGTTTCCCTCCTCCGTGGACTGAGGAGACGGCCAGGGACACAGAGCAGAGACAGAGCAGCAAATAAGGTAAGTACTACTGGGGAAGAGGGAGGAGGGTGGTATAAAACAAGCAAAATCCTGGCATGTTGAGTGGCTAAATAATCCTGGCATATTGAGTGGCAAAATAATCCTGGCATATTGAATAGATAAATCCTGGCATATCGAGGGGTTAAATACTGGCATATTTTAATTGGCAAAGTGATTCTGTGGCATGGTCTGTGGGGCAAAATAACATGTACTATGAGGAAAGTGATACTGGCTATTTCTGTGGGGCAAAGTGACACTGTGTCATGCCAAATCATGTAGGTGCAATATGAGTGCAAGCCAAGTGTGGTGGGTGCAATATAGGTGCATGGCAAGTTCTGTGGGTACTGTATGGTGCTGTGTTAAGTCCTTTAGGTGCAATGTGGGTGCAGAGGAAGGGAATAAAATAATAGGAATGCAATTTTTCAATAACATTTTTATTAAATAGAATATTAAATAATTCAAATAAGTATAAATGCAACCAGGTATAGAGAGATGTCTGTGTTTATAGATATGTATTGTTTTTGAATTGTACAATTGTCACCTTGTGGGGCTCCTGTGTCGCATAATTAATAGCTGTCCCATGTGGGGCATATTTATTGGGCTCCATGTGTGGCATAATTAAGGGGCTCTTTTGTGTGGCATAATTAAGGGGTGCCTGTGTGTGGCATAATTAAGGGGCACATGTGTGTATGGCATAATTAATTGGGCTCCAAGGTGTGGCATAATTTATGGGGCTCTTGTGTGTCATAGTTATGAGGCTCCTGTATGTGGCATAGTTATGGGCTCCTGTGTGTAGCATAGTTAAAGGGCTCCTGCTTGTGACATAATTTGTGGGGCTCCTGTATGTGGCATATTTAATGGGCCATCTGACTAGCATTACTAAGGAATCTGTTTGGCATGGTATTGGAGGAAATCCAGGGGGTTGACACCATGAGTTACCGCACCGGGTGACACCAACCCTAGTGATGCCTCTGGTCCTGTATGCTAAGTTTAATCCTTTTAAAGTTCTATTGTTTAATCTATGATATCAATATTCTGTACTGTATATATTCTTTGTGTTGTGAATTAATAAACGTTCTTCTATTTTATCCAACACGACCGGTCTTGTCCACTATGTTGGGGGAATACTAAATATAATTGATTGTAGCCCGTTTGAGATTTGGTTTAGGCATTGGACCAAAAGCGATCCTTCTCAGTAGCCCTCTGATGACAATTAATACCATTACATTTGGTAATACTAACATTCCCTGTATGTTGAGCTAAAGTGACATCCCTAGAATGTGCCTGAAAATATCTGCATGCACATTTCCTGATCATTAGCAATTACACTGTGCAATACTTTGGCACAAATAGTTAATGACAGCTGGCACAAAGAAAAGCTCAAAATCCATTGTAAAAGAGACTGGAGGGCTACTCCATGGGCAGCTTTTTCTTTTTACAATGGAAAAACATAAACCTTTACATAATATGACCAATGCAATGGCTTTCATGAGTACAAATTCGAAATTCAATTAAGTGCCCTTGTAAATAACATAATTGATATTTTATTGAATCTGACGCCATTCAAATCTATCCAATAATGCTAGTGGAAAGCATAATGTTCAATTAATGCCTTATCACACATGCAAAATTACACTTTATAAATGTTAATTGAAAACTGTAAGCTACGCAGATTGTAAACAGTGATAGCAGAGTACAGATGATTACAATGCAGTGTTCACTGTTAGGCTTTATAGGTTTGTTACTATGGAGAAGTGCCTTTTCCTTTCAGCTCCATGATATTCTACGAGACTTGCAGAATGAGAATACATTTTTGCAAAGCAAAGTGGAGAACATGACAGATATGCTGATGGAGCTAAAATTCTACATATGGAACAGTTCTCAAGGTGAGGGGGAATAACTGTAAGTCACTGGTGAGTTTATAACAGAAAGGCATAGCTTATGATAGAGAATATTTAATGAATGTTATTTAAAGTCAACAATGTATTTGTTATTTATATATATATATATATAGAGAGAGAGAGAGAGAGAGAGAGAGAGAGAGAGAGAGAGAGAGAGAAAGAGAGAGAGAGAGATAGTGTATTGCATTTTTGTGACAATTCCAATGTAAAATATCAGCCCAAAACAAAAATAAAGTAAAGATTCTTGCCATAAGAATCAAGGTCTATTTTGGTGCATGCTCAATTATAAAGCATAATTGTGCTATATAATTATTTAGCATAATTGTACTTGCAAAAATAGCATTCTCCATACACTGTACCTAATAAAATGCTAAATAAATAATTGTCAACAGTCCCGTATTTGGGTAACTGTCCCATCAAACTGGGATCTGGTCCAAGATTATTACAGTCTATGCACAGGCAGCATTGTTTTTAAACTGTGTATAAGGAATGTAGTGCATACGTTTGCCAATGAAATATTTAGAATAGCAAAGTGGTTCTGATGCAGAAATTCCATATACCAAAATCGGAGATTTTTACTTACTTGAGAGTAAAACATTTCCTGAATACATCGCTGTTTGTTGGTCCTAAAGATCTGTCCAGTACTATAGACTTGATTTTTTCGGGCAAAAAAATGGATAAGATCACGGCTAAGGCGAATTCTTTGTTTATACCGGCACATACCCATTCTCTCAAAATTATAGGCACTTGGAATAAATTGTTAAATACTAATATCTCCGAATTAGACTGGTGTAGGTCGATTCAGGCGGTTAATAAAAATATTCACTGTCTTAATTTGGTTGAGTGTCACTTTAAGGTAATAAATAGGTGGTATCTCACTCCAGCAAAACTTACAAAAATGTATACACCCTACCTAAAGAACTGTTGGCGTTGTGGAGACATAGACGGTTCCTACGCTCATATCTGGTGGAGCTGCCCATTGGTAACGAAACTATGGCAGTGGGCATATGAGATTTTCTAAAAATTAAGTGGTATAGATTTGAAATGGAACATGGAGGCAGCTTTGATACATACTAACTGGGCTCTGGATAAAAAGAACGAAATAGTGTTAGCAATACATTGTATGGTTGCATCAAAAATTATGATTGCAAGAAACTGGAAAAATAGCCTGCCCTTTCAAAAAACACTTTTTGAGCAACAGCTAAAATTCCAGTTACGTATGGAGAAAGGGCTGGCAAATTTAACCAATAAGAAACAGGTTCACATTGTGCAATGGCTAAACAATCTTTGATTGTATGGTGTGTTACCCTGGGCGCTGACTGTCTACTGCTATACTGATGGTTTAAGCTGATACTGCTTCGGCTGGACCCCCGCCCCCTCCCCCCCCCCGCCCGTATGTATGTATGTTCGCGTATGTATGTTTGTTTGTGAGTGTCTATGTCCAGCTGTTGAATGGGTGTGGTTTGATTGAGATTCCTTGGTGTTATTATCACAACGAAAAATTCAAGGGCACTGTAGGACACAGGGATGATTAAGCAGCGCTGGTCCTCACAAGCTTTACTATATAGTGATGCTGTGATGAGCTGAGGAGTCTGAGTGTTAAGTTAAAAAAGAAAAAGAAAAAAGAAAAAAAAAAAAGAAATATTTAGAATAGCAAAGTGAAGGAGGAAATAAAGAGCAGCTATGACTACCAAAACTAGTTCTTCCCATGACTCAGAAATACAAATTGGAATGGTAGAGAATGGTGAAAGCTCATGGGACTGCCTATCCACACAACTCCTTGTGCGTGGCTGTCATACATCCCTCTGACCTTTGTGCATGACGTCTCATAAAGGTAAAGGAGGTATTATGTGCGCCACACTATCTGTGGTGCTCTGTCAAGGAATTTAGACTCTGACGCTGGTTAAATTTCCACATGTGGCTCGAGGTGCGGTTACTGCTGCAGATCTCAAGTGGGCCACATCTCCATGTCCAGCAGGCAGCATTTGGCCCACGGGCCACATGTTGGATGCCCCTGACATTGTGAACAGCAGATATCCTGTAAGATGTCAAATTTGGGGTGTATCTTGTGATGAACCATCTGGTTGGCTCCATTCAGCTCTCCCCTATGTCGGCTACACAATCAGATGATCATGAAGGTTGACTTTGAACACCTGTAGTCGTTTGCTGCCATTTACATGTTTTTTAAGGTATAAATTCAAGTTTATTCTCTCCATTCAGACACACTGAGACAACCATGATTTGACAAAGGATTTACTGAAATCAGTTATTTTTAATTACCTAATTTCCTGTAACCCCTCAGCAGGGGTTCAGTATCATTATTTTGATAGCGTTTCTGCATGAAAGCATTCCTATTTGTAAGCATTATATATTTTTTATTTTTGTTTTTGATATGCTGTATGCTATACATCTGATTTTTTTTATATAAACACATAGTCATTTTTATTGGGGTTGCATGCATTGGAAATATTCACTGCATTAAGAATGTATGTGTTTTTTTTTTTATATTGACAATTTTTATTGTGCATATTACTGTTATTCACATATTTTTAACTTGAAATGTGGCACATTTTAAATCAAGTAATTTTCATACAGCGTTTTTCCATTAGTTCAGATACATGGATTACATCAGGACATGTCTTTTCGTCAAATCAAAAATATAGAGTATGCATTCAACAGGAAGGCTTTGTCTTTTCATGCAAAACTATCCTGATTTTATTAAGTAACTGTTCTTAACTAAATTTTAACTAAACAAATATAGACAGGTAGCCCTGTTTGTTTCATATATATTAAAGAGATTAGTCTGTGAATGGTCTCCAAACTACCTCCATAGAGTATTTGTGTTGACATTTAGCCATTTAGCCATTACCCCCACTTCTTCTAGTTAGTCTTCCCCTGACTATTTCTCTCCAGATTCTCGTCCGAAGTCACCCTTGTCGCCCTCTGTCCACCCGTCATCTGTTAGGTTATATCCGGAATGGGGTTGATTCCCTTCAATAATTGTTGCGAGTACCATGTGGTGTATATAAAAGTATTACGTATCTTAGTTTGAATTGTATGATCCAGTTGTGTGATGTATGTGTTCCAAGACTGAAAGAATTTTTTAGTGTATATTTCTTTGTTTATCGTCGCATTCAACCATTCCATGTGAAACACATGATGTAGTTTTGATTTAAACAAGGCTATCGGTGGTGGTTCGGGTACTATCCAAAAATGCAAGATTGTTTTTCTGGCTGCAGCCGTCGTTAGGAACAACAATCTTGCGTTGTCGGATTGACTCCCTGTTTGTATACCAAAAAATTGTTGTCAAAGGTGTTAGTGAAATTTTTATCCGAAGAGTGTTGTCTGCATAGGTAATTACCTGTTCCCAGAATTCTTGAATCACTGTGCATGCCCAAAAACAGTGAAACAGATCTGCATCTAGTTGGCCGCATTTGGGACAAGCTGTGGTCTCCCTAACCCGCATGTCGAAGAGTCGCTTGGGTGAGTAGTAGGCTCCATGCAGGATCTTTAGGTACATTTCTTGGTATGTCGAATATGGAGTAAGTTTGAAAGTTTTCAGTGTATGGGCTGTCATATCTGTGATATCTAGGTCTGCAATGTGAGAGGACCAACCTGCCAGACCCCCTTTTTCTGTGTTATAATCTATTATGTGTCTGGTAAGATTATATAAATTGCTGATAGAATGTTTTCTGGTGCTTTTTCCTCTCAAAAAGGAGTCTAGGTTAGCCTCCCAATCCCCCTCTTCCAGTCTAGACATTACCGTAGTGACATAACTAGAGGCCTGCATATATTGGAATATGGCAATTTCCATTTTAGGGAACTTAAGGAGGCATTGCTCTCTTGTGAGTATTTTCCTAGTTCCCATATCAATCATATCACCAATATAACGTAATCCCCTAGATTGCCAGATTTTGACCTGTGAATCTGCAGATCCATTTTGAAAATCTCGATTCCCCACCCAATTGATCCATAGTGAATACTTCCAATTCAGGCCCTGTTGAAGTCTCACTAGTTTCCATGCCTTAATGGTCGTGGATAATAGTGGGTTGTTTTTGACAGTTTGTGTTAGGTCTAAAAAGGGTGTATGCAGTAGGTTGGCCAATGTAATTTGGGGTACCAATTGCTGCTCCAATATTATGTTTGTATAAGCTGGATTTGGTGTTATCCAGTCAATTGCATGTCTATACAAAGCCGCTAGATTAAATTCTTTCAGGTTTGGGATATTGCACCCGAAATTAGATTTTGGTTGTTGTAATTTTCTAAGCGCTATTCTAGGCTTTCCCCCCTTCCATAAGAATCTACGAAAATGTAAATGTAGTGTCTGTTCATCCTGTTTACTAAGGATAATGGGTAACACCTGTAAAGCATAAGATAGTCTCGGGCAACTGACCATTTTTAGCAACGCTGCTCTACCTAGTAATGAAATATTTAGATTATGCCAGTTTTTTAGTTCCTGGATAACTTTATGCATAGGTTTTTTGATGTTATATGAGTAGAGTGTACTCATTTTTTTTGGTATGATAATACCCAAGTATTTAATAGTTTTGGCTGCCCACTGTACCGGGATCTGGGGTAGTCCTCTCAGTTTTCTTCGCACGCCTAATTGCTGTTGATTTAGAAAAATTGATTTGGAATCCTGATATTTCCTCAAATTGTCTAAATATCGATAATATTGGGGTCAATGCCTCCTTTGGATTTGATATATATAGCATAAGATCATCCGCAAAGGCAGTAACCTTGATCTCTTCCGTGCCTATCTTTATCCCAGTAAAGTCTGGCATTGTGTGTAAAATACATAATAAGGGATCTAGCGCTATGTTGAATAACAGAGGTGATAGGGGGCATCCCTGTCGGACTCCTCTATACATAGTTACTGGTGGAGAATCATAGTTATTGGTGGTGATACGTGTTGTTGGTTGATCGTATATATTTCTGATAAAGTTAAGAAAAGGCATTCCAAAGTATCTAAATTTAAGAATTCTAATTAAATGTGGCCATGATATTTGATCAAATGCTTTTTGGGCATCTAAACTTAATAGGATGTTTTCAGATGGAACAGGCATGTTGTTTGCGGCTATTACAGCTGCTATTGCTGCCCTAATACCCGTTACTGCCTGTCTCCCCTTCAAAAATCCCAATTGTGAACTATGTAGGATTTGTGGGAGGAATGTTTGTAGACGGTTTGCCATAATGTATGTGTTTTTATATACATTGTATACAGTAAAAAAAATTCTGTACCTAATACATACACAATTATTTTATTCACTTCATATATTTTAATATCTACAATTGGTGTCCTAGCACACTACACTGTTTTATTTTGAAAGCGGTATCCATGTTTAATGTATCTTTGTTTTTTCTCTATGTTGGTTTTAGTCTGGAACATATTTAAGAATATGATACTGTTATCTAATAATGCTTTATTAATTTATACATTATTATACCAAACGGGTTGGTAGAAATAATACTTAATTTCCACTATTTCACGGCTGTGATTTTATTTTAGTGCTGTAAATTAATTTTAATTTACAATATCATAACCGTTCATCTCCATAAATTAACAGGGACTTCATTCTGCACACAAATGCTCAGATTTGTATGATATGTTAATCCAAGAACAGATTGATATTTGTTATACTCAGTCATCTTTACCTCTAGTTTATAAAATAAAATATAGGGGGGTTGCAATCTTGTTTGGAAACAGAGAATACATTTGAATATATCTATTATCAGAATGATTTCAAAGGAATATATATAAATGTAATATGCAAGCTTAATGATATAACCTGGATGGTGAACCTGTACTCTCCAAATATACATGCTACATGCTAAACATGTGTTTATTACAGGAAGACAAAAGCAGTGCAGAAAAAAAGTGATAAAAGCGCCTCACTAATAAAGATTTTTTTTGTGCTGCGACCTCACCCCCCCCCCCCCCTTCCACACACACAATATGTGTTTATCATGGTTTTTAATAATCCAAAAATATTGCGCAATATATTAACCCATTCAGTACCATGGTTTGGTTTGATGTCCGTTCTGGACATTAGCTTTTTTTGCTATCTGTATGTGCGTTTAAATTAAAGAGCACGCTTGCTTTTTAAATGAATCCCCACATATTATATATGACAGATAAGGCTTTCTTTTGTAACCCCCCTCCCCCTTTTTTTTTCTTTTTTTACTTAACCCTTTGTATAATATGTAAAATTAAAAAGAACTGTAAAAATGGCAAAAAAAAATGTTTTTTGTTCTTTTTTATTTAATTTTGTTCCTGGGATGCCATTTATTTCTCACCTCTCTATCTCTGACACAAGATAAAAATGTGTCAGTGAGAGAGAGGGAAGATTTTGACAATTAGTGTTCTTACAGCCAGGGGCATTGCTATGTTCCTGTATGAGGAACGCTTCCCTGCACCGGGAGACAGCAGCAAGGAGGTAAATAGCAATATCCTGGCATATTAAATGTCAATACCCTGGCATATTAAGTGGCATTATCCTGGCATATTAATTGGCAATATCCTGGCATATTAAGTGGCAATACCCTGGCATATTAAGTGGCAAGATCCTGGCATATTAATTGGCATTATCCTGGCATTTTAATTGGCATCATCCTGGCATATTAATTGGCAATATCCTGGCATATTAAATGGCAATACCCTGGCATTTTAAGTGACAATATCCTGGCATATTAATTGGCTATATCCTGGCATATTAAGTGGCAATATCCTGGTATGTTAATTGGCAATATCCTGGCATATTAAGAGGCAATATCCTGGCATATTAATTGACAATATCCTGGCATATTAAATAGCAATATCCTGGCATATTAAATAGCATAGTCGTGCCATATTAAGTGGCTATATCCTGGCATATTAATTGGCAATATCCTGGCATATTAAATAGCAATATCATGGCATATTAAGTAGCAATATCCTGGCATGATAAATATCAATATCCTAGCTTATTAAGTGGCTATACCCTGGCATATTAATTGGCTATATCCTGGCATATTAAATGGCAATATCCTGGCATATTAATTGGCTATATCCTGGCATATTAAGTGGCAATATCCTGGCATATTAATTGGCAATATCCTGGCATATTAATTGGCTATATCCTGGCATATTAATTGACAATATCCTGGCATATTAATTGGCAATATCCTGGCATATTAATTGACAATATCCTGGCATATTAAGTGGCAAGATCCTGACATATTAACTGACATTATCCTGGCATTTTAATTGGCATTATCCTGGCATATTAACTGGCAATATCCTGGCATATTAAATGGCAATATCCTGGCATTTTAAGTGGCAATATCCTGGCATATTAATTGGCTATATCCTGGCATATTAAGAGGCAATATCCTGGCATATTAATTGACAATATCCTGGCATCTTAAATAGCAATATCCTGGCATATTAATTGGCAATATCCTGGCGTATTAATTGACAATATCCTGGCATATTAAGTGGCAAGATCCTGACATATTAACTGGCATTATCCTGGCATTTTAATTGGCATTATCCTGGCATATTAATTGGCAATATCCTGGCATATTAAATGGCAATATCCTGGCATTTTAAGTGGCAATATCCTGGCATATTAATTGGCTATATCCTGGCATATTAAGAGGCAATATCCTGGCATATTAATTGACAATATCCTGGCATCTTAAATAGCAATATCCTGGCATATTAAATAGCATAGTCGTGCCATATTAAGTGGCTATATCCTGGCATATTCATTGGCAATATCCTGGCATATTAAATAGCAAAATCATGACATATTAAGTAGCAATATCCTGGCATGTTAAATAACAATATCCTGGCTTATTAAGTGGCTATATCCTGGCATATTAATTGGCTATATCCTGGCATATTAATTGGCTATATCCTGGCATATTAATTGGCAATATCCTGGCATATTAATTGGCAATATCCTGGCATATTAAATGGCAATATTCTGGCATATTAATTAGCTATATCCTGCCATATTAAGTGGCAATATCCTGGCATATTAAGTGGCAATATCCTGGCATATTAATTAGCTATATCCTGGCATATTAAGTGGCAATATCCTGGCGCATTAATTGACAATATCCTGGCATATTAATTGGCAATATCCTGGCATATTAAATGGCAATACCCTGGCATATTAAGTGGCATTATCCTGGCATATTAAGTGGCAATACCCTGGCATATTAAGTGGCATTATCCTGGCATATTAATTGGCATTATCCTGGCATATTAATTGGCAATATCCTGGCATATTAAGTGGCATTATCCTGGCATATTAATTGGCAATATCCTGGCATATTAAATGGCAATACCCTGGCATATTAAGTGGCATTATCCTGGCATATTAAGTGGCAATACCCTGGCATATTAAGTGGCATTATCCTGGCATATTAATTGGCAATATCCTGGCATACTAAGTGGCATTATCCTGGCATATTAATTGGCAACATCCTGGCATATTAAGTGGCATTATCCTGGCATATTAATTGGCAACATCCTGGCATATTAAGTGGCAATACCCTGGCACATTAAGTGGCAAGATCCTGGCATATTAATTGGCATTGTCCTGGCATATTAATTGGCAATATCCTGGCATATTAAATGGCAATACCCTGGCATATTAAGTGGCAATACCCTGGCATATTAAGTGGCAAGATCCTGGCATATTAATTGGCATTATCCTGGCATATTAATTGGCATTATCCTGGCATATTAATTGGCAATATCCTGGTATATTAAATGGCAATACCCTGGCATATTAAATAGCAATATCCTGTCATATTAAGTGGCTATATCCTGGCATATTAAATAGCAATAGCATGGCATATTAAATAGCATAATCGTGTCATATTAAGTGGCTATATCCTGGCATATTATTTCTCAATATCCTGGCATATTAAATAGCAATATCGTGGCATATTAAGTGGCAATAGCCTGGCATGTTAAATAGCAATATCCTGGCATATTAAGTGGCTATATCCTGGCATATTAATTGGCTATATCCTGGCATATTAAGTGGCTATATCCTGGCATATTAAGTGGCTATATCCTGGCATGTTAATTGGCAATATCCTGGCATATTAATTGGCAACATCCTGGCATATTAAGTGGCATTTTCCTGGCATATTAATTGGCAACATCCTGGCATATTAAGTGGCATTATCCTGGCATATTAATTGGCAACATCCTGGCATATTAAATGGCAATACCCTGGCATATTAAGTGGCAATACCCTGGCATATTAAGTGGCAAGATCCTGGCATATTAATTGGCATTATCCTGGCATATTAATTGGCAATATCCTGGCATATTAAATGTCAATACACTGGCATATTAAATAGCAATATCCTGTCATATTAAGTGGCTATATCCTGGCATATTAAATAGCAATAGCATGGCATATTAAATAGCATAATCGTGGCATATTAAGTGGCTATATCCTGGCATATTAATTCGCAATATCCTGGCATATTAAAGAGCAATATCGTGGCATATTAAGTGGCAATAGCCTGGCATGTTAAATAGCAATATCCTGGCATATTAAGATGCTATATCCTGGCATATTAATTGGCTATATCCTGGCATATTAAGTGGCAATACCCTGGCATATTAAGTGGCAAGATCCTGGCATATTAATTGGCATTATCCTGGCATATTAATTGGCAATATCCTGGCATATTAAATGGCAATACCCTGGCATATTAAGTGGCAATACCCTGGCATATTAAGTGGCAAGATCCTGGCATATTAATTGGCATTATCCTGGCATATTAATTGGCAATATCCTGGCATATTAAATGTCAATACACTGGCATATTAAATAGCAATATCCTGTCATATTAAGTGGCTATATCCTGGCATATTAAATAGCAATAGCATGGCATATTAAATAGCATAATCGTGGCATATTAAGTGGCTATATCCTGGCATATTAATTCGCAATATCCTGGCATATTAAAGAGCAATATCGTGGCATATTAAGTGGCAATAGCCTGGCATTTTAAATAGCAATATTTTGGCAAATTAAGTGGCTATATCCTGGCATATTAATTGGCAATATCCTGGCATATTAAATAGCATAATCGTGGCATATTAAGTGGCTATATCCTGGCATATTAATTGGCAATATCCTGGCATATTAAATAGCAATATCGTGGCATATTAAGTGGCAATATCCTGGCATGTTAAATAGCAATATCCTGGCATATTAAGATGCTATATCCTGGCATATTAATTGGCTATATCCTGGCATATTAAGTGGCA
This sequence comes from Pelodytes ibericus, assembly GCA_036172795.1. Lineage (NCBI taxonomy): Eukaryota > Metazoa > Chordata > Amphibia > Anura > Pelodytidae > Pelodytes > Pelodytes ibericus. The sequence goes on along the minus strand of CM069866.1, from coordinate 44,637,710 downwards.
ATATCCTGGAATATTAATTGGCATTATCCTGGCATATTAATTGGCAATATCCTGGCTTATTAAATGGCAATACCCTTGCATATTAAGTGGCAATATCCTGGCATATTAATTGGCTATATCCTGGCATATTAAGTGGCAATATCCTGGCATGTTAATTGGCAATACCCTGGCATATTAAATAGCAATATTGTGGCATATTAAGTGGCAATATCCTGGCATGTTAAATAGCAATATCCTGGCATATTGAGATGCTATATCCTGGCATATTAATTGGCTATATCCTGGCATATTAAGAGGCAATATCCTGGCATATTAATTGGCTATATCCTGGCATATTAAGTGGCAATATCCTGGCTTGTTAATTGGCAATATCCTGGCATATTAAGTGGCAATATCCTGGCATATTAATTGACAATATCCTGGCATATTAAATAGCAATATCCTGGCATATTAAATAGCAATATCCTGGCATATTAAATAGCAATATTGTGGCATATTAAGTGGCAATATCCTGGCATGTTAAATATCAATACCCTGGCATATTAAGTGGCAATATCCTGGCATATTAAGTGGCAATACCCTGGCATATTAAGTGGCAAGATCCTGGCATATTAATTGCCATTATCCTGGCATATTAATTGGCAATACCCTGGCATATTAAGTGGCAAGATCATGGCATATTAATTGGCATTATCCTGGCATATTAATTGGCAATATACTGGCATATTAAATGGCAATGCCCTGGCATATTAAATAGCAATATCCTGGCATATTAATTGGCATTATCCTGGCATATTAAATAGCAATATCCTGGCATATTAATTTGCAATATCCTGGCGTATTAAATAGCAATATCCTAGCATATTAAGTGGCTATATCCTGACATATTAAATAGCAATATCCTAGCATATTAAGTGGCTATATCCTGGAATAATAATTGACTATATCCTGGCATATTAAGTGGCTATATCCTGGCATATTAAATGGCAATATCCTGGCATATTAAATGGCAATATCCTGGCATATTAAAATAGGAAAGAATGGCATATTGAGAGGCATAATACTGTAATATTAAATTGCATAGGAATTGCATATTAAATGGCAAAACAATGGCATATTGAATAGCTAAATCCTGGCATATTGAGGGCACATTACACTGTCAAATGGGCACAACTGTCAAATGGGCACAACTGTCAAATGGGCACAACTGGTAAATGGGCACATAACACTGGCAAATGGGCACATAACACTGGCAAATGGGCACATAATACTGGCAAATGGGCACAACACACTGGCAAATGGGCACATAACACTGGCAAATGGACTCAACACACTGGCAAATGGACTCAACACACTGGCAAATGGGCACATAACAAGCAAATAACTGGCAAATGGGCACATAACTGGCAAATAGTCAAATGACACTGGCAAATTGGCACATGACTGGCAAATGGGCACATAGGCAAATAACTGGCAAATGGTCACATCATTATCAATGGGCAAATAACACTGGCAAATGGGCACATAACTGGCAAATGGGCAAATAACACTGACAAATGGGCACATAACTGGCAAATGAGCAAAATAACACTGCAAATGGGCACATAACTGGCACATTATGGGCAGAATAACACTGGCAAATGGCCAAATTAAAACTGGCAAATGGGCAAATAACTGGCAAATGGGCAAAATAACACTGGAAAATGGGCAGAATTTGCTGTGGCATATTGGCAATCTGGCTGTGGCATATTGGCAATCGTGGCTAATCGTGGCATAATGGGCAAATTGGCTGTGGCCAAATTGATACTGTGGCATGTTCTGTGGGGCAAAATAACATGTACTATGGGGTAAAAGGAAGACTGTGGCATGTTCTGTGGGGCAAAATAATGTGTACTATGAGGGAAAGAGACAATGTGGCATGTTCTGCAGGGGAAGTTCAGTGGGACAAAGTGACACTGTCGTATGTTCACTGTCGTATGTTCTGGCGGGAAAATTTATACTGCAGCATGCCAAATCGTGTGGGTGCAATATGAGTACAAGCCAAGTGCTGTGGGTACTGTGTAGTGCTGTGTTAAGACCTTTAGGTGCAATGTGTGTGCAGGGAAACGTAATAAAAATAAAAAATTAACAATTTTTCAATAACATTTTCATTACATATGAAAATAGTTGAATATAATATTAAAAAGTATACATGCAGCTAGTTATATACATGTATTTGGGGTCCACCTCAAGCTTTTGATAAGGCTGGAAATATTTTAACTTTTTTTTTTTTGTCCAGAAAAGTAAAATTACTTTACTGAGAGGGTGGTGGATGAGAGGTTAATATTTTAAGGAGTTTAAGCATGCATGGGATAAGCATAAGGCTATCCTTGATATAACCGAATTCCAGGGACTAATGAAAATATAGCTTTACTGAGAGGGTAGTGGATGCATGGGATAGCCTTCCAGCAGAAATGGTAGAGGTTAATACAGTGGAGGTCAGAAAATTATTTTACTGAGAGAGTAGTGGATACATGGAATAGTTTGCCAGAAGAAGTGGTAGAGGTTTTTTTTTGTTTTTTTTTTATTACAAAGTATCAAAAGACATACAATTTTATAAAACAATTAAAAGTTTGTAGGTGGGAGGAGCCCCTTACCACCAAACATTCATTACATTACTACTTATGCCAATTTGATGTGAAATTTACATTATTAAGAGGTTTGTTTCCGTAGTAAACATTAAGACAAAACAAACAAAACAGAAACATGGTGCCAGGATCATCTATCTTCGTTGCGGCATCTTGTATTTAAATTTACTTGGGTCTCGCTTTTTTTATTTTTTTTTTACCCCTCCTTCTTCTTTGTTGTCAACACTCATTTCTTTTGATCCAAGGGTTCCATATGTCATAATAAGTGCTCATTTTCTTTTCTTTTTTGTAGTAACCTTCTTCCATTTTACAGATAAAATGAGTCTGTGCTAGGACTTCACCCCAACTTAAAGGCCCCTTGATTTTCTTTTAAGTGACATTAAAATTCCCATCAGTAAGTTGTTCTGGGATGCTTTTTTTAGAGGGAGATTTAGGTGAAAAATAAATGTCTGGGGTGTTAAAATTATTTCTACTCCAAACATCTCTTTAATAACTGCCCCAAGATGTGTACTCTAACTATTTCTTAGCATCGTCACCACATATGGTATAGTGTTCCCTGCTCTTTCTCACATCTCCAACAAAGATCCGATTTGGTTTTATCAAATTTCTGAATCTTTGTTGGAATCATGTACCACCGGTGAAAAATCTTAAAATAAAGTTCATGTAGGCCCACACAGTGCGCAACTTTCCTAATTTGGGAATATGATCCTAACCATTCCTCAATACTATATGTCTTCCCTATCTCATTTTCCCATATCCTTAGGTTTTTCTCTATATTTTGATCTTTACTTATTTCTAACAACTTCCTAATTTTCGTAATAAGCCCTTTCTCAAAGTTCTTTTCCAAGAATTCTTCCATAGTAGGGCACTCCCCGATTTGTGACGAGGAAACTAAATGTGCAATTCTAAGGCAGGTGAACCTTTCCCCTTCTCCTAGCCCGAATTTGTTTTTTATTTGGGGAAATGTTAATAGTTTATTATTTATCATTAACTCTGGCAGGGGCTTATTTTTTACATCTTCACAATTCCTTAGGTTTATCTCTTCTACGTATAGTTCCAAGTTTCCTATTGGAGTTGAGGGGAGAATCAAATTTCTTATGTTAAACATTTTCTTTAATTTGTCTAGAGTTATGAGAATGTTTTTTATGATTGGGTTGCGTAGAGGTTGTTTCAATACTTTTGTAATATTTATCGAAAACATATGATAGGGATAAGCGGTTATACTGTATGGTTCCTCCATTTTAAACCAATCTGGAAGGGGTTTCTCCTTTATATTGAACTTTAAGTAGTGTGAAATCATACATGCCTCATGTAAACTATACACATCTGGCATGGAGATTCCACCCCTATTTATGTTCATTGAGAGTATATTTTGAGATATTCTGGGTTTTTTATTCTGCCATACATATGCTTTGAAGATGTTTTGGCATGCGGTCAGACTTTGGTTTGGAACCCTCAGGGGGATTGCTCTTAATAAATAAGTAATTTTGGGGAGTAGGTAGGAATTAAGCATATTAACTCTACTGACCCATGAGAATTCCAAACCTCTCCATGTTTTCACTTTTTCTCAGAATTTTGGTAATAAGAGGTCAAAATTGGTTTTGAACATATTTTTCAGATCTAAGGTTAGTTTTATTCCCAGATATTCTATTACTTTAGAGTTTCCCTCCAGATTCAGTTTAGAGTTAAATGTTTTCCTATCATCTGGGGCAATGTTTGATGAAATGATCTGAGTTTTATGTAGATTTAATTTATAATTGGAGAATTTACCATATTCATCTATTATTTTTAATACTAATGGAATAGATTGTAATGGCCTAGCTAGGGTCAAGAGTATATCATCCGCAAAGAGCATGATTTTATGGTTGCAGGATTTATGTTTAATTCCCCAAATGTCAGGACATTGCCTCACCATCTCCGCTAAGGGTTCCACAGATAGTACATACAGAAGGAGTGCAAGTGGGCAACCCTGGCTTGTGCCATTTCTGATTTTAAACCAGTTAGAGTCTAACATAGGTCCTTTTATTTTAGCTGTTGGGTCTGAATATAATGGCCATTATATTGTTTTTAAATTGTCCTGAGATACCCAAGGATATTAAATGATTCTTCCAGGAATAACCAGTTTACCCGGTCAAATGCCTTTTCTGCGTCTAATGCTATAATTGACGCTCCCCAATTATCATTTTTAATGATGTTTATTAGATTAATTATTTTGCTGGTATTATCTGTAGTTTGTCTCCCAATCATGAAGCCTGCTTGGTCCATATGAATAATGCTAGGTAAAATTATTTTTAATCTTTCTGCTAGTATTTTGGAAAATATTTTCAAATCCAAATTTATTAATGAGATTGGTCTGTAATTTGTTATGCGGGATGGATCTTTATCTAGCTTCGGGATTGGGAGAATTAATGCCTAAAGCATCTCCTTGGGGATTAAGGCTCCCTCTGTTATTTCGTTGAAAGCCCTCAGCAGTATGAGTGAGACAATGTCCCGAAACCCTTGGTAAAAGGCTGCAGAATAACCATCAGGGCCTGGTGCTTTTTTTTCCTTTAGTTTGTTAATAGTATCTTGAATATCATCTAGTGTAATAGGGGTGTTTAAATATTCCAAATTTTCCTTACTAATCTTTTGGAGATTAATTTTCTCTAAGTATGTTCTTATTTCTTCTCGGGAGTGTCCCTGATTTTCCAGGTTGTATAAAGCTGAGTAGTATTTTTTAAAAGCTTGTGCTATGTCCAGAGGGGATATGAAAGTTTGATTTTTTTCTACTATTTTTTTTATCATGCTCTTTTTCCTGTTGTATTTTATTTTGTTTAATATATCCTCTCATAACACATTTAAAGGAATTCCATAATGTGAGGTCTGATACTATTCCTGTGTCATTAATTTCCTTAAAGAGGGTGGCTTGATTTATTAGTTCCTCCAGGATCTTTTTATCCTGAAGGAGGGATTCATTCAATCTCCAAATTGAGTATTTAGGGTAGTTCGGGTTATTCTTAAGTTCAAACATAGTGGGGGCGTGGTCTGACCATGTGATGGGACCTATGGTGGCTTTGACGAATAGGTGTATTGATTGTACCTCTGAAAGCAGAAAGTCTCTAACTTTCTTCAGTCTACACTCTCCAAATGGCCCCTAAACGGGAGAAGGAAAAAGACAAAGTAAAAAAAGACACTGAAATGAATACCTATTATTCTGCTAAATCATCTTTAAAGCTGCAGGATCAGATAATAAAATCTACGTCTAACTCCTCAGCTGAGGAGAGTTTATTAGATTCCTCAGCGGGCTCTTCTATCTCTAAAGATATGCTTACCTCTGCTTAAGCCCTAGAAAATCTGTATGAAAAGATCAAAGCAGACTCAGATAAGAATTTAGCCGAAATTAAATTAGACCTTCTACAATTACATCAAGCCCTAGCAACACAATCATCTCAAATTGAGCAACTGCAAATGGGGTTAAGACAATCTCAAGCAGACAACTCTGAAATAAAAAAAGAGATTGATACGTTGCAGCAAAAGCTTCACGATTTGGAAGATCGATCAAGGAGGCGAAATCTGAAATTTCGTGGAATTTCCGAAGATATTAAAAACTGTGACCTGGAGACTCATTTAGTTAGCTTCTTGAAATTGTACCTGAAGCCAGAAATGATTGGGTTGTTACCATTCGAGAGAGTACACAGGCTCCCTAGACCACCGAATCTCCCACAAGCAGTTCCAAGGGATGTGATTGTATGTTTCCAGAACTCCAAAATTAAAGATCTACTATTAAAACAAGTCAGAACAAACCCAACTCAAGACCCAATGTGTTCATCCATCATGTTATTTGCAGACATATCTAATTTCACCAGAATGAAAAGAAGAGAATTCTCAACATACACCTCTATTCTACGGGATAATGAGATTCAATATAGATGGGGATTTCCCACAAAACTTATTATTCTATATAAAGGCAACACTCACCATTGTGAACATCCGGCTGAAGTCAAAGCACATCTGTCAAGATGGGATATACCGACCGGAGATAAATAAAACCCTGTAAGGGTCCCAGACCCCGTTTCCTCCGAAACCGGGGTCCCTTACCTGCAGCCACCTCCGTTGCCGCCAGACGGAGGGGAAGGCCGTCGCGTGCTGGGCCGCATCCCCGGACTCCAGTAACTCACGTCCCGCGAGTTGCTGGTGCCTCTGGTATACAGATGGCGGGGGGCGTGGCCTGACGTGCGACTAGGTTTTTTCCATTGGTGGAGACAGCGGGGGTGTGGCAAGGGGCTGACACTCATCCTAATGAGTGTAATGCTTCCCCATGCAGGTGGGTGGTCTTCCCTAATTGAAGGAGGCGGGGAGATTCACCTGACAGCCTTTAAATACAAAGCACTGAATTCAATCAGTGCTTGTGTATTGAGCTGCTAAGGTGTCTATACCCTTGGTTCCTATTTCTGCGTCCCTTTCTTCCTGATATCCCTTCTAGTATTTCAACTCCCCGGATTTTGACCTCGGCTCTCCTCTCGTTCATCCTGACTTCTCCTGCCCTCGATCCTGGCTCTAACTGGTTACCCCTTTGCTTCTTCCAAAACTTGTACTTGCTGCTGTTTCCCTGAATTGGCTATTCTCCACCTGCCTGCCATAGGCTTCCAGCCTCTAACTCCTATCGGATCCCACAAACCCCCAAGTTATTTCTTTTTTTTTTATGCTTTTCGTATTAACCCCTGGAGGGACTCATCGTTGAGAACCTATATTTTTGGGAGAGGAAGATATTATATATTTTTATTTTTTTTATGTTGATGTGATATTTTTCTTATTTATTTACTATTATTATTATTATTATGATTTTTAAGAAACCCAATTTATATCATCAAAGTGCACAAATTCAAATTTCATGACACTTTATACATAGTGCACCTTTTTTTTCACGAAACCTGAGTTTTATTGATAATCGCACAAAGAAGATGATAATATATACCTAATGTACTTTTTCCACTTTTTTGATCTACCATATTATATATTGAGCATAAATTAGTAATTGTTATTGTTAATCTGATTTCTATGAAATCTGATTTATAAGGATAATTGCACAAATTTGACTGCACCTTATACATAACGCACTTTCCTATGAAATCTAACCCTGTATTGATAACTGCACAAAGTTGATGGCACTTTATATACAATGTATTTCTCTATGAAATCTAACCCTATACTGATAACTGTACAAAGTCGACGACACTGTATATATAATTTTATTTCCTTTTTTTTTTTTTTGTGGGAAATGTATATTATGAAACTTGATTTATATATTGTATTACTGTATAAAAGGGATGGCACGGTATATTTAACGATATGACACATTATATCCACTTTTTAAGGGTCGGGTATTATTGTTATTAAGTTGATTTACAGGACGGGAAACCTGACCTATACTAGTAAATTATATAAGGTTTTTCTTTTTATATACGTAACTGAGGCCACCCCCACCCCTACATCTTCTCCCTCTCCCTCCTACCCATCTAGCTCAAAAAACTCTGGAGATTCAGTAAATTTCCAACTATCTTTGAATCTTCCCTTGTAGACAGGAAGAAGAGAGGGGTCGCTATTATTATCTTGGCAAATCTTAAATTTGAATTGCTTCATTCGGAATCAGACTTAAACGGTAGATCATGTATAATAATTGGTAAGATTAACGACGCCCTCTTTACTCTCGTCAATATATATGCTCCATCGGATGGAACACTGGGGTTTTTGAAGGCCATTATCGATAGGGTAGACAAGATACAACAGGGAGTGGTCATTCTTGGTGGAGATCTAAATATTACCGCAGATGTTTCTCTCGACAAATCTCTGCCCGGGGGGGCCAGACTGGATCAAAGAGTTAAGAAAAATGCTGAAGCTTTCACACGCTTTATGTTGAGCAATGACTTATATGATACCTGGCGGGTATATAACTCTAAAGTTAGAGATTATACCTTTTTTTCGAATGCCCATAAATCATATTCTAGGATAGACTATTTTCTGACGAGATCTTCCCACTTAGATGGATGTCTGAAGACCCATATAGGTAATATCTCATGGTCTGATCACGCTCCCATTTTTTTGGGAATTTAAAAAGAATCCGGATTATAAGATAAGATCCAAGTGGCGCCTAAATGAGGAGATTTTGGCCTCAGAAGAGAATAAGGCCATAATTTGGAATGAGATTCTAGATTTTCTAAAAAATAACGACAATGGTGCTGTTAGTGATCAGACACTATGGTGTACGCTTAAATGCTACATCATAGGAATATTGATTAAGTTGGGTACCATCATGAAAAGGTCAAGGGGGAAAACATTATCAGAATTGTACATAGACCTATCTAGGCTGGAAACTCTTAATAAATTACAACCTAGTTCCGAAAATCTGTCCCTTATTCAAGAGACTCCGAGCAAAATAAAACTAAAACTTAATGAACAGTATAAAAAGGCCATAGCACGTTTGAAGCTCTCATGGTATGCGAACAGAGGTAGACCAGGGAAGGCCATCACCAACAAAATTTTAAAACTATCAATCACGTATAGCCAAAATAGTATACAATGGTAATACATGTCTTTCTCCAGTTAAGATAAGCGATGCCTTTAACTATTATTATGGCACATTATATAATCTTCCAGTGGTGGGAAAATCCCCCTCGCAGATTGAAACCTTTCTGGACAAAATTGGACTCCCTTTGCTAACTGAGGAGCAACACTCCGATTTGAACCAACCAATATCAGAGAACGAGTTAGGCTTGGCTATTCGAGCCCTGAAAAAGGGAAAATCTCCATGGCCTGACGGCCTATCCTCACTGTTCTTTGTTTCATCTCAAACTGAGATTGTTCCTGTATTATTAAGGACCTTTTCAGATGCAATTTCAACAGGAGAGTTCCTCCCTGAACTGCTGAAAGCCACTATCTCACCAATCCCCAAGACGGGAAAGGACCCTACACTGATCCCTAACTATCGGCCAATATCCTTGATAAATCTGGATCTAAAACTCTTTTCGGGGATCTTGGCCGATAGATTCGGTCGGGTCATATCTGACCTAATACATCCAGACCAGACGGGTTTTATATCCGGTCGCTCGGGGGAAGACAGCATTAGGAGGGCTCTTAACCTGGTTTACCACGCTGGGCATATTGGGGAGGCTACCGTTTTCCTTGCCCTCGACGCTGAGAAAGCATTTGATAGGGTCGATTGGCTCATTCTCGATAAGACCTTAGAGGCATTCGGAATTGTCGGCCCTTTTTAAAACCGGCACTATGGCACTCTACTCGGCGCCGAGGGCACGGATTTCGGGACCTTCACTTAATTCTAGTTTTTTCAATATAAAAAATGGGACGTGGCAGGGGTGCCTATTGGCACCATTGCTATATGCCCTTAGCATTGAACCCCTAGCTGCCCTAATTAGAAACTCATCCGCTGTTAGTGGAATCCACTTAGGATCCCAGGATTATAAGATCTCGCTATACGCCGATGATGTTTAGCTAACTTTGACTTCCACGGAAAACTCGGTGCCTCACTTATTAAACAGTATAGCTTTTTCTCAAATTATAGAGTGAATCTTGGAAAAACGCAAGCATTGGGGTTCTTTTTAACTCCTTGTCAACTACAGGAGTTATCAACTCTGGGTGACATTAAGTGGTCCAACAAAACTACCTAGGGGTTCAGATCACTCTTGATTTGAGACAAACTCTTTGTCTTAACTATGAGAAGTTAGCCTGTGAACTTAGAACATGTCTGAGAAGCTGGCGCGCCCTCAAAATGTCGTGGCTTGGACGCATCAACATACTCAAGTCATACATAATTCCTAAAATTATTTTTCTGATGAGAGCTATCCCCCTGAGAGCACCAACCATGTACTTAAAACAACTAACTTCCTTACTGTCCTCGTATGTTTGGGATATGAAACACCCTAGAATAGCTAACATAACCCTAAGACGCGGCATAAGAAATGGAGGGTTGGGTTTCCCAGATCTTAATAGAATGCAGGACATACGTCAATTTTCAAACTTTTTAGCCTGGAAATATAAATCAATTCAGAACACCCGCTGGATTCAAATTGAGACCTTTGAATGTCATGGATTAGAACCTTACTATTTCTTTTGGACTCCAACAACTTGGTTCAACAAATTAAAAATCTCGAACCCGATAATCACAGAGGTAGTAAAGGGGATGTTTCGATTTAAGAAGCCATTCTCCGGTGCTCAGGGACTGAACGGTCTGGCACCTCCGGGAATATTGTCGATGAGAATCTGTAATCTTGACATCAGGAAATGGCTCGCGGCGGGGGTGAAGAAGATAGATGATATACTCCAGGGTGGTGAACCAGCCTCTTTTCCAAGCCTGCAAAGTTCGTTCTCTTTTTCTAATTCTGAGTATCTCACTTACCTTCGCATATTAAAATTTATAAAAACCAATCCATTGACAGAAAGTACTCTCTATAAATTTCTTCTTCAAAACTCTCGAACTAATAACATTTACAAGTTGCAGTTATTATCTGAAAACATGCTTTCACAATCTAAACTCACATCTGTGACACATTGGGAATCTGACCTTGGTAGGGTTTTTCCCGTGGAGACTTGGAATAGCGCTCTTCAAAACACCCGATCGGCTCTCCACGGTATTAATCTCCAAGAATTGTACTATAAAATACTCTACAGATGGCACTATGTGCCCTCTCGAGTTAGTAAATTTTCTCTGGACGTTTCCGAATTATGTTGGATATGTGGAAGAGAGAGGGGCTCCCATCTCCATATCTGGTGGGACTGTGAGCAACTAACCCAGATTAAAAACTTAGTTACTATAGCACTTAATAGGGTTCTGCAGAATAAAACTCCTCTGTCACCTTTTTCTCTTCCATCTGAATACAGGTCAAGCCAAGTCCCCCAGACAAATTATTTCTATTAATATATTAATGGCAACTAAATTGCTGCTAGCTCGCCTATGGAGGAAGCAGGAGGTGTCATCTTGGTCAGCTGTTGAGAAACAGGTGGACTTTCAACTCTCGGCAGAAGAAGCATTTTTCCTTTCAGGGCCTGCAAGAAGCAAACTGGAAGAGATTCAAGTTATTTGGGGTGGAGTAAAAGAAGCTGCCCGTTAGGGAGTGGACAATAGGTGAGTTGCCGTGAACTGGAGGGGGGGTTAGGGGCCGAGAGGGACGCACCGACAGGTTTTTTTTTCTTCTTTCTCTTTTTTTCTTCCCCTATTTCTTTTTTTTTTTTTTTCATATTTTTCTAGGGGTCTTGGGAAGATTAGATTCTCATTATTTATGTTTTATAATGTGTATTGTTTTAAACAGAATTTCACTCTTGAAGCACGATCATGTATTTGTATGTATGTGTTATATTTCTGTATGTTCTGGGTCCCTTTTTTTTTCTTTTGACCCATAAATGAATAAAAGAGTTATAAATAAAAAAAAAAAATTAAAAAAAATGAAAGCAGAAAGTCAATTCTTGAATATGAAAATCCCTTTCTTTGGGGTGGGTTATCCTCCAAATGTCAAATAGGCCATTTTCACCAAGAAAGTTTTGTAGTGCCAGAGACATTCTTTTTGCTTCTGGGTCAATATTCGTTGATTTTGGTGAGCTCTTATCTAATTTCACATCTTGGATGCAATTAAAATCTCCTCCCATCAACAAGTGTCCATTCTTTATTTCTTCTATCTTTTTGTACAAACTTTTAATAAATCTGATCAGCATTTTATTTGGGGCATATACGTTTACTAGAGTGAAGATCATATCATTAATTTTAAATATGAGAATAAGAAAACGACCACCTGGATCTCCCTGCTCATAAATACTCTCAAATATGACTCTGTTAGAGATTACAATCGCTACTTTCTTTTCTTACTCCCTTTCATATTAGCATAGTGAGTATCAGGGTATCTAGGGAAATTCCATAATTTCTCTGGTAAGGTAACCCCTATGGGTCTCCTGGATATATCCTATGTCTATGTTTTCCTTGAGAAGAAGTTTGTAGAGGTGTAATCTTTTTTGAGGGGAATTTAAGCCTTGAGTGTTGATCCTCAAAATTTTAAGAGAAGAAGATTTTTCCCCGATCCTTCAATTCCTTATAGCCTATCGACTGGCAATGACTCTGGCACCAGTAATTAAAAGACTGACAAACACCGACATTAACATTATAGTTACATATAACTTTCATTCCAGTCAGCTGATCTAATCTGCAACCATCGCAGATTTCCCTCTCAGAGGTGAGTGGGCCAGCTGTGACAAGATGGAGATGCCCGGGTAGCAATTTCAATTCTTTTTATTTATTTTTTTCTTCCTTTCCATTTTTCCCCCCTTTCTTCCTTTTTTCTTTGGATTAAGCTGATTTCCTTTTCACCTTCTCTTTCCATTTTCCCCAACTTTTTCCTTTCTCCTTTCCTTTCCCTATTCTCTCCTCCTGATCTTTCCTTTTATTAAATCATTTCTTATTTGTTCCTTGTGTATAATTCGTGTGTTCTAGCTGCCTAATTTACCAACTGGGTTATTTCATCTCTAATTACCAACTGGTTTCTTTTGCATTCTTCTATTATAATTTTATATTTTTTTATTCCCCCCCCCCCCTTTTCTTTGTACTTTTCTCTCTTTCCCCACCCCCTCCCTTCCACCAGTTTGTGATTCTATCTTGTACTGTGCTCTTTTTAGAGGATTATGATTAATTTTCAGCCCCCCTTTCTCCTTTCCCTTTGATCTTTTAACCTTTTCATTCCCTTATGGATTTCTTTTCCCCACTATTTTATCCTTTGAGTGTACTAATCTGCAAATTTTTATGCTTAAATTGACATAATTGAGCTTTGTGCAAATTATTTATTTCCCTACAGTGAACTCCTTTTGATTTAATACTCAATTCTTTGTGTATTTTGTTTTAGTGCTCTTTGTAATTTTTTTGTGGTTTTCTTCCAATAAGTGGAATTTATATTATTAAAGTTAATATATGTGTTTGTGTTTATCCTTATTATATTTAACTTTTTTATTGTTATTACTATAGTGAGATAATGCCTTCCCTTTTCTTTCTTTTTTTCCCTTTTTTTTCTTTGCCTGTATTTAAATTTTAGTGCTACACAGTTTATTTTTATTTTCATGTATCTGTATTTTTTTTCTTTTTTCCCTTCTACTATTTATTATTATACATTATTTAAATATTCTCACTGTGTGTTTTATTTTTCTATTTTACTTCTAAATAAGTGTTTAAAGTGATTCAGTATAAAGACTTTAGTGACTTAATTATGCTTCTTATCTGTATGGTGAGTAGTGAGTTTTATACTTTTCTTTTCCTTACTTTCTTCCCTCCCCTCTACCTCGCCTCTCCCCCTCCCCTAATATTACAGTATTTCTGCCTCTATGAGGCAGGTACTTTATCTTGTGAATTTTTACTCTTTTTTTTTTTTTTCCTTCTTTTTTTCCCCTTTTCTTCTTTTTTTTTTAATCCCTTCTCTTTCTTTCTTCTATCTATGCCCCACACTTTTTTGTAGTTTCTCTTTCTTCCTTTATTCTCCTTTCCCTTCTTCAATCTTCTGTTTTTCTCCCATCTGGGGCTCCTCCATATTATGAAGTTAGTCCAAAATGAGGGTAGGGCAGGGGCGTTGCTAGGCTCAAAAATGATCTGGGGCTATAGCCCACAGCTTTAATAATACTTAAAATACAATGATGTCTCATGATCGATAGGTAGACAGACAGAGGTACAGAATGCATAGGTATAGATATAGGATAGATGTAGATAGATATAGGTACATGATGATGCATGAGTACATATATGATACAGATGCATATATAGATAAAGATACAGGATGCATAGGTACAGATTTAGGCTATATGGACAGGTACAGGATCCATAGGTACGGATATAAGCTATTAGGACAGGCACAGGTGCAGGATGCACAGGTACAGATATAAGATACAGGTATAGTAATGCATAGGTAAAGGTATAGATATAAGATAAAGGTATAGGATGCATAGGTACAGGTGTGGTCAGTCTTAAATATCCTAATATCTAGGATAACCTTATCCCTGTCCCACGCATGCTTAAACTCCTTCACTGTATTAACCTCTACCACTTTTACTGGAAGACTATTCCATACATCCACTACCCTCTCAGTAAAGTAATACTTTCATTAGTCCCTGGCCTTATCTTATATCTAGGATAGCCTTATACCTATCCCACGCATGCTTAAACTCCTTCGCTGTATTAACCTCTACCACTTCTACTGGAAGACTATTCCATACATCCACTACCCTCTCAGTAAAGTAATACTTTCATTAGTCCCTGACTTTATCTTATATCTAGGATAGCCTTATACCTATCCCATGCATGCTTAAACTCCTTCACTGTATAAACCTCTACCACTTCTACTGGAAGACTATCCCATACATCCACTACCCTCTCAGTAATGTAATACTTTCATTAGTCACTGACCTTATCTTATATCTAGGATAGCCTTATACCTATCCCCATGCATGCTTAAACTCCTTCACTGTATTAACCTCTACCACTTCTACTGGAAGACTATTCCATGCATCCACTACCCTCTCAGTACAGTAATACTGTCATTAGTCCCTGGCCTTATCTTATATCTAGGATAGCCTTATACCTATCCCACGCATGCGTAAACTCCTTCACTGTATTAACCTCTACCACTTCTACTGGAAGACTATTCTATACATCCACTACCCTATCAGTAAAGTAATACTTTCATTAGTCCCTGACCTTTTCTTATATCTAGGATAGCCTTATACCTATCCCATGCATGCTTACACTCCTTCACTGTATTAACCTCTACCACTTCTACTGGAAGACTATTCCATACATCCACTACCCTCTCAGTAAAGTAATACTTTCATTAGTCCCTGACCTTATCTTATATCTAGGATAGCCTTATACCTATCCCATGCATGCTTAAACTCCTTCACTGTATTAACCTCTACCACTTCTACTGGAAGACTATTCCATACATCCACTACCCTCTCAGTAATGTAATACTTTCATTAGTCCCTGTCCTTATCCTATATCTAGGATAGCCTTATACCTATCCCACGCATGCTTAAACTCCTTCGCTGTATTAACCTCTACCACTTCTACTGGAAGGCTATTCCATGCACCCACCACCCTCGCAGCAAAAAAATATTACGTTTATAATCACAAAACAAAACCTGTAAAATATTAAATATTTCCAGCCTTTTCAAAAGCTTGAGGTAGACCCCAAATAGATGTATATAACTAGTTGCATTTATGCCAGGGCTTGACGAACTTAACTGAGTTTTAGGAGCCAGTAAAAAATCTAGGAGCCAGACAACAGCACATACACACAATCACATGCAGTCATATACAGACACACATTCACACTCATACATGCAGTCAGTCACATAGACACACACACTCATACATACAAACATTCTGTCACATTCACTCGTACATGCATACATAGTCTGTCACATACACTCATACATACAGTCTGTCACATACACTCATACATACAGTCTGTCACAGAGACACACTCATACACACATACATACAGTCTGTCACAGAGACACACTTATACATACAGTCTGTCACAGACACACACTCATACATACAGTCTGTCACAGACACACACTCATACATACAGTCTGTCACAGACACACACTCATACATACAGTCTGTCACAGACACACACTCATACATACAGTCTGTCACAGACACACACACATACATACAGTCTGTCACATAGACACACACTCATACATACAGTCAGTAACATAGACACATACATTCATAGAGTCAGTCACATAGACACACACACCCATACAGTCTGTCACACAGATACATACATACATACATACAATCTGTCACATAGACACACACACTCATACATAGTATCACACATACATAGTCTATCACATACATAAGTACAGTCTGTCACATACATACATACAGTCTGTCACATACATACAGTCTGTCACATACTCATACAAATGGTGTATTTAAAAAAATAAATAAAAAAAATGTTGTTCAATATGTCCCCCCTCCCTGCGCTATATCTCATTGCAGGGAAGGGGGCATTTCCGTCCCGCACAGACCATCACTAACCATCATTTGTCAGGGTTAATTTCTCCATCATTTGCCAGGGTTATTTATACACCATTTGCCAGGGTTAATTTCCCCACCATTTGCCAGGGTTAATTTATCCATCATTTGCCAGGGTTAATTCATATATCATTTGCCAGGGTTAATTCATACATCATTTGCCAGGGTTCATTTATCAATCATTTGCCAGGGTTAATTTATCCATCATTTGCCAGGGTTAATTTATCCACCATTTGCAAGGGTTAATTCATACATCATTTGCCAGGGTTCATTTATCCATCATTTGCCAGGGTTAAATCATATATCATTTGCCAGGGTTAATTCAGACATCATTTGCCAGGGTTATTCTGCCCATTAATGTCACCCTCCCTCCACCCCCTTCCCCAGTACTCACCTGTTGGTGATATTTATATAAAAATACATGGAGGTCCTTCCTTGTGCAGCCTGTTCCTGGGTGGGAGGTAAGTGGCAGGTCATAGAGGAGGCTTTTCTGCAGCCCCTGGAGCAGAGAGCAGCCTCTCCACAGCAGCACAGCATCCCTCGTGGTCTGTGCTGTGAGGGAGGACACGTGGGTTCCTGCTGGTCACATGGGTTGGGGGCGGGGTTATCATAGTGACAGAGCAGGAAGCAGGGGAAGCTTCACAGACTCGGGGCTATGGTCAGGAGACTCGGGGCTCCAGCCCCAGTAGCCCACCCCTAACGACGCCTCTGGGGTAGGGTACATGTTTTGTACGTTATATGTTGTTCTTATTTAGGGAGTATTCCAAATGATGTCAGTTCATCTAAGGCCTTGTCAGGATTTTTTTTCATCGTGTGTGAGTTATAACCTTTGTGAGTTATAATCAGTGAAGTGGGGAAACCCCAGTGGTAGCGGATGTTTGCAATCCCCTTTGGTTTCCTGAGTCTGTGGAACCTTTCCATAAGGTAGACCCCTGTTGGTTGATTTGACACTACAGTTTTAAAGAAGTCTTGTAAATAGTACTCAAGGTTTTCTTGTAATATACTTTTGGGGATTCCCCGTATGCGGATATTCTTTCTGCGTGCTCGGTCTTCCATGTCGGTAATTTTTTCCTCTTGTGTAGTTATTTTTGTGCGTAGAGCGAGGTTGTCCTCTTGGACCAATTTCAGCTCTTTCTGTATGTTTACCAAGGGATTACTTTGGAGGGTTAGGCTGCTTGCCATTGATGTTAATTCTTGTTTTAAGCTTTTTATTCGTTGGCTTCCAGATCTTTTTTTATTTTAGTATACAAATCTTCTATCAATACTGCTATTCTTGGGGGCAATTTTGTGACTCTTCTTGTGTATTGTTTAAACTCATTATTTGTGCTGGATCTTTCGCATTCCCTGTGAGAGAGATTTGTAATAGTGGCTCTGTAATTCCTTGTGATCTGGGGGAGTAGTAAGTACTTATAGGTTTATTTTTATCCAAATTGGGATTTCTTTCTTTGTCTTTCTCTTTACTATCTCTATGGTCCTTCTTTGGGCCCATTATTATGTATTTCTTTTCTTCTCCTTCTTTTCTATCTCTTGTCTCTCTCTTCTTCTTTCTTTTAAGAAGATTTTTTCTTTTTTTCTTCTTTTTTTTCTTCCCCTCCTTTCCCTCCCCCTCTTTCCTTTCTCGTTATAAAGTCAGTTTTTTCTTTGCGTTAGTCGCATACATGGGTATGGAATCAGTTATATGCCCAGTAGTCAAATTCAATAGTCTTTACTCCGCAGAATGTACCATGGGTTGTATGTGGGCAAATTATTTCCCTGATGTCATTGTTATGATTTGTGGGGTGTATGGACCCAGTGGGGATTAGGAGAAACAATTGTAATTTATATAGCGATAGTCATATCTTTCAGATTTCACAGTTCTCCCCTCTGTTTAGGCAATCCAATATTTTGTTGCCTTATGCATTTTGTCCCCCCTTCCAGTTGGAAGTTGATCAGTACTTTGGGGTCCCTTGTTCTCCTGTATGCATAGAATCAAAATGTATACCTCTTTTACGCTTCTTTGAGGTATAGGGAGACACTGGAAATGCGCACATAAAATGATCAAGTATATGCCCAATTTTTAGTTCAGTAGTGATTTGCACCATCTATTCTAATGTAGGTTGTATATCCTCTTTCGCATGGGAACAAATTGGTTCCTTAATGTCCGTTATTGCAATCCATAGGGCAAGTGGACCTAGTGAATGGGTGGAGGGAGCAAATTGATGTCCGTTGTTGTAGTGTGTAGAGCACATGGACCCAGTGGGTGGGGGAAGGAAACAATGGTAGCCTATATAATGTTATCAATATCATTCAATTTTCACAATTCTCCTCACTGTATAAGCAGCTCAATATTTAATATAATGACTGCACCACTTTTTTTTTTTTCTTTTAAATTCCTTTATTATTTCTTTTTTCAGATGATAACATATAGTATTCAATTTAACATTCATACTTTGTCGGTAGAACAAATCACATATTATACAGGTCTTGCTTTTCGTATATATGCAACTTATATTCACTTCGTCCAACAAGATAGAAGAAGAAGAGAGAGAGAGGCAAAGAGAGGAAAGAGAAGAACAGAGCGAGGTTCTGACAAGTAGTGAATATATGTGATAAGTGAATGTGGTTAATTTAGTTATTTAAAGTGATTGTGCGCTGCCTCAGAACTGTAGGTTATTATTATATATTAGTGTGTGCTAGACGAATACATAAATGTGTTATATCTTGTTAACTCCTTGTCCCACCCCTCCCTCCCTCCCTCCCTCCCTCCTCTCTCACCCTCTCTCTTGGTGTAAAGAAGGGAGCATGTGATCTTGTTTTGAACCATAGTGTTAGCTCTGTTTCAAATCTCTCTCTCCCTTACCTCTCCCTACCCTGCTCCTCCCCTCCTCCTCCTCCTCCCCCTCCCTCTCCCAACTACCAAATTTCAGGGTTACATCTTAGCTTAAATAGTTGTATTAATTAAGTAGAAGATATTATTAGCTGTCCATTTGTTATCAAACAGATCTTTATCCTTTTCAAATTATCCTTACTTCTGGTTCAAGAAAATTATTATTATCTATTATGTGATTCTGTTTCTACCTCATATAATCGACATTTAGACATTAGACATTTACATTTATGTGTGGTGGGCGGACTATCGGGGCTCCCTCGGTGGACCAGGAAATATACAGGTACCTGTCATTTACGGCCTCAAGGACACCCTTACTTGATTTTCTTTTCCTTTCCCCTCTTTTCCCCTCACCTCTTACTGCTCCTCCCCTCCTTTCCCTCCCTTCCCTTCCTCTCATCCTCCTCCCCCTTTCCTTTTCAGAATATGTTTTTTTCAAAAATTTCGATCCATTTTTGCCAATAGGGTATTCTGTTTTTATCTTTCATAATTTCTAGGGATGTTATAATCTTTTTTTCCATTTGGGTTTGGTGTAAAACTTGTATTCTAATTTTTGACCACTGTGGAATATTTTTTGTTCTCCAATTTCTCGCAATTTCAAGTTTTGTTGCGTTTAATATATGTAATATAATCGGCAATGGTTTTCTGTCTTCTGGGAAATTCCCATTCTGGGCCGAATTGATTTGTGATCTTATTTGAGATGAATCTCCACAGGGGTCTAAGACATGCACAGTTCCACCATATATGTTTGTGTGTTCCTACACTTCTATCACATCTCCAGCATATTGGGTTGCTGTCAGAATACATTTTTTGAGGAGCATTCTTATTTTGTGTTACAAATGCCTGGGCCAGCAACGCTGCATCTATATGATCTTGGATAATTGGGATTCCCAGACCGCCTTTATCCGGCTTCAAGGCTAATATTTGTCTATTTATTCTTGGTTTTTTTGTTTAGCCATATAAAATTAGTAAAGGCTGTTTGGATAATCTGTATCCATGGTGGGGGATGACTGCACCACTTATACATTGTGTCCCCCCTTCTAGGTGGTTCCTTAGAGTCCGTTATTCTCCTTTATACAGAAGGTATAGATATGTTTACCTCTCTTTAGGGCATGGGGGAACAATAAAGTGCACTTATATATTGAGCACCTATTTGCCCAGTAGTTGGTTCAGACGTTCCTTACACCACAAATTGTGTTATAGATTGCATAGCCTCTTTCATATAGGGACAAATTTGCTCCTTAATGTCTGTTATTATGGTTTACAGGACCCCTGGACCCAATATGTGGGAGGGACCAAATTAGTTCCTTAAAGTCCGTTATTATGGTTTATAAAGCACATGGTCCCAAAAGAGGGGGGTGGAAACAGTAGTGTCTTATATAGCATTGACAATGTCATTCAATTTCACAGCTCTACCTGCTATTTACGTTTTTAAAGGAAAGAAGAAAAAAAAAGAAAGAGCATCCGTTCTCCCAGAGGGTATTAGCGTTTTATAGCCCTCCTGGGCTTACTCACTGTTTCCCCTGGTCGGTGGTGCGTCAGTGAATCCCGGAGCTGAGTGGGGACACAGCTCCAATGAGCCTTCAGCTTCTGCGTTTGGGGTCAGGAACTCCGTTGCTTTTATGTAGCTTTTAGAAATGATGAAGGGATTTATCTGAAGTGCTTGACTGCATTCCAAAACTCTCGTTCGAGAGCTGCATACTCCTTGCAACCCGGGCGCCGTCAGCTAGTCTCACTAGTCCTCTCAGGGGGCGTGGCGTGCGTCGATTCACGTCATGCCGATACACCCGTCAACTACTATCCCCAAGTGGTAGAGGTTAATATAGTGAAGGAGTTTAAGCATGCATGGGATAGGTATAAGGCTATCCTAGATATAAGACAAGGCCAGGCACAAAGCGGAACAGTTGGGAGGCATGTAAGTGGCATTTCTGGGGTGGAGTTGCATGGTTGGGTCAGGGGGCCCCGAGGCAATTTTTGCACCAGGGCCTGGTGGTTTCTACTTACGCCTCTGACTCAAGAGTTTTTTGCTTCAATACAACTTTATTTTCAACCAAATTGCCTTGTTAACCATGGCAGCAGTAATGTATGGGTTAGCTCCATCCTCAGGATAGGTAGGACATATTCAAACTAAACACTATAACATACTCCCCTAAGCTAGTCTCCACAGTCTTTTTTCTGTCCTCAAAGGTATAGGACAGGGCCTGTGTTTTTAGGCACATTGTTATTTTATGTAAATTTTAAAGGAATCCTCACCTTTCAGGGATAGTTCAGCCTCTTTCTATCCCGAAGCACAGTATAAACTTGTCAGAGGTTACCTGGGATTTTATGATTCCTCCAGATGCAGAAAACAGCTGGTACTGGAGATGGCTACATAGGGGAAGGGATATTGGCCTAAAGGATTCTGGTAATAGTCTGATACACCATTTGTTTTGTTTTTTTACATACTATTGTTTGCTTATCCGCCTTTTATATCTTCACTTTCCCCAAGTTGACTTATTGTACCCGGGGTATTCTGGTGGGGAGCATTTGCTTCTCCCTCTGTTTGTGCCTTATACATATGCGTTCCACCTTCCCTTCCAGGCTGTTTTTCGGCAGTGGAACGCATATGCATTCCACGCCATTTTGTTACTTCCTGTCGGCTTTAGCCTGGAAGTGGTGTTTTTAGACGTCAAGGTTATTTCCTAGGTGTTCGGTGCTGGAACACAAATGCCTTCCATGCCATTTTCATTATCTTACTTCCTGTCTTTCTAGGACAGGAGTTTATATGTTGATACCCAGGTGTTAGGCTCTGGAACGCATATGAGTTCCAATTCTCCCTTTCAGTTTTTGGCCATATCAAAATGCTTATTTCAGCAGTGGAATGCGTAATTATTCCACGCCTCAGGGATTTCAGATGTGTATATGAATTACACTCCGATTTTTGTGTATGTTGCCCCCACTTTCTCTACTGGGCCTCTCCTCTTCCTCTATTAGCGAGGTATATATATTTGGCCTAATTCCAGGCCTGAAGTTTTCCTTGCTCAGGCTCCCCAGTTGGAGCTTGCCTTTTCTCCTTCTCGATGGTCTGGGCAGGCTTCACTTCGTATGTCAAGAGTATCATCACAACTAACTACTTGCTAGAGATCCTCTCTCTTCCTCCTCCCATGTTTTTCAGGATAAACATCCCGGTTGACATTCAGAAGAGAAAGGAACTCTCCAATTTTGTGTATTCCTGATTCAGGATCACGTCATTGTCACAACCTGGGATAACAGACCAGGGAGGAGCCTCATTGCAGGGCAGGGTGTGGGGTCTGTCTGCACGCCACTATGCATAACTGGGACTGGACTGAGACTGGACTTTTAGCAGAGACTGGGACTGAGACAGGACTGGTAGCAGAGACTGGGACTGAGACAGGACTGGTCGCTGAGACCAGACTGAGACAGGACACGGGCCTGTGATAACTGTCACGTTCAGGTATGAGGCTGGAACT
Organism: Pelodytes ibericus; assembly: GCA_036172795.1. NCBI lineage: Eukaryota > Metazoa > Chordata > Amphibia > Anura > Pelodytidae > Pelodytes > Pelodytes ibericus. Next base: position 44,614,682 of record CM069866.1, on the reverse strand, counting down.
GCTGTGCAGACTCGATATAGGTCTTTTGTAACGGACCCCTGCAACAGAGCAGAATATTCTGCCTAAAGGAATTCCACCCTATGGTAGAGCCGCAGGTTTCATTCCCCCAAGACTTTTGCACCTTTGAACTATTACCAGGATACCGAAAATAAACCCAACAAACAGGAAACAAAAGATCGTGGCTGGCATCAAACAAACATAGTCAGGATGGGCAAACAGGTCAGGACAGGCAGCAAAACAGACAAGGTAAGGGCTAGCTGGAGTCGGCAACAGATAATCAGAAATAGAATACACAGGGCACTATCAGGCAGCAACCAAAGCAATCCAAAGGCACTGATTGCCATAAGCTGCAGGTTTAAATCGGGAAGGGCTGAGGATAACGAGGCAGCTGACAACAGGAGTAGAATGGGCACCCAAGAATAGCGGCCACTAGAGGCTGAATAGGAAACAGCCACAAACCCAGAATAACCATAACAGTCATCATCCCTGTATCATATTCCCACAGGTTCAGAGGAGTCTACTCACCTCTATTTTTGTTCAAAAAACTTTAGACGAATGGAGGCCAGTCCTCAATCTCTCCAGGCTGAACAAATTCCTGGACATCAGAAAATTCAAGATCAGTCCAATTGATTACCCCTTTTATTCGACAAGGGGATTGGATGATCTCCATCGGTCTAAAAGATGCATATTTCCACATTCACACCCATTAATTTATGGGCCATGAAACACATGGAACATCTATCTGCAGTACATCTTCTGGGGAGAGAAAACAACCTGGTGGATTTTCTGAGCTGCACCAGCATCAGCTCTGCAGAGTGGAAGTTATCTGAACAAGTCTTCTACCAACTTTGCAGCACTTGGGGTTATCCGGAGGTGGATCTGATGGCCTCATTCTCAAATACTCAGGATCCCCATTTTTTCTCCAAAGTATTCTATCCCCTGGCAGAAGGAGTGGATGCTCTGACTCTACCCAAAGGTTGTGCTGTATGTCTTTCCATCTATTCCCCTCATTCCCCGGGTTCTCTGGAAATCCAAACGGAGGAAGATGAGGTGATGGCTGTTCTTCCACGGTAGCCATGGAAACCTTGGTTCCCGCTGCTCTGTCAGCTGTCAACTCAGGAACCCTGGATGTTACCTCTGGCCAAAGATCTTCTGTCTCAGGCACTCCCTTCAACTAGTTATATGGCGTTTGAGCGGAAAACTCTAGAGCTCAAAGGTCTGTCCCCTGATGTTTTCTCCACCTTGTTTAAAGTCCGTAAGTCCACTACCTCCTTTACTTATTATAGGATTGATCTGCCTTCCTGAATTGGTCTCAGAACAGGTTGCTCAATCCTCTGTCTCCTTCTCTTCCAGACGTGCTGGGATTCCTCCAATCTGGCTTGGAGTGTGGTCTAGGTCTGAATTTGCTACGTGTGCAAGCCTCTGCTCTTTCAACTCTCACTTCCATCTGGTGATCATCTGATTTCTTAAGGCAATCCTAAGGATTAGTCAACCTGCCCAACCCTTTGATACCCCCTGGAACCTTCCTCTAGTACTTCATGTTTTGGTGAATTCTCCATTTGAGCCCGTTCCTGAGATCTCAATTTGGCTTCTGACACTCAAGTTCTGAACTTCAGACCTTCTCTGCAAAAGCCCCTTATACGACATTCTTTCCGGATTGAGTTTTCTTCGTCCAGTGCAAGAGTTCCTCCCAAAAGTGGTCTCCTCTTTCTACCTCAATCAAGAAATGGTTCTGTCACAATTTCTACCACATCCTACCTCTCTTGACAAAGTCCATTGGCACCGTTCTGATGTTCTTGTCCTTCCACATGGTTCTCGTCATGGGGAAGCCGCATCTTTCTCCACTCTCAGGTGTTGGATCACAGTGGCGATCTCTAAATGCTACCTCACCTGTGGCGTTCCTGTCCCTTCCGGTCTTAAGGCACATTCAACACGGGCTATATCAGCTTCCTAGGCGGCTGAGACTGATGTTCCTCTGGAATCAGTATGCAGGGCTGGGAATTGGTCATCTGGGGCTACTTTTATCCACTACTTTTTATCAATACTGCCTGAATGTCCATCCTTCTGAAGATTCTGCATTTGCACATTCGATTTTATCTTCAGTCACTTGTTATTAAACTTTTGTACCTTTTTTGCAGTTACACTGTTGTGCTACGTCTCCATTTTTTCCTTTCCCCTCCTCATGGGTACCTGCTTTGGTATGTCCTATATGTCACTGCTGCCATGGTTAACCAGGAAAATGTAAACTTGTTTTCATACTTACAGTCATTTTCTTTTCCTGGTTAGTATCCATGGCAGCAGTACAGTCCCTCCCTTATTTTTTGTGTTTGAGGAGCTTAGGACTTGATTGTGGAGGCTAGCTTAGGGGAGTATCTTATAGTGTTTAGTTTGAATCTGTCCTGCCTACCCTGTACCAGGGTACTGCTGCCATGGATAACAACAAGGAAAATAAAATCACGGTAAGTATGAAACAGTTTTAAATTTTATTGTCCCTGGCAGCTGTAAGTGGCAGCCTCCTATTCTAACAGTATATCACATAATCTTTCATAGATATTGTTACTAAGCATAAGAGAGGCATATCATTGCCAAAAATATATAGATTAAAGATAGACTTCTTAATATAATAAAATGCCTTAAAATCATTTCAATCACGATTAAGCATTTAGTTGCCCCTTAACGGGATTACCCAGCATTAAAATAGTAATGAAACCTGTATATGCGGAAGTTCGGCAGATGGAACACGGAAGTGGTGAATTAAGCTGTGACAGCGACAAATAATGAAAGCACTTATTAACAACTGACACCAGTGGGACTGGTGATTAGGTATCTGAGCTTAGGCAAAATCTGGGACAACGCTCTTGTGGTCAGTTGCAGCATTTTGTCCACTCCTTAAAGAATAGCACCTCCTCTCATAAAGTATTAGATACTATCTGGACAACAGGCACAGGTACACTATCCTTTATCTAAAATATATTAAATAATCAACCTATTAATAGGCCCATATCTCCCCATTTATGCTAGGCTTTGGGAAAAAGAAAATGGAATGTCATGGTCGCAACAGGATTTTATGGCATGCTTCAAAATTAATATGAATTGTTAGGAGGCTTCTAAATATCAGGACCTATCTTTCCAAATTCTGACAAGATGGTACAGAGTCCCTGCCGACTTACATATGTTTAAACCAAATCTTGTCTGATGACTGTTAAAAATGTGGAGAAGATAAGTTCAATCTGTTCCATATCTGGTGGTCTTGCCCAGTGATTAAGAAATACTGGATGCTTATGCAGCTCTTATTAGAACAGTAACAGACACAGATCTCTCATTGACCCGAGAATTCACATTACTTCTACACACTAGAACTCCCAATAATATCCTCCAACACTATTTGGTATTAAGATTATTAAACGATGCAAACAGTTGATCCCCTTACGGTGGAAAAACAATTCTCTTCCAAAAAACACCTGCTGGTTTATTAGAGTCAGTAACCAGATGAAAATGTAACACCTTATACATGATTCTACAGCCACGGTGATTGGTAATAGAGAAAGGTGGGCTCCATGGCTTGCTTTCTGTGTTTCAGATAGAGCAATCTAAATTCTAAGTATACGTAACTAATTGGTAGGATAAGAAATTATTTACATATATATGTTTACATGAACATAGATGTGAGTGTGTATATATATATATATATATATATATATATATATATATATATATGACACCGCCATGGCCTTGCCGTCCAGTTTAAAGGATACTCCCGACCTACTTGCCAAAATTAGAGGCTTACAGCTTCCAGATTCTGAAATTTTTTGGTCACAATGGATGTCACTAGCCTTTACACCATCATACCACACCATGCAGGCATTTAAGCGGTATGTGACACTCTACAGCAGTCCACAGACTATCAAGGACCCCCTATCTCATTTTTGGGTGACATGTTGCAACTCACGTTGACCTCAAATTTCTTTACATTTGAGAACAAATATTATATTCAAAAAACAGGTACATCGATGGGTGCCGCGATGGCACCCTCTTATGCAAACATTTATATGCATACGTATGAACAGGAGCATGTACTTCTACCATTTGGGAGTATGATTGCATACTACACCAGATTTGTAGATGACATTTTTTTGATTTGGCAATCAGATCTTGCGACATTACATCAAATGGTAACTCACCTGAATTCCATCAACTCACCAGTGCGTCTGACGATGCAGGCTGATAAATACAGAATACAATTTTTGGACATCGAGCTATATAGAACGGGTACATCGTTGGGCTACACATTGTTTAGAAAGCCTACAGACCGCAATACATTGCTTCACGCGGCCAGTTTTCACCCTCATTCTATGAAAAAATCTTTACCATTTTACCAATTTTTGCGTGTTATACGTAACAATCCAGATGATACTACATGTCAACACCAATTGATGGAAATGTCCATAAGATTCCATGATCGTGGCTATTCCAAAGCAGTTTTACAACAATCTTTATTAAAAGCAACACAGTTTAATAAGTCATTGCCAGTGGTTAAAACAACTCAGCAAAGAGTTGGTTTTTCAACCAAATTTCACAACGCCTCACATCATGTGAAAAGGATAGTCCAAAAAAAATTGGAACATCATCCAGAGTGACAAATCACTCTCATTGGCATTGCAAACACCTCCACTTATCTGCTACAAAAGAGGTACCAACTTACGTGATCGTCTGGTTATAGCTGACCCGACACATTGCTATATGGCTCTTGTCGCAGCCACGATACATCAGAGGCCTGGTTGCTACAGGTGCCTAAATTGCGTAACATGCTCTCACATGGTCTCTGGGACACATTTCTCTCATCCCCACACAGGCAAAAGATTCAACATCAAATATAGAATCACTTGCACTACTGAAAGTGTTATCTATATGATTACATGTCCATGCAGCCTATCTTATGTAAGCAAGACAGATCTAACTCTTCGAGATAGAATGAGAGGTCACAGATCCTCTATCATGACAGCTTACCGTGATTTGAAATCAGATAAACCCGTGGCGAAACATTTTTTCCAGCTAGGACACAGATTGTGCCAATTAAGGTTCATTGCCCTGGATCACATACCACCACTACGTCGTGGTGGTGACAGATCACGAGCATTATTAAAACGAGAAGGTTTTTGGTTTAAGGACATTGGACACAATCGCACCCAGAGGTTTAAATGAACAAATCTTGTTTTCACCATTCTTACCTGTTAGATGACCTAATTTTAAGCATTTTGTGCCTCTCTGAAGTTGGACTATTAGATTATAATATATCAATATTCTATTCTGCACATCCTGGACTTTCCTGCATAACATTTTTTCACATATGGGAGCATTGTGCACTTGTATGCAGCTGTATCTATAATGTGCAACGTTCTGCTTACTCTGTGGTTTGAATAGTTTCTTATATATACAGATGTCTTTTTGTCTTTGTATACGTCTTTCTTTTCATGTATTATTTAACTTGTTTTCATTGCACTGTTTTTTTGTCTCCATGTAAGTAGTGACACCATTCCGGTTTTTTCTTTTTCTTTGGGGGTACATTAGGTATTTATCTTATTCATGTCTATTCACATTAGATCACAATTCTTTTGGCTTTTGAATTTTTATTTTAGTTTACACGGAGCATCTCGGTGTTCCAGGATTGGTTACATTTGTACTGATTGACTCAGTCTTCTGTAGCAGCGTCGCTTCGCTACAGTAACCAGCTAGACGCATGCGCACTGTGTATCTTGGTGAGTACATATTTCTAATCAGCTGCTGCTTCCGGGTTTCGGCGTCTTTACACACACGGAAGGTAAGGATTGGCTGCTTCTTCTTTTCTCAGCTGTTCACAATCGGTGCCTATTGGCTTTTCACTGGTATTTATATCGTGTCTCAGTTTCTTTGTTTGTAGTCTTGATAAAGGTCCGAGATTCGGACCGAAACGTCGACCACATGTCATTATGTATGTGTACCACATGGTTATCGACTATAAAGATCACTATTTCTTCAATTGAAAAGACCCGTGAGTGCGTGTATTTTTTCTGGTTTTTTGGACTGGTATATATAAATATATGTATGCTTTCTCAGACACCGTGGTTGTGTAATTGGTTTGTGGGCTAGAACATTTGTTGTTATTGTATGGTGTAAGACGAACTGTGTGTTTGTATTCATTTCTCTTTTTTGTTTTTGTAATATGCTCAGTCTTAAAATAAAAAAACAAACAAAAATTGTATTCAACAGACAAATGACAAATAGTTATATGCAGAAAAATAATAGTAAATGTAGTTGGTAGCCCACATTTAATATGAAAAAAAGACAAACTTGACTGTTCCTGCTAAATTGCAAAAGAGCTGAAGTAGACTTCTATCATTACAGGAAAAGAAGAAGCAGAAACTAAATGTAGCCAAAACTAATTAGAGTTTGTCCTTATTGTACATTTGTATGTCTGCATAAATATCACAATAATTGCTCAGCAGATGACCGTTCACTTAAAATCACTTAAACATGCAGATAACCCAGCTGTGTGTATGCTCAGTAGTTTATATTTAAGCTCTTAGGATACACAGGAGACTAATTACTCTCTCCTGTTAGGCTAAATGGTGCACCCTAATTAGTACTGAGCAACTATCTGGCACTGCAATTCCTCTTCATTAGTATAGCCATTTAAGGATAAACTTCACGGGGAGCCAAGCAGCATGAGTCATAATGCAGGACTGCATAGAGTGCATGAAGTGATAACGCAGGGCATCGGAAATCCAAAGCCCTGCATTATCACTAAACATGGGGAGCGCGAGCAGCACTTACTGAGCCATGTCACACAGAGCTCATGCTGCTTGGTTCCCCATGAAGCAGATGCCGCTCTGCTTCATAAGGAGGGTGAGATCCACCCCCTCCCAGGATCTGTCTGGGGGAGGGGGGAGAGAACAGGGGAGGGGGGGAAGGAGAACATGGGAGGGGGGAGGAGAGAACTGGGGATGAGTGGAGAGAGAACAGGGGAGGGGGAGAGAGATCAGGGGAGGGGGAGAGAGAACGGGGGAGAGTGGACAGAGATGGAGTGGAAGGGGAGAGAACAGGGGAGGGTGAGAGAGAACAGGGGAGGGTGGGAGAGAACAGAGAAGGGGAGAGAACAGGGGAGGTGGGGACAGAACAGAGATGGGGTGGAAGGGGAGAGAACAAAGGAGGGGGAGAAAATAGAAATGGGGGAGTACAGAGGAAGAGGGGGAGAGTGGAGGAAGAGGGGTAGAGAACAGAAATGGGGGATAGAACAGAGATGGGGTAGGAGGGGGAGAGAACAGCGATGGGCAGGAGAGGGTGAGAATATATGGGGAGAGGGAAACAGATATGGGGAGGGAAAGAGATATGGGGAGAGGGAGGATAGATAAGGGATATAGGGAGAGGGAGAGTCATGGGATTGGGAGGGGGGCACCAAAAAACACTTTTGCCTGTGTAGCAAAAAATCCTTCTATCTATACCTTGCCAAGTCTGCTATCTATCTGCATGTGCACCGTGTTTATATATGCCCCCCTTCTGTTTATGTTACAACCCAATACATTAGCTTAGGCAGGAGCCACTGACAAATGGGTGCAGGACTTGCTAAGTCCCTATTCTACGGTGTATACAAACACAAAAATGTGGCACATGGGTTCTTTATTCGATGAACATGCTGATATATCTATTTTAAGGCGACCACTCAATCTCTCCCTTGTGGAAGAAAGGGTCCGGACCATTTGATTAGGAAATGTTGATTTTTTATAAAGATTTAATGCGCCTCTGTAGGTGAAGAGAACACAGTCTGATAAGTTACAAAAACATGTAGGTAAAGTACACACAGTAAGAAGGAGGAATTGTAACCCCACTCCCATACTCACCATCCCGTACCTGCTCTGTCATCCGCAGCACCCACTGAGTTCCCACAATGCCATCTTTTTGGAGTCTTTCTGACTCAAAAATGGCCACGCGCAGTCTGATATGTCTGATAATCAGACATTCAGTAGTCATCAGATTAGTTTTTATTCTGCATAACATTATGCTTTGCAGAAGAGAACTGATAAACTAACGAAATCCAAATGAACGAATGCTAAGTGAATGAAAATCATTCGTCCATTCGTTCATTTAGATGCTGACACTGGGGATGAATGAAATTCAAATGAAATTCGTATGAAATTCGTATGTAATTCGTATTAATTAGACTCTTTGACCCGAATTCTCCCACCTTATGCTATTGAAGTTAGGTTAAATCTTTATACTGTATGTCTGTCTGTATTTGTCAGATTTTTATAATGTGTTACAAAGCATTTTGATAATTATGGATGTGAATTTTTTAAATTTAAAAAAAAAAAAAGTGTAACACATATAAAAAAATAGTTTCAATTTCATAGCCATAATTATCAAAATACTTAATAATGCAATCTATGTTAAATGTTATATGCTTATATACACTGACTTTGCCTCCAATTCACTCCCTGCACTTCACATATTGATTGTGAAGTACAGAGAGAGAATGACAACGAAAGGACAGTGAAAGGAAAAAAACAAACTAATTTCCTGTTTTAAAAAAAATTAACCCTTCCCCTGCTGATCACAGTTGCTTTTTACTGTGATCTGTTTTCTTCCAAGTTTATGGCCCTCATTTAGTTTTTTCTCATAATTTTTATTTTTTGCAATTTTACTATATTACTTATATTCTGTTCATGTATTAATTTAATTACAGTTAACTCCTGTAGGCCTGTGCTTTGATTCTGACCAGACCAAACGTTAAACTTCTCCCCTTTTTTTATGTATTTTTTTTAATACTAACTTGTAGATCATTTATATGTACATTGTATCCATCCAAACAAAATAAATTATAAAATATAACTTGTATGGGTGCGTTAAATGAAAGAGAAGAAAACCAAGTTTAATCAACCACTTATCAAAATGGAAAAATCGCCTCTGGTAATTAGCCCTGGAAAATCCCTGGTTCTTTAAGGGTTAATGCATGCCTTAGGAGTATCCCTGACTGAATGGCGTAACATGCTCTAAGACTTTTCGCGGGACAGTTCTGATTTTGGGGTGGTGTCACGCTGTCTCGTCGAGCTCTACTGCTGTTCCACTTTTCGGAAGAGAGGTATACCGTATTTGCTCGATTATAAGACGAGGTTTTTTTCAGAGCAAATGCTCTGAAAAATCCCCCTCGTCTTATAATCGAGGTCTCTTATAATCTGACCTCAAATTGAGGTCAGATTATAAGACATGGATCCAGGTCCCCAGCAGAGCTGCAGGGGACCTGGATCCCCCTCTCTAGCAGCAGGGGAAGTCTGCGCAACGAGCGCAGACTCCCCTGCTTCCGCCCGGCACGACCGCCGGGGCTTCTGTGAAGAAGCCGGATACTTCCGCTTTCGTCACAGAAGTCCCGGCGAGCGTGCCGGGCGGCAGCAGGGGAGGTCTGCGCTCATCGCGCAGACTTCCTCTGCTGCCCCACTAGGCACCAGGGACAATCGGGCAGCAGGGGGATGTCTGCACGATACGTGCAGATATCCTCCATGCTGCCCGACACGGCAGACTATTATGACGGACAGCTGTCCGTCATAATAGACTGCCGTGTCGGGCAGCATGGAGGATGTCTGCAAGTATCGTGCAGACATCCCCCGGCTGCCCCCACTAGCCACCAGGGATCAAGGTAAGGGGAAGGGAGGGAGGGGGGGCAGAGAGACAGGGGGAGGGAGGTAGGGAGGGGGGCAGAGAGACAGGGGGAGGGAGGGAGGGAGGGGGACAAAGAGACAGGGGGAGGGAGGGAGGGGGACAGAGAGACAGGGGGAGGGAGGGGGCAGAGACAGAGTCAAGGGGAGGGAGGGGGTTAAGAGACAGAGACAAGGGGAGGGAAGGGGTTAAGAGACAGACAAGGGGAGGGAAGGGGTTAAGAGACAGAGACAAGGGGAGGGAAGGGGTTAAGAGACAGACAAGGGGAGGGAAGGGGTTAAGAGACAGAGACAAGGGGAGGGAAGGGGTTAAGAGACAGAGACAAGGGGAGTGAGGGGGTTAAGAGACAGGCAAGGGGAGGGGGGAGAGGAGAAAAATGGGGGCAAGGGAAAGAGAAAGGCAGCATTGGCACATAAAAAGAAATAAAAACTATAAATACATTTTTTTATATCATAATTTTTTATTAAAAAAGCAATTTACATGTGAATATATACAAGTTTAACTTTTTTACTATAGGGTAGTCTTATATTCAGGCTTTTAGTTTTTTTCCTTAAGGAATATCCAAAGTTTGGGGGGTCGTCTTATAATCAGGGTCGTCTTATAATCGAGCAAATACGGTAATTCATCAAAACAGCGGAAATAAAAACTGCAACACCATGTTCTTGATCTGTTCTCTGGTGTCTGGGACACCGGAGATGGATTACTGTGCATGCGCAGTGCTGCCTGGTTGTGTGACAGTGCAACCGTGCATGCATGAACCATATATCTTAAGGGGTCACTAAAGGGTATACTCCATGAGATAAATTGTAGTGAATTGAGACAGGAATTTCAAACTTAAATTCAAAGTAGCCTTAATAAAGGTTACTGGCCCTTTAAAGCCAACAAATAACATGTGAAACGGTCAACTGTGAATATTATATAAACCGCAGGATTTTTATTTTTTTTATTTAATATGCAACATATCAAATATTTTTTATACACTTTTATTAATATTATTTGAATCATACTTTTGGGTTTACGTCTACACCACAAAAATTTGACTTTCTAAGTTTCTATCTGTTTGATTTCAACAAAATGGTGTCCATAAGCTTCTATATCCGAATTTCCCAACCACTTAGAGCCACATTTCAACAGCTCAATAGCGTAGGTAATGGATGAAATTTGAAAATTTCGACTCTTTCAACCGAATTCTCCAACCTTATACTATTGAAGTGAGGCCATTTCCGTCCATTGCTGCATTCATTTCACCATTCATTACACCTATGTTCATTCAATACATAGTATAAGGTTGGGGAATTCGGATTAAAGGAAGAGACGAATTTCAACAGCTCAATAGCATAAGGTAGGGGATGAATGAATTTCAAATTAAATTCGTATGAAATTCATATTAATGAGATTTGAACCACATTCTCCAATAGGTGAATTATTTTCCATTCGTACGAATTAATATAACGAAACGAAAATAATGAACAAATTTTGTCTGAAACGAATGCAGCAATGGACAAAATTCGTTTTGGACTAAATACATAACATTTTCGTCCGTATGTACGAAAACGAAACGAAAATTTTAGTTTTTTCCATCTCTATTCCTCACCATACCGGACAGGTGCTCATGGCTAGTTTTATTTTACGTCAAAGTTAATTGAGTCATAAGTATTTATTTTCATAAATTTACAGAAAATGTCTAGGTTGATATTTGAGACTGAGCAGTTATCTCAAATCTGAATGGTGATATATCTGTTTTCATTATATATGTAATGTTGCTCATTTACATGTCATAATAAAAATATAATTTTAAAAATGTATTTGTCTATAAACATGTAACAATGAAGAGTAAACAATTAATACGTATTTTTCATTTTTGTTTTGGTTCTATCATACATTCATATAAAGTTCAGTGTATGGATATTATTCACTTTTTATACTTTGTATTTTATTGTTAATATTAAGCTTCCAGGTCATAAACATATCTATATTAATTAATATATTTGATATTTTAATGAAATAATTAATACATGTAATTTAAGAGTAAATATCAAGTTAATTATTTTTCTATTTTCTATTGGATATTGTTTTCATTGTATCTAACAATTTCTTTCTATATTTATTTTATAGGTTTAGTGCCAACTTCAGAACCTCCCCAAGAGGATAATTTCTGCAAGCAAGATTCCACCTTGGTTGCTTCCTCTAAAATGAACTGTCCTATTTCATTTCTAATTGCTGCAACATATGTAGCACTTAACATATTAAATAAATAGTGCTCTTAGTCCCGACCAAATGGTATATTGATTTAGCTTACTTTTTTTTAGCTTGCTCAAAACATGAAATCTCTTTAAATATATTTTTCCAGGTTCAAGAGAGAGGTATAGGTGCACCGATCTTCCTTTTCTGTAGTGCCCGCAAGACTTCCTATTACCTCTCAAAGGTGTGTCCTCGGGTTGTACAAAAATCCTCAACTCTACTCAATCAGACAATTTCAGAATTAAGTTAGGTTATACCCAGGAAGTACATGGAACAAAGGTATAAGATTACTTGGGGAACATAAGTATAAACATACTTTTTAAATTTCTTTTATATGTTTTGTACTATAGTTTTCAGATAAACCCATTTGCTAGTTTCTTAGCTTTAGCATATAACATGTATATTGTTAAGATAATTGTTGAACTAGCACTGCTATATTTTATAAACGTGCTTTATTAAATTAATATTATCTAAGCAGCAGCGGTGTGTTCGAGTGATTTGTCAATTTGGGGGTTACCTGCTTGGATATAATTCTGCTAAATTGGTCGGCTTTGGGGTATTATTCAATTGCATGTGATTCCAGTAACTGTTTTAGTGTTTACGTTTAACACAGCAGTTATAGTGAAATCCATTGTTAATGCATATTAATTCATCCAAAACCCCAAACCATTGAGGAGGAGGAAGCGGTGATGACGTGTTGACGTGCGCGCCTGGGGGCGGGGTCGTGATCGGAGGTGACCGGTCGTTGAAGCATGGTGTGCTGTTAGAGGAAGCCCGCTGGAAGAAGCTTGCCCCAATTTAGCGTTTTTTAGTGTTTTTTTTTTTTTTTGGTGCTTACCCTGTCTCTCCTGTCTCCCTTGTCTCCCTTCTGTCTCCCTCGTGGCCTTCAATCCCTCCGTCAATCCCTCCCCATATAGCCTGAAGGCTTTCTGCGGTACTCACCGCTGTCCACTATCTGTTTGCCGCGGTTGCCGTGGTCTCTGAGAGTGCTTTTTTTTTTTTTGGGCTTCAGGTTGACCCTCGTGTGGAGCCTCACAGGTCCCTCACTTTATTTTTATTTTTTTTTACAAAATGGATATCAAAGCCCGTGAGTACAGCTGAAAGTCCCAGCGAGATGGGAAAATCATATTGGAGTTCTCAGATCTGCTGCAGTCCTCAGATCCTCAGGCCTCAGATAAGTAACTCTCCTTGCAATGCACAAATTAACTGAATGTTGAATTGTCTGAACTGTAGTGGTCAAAATAATATCTAAAAACTCCTGCTCTATAGCCCGCCTTGCCTGCTGCACCGGTGTTTTCTCTTTGATCCCCTGATTCCCTCCTGCCGATTCTCTCCTGCTGTTTTTTTTTCGGCTCCCACATATGCTTCAGCTTACATGCTTATACGCATATATATGTCTCGGCTGCTGCCTCTGCTGCTTCTGCTCACGACTATACTGTTGTTCACATAATTATATATACTTTAAATAAGCGTTTGGTGGTGGGAGGGAAGTGAAAAGCAGGGGTTGCATTAAGGAGAAGAGGGGGAGAGAGAGAGAGAAAGAGAGGGAGAGGAAGGAAGGGGTAAGGAAGGGGTAAGAAAAGGAGAAGAGGGAATAGATAAGTGAAAGAAAAAAAGAAAAAAAGAAAAAAGGGAAGAGGGAAGGAAGAAAGAGGTGGAGAAGAGGAAAAGAAAAAGATAAGGAGTTCTGAGTGATTATCAGGAGTCCGCAAACCAGCAAACTAAAGAGTTATCAAGAGTTGCGGTGTCAGCTCCTCAGCACGTAGCACAATGGCCACGAGGAAAACCACTGAGACTAAAAATGCTAGCACTAAAGGCAAAAAGGATCTGAAACAGGATAGAAGTGTGTCAGGTTATTTCCATAGTACCACTTCACCTCTAGCTTTGAAGGAAGTACTTCCCAGACCTGCAAGAGATTTCTCCCCTTCTAGGGATATCCCAGACCCAATGCTCGAAAAGTGCAATGGCGGGGTCACTATAGAATCCCTTAATAATAGTCTTCAAAATATGCTAGAGGAAATAAAAAAGGTGATCTCTACTAATTCAGCTGAAATTAAGATGGAGATTAAAGAAGAAATCATTGCCTTAGCAAACACAATACATGTATTGGAAGAACATCAAATTAATACAGACTTCCAAGTTAGAAACTTGCAAGACGAAAACAAATCACTAAAAACTAAACTGTTATACTTAGAGGATAAAATCAGTGATTTGGAGGACCGTTCACGTAGGAAGAACCTAAGGTTTAGGAACATTCCGGAAAACCCGAAACAGGAGGATATAAGAGCTATTTTAAAGGAATATTTCACTGCCCTCGATCTCCAATTAGATGGGTATGAGGAAAGAATAGACAGATGCCATAGACTCCCCAAACCGTCAAGTCTCTCTGCGGATACCCCCAGAGATATTATAGCTTGCTTCCACTCAAATGAATTCAAAGAAAATTTTTTAAGGGCCAATAAAGAAAGAAGAATAAAAGACGGTCCCTTTGCAAAAATTATAGTCCTGTCAGACTTGTCCTATGCCACACGGACTAAAAGGAGAACATTTGCCCCTGCAATTCCAGTCTTGTTAAAACATAACATAAGATTCAGATGGGGCTATCCATGTAAAATGTTGATAAACCACGAAGGTCAAGCAGAGTCCTTTGATTCCATAAACAATCTTACGGAAAGGTTAAACTCTGCGAATCTAAAATAATGAACTACCACTTAAGGAAGTAGATAATATGGATAGGACGAACCTTGCAGAACGGGAACTTTAATTTGAGAAAAGCTGCAGAGGAATGGCGTTCTAGTCTAGCTTTTTATGTCTTTAATAAGAAAGCAATATTCTATTTCTCCTCTCCCCAATTTCCTTATATGAAAGAAATAAAAGGGAAGTATCTTTTTTTTTTCTCCCCGGCAGGGGAAGAAAGGAAGAGGGAGGGGAAGGAGCAAAAATGAAAAATGGAAAGGGGAAAAAGGGAGGTAGGAGGAAAGGAGGAAAGGGAGGAAGGGAGGAGGGAGGGAAGTGGAAGATGGAACACGAGAGAGGATAGGATAAGGGAAATGGGATTGGAAAAGTTAGGTCCCCAATGAAAAGGGGAGAGGGAGGGAACTTATAAGAAGAAAAGAAAAAAAGGGGGGGGGGAAGGGAGAGAAGGGAGAAAAGGGAGAAAAGGGGAGAAGGGGAAAAAAGAAAACATAAGAAAATGTGAAAGGCAAATAAAAAGGGAAAAAGGGGGGAGAAAGGGAACTAATAGGTAAAGAACAAAGAAAATGATAAGGGAAATTTAAATGGGAAGGGTTTGTAAACACGGGTTAGGGGTATAAGAAGATGAATAAGTTTACTTAGGGACTAAGTTAGTTCATTTAGGGGCTAATGGAGGAGTGCACACTACTAATTACAAGTACTGAAATTGGGTTATTCGCATTAGGTTTAGGACACCTCCGATCCACCCGTCGTATGTGGTTGGTCCACATAGCTATGCATGGCTCTTGGGGCCTTGCACTTCATCTGAGAGTTTTCTCTCAGATTTTTTGTGGTATGGTGTGCGGCGGACCCTGGTATGGGCCCACCACGCTGGGATAATTGGGTGAATGTTGATATGAATGTACGTGGTGCTGGGGCGGGCGGGGAGGGGTGGCTGGCGATTTGGTCCATAGACAACGATTAGAATTATTTCAGTTAACGCACAGGGTTTAAACACTCCATATAAAAGACGTAGACTGTACGAAACACTTTCTGAGACGAAATGCCACATAGGATTTATACAAGAAACTCATTGGAGACAAACTGATTCCCAAAAATGGAAAAATAAAGCCTACCCGAAAAGTTATCAAGCTTCTCTACTGTCCCAAAAAAAAAAGAGGGGTGACAATTGTTTTTGCTAAAGCCTACAGTTGGAAGTACTGTTATTTGAACCCGACTTAGAAGCTAGATATGTGATATTGGTATGTAGAATAGAGAATAAAATTTACACATTGGTTAATGTCTACCTACCTAATGTCAACCCTGTGGCCGAACTAGTTAAGATAATGAATAGAGTAGACGAGATTGCTAAAGGTGTACTTATTATAGCAGGCGACTTTAACTGTGTCTCAGATCCCAGTATGGACAAGAAATACCAGGGCCCTTTGAAATCCGAAAGTGTCGTTCTCAGACAATCTAGAAAATTAGGGAAAGTTTGCCAAAAATGTAATATACTTGACACTTGGCGACTTTTTCATCCAAAAGAAAGGGATTTCACTCACTTATCTAGAGTCCACGGTTCATACTCAAGGATTGATATGTTTATGATCTCGGCCGGTAGTATTAAAGACATTTCCAAAACATTAATTCAAGAAAACATCTGGTCGGATCATAGCTTTGTAATATTGGAATTAGCCCAGGCTCAGAAGAAGGGTCAAACTACATGGAGAATGAAGGAGGATATTCTAAAATCACATGAGAACACTGATTTTTTGTTAGAAATGTCCAAATACTTTTTTAGGGAAAATTATTCACCCAATATGGCCAACTCTACCATTTGGTGCACCTTCAAAGCCGTACTCAGAGGATATATTATAAAATTAGAAAAAAATGAGAAGAGGAGTCAAGGAAAGGATTTGGCAGATTTATATATAGATCTCTTTAACATTTCTACTGCTAATAAAAAATCACCGTCTAGCGAAAAACAAAAACTAATTTTAGAACTGCACACTAAAATTAATAATAAATTAGAACAAAGGACTTTAGTATGTTTAAATAAACTTAAAACAAAATCATACTACCAGGGCAACAGAGCAAGCAAACTTATGACCAGAAAATTAAAAAAACAAAATATAAAGAATACAGTTGAAAAACTGGTAGACGGGCAGGAGATTTACATTGCACCCGAACAAATAGGGCAAAAGTTCAACGACTTCTATGAGAATCTATACAATCTTGGGATAAATACAAATTCTCAGATAATTGAACAATATTTAAACAAAACAAATATACCTAAAATTTCCAAAATAGCCCTGGCTGAAATTTCTACTGAATTTACAGCAGAAGAAGTGGAGAGGGAAATTAACAATCTGGACAGATATAAAACTCCTGCTCCCGATGGTTTCATTAATCAATTCTATAAATCAATGAAACCAATAATCATTCCCCCATTAGTAAATTTATTTAATGAGATAGCTAAAGATGCCAAAGCTCCTAAGGAACTCCTCCAGGCTAATGTGCTCCCAATATTGAAACCAAATAAATGCAAACACGAAGTTGCTAATTATAGGCCAATATCTTTGATAAATACAGACATGAAACTGTACGCAGCCATATTGGCCGATAGAATTAAGTGTATAATAGGTAATTTAATTCATCCAGACCAAATAGGATTTATTCCGGGGAGATCTGCAAATGACAGTACAAGAAGAATCCTGGACATCATTAATCAAGCGTCCCGTTCGGACTCTCCCCTCCTGACTCTGTCTTTAGACGCAGAAAA
The DNA here is from genome assembly GCA_036172795.1 of Pelodytes ibericus. Classification (NCBI taxonomy): domain Eukaryota; kingdom Metazoa; phylum Chordata; class Amphibia; order Anura; family Pelodytidae; genus Pelodytes; species Pelodytes ibericus. The sequence continues at coordinate 44,597,302 of CM069866.1, read as the reverse complement.
AGCGTTTGACAGGGTCAGTTGGGGATATTTGGATGGTGTGCTGAGATCCTTTGGTTTAGAGGGGTGGATTCATGGCGCGATCATGGCTCTTTACTCGGCCCCGACTGCCAGAACGGTGGGCCCTAACATATGCGCAGGTTGGTTTAAATTACAGAATGGCACCAGACAGAGATGTCCATTATCCCCCCTTCTTTATATTTTATCACTGGAACCCCTGGCAATAAATATAAGAGATAATATTGATATTAAGGGCTATAAGACTAAAAATGGTGAATTAAAAGGCTCTCTATATGCTGATGATATCTTAATTACACTACTGTCTCCTTCAACGTCCTTAAGGTATCTAATGAAAGAACTGACGGATTATATCAAACTACAAATTGAACGAAACAAAAACCACGGCACTCCATATTAATATAGATAAGACAAGCATCTCTAAACTAAAACACAATTATAATTTTATTTGGACCACTGACCAACTAAACTATCTAGGTATCATTGTTCCATCACAGGTGGAAAAGACAATGGAATTAAATGTTTTAAAGTTATTGAAACAAACAAATTTAATGCTTAAGGAGTGGAGAACGGCAGAAATATCATGGTGGGGAAAGATAAACACAATAAATTCTTATATTATACCAAAATGGTCCTATTTATTTAGGATGTTGCCACTGAGAGTCCCCTCCCCCTGGTTAGATATGATTCAATTGGGTTTTAAGGCGTTTATTTGGAAAGGTAAAAAAACGAGACTATCTTCCTCACTCCTTGCTCGCCACACCAAACGGGGGGGGGGGGGGGGGGGGTATAAACTACCCACTGATTAAAAACTGCTATTTCGCCAACATGCTAGGCCACATTTACAATCTGCAGGAAAAATCAAAGACAGGTGAACCCTGGTATCGGATAGAATCCGAATCCGTAGGGTGTGGGAATTTAGAATTTTTTCTGTGGCTAAACAGTGGAAAACATAATACCGTTCTACTGTTAAACAAATCCTTAGTTCTAGGCCAGACCATTCAAGCATGGAATGAGATAAAAAAAGTTTTAAAACTAGCTGATAAAATACCCAAATGCTGTAAATTAAGCACTTTAGAAAACAACATTCAGGACTTATCATTGACTAGATGGCCTAATAAAGAACAAATTAATATTCATGAAATATTACAAGATGATGGAATTCTCCCTTTTGCGGTCCTGATGCAGAAATTCCATATAACAAAATCGGAGATTTTTACTTACTTGAGAGTAAAACATTTCCTGAATACATCGCTGTTTGTTGGTCCCAAAGATCTGTCCAATACTATGGATTTGATTTTTTCATGCAAAAAAACGGATAAGATCACGGCTAAGGCTAATTCTTTGTTTATACCGGCACATACCCATTCTCTCAAAATTATAGGCATTTGGAATAAATTGCTAAAAACTAATATCTCTGAATCAGACTGGTGTAGGTCAATCCAGGCGGTCAATAAAAATATTCATTGTCTTAATTTGGTTGAATGTCACTTTAAGGTAATAAATAGGTGGTATCTAACTCCAGCAAAACTAGCAAAAATGTATACACCCTACCTAAAGAACTGTTGGCGCTGTGGAGACATAGACGGCTCCTATGCTCATATCTGGTGGAGCTGCCCATTGGTAGCGAACCTATGGCTGTGGGCATTTGAGATTTTTAAAAAACGAACTGGGAAATATTTGAGATGGAACATGGAGGCAGCTTTACTACATACTAACTGGGTTCTGGATAAAAAGAATGAAATAGTGTTAGCAATTCATTGTATGGTTGCATCAAAAATTTTGATCGCAAGAAACTGGAAAAATAGCCTGCCCTTTCAAAAAACACTCTTTGAGCAACAGCTCAAACTTCAGTTACGTATGGAGAAAGGGCTGTCAGATTTAACCTATAAGAAAGAGGATCACATGGTGCAATGGCTAAACAACCTCTGATTTTGTGGACTGTTACCCTGTGGGCTGATTGTCTATTATTATACTGATGGTTAGGCTGTTACTGTTGCGGCCGACGGCTGGCTGCCCCCCTCCCCCCGTCCACGAGGTTGTTTTGTTTGTGATTATGTCTAGCTGTTGACTGGGTGTGGTTTGAATGGGATTCCTTGGTGTTATTATCATAACGGAAATTTAATTATTTCAAGGGCACTGTAGGACACAGGGATGATTAAGCAGCGCTGGCCCTCATAAGCTTTACTGCATAGTGATGCGCTGAGGAGTCTGAGTGTCAATAAAAAAAATAAAAAAAAAAACCCAAACCACAACATTTACCAATCACAAACTCCTGCTAGCCACAATGCTCATAGCCGAAAGACATGGATTGGTGTTCCTCCAATCAACTGAGTCTTCGCACATCATGAGGACTGAAGCACAGACTGCATGCTCTGCCCCCTTGTGCTTGGTGTGCCGACTTAAAGCACCATATGTCAGTGACATCCATTGCTCATATTCAGTGCTCAACTGTCCCCAACTGTATGGGGTTAAAGGTGACACTGAAAAAGCTGTATGGTTATGAAAATGACAAGCTGTTTGGGGAAAAATATGGTGCTACACAGCTGAATGGTGATACATATCGTGTTGTAAAGTTGTTTTGGTGACAAATATGGCACTGCCACACTGTTCAGTAACATATGTCACATAACACACTGTTTGGATGTAGATATGATACTGGCAAGCTGTTTGGGACAGATATGGCACTGACAAGATGTTTGACGACAAAGATGGCACATATAATCTGTTTGGGGACAGAGATGGTACTGGCCAGCTGTTTGGGGGTAAAGATGGCACTGACTAGCTGTTTGACAGAAGTGAAGCTTTAAAGGAAAACGTGGATATTAAAGAGGATGGGGCAGGACCTAAAATTGAAGGTGTGCGGTTTACAGATAAAGGGGTAGATCTTAAATAGGAACAGGTGTGATTGGTTCAGGAGGGGATAGAACAACTAAAGAATGAGGGAGGAGCTTGACTTTAGTCAGGTCTAAGGCAGAAAATACACCTCTGTCTGCAACTTTAGATGAGGTGTTAGTAATCATTAGTATGTACTCAACTATCAGCCTAACCCCGCCTGTATTAAGGTTTCTGATTAGAGGATGGTATGTTCTTAATTTTTCACTTGCTGTGTATTTGTACTAAATTGTTTTATTACATCAGGATAGTGTTCATATGTTAGTTTAGCTTATGACTAAGCACTGAGGTGTGAAATGTGTCAAGCAATTGTACTGGTTTAATTGTGCATGTTGCGGTCGTGGCCTGCTGTGTGCTAAATTATGCTAAATAATTATTAATACAATAATTAATAAATATTTATTTAGACAAACAAGTCATACAGTACAACAATAAATTTATTTGATTCGAGAGTACAGATAAATTATGTAAAGATGAATACCAAAAGACGTTGGGATATATGTAATATACTTTATTTATACCTCTGGCAGTAAAAACAATATATCTAAAAGGATATCACAGACAAAGTTACAAACATACAACTGTTATATTCTATATAGCATTGTATTAATTAGATAACATGTGTACTTAACTTCAGAGAGGTTCAGAAAAGCATATGGCTGTGTCCAAAATGGCTCTTGATTCCAGGTCGATAAGTATGATTTTGAAAGAGGTTCTGCAGCAGTTACTTTCTGCTTTTAGTTACAGTACTAGGCATTAAACTAAACCTTAGCTTCTTAACCCTAGCTTCTTGGCAAACTAAGCCCAAGATGAAAGCTTTACTTTTAACTAGAAAACACATTCAGAGCTCAGCATACCTCCATGCTGCTTCCTGCTCCTTCCACATGTGTTGTCTCTCCTTCCCCCATTCCAGCACAATGTCCAGTGCTCTAGGATTTACCTGGTGGAACAAAAGGTCATCACTGCCTAGTGACACCTGTTGGTAGGCCTAATGCACTTCTTACAATGCTACATAGAACATCAGGTATCAAATGGATGCATTAAAGTAGTGGTCTATCTAAAGGGAGGTACTTCCTATTATTAATATGCACACATGAAGTTGTTTCTGTGATGTGAATCACTAATAAATGACTTTACAAGCTGTATCCAATCCAGTGCATATTTTCTCTGGTGTAAGGATTCAGATTAAAACCTTCACCTACAATTTGCAAAGTATCCATGGAGTCTCTGAGTCTTTCATTTCATATGCTTGGTTTATTGGCAATTACCCTACAGTCTACAGCTATAGACAGTCATATTGACAATTAGTCAATAAGTACACAAGTAGCGATAAATAATATTCCACCATGCTCACCATGTCAGTCACTCACGTCGTTCTCTCTCCCCATACCCTCATGTCCATCTCTCTCTCTTCCCATACCCTCATGTACGTCTCTCTCTCTCATCATACCCTCATGTCCGTCTCTCTCTTCCCATACCATCATGTCCGTCTCTCTCTTCCCATACCCACATGTCCTTCTCTCTCTTCCCATACCCACATGTCTGTCTCTCTCTTCCCATACCCACATGTCCATCTCTCTTCTTCCCATACCCACATGTCTGTCTATCTCTCTCCACACTCCTACCCCATGTCTGTCTCTCTCTCTCTCCACTCATACTCAATGTCTGTCTCATACCCCATATCTTTGTCCAGCTTTCTGTCCCGCATGCTCCCAATGGTAGTCTTTTTTCTGCATGTCTCCATTTCTCCTCCTTTATCCACATGTCTGTCTGTCTCTCTCACCTCAAAACCCACATGTATCTCTCCCACATGTCTCTCTCTCCCTCCTCATAACCCCATGTGTATCTCTCTCCCCCCACTCATCATATACACGCTATGTGACTCTTTGTTCCATCACTGTGCACAGAAAGAGCAGAAAGTGCTGACTGAGGTCTAAGGGGAAACAGGTCACTGATCTGCAGAGCTGGCTCTGAGAGGCAGCAAAGCAGCCCATGGTCAGACCATTTGCAGAGGTGTACCTAGGGTCTCTAACACATACCACAATATCACTTTGCCCCATAGTACATGCTATTTTGCCCCACACAAAATCCCACAGAATCACTTTGCCAATTAAAATGAGCCACAGTCAGGTACCAGTTAACATGCCACAGTCACTTTGCCGTTAACATATGCAACAGCCAGATTGCCCATTAAAAATGCCACAGTTTACCCAATAAAAATGCCATTGTTTGTCCATTAAAATATGCCACAGCCAGGTTGCCCATTAATTTTCCACTGACACACAGATTTGCCCAGTGATATGCCACAGCCAATTTTCCAATGTATATACCAATGTTAGTTTGCCCATTAATTGGCCACAGCTAATTTGCTCATTTGCTTAAAAATAATAATAAGTTAATTTACCCGAGTCTAGGTGTAGCTCAATAATATCCCCTACTGGGATTACTTTTTGCCAGCTTGTCACTAGGAGGAGGTTCTGTTCCTCCAAGCTCCTCCTCTTATACACTTAAAAGGAGAGAGGAGCTATCCTCCACTGTCACTGGCTTTTACAAGTGCAGAGACAGGGTCATGTGAATACATGCCATACATGACCCATGCCCCTGCTTTAATATTGGCTCATCAGGACTATTTAATTGGCTAGAAGGCATGCAGCCTTCAAAATCATTTTGTCGGTAGCGCCTAGAGCAAGGCGCCCGCTGCCCAGTCAGAGCATACCTGCTCTTTCAAATATTTTGACGGGAGTGATGTGCTTGCTGTGTATGCAAGCGACGCACGCTCCTCTCGGCTCCCCATTCCTTCTTCTTTCACTGGCAACTGGGCACGGTCCAGTATCAGCCCTGGTTTGTGGGAGCCATCTGATAGTAGAAAACAAAAAACGCATGCACTCCAAGTAGATATGGTGAAAAATAGAAAATTGTATTAAATATAACATACACGTAGACACTTAAGACAGAGGACCCGGTGAGAGCAATCAGCCTGACGCGTTTCGCGTGATAACACGCTTATTCATAGTCTTCACACCAAATGGACAAACTTAATTTAAATACAAAATGTTCACCAATTGCAACAAAGGTCAAAGTGATTAGTTGTAATGATAGCACATATGTGTACACTGGTGACTATGTGAAAGACAAGGTGTGTTAGGGGTGTGTTGAAAAGAAGAAAAAAAAACAAAAAGGGGTGAAAGTGTGTGTGTATTAGAAAAGTAGATTGTGTATAGAAAAATAAATAATGAAAAATAAACTATAAAAATATTATGTGAATGGTGCATAAAATATCCGTGAAATAAAAAAAAATCTAAATATGCATGTGTGAAGAAAAAAATCCATCTGATAGTACACCAGCAGACTATGGGAGACAACTGGTACTGTGGGATCAGTATAATGTGTGGTTGAGTATGTCTGATACCGAGTGTTGAATTTTGATACTGGGTGTAGTCTAAGTAGAAATTCGGGTTCTGGGAAAGGAAGTTTATAGGGGCAGTTTGTTGTTGGGGGTCAGTCAACTGAGGGAAGTCTAGTGCTGGATAAAATGTTGACACCTGTGCCATTTTTTTAAATTTGTTTATTAATGTATATTTTTTATTTAAGTCTCAATATATATAACTTAAGAGGGGAGCACGCTCCGTGAGGCGGGTCGGTCGGAAATACAAAGGACTACTGCTGGCTTGTGAGTAATGGGGCACTCCCTAGGGTTTATCAACACATAAACTTCCTGCACACAAACTTGAGGCTGAATTGTGGCAATATTGAGCAGAGAACGGTGCAGCATAATAGTGGGAGGTGTAAAGGGAACACATAAGGTATTGGGGGTTTATTTAAACCTCGATGAGCCACACTCAGGAAATAAGAAATAAACCCAAGTATCCTTGCATGAAGTGAATTAGTCTGACGAATTACTCTGACTCTATCTTTTTTTTGTTTTTTTTTTTGGTGGGAGAGGACAACTGTGATACTCCCTAAAGACTTACTAATTCATAATCTCCCTTTATTTAAACCAGAGGTGGATAGTGTGGAAATATTTAATATTGAACAAAGTGCATCTCTGCAGTCAACAAAATAGTTTGGCTGAACTGCTCTGACTTCTATTGCATTTGCTGGCTTGTGAGCAACGGGTTACTCCCTAGGACTAATTATCAAATAAACTCCCTGCACACAAACCGGAGGCTGAAGCTTGGCAACGCTAATCAGAGAACGCTGCAGCACAATGTTTGGAGGGGTAATGTGAATACATGATTAACTAGGGGTCTACTTAAATCTGGATAAGTTACACCAGGAGATAAGTAATTAACCCAGGTGTTCCAGCATGAAATGAGTCAGTTTGGTGGAATTACTCTGACTCTATCACCATTCTTTCTTGCTGTATGAGAGAGGGAATCTGTGATATCCCCCTTAGTACAAACCGGAAGTTTATAGGGCGGTAATCTTAAGCAAGAGTGTTGCAGCACAATATCCGGAGTAGTATTGTGAATACATGCCTTACGTGGGGTCTATTTAAACCTATGAAAACTGGGAGTACGGAGGAAGTATACACTAAGGAGACAAGCAATTAACCCTAAGTATTCCCGCAGCAGTGTAACAGCTTGGCTGAACTGCTCTGCTCTAACTCTATTGCTTACTGGTAAGAGTGGGGTAAAGGGAAAACCCTAGGACTCTTGACTTCATAATCTCCTCGCGGGCAAACGAGAGGCTGAAAGGGTGATAAATAAGTCTTTTTAAATTATTGCAAAACTTCCTTTGGACGGTACAAAAAAGTAATGAGCAACTTAGCTATGCACATTTCTTATTCAACTGTCCAGATAATTTAAATAGTGTTACCCCAAAAGTAAGGAAAATTAGGTGAATACCTAAATTACTTAATATTAAAACGCCCAGAGGATCGCTGGTTATCTGCACTTCTAAACTCTGCTGCCTGGATAGAATAAGCTAGAAATAGGAAGGCGAGCAAATAAAGCTATTCTTACCCAAGTCTACCATAACAAATAACAGAAGAAAGAAGGAAAGAGGGGAAGATATAATCAAGAGAAAGCAGCGATAAAATGGCCTCAAAGAAAACAATGGAGTCTAAAACTGCAAACAGACGTGAAAGGAAAGACACAAAAGAACTGAAAGAGAAAGACAAACAAGAAAAAAGAATGTCTTTTATCTCCCCACAAGGGAACAAGAGCTGCTCAGACCCTTATATGTTGGAAGACTCTACCTCCCCGAATGTGGAACCTCAGACTGTAACACCTGAGTTTCTAAAATCTAGTCTTAGAGCAATATTGGACGAACTTAAAGAGGAGATGACTAACAACGCCCAAGAAATTAAGCAGGAACTCCATCGTTTTTCTATCAAACTGCAGGCTGCAGACGACAAAATGGAATCTTTGTCTCAGAAATACCTAAAAGTTCAAGATACCAATGAGCAGTTATTAAAAAAGGTTGAAGTTTTGGAGAATAAAATCGGCGACATGGAAGATCGATCAAGACACTATAACCTCAGATTCCGGAACATCAAGGAACAGTCGCAATCTGAAGACATTAAGGCTACATTATTGGAATATTTTAAGTCACTGGACCTCCAGTTGGATGGCCATAGCGAAATATTGGATAGATGTCACAGACTTCCCAGACCATCCAACCTCCCCCAAGATACGCCAAGGGATATAATAGCATGTTTTCACTCCTTCCAGTTTAAGGAGGAGGTTTTTAAAGCAGCAAGGCAAAAGAAACAGAAAGAAGAGAAATTTAGTGAGGTGATTGTACTGTTAGACTTATCCTATACAACAAGAACTAAAAGAAGAAATTTCAATTCGGCAATAAATATACTCAAGAAGAATGAGATCCGATTTAGATGGAGACATCCAGCAAGACTGATGGTCTTTGGAGAAGACCAAATCGAAAGTTTTGATTTGGCCATTGACATCCAAAAGTGGCTACAGGAAAAACAGATTACTTAAGAAGAAGATGGAGGGCTATTTTGTTTTTCTTTTCTCCTCGCCCCCTCCCTTTGTTAAGACAAGTTGGAGAGATAAACCTTAGCACAAATTTTTGGCGGGTTTTTTCCCGGATCTCAACTGAGTGTTAGAAACTGCACAGTGTAAAGGATCAGGAAGACTGACTTTACCTTTTATTCTTTTTTATTTTTTTGGCCCTTATTATATTGGTAATTTTAAATGTATATTCTTGATAACTGTCGGACCCGTTCTGTAAGAATAGGCCCACGGAAGAGAGAAGGGCAATATTAAAGGCAGGATGAATGAGAAAAGAAAATGGGAATTTAAGAAATATTTAATACTATATAGGATACACAGATTAAGTACAGTACTTTAGCAATATAATAATATGACACAGTTGACTATGTTTGTTTTTTCTCATATTTATTATGAACACTGATGTTTATATCTGACGAGTAGGATATGCACTTTTATTTATTTTTTTCTCTTTTTTTTTCCCTCGAACATTAATAATGTACTGAGTCACTACAGCACTTTAGAATTATTGTAAATTTAAGCACAGATAATTAAGATTATTTGGTTCAAATGTTTACTTAAGACTTACAGAATAAATGTTTCACTTAGGTGATCAGGATTTTTTTTTTTTTCTCTTTTTCTTTTCTCCTTCTGTTTCATTAAACACTTATGATGCACTAGTCCACATAGCACCTTAGAATTCATGTAAATTTAAGCACAGACAATAAGGACTATGTCTATTTATGACTTATAGAATGAATTTCCCACTTAGGTGATTAAAGGGAAAGAAAGGCTTTTATTATATTGGCAATCTTAAATGTATATTCTTGATAACTGTCGGACCTGCTCTGTAAGAATAGGCCCACGGGAGAGAGAAAGGCAATAGCGAAGGCAGGATGAATGAGAAAATAAAATGGGAATTTAAGAAATATTCGATAAATTTGAATCAAATATACACTATGGGCTATATATGTCTGTATTATATATATTCATGTGAAGTCTAATCTGTATTACATTTCTATGTTTAGTCTGCATTCTGTGTTTTTTTGACAGAATGTATACCTTTGATCTGTTGATTAATATGTATACTTGTGCACAATTATTATATTTTTCTTCCTGTATCAATATACTGTATATTCAACATCCAGTGCACACATCCATGCACCTGAATACTTAAGAGATGGCCATCAGATCGTGTTTCCTTGTTACATAGTATAGACATGTGGGCATCTTTGTTATTTGTGTTATTTCACGTTCAGACTATTTTTTTAATAAATAATTGTCACAGGACGTATATTACTGTACAGTAACCTATAATTATGCCTCTTCTCCGTGGGTGCGTCCCTTGCGGCTGTCTCTCCCCTGCTATGCCGGATATGCAGGGCGGAGACACGTCGCTACGTGATGTGTTACTATGGAGACGACGATCCTTCCTTCCAAACATTTCTCTATGGTTTTCTATAGCGAATTGAAACCAGAGAATCCCCTGTGTTATTTTCGTATCTATGTCAACGGTTGTGTCTTTCCCTGAGAAACGATTCTCTATGGTCAGCACTTCCTTATTTCCAATTGTGTACAGCTGACGAGAATAATCATTCATTGGGGTTTTTTTCTAAATGTGTGACTATATAAGCTGATCCCTTCCCCACTGGTGTCTTTGCACTACCGCCCACCAGCTGATGAAGATAATTCGAAACGCGTCCTGTGGGGTGTAGCTGTGTTTCTGTTTAGTGCAATATCCTAACTGTTCAATAGACCTGGCCAGGCGAACAGACCCAGTGGGTAAGGGATTTTTGTATCTATTTATATTTTTTATGTATATTTTTTATGTATTTTTAATAATTTATCTCTTTGTTGCACCCATTTGGGGCCCTTGATTTGGTGTATCATTGTATTTTTGTTTATATATTTTCAGTCTCATCTTGTGATTTTATATTATATTGCTGTATATTACATATGGTCATTTACTTATATATTTATACTTCCTTGTAATAAACTCTATTTTTTCTACAACATTTCTGTCTTTGTAGTCTACTACTTTTGTGGTATACATATTTAGCGCTGTCTCACTCTTACATTATCTCTCCTTTTTTGCAGTGGATTTTTCCATTGCATTCAATTATAAGACTAGCTGCTTCCCTGTTTTTCATTGTTTGTTATCAAGCCATTTGCTACTCCATATACTATCCGGGACTTTTCCATCCCCATCGTGTACCTTCCCTGTCTCCAGTGGTCAGTATTAGTTCTGTTATTTATTATTCCTTTGTTGGTGGAGTGGAGGTCACTATATACATATATTATCTTTTAGCGCTGTGCCTTACCCTTTTTTCCTCACTTCTTCATATATTTATTTATTTATTTTTTCTCTTTTTTTTTTTTTACCTCCCTCCGTATCTTGGCTTCTTTTTCAAAGGAATATATAAGGTTACAAAGATTGATTACAAGCACTTTGGAATGGTATTAAAGTTTAAATAGATGTTAGGAAGAAGGGATTTTTTCTTCTTTTTTTTTCTCTCTCTCCTCCTTCTTCTATCTTACGTTCACTAAAAAATTAAGACCAAGAAGAGTCGACTCCCATTCTCCGGCCGACCGGCTGTGCGTAACTTACGCTGAGAACTCTGGAGATTTCTAGAATCCGAAAGAGTTCTAAGGAGACTTTTGCCTCCATAAGAGTAGTATGCGGCATGATAGCCAAGGAATACATTGGCTCCACCCCGAAGGATGAATGTGTGAGAATGAATGGGGTCCTGGGACAGGCGGGGGGTCACAGTACGGCAATAGCTTAGATGAGGATTAATATCCTCTCAGTGAATGCGCAGGGGCTTAATACGCAAAAAAAGAGAGGCTTCCTATATAACACACTTAATAAATTTGACACTCAGTTGGGCCTTATTCAAGAAACCCACTGGTTGTATAACTCAAAACAAAAATGGGGTGGGAAAAAATTCCCCACTATAATTCAAGCCTCACTAAAAGATAAAAAAAAAGGGGGGTGGCTATCATCTTTGCAAAATCTGTGCTACAAGAAATCATATGCCAAATATTAGACCCAGAAGGCAGGTACATAATTTTGGTTTGCAAAATTGATAACAGTGTATATACACTAGTAAATGTGTACCTACCAAATAAAGGCCCGGTTAGACTGCTACAAAAGATTTTGAAGAAAGCAATGGAGATAAAGAAGGGATGTTTGTTCATTGCTGGAGATTTCAATTCCGTAATGGACCCAGAAATGGACAAAAAGTTGTCCAAGCCAGGGAACAGTATGGATGGCTCAGTCTTAAAGCAAGCAGAAAAACTACGTCAAACCTGTAGACAATATGACTTGTTTGACTTATGGAGAGTATGGCATCCCAGGGATAGGGACTTCTCGCATATGTCCAGTCGGCATGGGTCATATGTGAGGATAGACCTTTGTCTGGGATGTGCATTAGTGGTAGGGATGGTTAATTCGGCCTCCTTGGTTGAAAACACATGGTCGGACCATAGTATTAATCTAGTCTCAATGGGAGATAAAGTATCAAGAGGGATGACTACGTGGAAGCTAAAAGATTATATCATATTTAAGGAAAGTAACAGAGAACATCTGGAATCACTGGCTAAATGCTTCTTTCTTGAAAATAACACAGTGGAAGTATCCCCGATCACAATATGGTGTGCCTTTAAGGCCACTATGAGGGGATACATCATCAAATTAGAGAAAAGAATGAGGAAAGAAGCAGGTTTACAGTTGGAAGACCTCTATATTGAATTATATAAAGTAACCAATAATAACAAAGTAAATCCCCTACCTGAGAATATAATTATAATAACACAATTAAAAGAAGAGATAAACAACAAACTGTATGACAAAGTCATTTTAGCTATGAATAGACTCAGAGTACAATCGTATTACAAAGGCAATTGAGCAAGTAAAATTTTAACTAACAGATTAAAGAAACAAAAAGCTAGCAGTAAAATTACAAAATTAATAGACAATAAAGAAATTCAAATGACTTCGGAGGATATAGGTACCACCTTTAATAAATACTATGACACCTTATATAACCTGCCCATAATAAGCGATGACACTCAGATAGATAAATACCTAGCAGATACGCCAATCCCAAAAATCGCCGAAGAGATTAGAATTGAACTGAATAGGCCATTTTCCAGCAGAGAACTGCACAAGGCTATCAGCAAATTAGACACATATAAAACCCCAGGCCCAGATAGCTTCTGTAACTCTTTTTACAAAATATTTGAGGAAACCATATCTCAAGGACTCTTAAATGCTTTTAATGATATTGCAACAAGAGGTGAGGCCCCCGATGAAATGTTGAGCGCTAATATCCTCCCAATTCCTAAGTCGGATAGAGATCATACGAATGTGAAAAACTTCAGGCCCATATCATTAATTAATGTAGACATTAAATTATATGCAACTATCCTAGCACAAAGACTGAAAAACATAATCGCATCAGTAATCCATCCAGACCAAATAGGTTTTATACCAGGTCGAGTTTCGGCCAACAACATAAGAAGACTGATAGATGTATGGGATCAGACGGATAGATCAGGACTGCCCCTTCTAACCCTGTCATTAGATGCCGAGAAGGCTTTTGACAGGGTTGGATGGGGCTACCTCAGCAGGGTCCTGGAGGCATTCGGTCTTAAAGGGTGGATACACAAGGCTATTATGGCTCTATACTCAAGGCCAATGGCGAGGTCAGTGGGCCCGAACGTCACTGCCAAATGGTTCAGCCTGGGAAATGGTACGAGACTGTGGTGTCCGCTCTCCCCTGTTCTCTACGTACTCTCAGTGGAACCATTGGCTATAAACATTAGAAGGAATAATGAGATCAAGGGATTAAAGAATAAATTGGAAGAACTTAAGATTTCATTGTATGCAGATGATGTCGTGATCACGATTAGAGAACCAAGACATTCCCTGCCCCCACTGATGGAGGAGATAGATCAATATAGCCGTATCTCAAATTATAAATTAAATGTAACAAAAACAACAGCTGTCCCTAAAAATTTAGATCAAAGCACCATCAATGATTTAGCTCAGCTGTTCTGTTTCCAATGGACACAGAGAGAATTTTATGAATTTTATGAGACTGCTGAGAGAGACAAATCGACAGCTGAGGGAATGGGCCCACTTGGAAATCTCGTGGTGGGGTAGAGTTAACACAATCAATTATTATCTGATGCCCAAGTGGGCATATTTGTTTAGTATGGTCCCCCTCAGAGTGCCGAAGCCTTGGTTAGATATGCTACAAGCCGCATTTAACTCATATATATGGCAGGGCAAGAAACCGAGAATTGCCAAACATATTCTGATAAGGAAAACCAAGGCAGGAGGAATGGGGTTTCCTAGCGTTGATGCAGTATACCAGGCAAACATGTTGACACACATATATAGACTACAGGAAGCGGATTACAAGGTAGAACCATGGTATAAAATAGAGACAGAAGCGTGGGATAAAGATGAATTGGAAACTCTGATATGGCTAAATAACTATAACAAAAGTAATCTACAGACGAACTCGATAGTCCTGACGCAGTTAATGCAAGAATGTCAGAAAATAAAAAATACACTGGGCTTAAAGAACAAAATTCTAAAAACCGCTAAACTGAACAGTATTCAGGCAAATATAGAGAATTTATCGCTAAAAAATTGGCAGAAGGAAGAGAGAATTAGTATTTCTGAGATAATGAAAAATCATGAAATCCTTCCATTTGAACAACTTGCAGTTTACTTGGGGTTAAATGAGCTTGATAAATTTGATTATATACGAGTCAGACATTTTCTACAGACGCACATGGTAAAGGTGGGACAAGGGGCTGATCAGTTGGAGGCTATATTCTCAGGTAAAAAAGTTCATAGAGTAGCCTCCAAGTGTCGACACCTCTTAGATAGTTTTCAGAGCTCCTCCTCCCCGGCGGCTAAGGCTGCTTGGGAGAGGGAGCTCCAAACGATAATATCAACGAGGGAATGGAACAACTCAATCTCCCAGGTGTCTAAAGCTGTGCACTGCTTGAATTTGGTAGAAAGCCCACTTTAAGCTGATGCACAGATGGTATATGACTCCCAAAAAGATATCCAAAATGTATGCAGGATCCCCCCCAAATTGTTGGAGATGTGGAGATGAAGAAGGATCATTTCTTCATATTTGGTGGAATTGCCCACGAGTAGAAACATTGTGGAAGAACACCTTCACCAAACTTAAAAGATTAGGCGTAGCCACTAAGTATGACCCTAAGACTACTCTTCTACATCTCAATATGAAAGATCTAACTAAAAAAAATAGAACTATAGCAATACACTGTTTTACAGCTAGAAAAATAATTATCACGAGGAACTGGAAATCCAACTTACCTCTTGTAGCTTTACAGATGGAAGAGCAGCTACTTCACCAATTAAAAATGGAGAGGGACTTGAGTTGGAAGAGGGATGTGTCAGGAAAGATAGCAGCTCAGTATAGGAATTGGATAAATAAATGGGAAAAATGACGGAGGTAGCAAAAGAGCACTGGACATTCACAAAACTGGGAAAAGCTGATGCCGGGCTGGACCACCTGCCTTTACTCTGGACCAATGAATGAGAGTATGTAAGGATTATATGAGGATCATAGTGTGAATGGGGAGGCGGGTTGTAGTATTGGCATATAGACTTGACTGGAACTGTGTCTTATGAGTGTTTTAAGATTATCTGTTTTAAATGTTAAATAAAGCATGAACAATATTTATAAAATATAAACAGCGGATATAATAGACACAAGGATGACCCATTAAACTGGTACACTACTCAAGTATAAATGTTGTGTAGGTGTCTGAGTGTCGAAATAAAAAGAAAAAGGAAAAAGAGAGGAGAAAAAAGGAATAAATATAACTTAAGAAGAAGATGATTACAGTTTTAAGGTGACACTTCTTAATTTAATTAAAGTGAATTTAATACCACCAATCATCCAAAACCATTCCCCCCCATGAGTGATTAAAATATCTTTTGTTTGGCTACACAACATTCTTCCCATATTTACATCGTACCAAGCATACTACCGTAGTTTGTTGGGATCGTTTCGGAAATGGGTCTAGCGATCTGTGCCATTATAATAGGATACTTACCTTCTGCAGTGTAAATATTATGACACAATACTATTTATACAATTTAAAATTATCTCTGCTTATTATGTCTTACAGCATTTGATAAGTTAAACAATTATACAAATGAAGAATAATTCTGCAAGTTTAAATTTACTATCCGGAAGGTTTCTAAATTTGGTGACAGATGGTAATCTCTCTTGAGATTTTGATGTGTGGTTGATCTTCGGATAATGAATGTATTTTAATCAGCTTCACTTATCCTTATAGTGAACACTTCTGGTTGGCAGAACACAACTGTCTGATATTTCTCTTCTCATTCATTTCTGCAGATTTTTTAGCAAAGATACCTATTTCATGAATACAAGTTACAAAATACTACTCAATATATCTTTACAGTTTCATCTATTTGTAAGTATGTTTTACTTAATGTATTGATCTATATTGTATATTTTTGAGATCGCTAGATTCAAGTGTAAGTATTTGTACATAGCAAATACTAAACAACAAAACTGATAATTATGTAACTAGCATAATTCCACTTTTTAGTCATATTTTGTTTCCCAAGTATGTTCACATTATGTGTTAGAAAGGTCAAAGGATGTAATCTTTTAAATATGTAAACTACTGCTTTGCAATGCAATATCTTAACCCTTTAAAGTTTAGGGTATTTTTATGTGTCAACACCATTTCTGATATTCGGTTGTTCAAATTTTCCTCTTTGATATTTAATACATGAATACAATAGCTTTATTTGAATAAAACATACATCATATGTATGGACTCTCTAGTATTAAAAATAAATATAAAAAGGAGGAGAAAGTGAAAACATGTTCACTATTTTGCTATGTATACTTTCTATATAATTATTGCAGTTACAGAAACATATTTTAAACTAGATTCATCCTCAGTTTGGAAGTACCTGATAGACTCAGGATGTTTGTCTCTTTTTGGAAGTTACAGGCCAACTTATATGAGAAGTGCATCTTTGTTTCAAAGCTAAAGATGTCAAAATTTGGCATGCTGCACCTGCAACTTTATTACCAGTCATAGAGCCCCAAACTTCCCCACTGGAGCATATATACTGAAGTAGTTATCCAAAGGTACTTCAGTTTTGAGCTATTATGACACTTTTCATGTGCACATTTTACCACAAATATATGCCAAATATTATGGGGAAAAACAAAAGTGTTTTCTTTTATGCACATCACAATTGTCAAGAAGTGAATCCTGACAGCCTGCATGAGTGGGGCTCTTGGAGGGCCCTGGTGGCCAAATACCTCCCTACAGATTATGGGCCCTGGTCCTGGAAAGAGATATAGCAACCCCTACGGACAAATCACTGCCCCACTTGCTGGTTTCTACCTGTCCTGGATTACACACATTTGGGGTGCCCAGGCCAAGCTACGTTAGTGTGTGTAATGCTTATCTTGGGGGTGTTGAGAAATCCTATCATATTCTAGTGTTGAAATGTGTATTTATCTAATCAATATGTGTTTTACTGTCCTGTGAGTCATCTATTGTCTTTTGTAGCGAGGATGTATCTATCTTAAGGTGTGAACTAATTATGTTGTGTTCATTATGTGTCTGTACCTTAAGGTTCCATGTTTAATTATGTCCTACTGTATTTAATTACCTTTTTTAAATTAGCATTTCTAATGTTTGAAGCTTACCACTGTGCCTCCCCCTAGTTGATGTCATATTTGTCTGTATATGAGTCTGTGCTGCTTTCACAAATAAATGTTCATTCTTGCTGTATCTAATTCCTAATAGTCCCGTCTACTATTTGGGAACAAAGAGCAAGGTTCCAGGGGAGACTTGCTGTGTGACTGCTGAGCTATTATCAATGGTCTCCTACAATGGTCAGATGTGCTACCAGCCTTGGGTAGCCCTCCCGTTATAACAATGTTTCTATTAACTCTGACAGGCTACAGTGTGATACTTCAAGAAAAAAACTTAAATTTGTATTCATCATCTTCCCCTGACTTCAGTGATAACACCAATAAATATGGTTGCATAGTTGTTTGGTGGGTGACAGATCACATTTTGTTATGTGCACACATGGGTTTTCAAACTTGCAATGTTGACATACTGTTGTCCTGAACACACATCCCATTTGGAACATATTTGTAGCCACCTAATTCAATTTACCTCATAAAACTTTTATACTTTTCATATTGCCCTTTTACCACTAATCTTTGACAAAGTTTCCAGTAATTATTGTTTTGATGTTTGCAGTTCAGGTATGAATTTACAAAGGTTGTCATGCTGGGATCTGCAGCAGGATCACGGGTCAGCTGAAGCCACTTTTGCTTTGGGCACACTTTTACAACGTCTAGCAAGCTTGCAGCTTTCCGATTAAGACCCTGATCAGGTCTCTGCCAATGTGTCCCTGTCTCTTGATCATTTTGTGATTGGGGCCAGGAACACAAAAATGCTGTTTTGGTGCTTTTGTCCTTAAGGTATAATGCAGTGTTATGGGACTAAATATTACTAGAAAACAACACCCCAAACCTGCAAATTTGTAATTTTGACATATTTCATTTGGCGAATTTAACACTGGGTATTTTAATTGGGTTGCTTTCAGGCATTTCATGCAGCCAATTTTGCCACCACCATTTGCCAAATGTTGGAGTATTTTTTTATGTTAATACTACTATGTTAGTGTCATAAACTTACCTGCAGGCTCAGAGGTCCATAGCTTGCTGCTGCTAAAACTCGCAGAGCGGGTCAGAGCATCCACAGTCATAGCCCCATTATACTCCCCTGGCATAGTATACTTGTTGTGAGCTCTCAGCAAGGTGTTAACAAGACCAGTAACTGCAGACAAATGCCCACACGGGCAAGCAAAAGGCCACTTTTTTAAATTACTCCCGGAAACGTCACTCCTTGGTGTCACGGGGTGGGCTTCACTGACCTTTAAAAGATTTCCAGCACCAGTCATTGCTCAGTTGTCTGTGCTATACCCCTACTTGTGATTTGCTCCTGTATTCTACTTTTTGACCTGGCTTCATTTTTTGACCTTCCTGATCTCTGACTCCCTGAACTTACTAGCTTGTATCCTGACTTTCCAAATTTCTGGCTCCCTTGGACCCTGGCTTGTTATTTTGACTCCCCTCTAATGCTGTTACAGTTACCTTGCATTTACACTGCTACAAAGTCCCACAAAGATCAGCTCTGCCGTTTGTCAACAAGAGGAAACCTGGTGTAGTGCTGAAGAAGCTGGTCAAAACCTGGTATTGTACACAAGACTACTCTGATTGCCATCTGCTGGTCAAAATCGGGTACTATACTAAGAATGACACTTCTAACCCTCTATTGATGAAAACCTGGTACTACACCCAAAATAGTCCTGCTTTTAGTTTATTGGCATATCCCCAGTACAATACCAAGAACAAATCTACCTGTTGCCTCCTGGTCCAGATTAGTTGCTACATTTTTGTTGATTGTGTTGGCTATTTTATACTACAGCTTCAAGGTTCCATCAACTTATCTCTGGGTGGCTCATACCAACACTACATACTTCAAGACCTGTGCCTTTTAGTAAGGGTGTTACTCCTGCCACTGGGCTCCACAACTGAACCACAGTATGTGAACCTAACAGTTAGTTTTCATTAGAAGCTTATATGCAGGTGAATACAAATGTGTTCAGTTACATATGAAAATATCTGTATGTACTGTATAGGTGTCTCATGGTTTCCATACATTGGAGGGAAAACATCAGAAAGTACCCTTTTTAGTTTCCAAATGTTGAATTTTTACAAATTTTTTTTACAAGGCCTATGTCATGTTTGGGGCAGTCTGGCAAACTATTTCAAACTTCCCCCACCAAAACATATTCTTGAAAAAAAAGACACAATAAGGAATCACATATGGTTTATTCATAGGCATTTAATGTAGCTATTTTACCACCCCTTTTTGACAAACTTGTGGGTAGTTTTCTTTCTTTCTTTTTTGTGTTTTGTTAAATGGATACTACCATATTATCCATGACAAAGAAAACAAGACAGACATAGATTCTGTTTAAAATTTACATTCCCAGCAATTTGCTGAAACTTGGAGATCTGCGAAAGGTGGATAGATGCGTAGTCAAATTGTTAGGTGTCACTTATCAATTTAAATGTCCTTCTTGTAGAAATTAAAACCATTCATCCCATCGTTTATAAGATTCGATATTCCATTTCTCCATGAGGAACTGCTGTAAAAGATTTGCTTTTATTTTTGGCCATACTATTGGGTCTGGTGATCTCCATTTCCTTTTTTGTAATTTCCATCGTAATAGCTGTAGTAAATGGATAATGAATTGCGACTCTCCTCTCCTTGGGAAATTTATATGTAGTAGTGCTTTTTCGGGAATCAGTTTCCATTCCCTTCCTAATCTAAGGGGCAGCCTTTGAGATTTTTTTTGCGACAATGTATTAATTAAAGGATAGCCCACCATATTTACCCATATTTACCCACATCTCCAAGAATTAGTGATATTTTTATTACATATTTTGCTAAGGTAGTAGGAACTAGACGCCACCCATGCATCACCTTGAACTGGAGTTAATTTATGTTTAAACAGTAAGAGTAATTTAAGGCACCTTTCCACTCATCAAAGTCTATATGCCAATTTAATTATTTTTCCCATTTTTCTATAGCCATAGGCACATAGGTTGTTTTTAGTGCCTTAATTAGATCTAATGATCTCACAACTAATTTCTTATAAACTTGTTTCTCTAAAATTTCAGATTTTTTTGTGTGTATTAGGTAGCGAAACTCTTATTATGACTTGGTGAGGAAGCGCTAAAGAAGTTTCCTGCCACTAGTGAAAATGCATTCTGTCGATTCATAAAGGATTTAATCTCAATCCGTTCCACAGGAATGCTATTTTAAGGATTCCCCTCTTTTTCCATCCCTTCAGATCCAAATTTACATTTAGGTTCTCAACAATGGATGGAGATAAAAAACCCAATTTTTTTCAAATATTCCTGCATTTTTTTAGGAGATGCGCAAGGGTCAGATTGTCTTCTTCACCTGTCCATTTTTTAATTATTCCTCATGTAGCCAGGAACATGTAGACAATTCTCCATATACGCTATTAGTTCTAATCTAAACAAGGATTCCTGCATCAATTTAACGTTTAGTAAAACAAAAGCTTGTAGTAGAAGTGAAGCTTGCCCATAATCTTGTATCAAGGCCATCCCCATGCCGGCATGCTGTTTACTTTTTTCTAATATAAATAAGTTCATTCTGGGGAATGTTGATGTCCACCAAAAATAAACTTCTTTGCGGCACTCCAATTTTAAAAGTGATAAATTTATTATGAAAATAAGTCCCTGACCAATTAATAAAGAAGACAATGGCCCTTCTCCGATATGAACACACAAAACATTAAATTAGATGGCCTTTCTTCATATGTTTAATCAGCCATTTAATGCCACCACTTCTCCCATCAGATAGCATTGAATGGATGAGGCAACCTCTCCTTATAGGTATAAGTACAGATGTGGGCTCTTGACCTTTTTTTACACAAAGTGTTATACTTGAATATTACTATGGGTCTCGATTATTTTCCTCTAGTGATATATTTGAATATTGTTGATAGTCCTCCCTTTTTTTCTCTTGTGTCTCTATCTCCTTCCTCAAACGTGTAAGCTTTTCAATATGTGTCTTTAGTTTTAAAACGTAATATCTATATTATACTATGCTAGCTTTTTCTACTGTATCTAGAAAAATGTTATACATTGGGTAGTCAGTAAATAACACAACTATGTATTTCTTATTGATTTTAAGCTAGTAGTCTTTTTAAACATTTATGAGGTGTGCAAGCATAACAATTTTTATATATTTATATATACCCCTAAAAATTAATTTTTTTTCACTTCTTGATGATTTTTTTATTATTATTTTCCCCCTCTTCTTCTGATTTTTGTTTTTACTACAAGAATGACAAATACTTTCTCACTCATTACATATACATTTATTTACAAATTACACCATACATTATTTCACTATATAATGATATTAATTTATTTGTCTGTGTTGATCTCAAATAACACAACAATAATACATAATAAAAAAAAAATACAAAAATAAAGAATAAAATATACAAAGAATCTATTAGAATACAGAAAAACAAATAATGAGCACAGGAGATTTGGAATATATAAGAGCAAATTTATTTTCGTTGAATATCTTCCACCCCTTTTTTGTACACAAATTAGAGATATAAATTATGCACTTTAAATTGACCTTAAAAGGGTTCTTGGCGGAAGGGTTAATAGTGAGTGGCTTTCTCTGTCAGCGACTCCACCCTTACCCTTTTTTTCTTCCATTTTTTGCCAGCACACAGCATCTCAAATAACACAACAATAATACCTAATAAAAAAAATACAAAAATAAAGAATAAAATATACAAAGAATCTATTAGAATACATAAAAACAAATAATAAGCACAGGAGATTTGGAATATATAAGAGCAAATTTATTTTCGTTGAATATCTTCCACCCTTTTTTTGTACACAAATTAGATATATAAATGATGCACTTTAAATTGACCTTAAAAGGGTTCTTGGGGGAAGGGTTAATAGTGAGTGGCTTTCTCTGTCAGCGACTCCACCCTTACCCTTTTTTTCTTCCATTTGTTGCCAGCACACAGCATGAATGTTTAATTTCTTTGCACTTTAATTGATATTGTTATTTAAACAGTTGTTTTATATTTTGTTACCACTTATGAATAAGCATTAGTAGAACGTGAAACGAGTCAAGTGTGTTTCAAAGTTTGTTTTTGTGCCGCAAATAAATTTATTTTTGGATGACTACCATTGACCTGATGATTGACAGAGCTGGTGTGCACCCATACCTGGTAATAGGTTCTCCTCCGTTACAGGATGAGCTCTAACCAACTAGTCGGTATGATAAATGGTAACATTCTGAATACATATAGGAACCTTGGAATGACAAATGCCATTACAGCATTAATTATACCCAGCCATGAGATGTATAGGCCTTGTCATTTCTTAAATTATGTATTCATTTACTTTATTAATGGGAGATCTGGATCCACTGAGATCTTAATACCTAAAAATGGAAAAAGATTCTTTAGCCCATACAAAATCGAATTTCTCCAATTCCCTTTTTTGAATATCATAAAACAATTTTGGCAGAACGATTGACTTTGTGATGTTTAATTTATAATCAGATAAATAGCTATATTGATCTATTAGCATCATAATTTGTTTCACTGATCCGAACGTGTCTCATACAGTCAGCAGTCATCTGCCTATAGCATAATGTTCTGGCTCCCCTCCTCCACTTCTTCTTAAAATCCCACAACAATCTCCAATTTCTCCTGCAAGAGGCTCTAAAACAAGGATACATAGCAAGGGGGAGAGAGGACAGCCTTACGCATACCATTTCTCAGAGAAGTCAGACCGAATACCTAAACCAACTACTTTGCCCTGTGGGATTGTGTATAGGACCATTATTGCCCAATGTATTCTACCCTCTATTACAAAAGCCAACAAATCCCTATACATATATGCCTATCTGACCCAGTCAAATGCCTTCTCAGCGTCTAATGAAAGGTACCTGAATGCCTTGCTTTTTCAAAAATGTCAGCCAGAGTGCTTATGTGGCTGGTTGATGAGTGGCCTGAGACCTTTGGGAGTAATAATTTCAGAGGACT
Organism: Pelodytes ibericus; assembly: GCA_036172795.1. Lineage (NCBI taxonomy): Eukaryota > Metazoa > Chordata > Amphibia > Anura > Pelodytidae > Pelodytes > Pelodytes ibericus. Next base: position 44,573,680 of record CM069866.1, on the reverse strand, counting down.
TAAAGGTAGGTAGGCAATACAATAGAGCAGCAGGAAATGCTAGCAGAATGCTTGGTTGCATAGCGAGAGGTATTAGCAGTAGAAATAGGGAAGTGTTCATGCCATTGTATAGAGCACTGGTGAGACCTCACTTGGAGCATTGTATGCAGTACTGGAGACCCTATCTCCAGAAGGATATTGATACTTTGGAGAAAATATAGAGAAGGGGTGGAGAGGGTTCAGAGAAGGGCTACTAAATTGGTTCATGGATAAAAGGATAAAACTTACCAGGAAAGGTTAAAGCATCTTAACATGTATAGCTTGGAGAAAAGATGTAACAAGGGGGATATGATAGAAACATTTAAATTCATAAAGGGAATCAACACAGTAAAGGAAGAGAGTATATTTAAAAGAAGAAAAACTACAACAACTAGAGGACATAGTCTAAAGTTAGAGGGGCAACGATTTAAGTAATATCAGGAAGAATTACTTCACTGAGAGGGTAGTGGATGTATGGAATAGCCTTCCAGCGGAAGTGGTAGCGATAAACACAGTCAAGGATTTTAAGCATGCGTGGGATAGACACAAGACTATCCAAACTATAACATGGGAATGGGGGGACTAATAAAAGTATTTAGAAAATTGAGCTGACTAGATGGACCAAATGGTTCTTATCTGCCAACACATTCTATGTTTCTATGAGACAAATGCCACCTGATTGGGGTGGACCAATTCTGGCAGTACCAGCTGAAATCTCTGTGCGAGAAGAGGGAAATCGGTCTCTAGATGGTTAATTCCTCTGGATTTTTTCACTGTTTTAAAATGGGAAGGATGTTACCGATTAAAATTTCTACTGTGAGTGTCCCATTATAGATTCGCTCATTAAATAACCTCGCCAAGTATTGAGCTAGTTCTCCTTTTAGAGTTTTATAGAATTTTACATCAAAACCATCCGGTCCTGGGATTTTATTTTGTTTTAAGTTCTGCTATTATTTCATAAATTTCTTTTGTTGAAATCTCTTTGTTTTGCTTGCCAGAGTTGCATCTGATACCCTCTGCCAGGGGCGTTGCTAGGTCTCCAAATGATCTGGGGCTAGAGTCCAAATGGGCTCTGTAACACACTCCGTCTCTATCACACATACACACACACACACACACTATCTCTAGCACCCATACACATACACACTATGTCTCTCTCTCTCTCTCTCTCTCTCTCTCTCTCACACTCTGTCTCTCTCTGTCACACACACACATTCTGTCTCTCTCACACACACACATTTTGTCTCTCTCTCTCGCTCTCTCTCACACACACATTCTGTCTCTAACTCTCTCACACACACATATTCTCTCACTCTCTCTCACGCACACACACATGCACACACACTCTGTATATCTCTCTCTCACACACACTATCTCTCTCTCTCACTCTCTCTCTCTCTCTCTCTCTCACACACACACTCTGTCTCTCTCTCTCTGCCATGCACACATGCTGTTTCTCTCTCACACATGCTGTCTCTCTCTCATACACTCTGTCTCTCTCTCTCACACACACTCCATCTTTCTCTCTCTCACACACACTCCGTCTCTCTCTCTCTCTCTCTCTCTCTCTCTCTCTCTCTCACTCCTTCTCTCTCTCTCTCTCTCTCACTCACTCACTCTGTATCTCTGTGAGGAGAGCTATACTGGATGAAGACCAAAATGCAGGACGGTATAATACAGATAAATATAAACAAAGAATGTGAAGCTCCCACCTCTGCACAATCCACACAGACAAGGGTTATATGCAGGAACTTGCAGTAGTTGTAATCCACACTGACAGGGGTTAAATGCAGGAACTTGTAGTAGTTATAATCCACACTGACAAGGGTTAAATGCAGGAACTTGCAGTAGTCATAATCCACACTGACAGGGGTTAAATGCAGGAACTTGCAGCAGTTGTAATCCACACTGATAATAAGCAAAACGATAACAGTCCAAGATCAAGGGCAATAGAGAGGCAGCAAAAACGAGAGACAAGCCAGGGTCAGGTTACCAGAGAATCAGAATAACGATAAACAGTCCAGGTATAAAGGGGCACAGGCAGGCAGAAGCGTAGTCAGGAAATCCAGGTTCAGCAACAATCAAATACAAAAGAAAACGCTAGGCTATCGAAATACACGAGAATGTATTGGTGATTCTGGCTTTTAAATCTTCTCGCGGTTATGCGACGCGCGTGACGTCATCGGGCGCGCGCCTCCATGGAAACACATCACGTGATGATGTGGACGCGCTAGCAAGCGCGTGTGACGGATCTCGGCTGCAAGAGAGGGTGTACTCAGGGGAGCTGCTGCGAGGAAGAACCTGACAGTTCCCCCTCCCAAAGCGAGACCTCCGGGCTCGCCACTGGCCAGGACGATTGGGATGACGAACATGAAAGGCCTGAACCAAATCATCAGCGTGAACAAGTCCAGCCGGCTCCCAAGATCTGTCGGTCTCACCATATCCTTTCCAGTGTATGAGGTACTGAAGCCGACCACGATGAAGGCGAGAATCCAACACCTCCTCCACTTCATACTCCTCCACATCATCAATCAAAACCGGATCTGGGGGGAAAATCCGTCTCCCCGGGAAAAGGTTGGCCACCCACGGTTTGAGCAAAGAGACGTGAAACACCGGGTGGATCCTCATAGACGCAGGTAAGCGTAGTCTCATGACCAGAGGAGATATAACCTCGGTGATGGGGAAAGGACCAATGAATCGAGGACCCAATTTCTTCGTGGGACATGAGAGTTTCAGGTGTTTAGTGGATAACCACACTTTGTCGCCCGGCTTGTACACAGGAGCATCCGAAAGATGCCGATCTGCAAAGGCTTTGTACCGCTGTTGAGAGTGGAGAAGAGTATCACGGAGTAAGGCAAATGTCCTGGTGATATTACGTATATGAACAGAAGCGGAGGGAATAGTGCTTGGGATGGGGGACCCAGGGAGCATTGAAGGGTGAAAGCCATAGTTGAGAAAAAATGGGGACTTTCCCGTTGAGCTGTGGATGTGGTTGTTATAAGCTAATTCCGCCAACGGCAAATACTTGCTCCAGTCATCTTGAAGATGCGTGGTGAAGCAGCGTAGGTATTACTCAAGAGTTTGATTGGTGCGCTCCTCTGACCGTTAGTTTGGGGATGAAAAGCCGTAGTGAGAGAACGATGGATATGTAATTCGGTACAGAAAGCCTTCCAGAAATGAGAGGTGAATTGAGTCCCCCGGTCCGACACCAAGTTTTCGGGTAGACCATGCAATCTAAAAACTTCTCTTATGAAGAGGTCCGCAGTTTCTGTAGCCGAGGGTAGTCGAGTATAAGGGATGAAGTGTGCCATTTTGGTAAAGCGATCCACAGTGACCATCAGTGTATTGTATCGTTGAGATCGGGGTAGATCCGTAATGAAGTCCACGGAGATATCACTCCAGGGTCTAGCGGGTATCGGCAAAGGTTGAAGAAGACCTGAGGGTTTCTGGTGTCTTTCTTTCGCACGGGCGCAAGTGTCACAGGAAGCAACAAATCTCATGACATCCTCTTGTAGGTCAGGCCACCAAAAAGTTCTGGTAATGAGATCCTTGGTCTGTCGGACACCGCCTTGCCCTGCTGTAGGGGAATCATGAAAGTATTGGAGGACTTGTAAACGAACCTCAGGGGGAACGTATGCTTTGTCTTGGTAAAAATACAGTCCTTGACGGTGTGTCAATTGGTCAGGATGGGGTACACTAGGGGTCGAAGGATGATTACGGAGAGTCTCCCAAATTGATTGTGTGGCGTTCAAGAAATGTTCAGATTGAAGTATGGTACTCGATCTCTCACCTTGGGGCTCTTCGGGTTCAGACATACGTGATAAAGCATCGGCCTTTAAATTACGGGATCCTGGACGATAAGTGATATGGAGATTGAAGCGTGTGAAGAAGAGTGCCCATCTGGCTTGCCTAGGTTGTAGTCTCCTAGCGGTGCGTAGATACTCCAGGTTCTTGTGGTCAGTAAAGACGGTTACAGGAAAAAGAGCACCCTCCAATAGATGTCTCCACTCTTCCAATGCAAGTTTTATCGCCAGTAGTTCTCTCTCACCTATATTGTAGTTCCTCTATGCGGGTGACAGAGTCCTGGAGAAGAAGGCCACAGGATGTAATCTTCCATCTTCCTTGTGCCTCTGGGAAAGGATCGCACCAACTGCCGAATCGGATGCTTCCACCTCAAGTGTAAAGGCGCTGGAGGGATCTGGAAGGATTAAAATAGGAGCTGTGGTAAAACGAGTCTTCAGGGTATTGAAAGCCTCCTGCGCTGTTTTATTCCAGAAAAACGATCGGTTCTTGGAAGTCAAGGTGGTAATAGGTTGTATGACCGTAGAAAAGTTTCTGATGAATTTCCTATAAAAATTTGCGAAACCCACAAACCTCTGTACACTCTTCTTATTAGAGGGTGTAGGCCAGTCTCGTATCGCAGTGATCTTCTTAGGGTCCATCTGAATGTTATTTGGAGACAAAATGAAACCCAGGAATTCCACTGATCTACTTTCAAACTCACATTTCTCCAGTTTAGCGTATAGCTGATGTTGTCTCAGGCGGGTGAGAACTGTACATACATGTTGTCTGTGTGTTTCTAATGATGGGGAATAGATGAGAATATCGTCAAGATAGATGATCACAAAGCGGTCCAGAATATCTCTAAAGATATCATTGACAAAATGTTGAAAGGTAGCCGGTGCGTTGCAAAGTCCAAATGGCATAACCTTGTACTCAAAATGTCCATAACGTGATCTGAAGGCCGTTTTCCACTCATCCCCCTTCCTGATTCGCACTAGGTTATACGCTCCTCGCAGATCGATCTTCGTGAAGAACTGTGCTGTGCGGAGATGGTCCAATAATTCCGAAATGAGGGGTAGTGGGTAACGATTCTTCGTAGTAATATTATTAATCTCTCTGTAATCTATACAGGGACGTAATCCACCATCCTTCTTTTTGACAAAGAAAATACCCGCACCCGCAGGAGAAGTGGAGGGTCTTATAAAACCTTTGGCTAGGTTGTCTTCTATATAGTCTTTCAGTGCGGTGAGTTCGGGTTCAGCGAGGGGGTAGATTCTTCCAAAAGGAATGGGTGCTCCTGGAAGAAGATCAATTGGGCAGTCATAATTCCGGTGAGGAGGGAGTAAGTCTGCCTTCTTTTTCTCAAATACGTCCTGAAATTGAGCGTAGGCTGAAGGTAGAGTAGGGGGTGAATTTGACTCAGAAGTAAGACACACAGTGTTTTTAAACAGACACTTGTTAATGCAGAGGTTAGAGGTAAATGTCAGCATACCGGATCCCCAATTGATGATGGGATTGTGTAACCGAAGCCATGGAAGTCCCAGTATGATAGAGAATACAGGTGCTGGTACGATGTCAAATTGAATGATCCAGAGGGATGGTTTCATGTGTAATGGGACCTGTTTTCAAAGGACTCCCATCTACCAGTTGGATGTGCATGGGTGATTTCTTCCTACGGGTAGGAATTGCGATGGCCTTGACCAGATCAGTATCGATGAAGCAACCACTGGCTCCGGAATCCACCATCGCCATCATGGGAGTAGGACCTTTAGTCCACTGCAAGAAAAGAGGAATGGAAAGATGAGGGGCCTTATCTGTAGATGACACTGTATTACTCTCACGAGAAGAGGAAGTTGTCTTACCATCTGTGAGTCGTTTTCGGGCACGGCATTCCTTGTACATATGTCCTGGTTTACCGCAGTACAGACAGAGATTCAGGTTTCTACGTCTGGTCTTCTCTTCTGTAGAGAGGGGACCTCGGACTAGTCCAATCTGCATAGGCTCCTCTGTGTTTTGAGGGATTGGGGTTCTGGACTCGTATAGAGGTGGTCTGTAAGGTGATCCCGCAGAGTTAGGAGTGTTGGACCGTTCTGCTCTTCGTTCGCGTAGTCTGCGGTCTGTCTGGGTGACTAAACGGGTGAGGTCATCCAATGAGGAAGGTATGCCAACACGAGCTAATTCGTCCTTAAGACCATCGGATAGTCCAAGACGGAACTGGTCTAGGAGTGCCGATTCGTTCCGAGTGGTCTCTAATGCAAGTCTGCGGAATTCAGTTGTAAACTCCTCCACCTGTCGACGCCCTTGTGTCAGTGCATGAATGGTGCAAGTAGCTGAAGTGACTCTGAAAGGATCTTAATATAAAGAGTCTAATGCTTGTCGGAAAGAACCCCAATTGTCAAGGACCGGACTGTTGACCGGTGTGGAGGAGATGGTGAGCCCATAGTTGTGGTTCGTCCAGGAGGAGTGAGATTACTGTATGTACCCTCACATAGTCAGAGGCATATGTACGAGGACGGAGATTAAATAGGATCTGGCAGGAAGGCATGAAAGTACGATATTTCTGTCTAACGCCTGTGAATTTCTCTGGTAAGACAACTTGTGGTTCAGATGCGACAGCCCCTTCCAGAAAAATAGGAGTTGGAGGAGGTGCAGGTGCATGCGCCGCCACTGCGGGTTCAGGAGCATTACCTTGTAGGTGTTGTACCTGTTGTTGTAGATTTGCTTGTCCTGTCTGTAGATCTTGTACTGACTGGTTGAGAGTGACTAATTGCTGAGTGAGAGCAGCAATAGCGTTGGTTAGTCCCGCGGCCTCCATGATACAAGGCTTGGTGATTATGTGAGGAGAGCTATACTGGATGAAGACCAAAATGCAGGACGGTATAATACAGATAAATATAAACAAAGAATGTGAAGCTCCCACCTCTGCACAATCCACACAGACAAGGGTTATATGCAGGAACTTGCAGCAGTTGTAATCCACACTGACAGGGGTTAAATGCAGGAACTTGCAGTAGTTATAATACACACTGACAGGGGTTAAATGCAGGAACTTGCAGTAGTCATAATCCAGACTGACAGGGGTTAAATGCAGGAACTTGCAGCAGTTGTAATCCACACTGATAATAAGCAAAACGATAACAGTCCAAGATCAAGGGCAATAGAGAGGCAGCAAAAATGAGAGACAAGCCAGGGTCAGGTTACCAGAGAATCAGAATAACGATAAACAGTCCAGGTATAAAGGGGCACAGGCAGGCAGAAGCGTAGTCAGGAAATCCAGGTTCAGCAACAATCAAATACAAAAGAAAACGCTAGGCTATCGAAATACACGAGAATCACCAAGCACTGTTTGCTTGGTGATTCTGGCTTTTAAATATTCCCGCGCCTCGCCTGACGTCATCGGGCGCGCGCCTCCATGGAAACACATCACATGATGATGTGGACGCGCTAGCAAGCGCGTGTGACGGATCTCGGCTGGGAGTGAGGGTGTACTCAGGGGAGCTGCTGCGAGGAAGAACCTGACAGTCTCTCTCTCTCACTACTCCATGTCTCTCTCACACACACACTTACGCAAACACCCTTACACACACACACCTAGACAGCCTGACACACTTACACACATTTAGACACCCACACACATTGGGACACCCATACACAGTCCCACTTACATGCAGACATAAAAATAGAAAAGTGTTGCGCAAAACATAATAAGTGTATGTCAACAAATAACTCCTCCGAATATTCAATTCTAGTAGACAGCATGGCAGTGGCATTAACCAGAACCACTGCCATGCTGTCTACTGGAATTGAATATCCGGAGGAGTTGTTTGTTGACATCTGCCGCTATGGCAACTAATTGGAGGCAGTATAAGTTATTCAGTGTCTCGTGTGGGCGTCATCGCCTTGAAGAAGTCTGTTGGCGAAACGTGTTGCGAGACTTTGACGTCACATGAGAATTGGATCCGGAAGTGCCAGCGAGCGGATTGCATCTACCTTTGTTCAGCTGGTTTCTTACCGCCGAAAGACTGGTGGAGAGTTTGTTTAACTCAGGACTGCAATCGGAATTTCTGCTGATTTTAATCTTTTTATATGTAAGCTGTATGTTTTAGAGGGATATTAAAGGTCTTTGTTACATTCGATACTACATCTGGTTATCACTAGACATGTGCAAAACTAAAATTTTCGTTTAGTTTCGGACGAAAATTTTATTTATTTCGTCTAAAACGAATTTCGTTCATTACTGCATTCGTTTCAGACGAAATTCGTTAATTTTAATTCGTTCGTTTTATAGAAATACAATGTAATACTATTGGCTTTGTATAAACCGAACGAGAGCCCCATTCATAAGAAATTCTTATGTATGGGGCTCTCGTTCGGTTCACAGAAAGGCAATAGTACTACATGTTTTCTATAAGCCGAAAGTCTATAAACCGAACGACTTTCGGTTTATAGACTTTCGGCTTATGGAATACATGTAATCCTATGGCTATTCTATAAACCGAACGTTTGGTTTATAGAATAGCCATAGGATTACATGTATTACATAAGCTGAAAGTTCGGTTTATAGAATAGCAATAGGATTACATGTATTCCATAAGCCGAAAGTCTATAAACCGAACGTTCGGTTTATAGGCTGTCGGCTTTTAACTATACGGAGACAAAGTCTCCATTCATATGAATGGAGACTCTGTCTCCGTATAGTTAAATGCCCACAGCCTATAAACCGAACGTTCGGTTTATAGGCTGTGGGCATTTAACTATACGGAGACAGAGTCTCCATTCATAAAATTATGAATGGAGACTTTGTCTCTGTGTAGTAAAATGCCGACAGCCTATAAACCGAACGTTCGGTTTATAGGCTGTCGGCTTATGGAATACATGTATTCCTATTGCTATTCTATAAACCGAACGTTCGGTTTATAGAATAGCAATAGGAATACATGTATTCCATAAGCCGAAAGTCTATAAACCGAACGTTCGGTTTATAGGCTGTCGGCTTTTAACTATACGGAGACAAAGTCTCCATTCATAATTTTATGAATGGAGACTCTGTCTCCGTATAGTTAAATGCTATTGTATTCTATAAACCGACTCTATTTCGGCTTATAGAATGCAATAGTACTACGAATGGACGAATGAACGAATGATTTTCGTTTATTAACCATTCGTTCATTCGGCTTTCGTTAGCTTAGCATTTTCGTTCTTCGTTTTTCGGACGAATGGACGAAAATGCTATTTTCGGACGAAAATGCATTCGTCCGAAAACGAATGCACATGTCTAGTTATCACCCTCTCTATTTTTTCAATTACCGTTTGGAATTCATCCTGTATGGGAGTCTGACCACCATATCCACAGTATTCCTGTCTAATCTGACCCAGGGTAATAGGATTTGGAGTCCTTTCCACGTTTATACTCAAAGACGGTCTAAGGGCTCTGTGCTCTGTGAGTAATTTGCTATTGGGGGACATATTTCTCTACATTTTTTGTTACAATACTACACATTGTTGTGTTTATTTGTTTGTTTTATTTTTTACACATATCTTGGCTGAGCTATTAGCTTCCTGCAAGATAAGTATATATATATATATACACTTGTTCTCTTTTGCGCAACACTTTTCTATTTTTGTTTTCACTACTGTCTGTGTAGGCTTTGGAGGAGCCACACTAGTGTTTTGCTGCACTGTGTTCTTTTATATTGGTTATATTAGCACCGATCACTTATTCACTACTACTTACATACATTGAGACACCCATACACAGTCATACACAGTCACACTTAAAAACATTGAGATACCCACACATAGTCACACTTACATGAAGAAACTTACACACATTTCTTCTATTTTTTTACCATAAAAAAACCCACAAAACATTATATTGTTGGTCCTCCTCCCTGCTTAGTTACCTTTATTTGCAGGGAGAAGGACGTTTCTCCAGCGCCAGGATACCTCCATTTGGGTTCACCTCGAGGAGGAGGTGTTAGGGACAAACCTCCCTGTAGCGCCTCTCCTCCCGTGCACCCAGAATGGGCTCTCACCACTGCGAGAGCTTAAACCTCCAATTCTGGGATGTCCAGGAAGGTGGAAAACTCAGCGGGGGAGATTAAAAAAGTTACACTGAAAGCCCTGGAGTCCTGGGGCTAAATTATATTTTAGTTCCTGAGTCTCCATTCAGGGCTATGCAGTAGGGATTAGGGGCTATAACCCCAGTAGCCCCCCTAATGACGTCAGTGCCCCAGCAGAGTTTTTTTCCATAAAATATTAATCTATTTCCCCTTTGGGGCACCCTTGGAGAGATTATAACATGCGCCATGAAATTTGCAAAACGGCGTGGCCTTTTTCGCCTGGTGCCATATGTATTTTGCCTTTGTGTAGTATTACAACAATGTTATTCTTCATTTTCTTCTTTTTTAGTTGAGTAGACATCAAGCTGGCTGCCCGGGTTTCCCCTATAATATTTTCTATCGTTCAGTGCCCTCAGGGTCTTATTAGTAGCATTACGCAGCGGGAGATTGATCATTTCTCTTGATGAGTAGATGTATTAACTTTTCTCAACTGAAAAAGAGAGATATAGAGCTTTCCTTCCGTGTGCTCCCAACCTTATAAAATGCCCTCATATGACCACCTTTTATGAACACCAGAGATTAGAAATCATCATCCTATCTACAGCATTTTCTTGAAAAAACAGTTACGTTTATTTTTATATATTCTATGTCATCCTTTTTCTTCAATAAATTATTATTTAATCTCTGCTAAGCCCTTAAACTTTCTTCTTGATCCTTAAGGTCCATGGTCACCATGTTATGGTCTGACCATGTGATATTGCGTACATTAATTTTCTAAATCAAGGCAGAAAGACTATTTTTGCTGATAAAAAGATTGATTTAGGAAAAGACATAGTATGATTTTGAGAAGCATGTATAATCTTTCTCTGTGTTATGGAAAATTCTCTACAAATATAACAGACCGTACCAGTCTAGTAAAGTGCGAGAAATCTGGGCTTGGTATATTGTAATTTTGTTCATAGTGAGGCTCTGATGAGTCAGCTTGTCAAGAGAGGGGTCTAACACACAGTTAAAATTACCCATCCAAATCCTGAGTCCCTGTCTGACCCTTACTATCTTTTTCAAGAGACTTGTCAACAAGCTCACCAGGGAGCTATTTGGAGCGTAGATATTTACCAAAGTGTACATCTTACCATTAATGTTTACAACCACAACAATGTATCTCGTCTCTGTATCTGTATGAGCGTGCTTAATTTTTAAGAAAAGGCATAGCGCTTCTGGATCATAAAATATAAATAATGTGAAAAAAAAAACAACACCAAAAGAACCATAAATCCAATACTAACCACAAGATGTATATAAATGTGTATATAGTAAGGTAAGAGCATGTATTCACACAGTAGACGGATGTCTCTTAATCACATGGAGAGAGATACTCCACTTAATAGCAGCTAATCTTAAAAGACTGCAGTGATCTGCACCACTGCAAAGAAAAATAACAGTTGTTAAAAAGGTGAGACATCCCTATATATACGAAAAAAAACTTCAAAGACAAGTATGTATGATATAAAAATATATATAAGTTTATTACATCTTACAAAAAAATGTAATAAAATATATAAATAACAATACACAAAACAGGGGAAAGTAGATTTAGTGCCACTTGAAATCAGATAAAATAGCTGGTCATTTGGATCTTGTACATATAAATAATGTTACATATATATCGCATACAAATATAGTAATAAAGGTAATCTTAGAAATATACTAAAAAGAATCAGAAAAAGTATAAAACAATATTATGAAACACCCCACAGGACACGTTTCGTTAGTCTTCCTCAGCTGGTGGGCATCAGTGTATCCTGCTTAATTTTTCCCTCGAATCCCTTAGAGAAAATAATTTCCATGCCCCGTTTTCTTCTTCTCCAGTGAGAAAATGCTCTCTTTTCCTAGAAGGCTAAGTAATATCATTTTTTTTTTTTTGGCAGAATTAAGTAACATAGTAGTAGTAACATAGTAATTTAGGTTGAAAAAAGATACAAGTCCATCAAGTTCAACCCTTCAACCTATCATTCCCGCTTTTGATCCACAAGAAGGCAAAAACCCTTAAGGAAGTTATTTCTAATTTTGCCTCCTAGGGGGAAAAATTCCTTCTTGACTCCAAAGGTCAATCAGATTTCTCTGTGGATCAAGAAGCTCTATTACTAATGCTTATTCTATTGTTAATAGCCTTGTATGTTCTGATTTTCAAAAAAAAAACCATCTAGTCCATTTTTAAATGCACATATTGTAGTTGACCACCTCTCTTGGCAATGAGTTCCATAACTTTATTGTCCTTACCGTAAAGAATACCTTCCTTTGCTGTCTGAAATCTTTACACTTCCAGTCTCAGGGGTGACCTCTTGTTCTTTGTACATATCTGTTAATGAACAGGTCACTGTAGAGCGACCTTTTAATTCGATTCTCCAATACCCATATGAATTTTGTAGCCCTCCTTTGCCCTTCTTCTAGTTCCATAATATCCCTTTTAAGGACTGGTGCACAGAATTGTACTGCATATTAAGGTGACTTGTAAAGAGTCAAGATGATATCCTCCTCCCATGAATCAATACCTTGTTTAATGCATGCCAATATCTTATTGGCCCTTGCAGCTGCTGACTGGCATTGAGCACTGTTGAGAAGTCTGATATCTACAATTATTCCTAAATCATTTTCATTAGTAGCTTTTCCCAGGGAGATACCATTTAAAGAACTAGTTGCTTTGTTATTATTTTCCCATAATGCATAATCTTACAATTGTCTAAATTGAACCTTATTTGACACTTATTTGACACTTAATTTCTCAGTGCCCCACTCTGCCCAAATAGAAACATAGAAACATAGAAACATAGAAACATAGAATGTGTCGGCAGATAAGAACCATTCGGTCCATCTAGTCTGCCCAATTTTTTATTTTTTTTTGAGTACTTTTATTAGTCCCCCGTTCCCGGTCTTATAGCTAGGATAGCCTTGTGTCTATCCCACGCATGCTTAAAATCCTTGACTGTGTTTACCTCTACCACTTCTGCTGGCAGGCTATTCCATACATCCACTACCCTCTCAGTAAAGTAATACTTCCTGATATTACTTTTAAATCGTTGCCCCTCTAATTTAAGACTATGTCCTCTAGTTGTGGTAGTTTTTCTTCTTTTAAATATACTCTCTTCCTTTACTGTGTTGATTCCCTTTATGTATTTAAATGTTTCTATCATATCCCCCCTGTTACGTCTTTCCTCCAAGCCAGAGGCGTTGCTAGGTTTCCAAAAGATCTGGGGCTATAGCCCATAAGACTTTTTTAGTTTTTTAAATGGAACCATACGGGCACTTACCAATATATGCTCACCGCTCTGAGCTTCATGCCAGTTTTGTAATTTAGGAGCCTTCGCAGGGCCGGTCCTTCAATGGGGCAGCTGCCGCAGGCAGCACCCTGGCAGGGGCGGCACTTTGCTTCTCTATGCAGCAGTCTTTTTTTTTCTTGTGTCCAGGGGAGCTTGATTGAAGGAGGTCTCAGCCAATCAGTTCCGAAGCCTCCCATGAATGGCTGAGACCTCCTTCACACTGAGCTCAAAGCAAAGAGATGCCTGCAGCAGGTAAGTTAAAAACTGACAGTGTGTGAATGAGTGTGTGCATGTCAGTGTGAGTATGTGCATGTCAGTGTCAGTGTGTGCATGTCAGTGTGAGTGAGAGTGTGTGCATGTCAGTGTGAGTGAGAGTGTGTGCATGTCAGTGTGAGTGAGAGTGTGTGCATGTCAGTGTGAGAGTGTGTGCATGTCAGTGTGAGTGAGAGTGTGTGTCAGTGTGAGCGAGAGTGTGTGTCAGTGTGAGCGAGAGTGTGTGTCAGTGTGAGCGAGAGTGTGTTCATGTCAGTGTGAGCGAGAGTGTGTGTATGTCAGTGTGAGCAAGAGTGTGTGTATGTCAGTGTGAGCAAGAGTGTGCGTATGTCAGTGTGAGCAAGAGTGTGTGTATGTCAGTGTGAGCAAGAGTGTGTGTATGACAGTGTGAGCGAGAGTGTGTGTATATCAGTGTGAGCGAGAGTGTGTGTATGTCAGTGTGAGCGAGAGTGTGTGTATGTCAGTGTGAGCGAGAGTGTGTGTATGACAGTGTGAGCAAGAGTGTGTGTATGACAGTGTGAGCAAGAGTGTGTGTATGTCAGTGTGAGCGAGAGTGTGTGTATGTCAGTGTGAGCGAGAGTGTGTGTATGTCAGTGTGAACGAGAGTGTGTGCATGTCAGAGTGAGAGAGAATGTGTGTATGTCAGTGTGAGCGAGAGTGTGTGTATGTCAGTGTGAGTGTGTTGTGTGTGTATGTATGTAACTGGCTGTGTGTGTGTGTGTGTATATGTATGTAACTGCTTGTGTATGTGTTGTGTGTGTGTGTGTGTATCTTTGTAACTGTCTGTGTGTGTGTTGTGTGTGTATGTAACTGGCTGTGTATGTGTTGTGTGTGTATGTATGTAACTGGCTGTATATGTGTTGTGTATGTATGTAACTGGCTCTGTATGTGTTGTGTGTGTATGCATGTAACTGGCTGTGTATGTGTTGTATGTGAATATGTATGTAACTGGCTGTGCATGTGACGTGTGGGACACATTAAGGAATTATTTTTTTTTAAAAAAAAAAAACTTGCTGACTGTTGTGTGTGTGTGTAACTGGCTGTGTATGTGACTGACTGGATGTCTGTGAGGTGTGTGCATGTGAATGTCTCTGTGTATGTATGCTTTTCTGATGTGCCATTGTCTGGCTCCTAAATTTTTTTGCTGGCTCCTAAAACTAAATAAAATTTGTCAACCATTGATATAAACATAAATCCTTCCTATGCTGTTTGGCAGTCCTGTAATAAAACATGTCACACATACACATAACACACATGTGTGAAGTTATTTATTACAGGACTGCCAAACAGGATAGGAATGATTTATGATTATATATAGATATAGATATATAGTATAAATCATTATGCATATATAGCATAAATCACTTATTTACATCCACCTTTGTGTATTTAAGCTATATATTGTTGGTTTGAGGTTCCTTATTACAGGACTGCCAAACAGCATAGGAAGGATTTATGATACCATATATCTCTCCACCATATCCAGAGCTTACCTGAGTGGGAATAGACCTGCTCTGCATCTCCCACAAGGTGACAGCCAGTAAGGATATCTTCAGAGCTGCTTCACTGTCCCACGTGGAGCTTCCTTCACATCCCTGTGATGATGCTGTGTAAAAGCCCACATCACACAGCCTCCTATCAGTGTAGGGCTTTCACACACTGTCTGTGTGATGTCAGGGGGCAGAGCTATAACGGAGCTGCAGAGACTCGGGGCTTTGCTCATTACATTCGGGGCTTCAGCCCCCTTAGCCCACCCCTAGCGACGCCTCTGTTCCAAGCTATACATGTTAAGATGCTTTAACCTTTCCTGGTAAGTTTTATCCTTCAACCCATGAACCAGTTTAGTAGCCCTTCTCTGAACTCTCTCCAAAGTATCAATATCCTTCTGGAGATACGGTCTCCAGTACTGCGTACAATACTCCAAGTGAGGTCTCACCAGTGCTCTGTACAATGGCATGAGCACTTCCCTCTTCCTACTGCTAATACCCAGAGCCGATCCTAGGGTCACGGGCGCCTGGGTGCAGGTTTTCCTTTGGCGCCCAAGGGTGGGCGTGGCTATATTATGTACTCCTCCCCTTTAGACATTTCTGCCCCAGACATGCCCATTTCAATATTGGGGAGAGGGGGAGGGAGAAAACTTTATTTTAATGTAAAGGACCAACGTTTATTTTAAATAAAGATATATATTTTGCCATAATACTGTGTAGTGGTTTTATTTATTTCTATGATGCTCAGCCAGCAACATGGGAGACTTTTTGCTGGCTGGCAGAATGAGTTTTTACTACCGTTTTACTACCTACTACCCATGATTCCCAACCAGCCAAAGTCTCTCATTAGTCTGGCTGAGCATCATTGGAAAAGAAGTACACAATGAGTGATAAATAATATTCCACCAAGTCAGTCACTCACGTGTCTCTCTCACTCCCCCCGTACCCTCATGTCTGTCTGTCTCTCCCCGTACCCTTATGTCTGTCTGTCTCTCCCCGTACCCTCATGTCTGTCTCTCTCTCCCCGTACCCTCATGTCTGTCTCTCTCTCCCCGTACCCTCATGTCTGTCTCTCTCTCCCCGTACCCTCATGTCTGTCTCTCTCTCCCCATTCCCTCATGTCTGTCTCTCTCTCCACTCATGCTCCATGTCTCTCTCTCTCTCTCCACTCATGCTCCATGTCTGTCTCTCTCTCTCCACTCATACTCCATGTCTGTCTGTCTCTCACTCTGCACTCATTCCCCATGCCTGTCTCTCACTCTGCACTCATTCCCCATGTCTGTCTCTCACTCTGCACTCATTCCACATGTCTGTCTCTCACTCCACTCATGCCCCATGTTTGTCTCTCTCCACTCATACCCCATGTCTGTCTGTCACACCCCATATCTTTCTCCTATACCTCCTACCTACAATGTATTTGTCTCTTCCCATGTCCCTTTTCCATGCCCCCTACTGACCTCATCTCAGAACTCAATTAGCGCTGCCTTGATCTCCCCGCACATAGTGATGACTCTGACCACATGTTCCGACGCTCTAAGTCATCACTGTGCACGGAAAGAGCAGAAAGTGCTGACTGAGGTCTAAGGGGAAACATGGCGCCGATCTGCAGAGCTGGCTCTGAGAGGCAGCAAAGCAGCACATGGGCAGCCCATTTGCAAAGGTGGTCTTAGGGTACACTTTGCCATTAACATAAGCAACAGCCAGTTTGCATATTAAAAATGCTACAGTTTGCCCAATAAAAATTCCAGTTCGTCCATTAAAATACACCAGTTTCCCAAGTAATATGCCAATTATTTTGCCCATTAATATGCCACAGCCAGTTTGTCCATTAATATACAACAGCCAATTTGCCCACTGATATGTCACAGACAGTTTTCCCATTTATATACCTATGCTAGTTTGTCAATTAGAAACATAGAAACATAGAATGTGTCGGCAGATAAGAACCATTCGGTCCATCTAGTCTGCCCAATTTTTTTATTTTTTTTGAGTACTTTTATTAGTCCCCCGTTCCCGGTCTTATAGCTAGGATAGCCTTGTGTCTATCCCACGCATGCTTAAAATCCTTGACTGTGTTTACCTCTACCACTTCTGCTGGCAGGCTATTCCATACATCCACTACCCTCTCAGTAAAGTAATACTTCCTGATATTACTTTTAAATCGTTGCCCCTCTAATTTAAGACTATGTCCTCTAGTTGTGGGAGTTTTTCTTCTTTTAAATATACTCTCTTCCTTTACTGTGTTGATTCCCTTTATGTATTTAAATGTTTCTATCATATCCCCCCTGTTACGTCTTTCCTCCAAGCTATACATGTTAAGATGCTTTAACCTTTCCTGATAAGTTTTATCCTTCAACCCATGAACCTGTTTAGTAGCCCTTCTCTGAACTCTCTCCAAAGTATCAATATCCTTCTGGAGATACGGTCTCCAGTACTGCGTACAATACTCCAAGTGAGGTCTCACCAGTGCTCTGTACAATGGCATGAGCACTTCCCTCTTCCTACTGCTAATACCTCTCCCTATGCAACCAAGCATTCTGCTAGCATTTCCTGCTGCTCTATTGCATTGCCTACCTACCTTCAAGTCCTCTGAAATTATTACTCCTAAATCCCTTTCCTCAGATGTTGAGGTTAGGACTGTACCAAATAGTCTATATTCTGCTTTTGGGTTTTTACGCCCAAGGTGCATAATCTTGCACTTGTCCACATTAAATGTCAGTTGCCACTGCTCTGACCATTTTTCTAGTTTACCTAAATCATTTGCCATTTGGCTTATCCCTCCATGAATATCAACCCTGCTGCAAATATTTGTATCATCAGCAAAAAGACATACTTTGCCAACAAGACCTTCTGCAATATCGCTAATAAAAATATTAAAGAGAATGGGTCCAAGAACAGATCCTTGAGGTACCCCACTAGTAACAAGACCTTGCATCGAATATACCCCATTGACTACAACCCTCTGTTGCCTGTCACTCAGCCATTGTCTAATCCAGGGGTCCTCAAACTTTTTAAACAGGGGGCCAGTTCACTGTCCCTCAGACCGTTGGAGGGCCGGACTATAGTAAAAACAAAAACTATGAACAAATTCCTATGCACGCTGCATACATCTTATTTTGAAACAAATCGGGAACTAATACAATATTTAAAATGAAGTAAAGTTAAATCAACAAACTTACTTATTTCAATGGGAATAGTGTGCCAGTCAGATGCCCAGGAATATTATGCCAGTCAGAGCCCAAGAATATTATGCCAGTCAGATGCCCAGGGATATTATGCCAGTCAGATGCCCAGTGATATTATGCCAGTCAGATGCCCAGGAATATTATGCCATTCAGATGCCCAGGAATATTATGCCATTCAGATGCCCAGTAATATTGTACCAGTCAGATGCCCAGTAATATTATGCCAGTCAGATGCACAGTAATATTATGCCAGTCAGATGCCCAGGAATATTGTGCCAGTCAGAGCCCAGGAATAGTGTGCCATTCAGATGCCCAGTAATATTATGCCAGTCAGATGCCCAGGAATATTGTGCCAGTCAGAGCCCAGGAAGAATGTACCAGTCAGATGCCCAGGAATATTATGCCAGTCAGATGCCCAGTAATATTGTACCAGTCAGATGCCCAGGAATATTATGCCAGTCAGAGGCCCAGTAATATTGTACCATTCAGAGGCCCAGGAATATTATGCCAGTCAGATGCCCAGTAATATTGTACCAGTCAGAGGCCCAGGAATATTGTACCAGTCAGATGCCCAGTAATATTGTACCAGTCAGATGCCCAGATATATTGTACCAGTCAGATGCCCTGTAATATTATGCCAGTCAGAGCCCAGTAATATTTTGCCATTCAGATGCCCAGTAATATTATGCCAGTCAGTGCCCAGTAATATTATGCCTGTCGGTGCCCAGTAATATTATGCCAGTCAGATGCCCAGTAATATTTTGCCATTCAGATGCCCAGTAATATTATGCCAGTCAGTGCCCAGTAATATTATGCCAGTCAGATGCCCAGTAATATTATACCAGTCAGATGTCCAGTAATATTATGCCAGTCAGTGCCCAGTAATATTATGCCAGTCAGATGCCCAGTAATATTTTGCCATTCAGATGCCCAGTAATATTATGCCAGTCAGAGCCCAGTAATATTATGCCAGTCAGATGTCCAGTAATATTATGCCAGTCAGTGGCCAGTAATATTATACCAGTCAGATGCCCAGTAATATTATGCCATTCAGTGCCCAGTAATATTATGCCAGTCAGATGTCCAGTAATATTATGCCAGTCAGTGCCCAGTAATATTATGCAAGTCAGATGCCCAGTAATATTATGCCAGTCAGTGCCCAGTAATATTATGCCAGTCAGATGCCCAGTAATATTATGCCATTCAGTGCCCAGTAATATTATGCCAGTCAGATGTCCAGTAATATTATGCCAGTCAGTGCCCAGTAATATTATGCCAGTCAGATGCCCAGTAATATTATGCCAGTCAGTGCCCAGTAATATTTTGCCATTCAGATGCCCAGTAATATTATGCCAGTCAGAGCCCAGTAATATTATGCCAGTCAGATGTCCAGTAATATTATGCCAGTCAGTGGCCAGTAATATTATACCAGTCAGATGCCCAGTAATATTATGCCATTCAGTGCCCAGTAATATTATGCCAGTCAGATGTCCAGTAATATTATGCCAGTCAGTGCCCAGTAATATTATGCCAGTCAGATGCCCAGTAATATTATGCCAGTCAGTGCCCAGTAATATTATGCCAGTCAGATGCCCAGTAATATTATGCCAGTCAGTGCCCAGTAATATTATGCCAGTCAGATGTCCAGTAATATTATGCCAGTCAGTGCCCAGTAATATTATGCCAGTCAGATGTCCAGTCATATTATGCCAGTCAGTGCCCAGTAATATTATGCCAGTCAGATACCCAGTAACATTGTGCCAGTCAGAAGCCCAGGAATAAAGTGCCATTGCAATGCTCATTATACCTCCCTCCTCCCCCGCATCCCCATCACTTACCTCCAGCTGCTGTGTCCCCGGCCGGACGCCTTTCGCAGAGTTTCCCTCCTGCAGAGGGAAACAGTCACTGGATCCGGATGTGACGTAACGTCACATCCGGTCGCGGTGTTTTTTTTTTTTCTTCTTCTTTCTGAAGCCGCATCCGCTGCGGCTGCCCACAAAAAAAGAAAAAAAAAAGGTAAACAGTGGGGAGCGGCGGGCCGCATGTGGCCCGCGGGCCGTACTTTGAGGACCCCTGGTCTAATCCATTCAACAATATTGAAATCCAAACTCAAAGATTTCAGTTTATTGATAAGCCTTCGATGTGCGACAGTGTCAAAAGCCTTACTGAAATCTAGGTAAGCAATGTCTACTGCACCACCCTGATCTATTATTTTAGTTACCCAATCAAAAAAATCAATAAGATTAGTTTGGCATGATCTCCATGAAGTAAACCCATGCTGTCTCTGATCTTGAAATCCAAACGACTTTAGATGTTCAACAATCCTATTCTTTAACAAGGTTTCCATTATTTTCCCCACTACTGAAATAAGACTTACTGGTCTATAGTTGCCCGTCTCCTCCCTACTACCTTTCTTGTGAATGGGCACAACATTAGCTAATTTCCAATCTTCTGGAACTACTCCCGTTAACAATGATTGGTTAAATAAATCTGTTAACGGTTTTGCTAGTACACCACTAAGTTCTTTTAATAACTTTGGATGTATCCCATCAGGTCCCATCGACTTATTTGTCTTTATTTTAGACAGCTGAAGTAAAACCTCTTCCTCTGTAAACTTACATGCATCAAAAGACTCAATAGTATTTTTCCCTAAATGAGGTCCCTTACCCTCATTTTCATTTGTAAAAACTGAACAAAAATATTCACTAAGGCAGTCTGCTAAGCCTTTATCCTCTTCTACATAGCATCCTTCTTTTGTTTTTAATCTAACTAATCCTTGTTTTACTTTTCTTTTCTCATTTATGTATCTAAAAAATGTTTTATCCCCCTTTTTCACTGACTGGGCTATAGTCTCTTCTGTGTGTGCTTTGGAAGCTCTTATAACTTGCTTTGCCTCTTTCTGCCTACTCTTATAGATCTTTCTATCTTCCTCACTCTGAGTATTTTTATAATTACTAAAGGCTAGCTTTTTATTTTTTACTATTTTAGCCACCTCTGCAGAGTACCACAGTGGTTTCTTAAATTTTTTGCTCTTACTGACAAGCCTTATGCAATTTTCTGTTGCCTTCGGTAGTGTAACTTTTAGACAATCCCATTTCTCCTGGACTCCATTTAAATTGCTCCAGTCTGATAATGACTCCTTCAAACCTAATCTAATTTTAGAAAAGTCTGTTTTTCTAAAATCTAAAACTTTTGTTTTTGTGTGGTGTGACTGCGTCACTGTTCTTATATTAAACCACACTGTCTGGTGATCACTAGATCCTAAACTTTCACCTACAGTAATATCTGATAACAAATCTCCATTTGTGAACACTCAGTCTAGTATGGTCTGCTTTCGAGTTGGCTCCTCCACTACTTGTTTTAGAGATAATCCCAGTAGGGAGTTTAGGATATGCGTACTCCTGGCGCCAGTAGCTGTTTTGTATTTCCAGTTCACATCAGGAAGATTAAAGTCACCCATGATGATCACTTCTCCCTTCATTGTCATTTTAGCTATTTCCTCAACTAGTAGATTATCTAACTCCTCTATTTGTCCAGGGGGCCTATAAATCACACCTACCCGAGTTACCATATGATTACCAAATTCTAATGTAACCCAAACTG
Source organism: Pelodytes ibericus (assembly GCA_036172795.1). NCBI lineage: Eukaryota > Metazoa > Chordata > Amphibia > Anura > Pelodytidae > Pelodytes > Pelodytes ibericus. The sequence goes on along the minus strand of CM069866.1, from coordinate 44,551,952 downwards.
ACTCTATGTTCGCCTCACTAACTTGTATTACGTTATATTTGAAGCTATTCCTCACATACAGGGCCACCCCTCCCCCTTTTTTACCTTCTCTGTCTTTTCTATATAAAGAGTACCCTGGTATTGATATGTCCCAGTCATGTTTTTCATTATACCATGTCTCAGTAATAGCCACTAAATCTACATTCTCAGTTGCCAATATTGCCACAAGTTCATGGATCTTATTCCCTAAACTGCGAGCATTTGTAGACATGACCCTAAGCTTATCATTTTTCAGCACACTGACTACAGGTAACTTCTGTCCCTTTTTTGGGGGGCAATTGGATTGATGTTTTATCGCCATTTTGCCCCCCTCTTTTAGTTTAAAAACCTCCTAGCAAAACCTCTGAACTGCTCACTGTGAACATTCGTTCCCTTTTGAGAAAGATGCAAACCATCTTTTTTGTACAGTTCCTTTCTATCCCATAGTGAACTTCCATGAGAAACAAAGCCAAATCCTTGCTCCCGACACCATTCTCCAAGCCACAAGTTGAAGTCCCTAATACGCATCCTATCATTCTGAATGTTATGCACAGGCATAACTTCAGAAAAGGACAGTGTGGACACAACCTGCCGTATCTCATTGGCAAGAACACGAAAAGCTTCCTTCACCTCTGAAACCTCATTGCAAGCCAAATCATTTGTCCCTAGATGAACCAGTACATCCAATTCTCCTTCCTGATTTGCTTGCTTAACAATATTAGAAATACGCCTCCTGTCTCTGCGAGCAGTAGCTCCAGGAAGACATCTCACTAAGCCAATACTGTCCAACTCCGCACCTCTTATGATAGAATCACCCAACAACAACTGCTTTCTATCAGGCCTCACCTTCTCCTTGCATACCTTAGCCACATAGGAGAGTGGTTCCTCAAACTCTGTGTCTGAGCCTGCCTCCACAACTCCACTGCACTCTGAAAGTGCTGAAAATGAATTCTGGACAGCCACAGACTGCGGGACATGCCTTTTATCTAAGCCTACCAGATCCAACAGTAACCCACCTGCCATTCCTAGGAAGCTTCTGTGGCAATGGCCTCTGTGGAAGTGACAGTCTCAGCCTGAGTTTGTTTTACAGATAAATTACAAATCTCGGACTTTAAAAATGCAATCTCCTGCAACAATCTTGAGAACTGTCTACAGATTAGACAGCCTCCAAGCCTCTGTAAAGAATAAACATCAAGGTTATTCTGTATTACCTTAACTAATTGTGTGTCATCAGCAAACCCTGAGACATGGCTCTCAACACAACTTGGGAGATCATTAATAAGTCAGTTAATGATAAAAATAGACCCCTGAGATATTCAATTTGTAGAGTAACCTTTTGTGTGGAACTGTATCAAATGTTTTAGCAAAGTCTGAATTACCCAGCAGAGATTTTGATCCATTTTTAAAATATTGGAATGACATCTGCCTTTTGCCAGGACCCACGATTAAGTCCTTCTAGGACGAAACGTATTAGGTGGCTCCTTCGAGTATGGGTTTCCATGTACTACTTTTTACTATTTTTTAAGCGCTACATTTTAAGGATCTGGCGCTAATCTCACTATTTCCTGCATATTGGGCTATTTCTTTACAGTTTTTGTCTATAAATGATAATACTGATCCTTTGCATTTATAATGTTCGAATGTAATTTTCTTGTTTTATATTTCCTATTTCACATTACTGGTAAGCCACATTAGTTTTGATTTGTGTCTTTTGTATTTGTTTCCCAAAGGTATATATTGAGATGTGTACTTTTGTAATGTATGCTTAAAGGAATTCCGCTTGTCTTTTGTGTTTAGTCTAGAAAACAATCCTTCTACATGTTCAATCAATGCCCTTAGCTCATCAAAGTTGGCCCTTCTAAAATTTTGTGTTTTGGTAAAGTAGTTACCAATTTGCTTTTTTGCATTCATCTTAAATGAAATCATGTCATGGTCAATATTCCTCAAGTGTTCTCTTACTTGGATGTTTGCGATAAACTCTGCATTGTTTGTTATTACCAAATCCAGACATACAGCCATTTTAGTTGGGGAGTCTACTAATTGTGCCATAAATTTGTTATTAAGCAGGTTCAGAAACTTGCTGACCTTAGCGGCAATTCCAATCTATATCTGGCAATTAAAATCTCCTTGATTAAAACTTCATTCAAAACAGTATGTTGTCTGCAAAGAGCGATAATTGAAATGATTTGCCTTCAATTTTAATAATCTCTATATTCTTTATAATACTTTGGGCCAGGGATTCCAACAATAAGACATAGATTAGTGGTGCCAAAGGACACCCCTGCTGTGTCCCATTTGTAATATCAAACCACTGGGAAACTACATCCGATGCACTTGAGTGTTTATAAAGTTCCCATACTGCTAATCTAGAAAGGGTCCCTGCAAATCCGAATGCCCTCAAGGCTTTTTTAAGGTAGGTCCGCTGACCCTATCAAAAGCCTTCTTGTCTTCCAGTGACATGGCCAGCGTGGATGGAGATACTTTCCTTAAGCCTATTGCTTCGTGCCCTAAAATAATTTTTAAGGATCCCCTACCAGCCATTAACTTTATTGTTAGTACAAATATGTCCCCAGCTCCTCCCAACAACCTGTTGATCTGGGCTGCAACATGCCGAACCCCTATTTGCTACCTATAGAGAGTTTGTGCTATCAAATATGACAAAATTGTAGATTTAGGTGTAGGGGTTTATTTGTTTTTTTTTAATTATTTATTACAGATATATGTTACTCAATGGCTTGTTGATTCAATAATAAATGCAATTGATATTTTGAAGTTGAGAAGGAATGTTCCCCTAGTTAACCTTTTTGGAGTAAATTAGATAACAACTAAAAGTGGTTTGGGGTGAACAGCATTAGGGATGCTGATAATAAGAGGGCTGTAGTATTTTAATTGTGAATACTGCTTAGGAGACCAACATTATTTAACATTGCTCATCATAAGCATTTGTGTCTTCTATTAACATTTTTTTTTTTTTAGGACCTCTGTGCTTTAAAACTGTGAAAAACAGAAAAACCTCCTGGACTTTCTATTTCATGTCTCACCAGCAATATATATCCATATGTCTAACATGATGAAGCGTGCAGAAAAGAAACACACCATAAGATAGTATTCTAAGTAGAAATACTTCATCACAGCAAATAAGTAAAGAAATTGAAAGACTACCTCAAGTCTATCCCGTATATGAGATTCTAGAACATTTTGGACAATTTGCTTTGTATCTCAGGATTGATATGGAACTAAACAGAAGGAACAGATCTTTGTTATCTGTGTTTCTAAACTTGTTGGCCCTGAGTTTTTCAATAGCCGCTTTCTTTACAAGCTACTGGTGTGAGGGAACTCACAAAGTTGTGAAGCCACCCTGTCTATCTGCAGTGAAGAGTACGAATTGCCAAGTGCTAGCTTTAAATAGCACCACCTCAAATAAGGACATAGATAATGTCAATGGATCACTGGATGAGAATGTAGTACACTATAACTGGGAAACTGGGGATGATAAATATGCCTTCAAGTATTTTCACACAGGTTTCTGGCTGTCCTGTGAAAAACACCAAGATGGTAAGCCATAACAAAATTATTATACACATAACAATTTATGATAACTAATAAAACAAAAATATTATGATAGTATGAGTATTCTTTTTTTATTAAAAATGTTTATAAAATGTTCATGTTAAAACAGGCATATCACACCAAATATACACTAATCAGCCATAACATTATGACCAATGACAGGTGGCAAACCGGCAGAAGCAGTATGATGTTTTGGGCAATGTTTTGCTGGGAAAATTTGAGTTCTGCCATTCATGTGGGTGTTACGTTGACACGTATCACCTACCTAAGCATTGTTGCAGACAATGAAAAACAGTAGTCCTTGATGGAATCAGACTGTTTCAGTAAGATAATACACCCTGCCATAAAGCAAAAATGGTTCAAGCCTGGTTTGAGGAACACAACAATGATTTCAAAAGTCTTGACTTGACCTCCAAATTCCCAGGATCTCAATCCAATCGAGCATCTGTGGGATGTGCTGAATAAACAAGTCTAATCCATGGAGACCCCACCTCACGGGTTATAGGATTAAACAGACCTGCTGCTAACATCTAGGTGCCAGATCCCACAGCACACTTTCAGAGGTCTAGTGGAGTCCATGCCTCAATGGGTCAGGGCTGTTTTGGTGGTATAATGAGACCTACACAATATTAGGCAGATTGTCATAATGTTATGGCTGATCAGTGTGTGCATAACAGTAGCTATTGTTGTACATATTAAAATTACTGAACACATTTTTTGTTTCCTTTTAAAAAGAAATACTCTCCACATTAGACCTCTCTATTATATAATATGTTTGCTTTGTGATTATAGGTATATATTGATAAAATATTATACATGGGGTTCATGCTGACTCGGTGGGGAATAATTTAGGATGCACCTATCTAGCTTCCATAATTTAAGTTTGGTGATCATAGAAGTAATGAAAGAGTGGAGGTGTACATTTTTAAGTGTATAGTATAATTTATTTATATTTCTTATATGGCTATAATAGTACTAAAAAAGCTGAAAGATAAAAGGAAATTGAAAATAAGAAAAATTAAGTAGAGAGAATTAAAGGTAAGAGGGTAATTGAGGGGGACATAAGGGGGACAATCAGAGTAGCATCAGCAAAGATATTGAGAGAGAAATAGGTATATTTTAAGAACAGAATGAGGGGACATTCAAGGACAAGAAAGGGAGGGAATATTTGCCAAAAACAAGGGGGTTGCCACCTCTAGGTTGGCCATTATTTAAAATACATAACATAAATTAATAATGGGGTTTCTCATGAAAGGAGGAGTAGTCACATATTCACTGTTTTCCAGAGGGACTGCCAACAGTACAATTTCAACATTGAACTTAAGGATAAAATGTAAAAATAAATCGACGATGGTCTGTGTGTTCAGAAATTAAGCAAGTTGAGGGTTTGCAGAATGGGTTCTATGTTGGTGACATCTTTGATTTCAAGTATTTTATTGTCCCCAGCGACTGAAAGAGTGGTATATCCATTGGTATATCACACCGTGGTTTATCAGGGGGTACGTTAAAGGAGATAGAGTCCTCCTCCATAGCACTGTTTTGGCAGGAAGATCATCATAGATAGAGAGCGGAACATTCTCGAACGTGATATTTCCCATCTGTCTGCAGGCAGTGAGGAATATATTTTGTCTGAGAGCCTGCCAAATTTAGCTATGATGTCTCTAGGGGATTCTTTCGCTGCGCAAACTTCCTTTCTGGTTCAAAAAACATCAGTAAGCACAGATTCAGTTAAGACTGCTAGACATGTGGTTTGGGCTACCAGGGTATGAAGGTAGATGCAGAAGTCTGAGTTCCCTACAGCCTCCAGAAGGTATGTATGAAATAAATGCTTACTCACTGGTATTGTGAGAAGCCGTAAGTGAAGTCAGCTAAAGCATTCATTTTAGATCTTGCAGCTTCTCACAATACCAGTGAATAAGCCTTAATTTGTACATACCTATTTTTACGTTTTGTATTAGTTATTACATTTTCTCTACATCCATATTTATTTGATCCAGCCTCCTTCCTGAGGTGTCGGCGGATGGCTTATAATCTACAAAGTGATCATTTCTGAGCATTTAATTGCTCGAATTACCATATTTTTCTGTGTATAAGACAATATTTTTTCCAAAATTTTTTAACTTTAAAATTGGGGGTCGTTTTATACACGAATGTTAAAATGAAATCCATAAATAAAAACATGCAGCCATCCAGGGCCGGACTGGCCTACCAAGATACCAGGAAAATTCCCGGTAGGCCGCCCACCCTAGGGCCGCTTTGAGAATGCAGCCTCTTTAAGTAATGCGGCCGCGGCCAGTTTAAGAAGTTCTGCTGAGGCCTAAATGCCGGAGCCAGCGCTACCTTTAAAAGGCAACGGAGTTTTTGAAATAATTGTTAAATAGTGATGACGTAGTTACGCACGCACGCGCTGCTCCTGAGCCCCGGAGTATGTGGAACCTTCCATCCCCGACATCTACTGGACATCTACTTTGATCTTGGACTAGGAATTGGCGCCGAAATCACGGAGTCCCCGTCGTCCCCGATATCTTGCCACACGCTTGGCACTTGCGGAGACTTGCTGCTCCCTGCTGCTCTCTATTACCTCTTTTAAACATTCGCCCGCCCTTGTTCACATTCTGAAAGTGACGACTGCGGTCTATTCATTATGGGAAACCCTCTGAGAAAGGAAGCACTGACGGAATATCAAACGCAGTAATACCACACCATTGCGGATATACAAAGCTCCAAGTCTCCACAAGCTATAGGATCGCAGTGAGAAAAGGAAATACCTCTTCAATTTTTACCCATACTGTCGATGCAAATACAAGTCCCGCTGTAAGAAATATAGGGTGCCTTTATAAACAATGTTGTTTTATATTTAATACATAGATATATGCTTTTGGTGGGGTGGGCGTGTAATCTGGTTTCACAATGGAAGGTCATTTGAACATCAGAAAAGGTTGTAAACAAAGCTACAGAGATGACTTCTTTAGATTGTAAAAACAAGCCTTTTCAGTTCTTCCCAGTTCTACTTACTAACAGATAGGTGTGACAAAGGGGGTTGCATTTATTACAGAGACCATATATCTCCAAACTAGGTTGAACTGGTTCTTTAACTCTCTGGGAGGTAACTAAGGGATTTTGGGATACTGAGTTGAGTGAACCACTTTGGCTAGTTAGTCTTGCTGTTCCTGTGGAAGGAGGGAGAGTGCTAGTCTTGTCTGTTCCTGTGTGAGGAGGGGACAGCCAGCAGAAGACCCAAGATGAAGGAACAAATAGAAGATATGAATGTATAAGTATACCATTGTCTGTTACTTGTTGATTATGAACCAGTTATGTGTAATGTGTACACTGTGTATTTCCTGTATAACCTTTAACAGTATCTCAGATTAATAACGATATACCTTTTTATATACACTTGTCTCTGTGCTTCATTCGTGACACATTCCCTAAAAGAATAACCCCTGTAGGAGGGTGTGATAATTTCTTACAAGTGGCGAGTCAGGTAGGAGGGATTTAGTGTGACGAGTGAGTACATTTTTAGTGTATCATTTTTGTATTGATCTGGGATACTGTTCAGGTATTGTGTGTGTATAGGAATTTCAGTGAATTCTGCTTTGATAATAATGGAAGGTTTGTTGAAAAAGATTGCTACGGTCTCTAATCCTGAAGCAATAATTAAATGTATGGAAGGAGCATTAGATCCGTGGCTTGATGCTCAGGATTATGTGGCCAGGGCAATTATTGAAAATAAATTGTCCAAATCTAATGGTAAAACTGTTTTGATTTTTGCTGCCCGCTGGATTGCTGAGAGGTACACATCTTTAAATAAGCAAAAAGAGAATTTAGAGGCAGAAGTTTTGCATTTAAAGAATGATGTGGAATCGTTCAAACTGTCTGCGCAAAATGCTGCTGCTTTGTGTGTAGGTAGTCAGCAAATGCATCAGCAAAATGTGGAATTGCACAGTTGTAATGAGCAGCTTGTAGAAAGGCTGAAGGATGCAGAGGGAGCGATTAGGACCCTTGCTTCCAGCAGCCAGAAGCAAGCTGATCATTCAGACTGCCAGTCTCAAATGAATGCATTGAAATGTGGGCATGTTTCTGCAGATGGCCATGGTAATTGTGAGAATAATGTTCATGGAAAAATTGCACCAATTTCTGTTAAAACTAAGATGGATTCTCAGGGACTTATCATTTCTCAAACATGTGTGTCCAGACCCCTGTCTATAGCTGAGATTGATTCAGTTTCCAAAGAGTTTGGAAAAATAAGTTTTATTGATGACCCAGTGGAGGTGCTGATAAAGATCCAGCAGTTTAATAAAATAAAATCAAATTTATTAGATGCAGACAAATTTGAAGTACTTTTGAGTAGTCTTGACCACACTTTAAAAGGAAGTTTACCCCCTGAAGTGTTTGCAGAGCCCAGAGATAAAGATCTGCTGGTAAATGAACTATTAAAAGCCCTAGGCATGGAGGAGACAAACCTTCATGCTTCATTTTCAAACTGTTTTCAAAGAAATGGACAGTCCATCCAGGAATTCAGTGATAGGTTGTTCATGCTTTACAAGTTAACACTCCCAGCTGAACAACAAACAAGTCAGGATGATTCTGCATATAAAAGGGCCCTACTGAGCAAAGCACTGCCTTCTATTCAGGAACTTGTTGGATTAGCTGTGTCTCCACAGAATTCATTTCCAAACATTTTAAATATGTTAAAGAAAGCAGAGGCAATTATAAAAAATCAGAACAAAATGAATACAGAGAAAGTGTCTGCAATAAACAGTCACCAGAAAAACAAAGCATTTAACCAGCAAACAGAAGGCATTAAGTGTTTTGCATGTGGTAAGGTTGGGCACATGGCAAGAAATTGTAATTCTTGGAAAATGCATCAATCTCAGACTAGGAGTAGGAATAGTTGGACACTGGGAAATGAAAAGAGACCAATTAATACTAGGTGGGGATCTCAGAGAAGAGATAATATCAACTATAAACCCCCCACAGAACAATGGATTCCATACCATATGCTCAAGGCCCAGAATAAACAGCTAGAGGCAGAAAATCATTCCCTAAAATGTGAGCGAAGTCAGTTCCTTGAAAAACTGGAATTTCTCAAGACACAAGTTAGCAAATTACAGGAGGTGATTTACAAAGGAACTGTTAGAGACACAGATACCTTTTATTAAACTGTTTTGTATGATACTAACTTCTACTCTTCAAGTTTGCTTTTCAGAAATATGTGAAGATGATACCAACTGATGAGGAAGAGAAAATAGACCTGTGAGAAGACCTGCCATTTAATAGTTATTCTCTTTCAGGAAAAGTTAAATTCCAGTTCATAGAGGACCGTAATATGTATTTTTATTTTTCATATTATGGAAAAGCCTCTAAATTCATTACACACAGTCAGGTGCAAAATTCCAAATTATTTTTGTTTTATTAGATTAGCACGCCTGCACTGCCAGCTATGCTTTTTATTTTTGATGCTGGATTAATCATTATAAACTAATAGATTAGGTGATTTGTTGCCAATGTGAGGCTTATATTTTTGTCACACTGGAGAGATGTGAGTGTAACCTGCTGGTTTACAACACTAAATATTTTTGTTTTATTATTTTGGTTACCACAAAAAATAGCCTCAAGTTGATTTTTTTTAAAATTGTTATCTTTGAATGGCAACAGACAATTGTCAGTTTTTTTTTATAGATTGCATGCTGCCAAACTGTATACATTGCATACATTGCAAAGTCTGAATGTAATGGTAGCATTCAATTTACTTTTTTCTTTTCTCTCTCCATCTTCATTTTATTATGAGTTGTCTGTTCTTTTGTAATTAATACTCTCAAGGTGGGGTGAATTATAGAGTGTCAATGCATAATTTGCCATTTTCTATTTATTTTATTTAACTATCCGCAGGGGGGGTAAATGGTTACGAGAGTATGAGATGGTTGTGTTAGATGAGTTTATACTGGTATTGGGATGTATTGTTTAATAGACATTAAGGTGAAGGGTTGTATTTTACTTACATTGTAATAGATGACCACTTGTGAAGCCAGATGGTAATGCTGAGACAAGAATGATAATCAGACCACTAGTGATTTGGCCAATGCACCCTTTCTGTGCTGAATATATTTTAATTTCCAGAAGCCAGGGGCCTATTGACAAATTATCAAACACCTTCAAAGGGCTCAAACACTAACCCACTCCAGCTATCCAGCTTTCAATAAACGTGCACAGACACCTTCACTCAGATCCCCACTACAAACAATCAATAAACTGGGTTTCTCTGTTGTGTGGTCTCTTCAATACACTATGTAAGAACAGCAAATGAACTTCTGTTGGTGTGAGAATACACCAGATGACATGGTGGGCAAGGATCAGGGCCCTAATACCTCGAATTATGCGAGGTCAGGTTTAATGGAACCCTGTGGTGGAAGCAGTGAGCAGTGTTGGTGGCACAGGTAACTGAGGGTGATGGGAGTGGAGTCGAATGGTTGAGGTGATGCCGAGCCTATGAGGGTAACAGAAGGTTGAGAATATGGCTGAAGGAGTTCAAATTATTGATGAAATATGATAACTGTGAGTGCCTCCATGATTCGGCTAAATTACGCCTCACAGTACCCTAAATTTTAAATATTTGTGGTTGTCATATCACTTGTGTCTCAGTAATACACATACTATTTCAGAGCTCACATAATAAAGGTACTATATTTATTTAAGAGGGCTCATTTTCTATTGGAGTCATTCGCCCTCTAGGTGGGGACTGTAAGAAATATAGGGTGCCTTTATAAACAATGTTGTTTTATATTTAATACATAGATATATGCTTTTGGTGGGGTGGGCGTGTAATCTGGTTTCACAATGGAAGGTCATTTGAACATCAGAAAAGGTTGTAAACAAAGCTACAGAGATGACTTCTTTAGATTGTAAAAACAAGCCTTTTCAGTTCTTCCCAGTTCTACTTACTAACAGATAGGTGTGACAAAGGGGGTTGCATTTATTACAGAGACACCATATATCTCCAAACTAGGTTGAACTGGTTCTTTAACTCTCTGGGAGGTAACTAAGGGATTTTGGGATACTGAGTTGAGTGAACCACTTTGGCTAGTTAGTCTTGCTGTTCCTGTGGAAGGAGGGAGAGTGCTAGTCTTGTCTGTTCCTGTGTGAGGAGGGGACAGCCAGCAGAAGACCCAAGATGAAGGAACAAATAGAAGATATGAATGTATAAGTATACCATTGTCTGTTACTTGTTGATTATGAACCAGTTATGTGTAATGTGTACACTGTGTATTTCCTGTATAACCTTTAACAGTATCTCAGATTAATAACGATATACCTTTTTATATACACTTGTCTCTGTGCTTCATTCGTGACACATTCCCTAAAAGAATAACCCCTGTAGGAGGGTGTGATAATTTCTTACACCGCCATTTAGATCATGTTTATCTACCTGCGTTATCAGACATGAACAGATGTACATAAGGGCAATCTCTCACTCTTTTAAAAAGGTATACTAAGAGCAGGTAAAAGGGAAAATACCTCTGGCATTCACCAACGCTATATGACTGTTATGCTGATATGTATATAATACATGTGCTATTTATAATCTCCTATTGCCACAGGAGATCTTAATTAATGGTGGAAGGAATAGATTTTTGAAGAGGCTATCCTCACAAGGATAATTCAAATTCCATTTGTCAAGCTTTAAAGGGAAAGCTCAGAGCAGAGGAGAGAGAGATCTACTCCATTACAAACTCTGTAACCATACCTTCTCAAATTATACCAGGGCCCCTGGTAAAGAGATCAACTCGGATATAATCTATACTTCAGATACTCACCCATAAAAGCAGCATTTGATCGACGCAGCCTCCATCTGCTCAGTGACTCGGGGTTGGCACCTTGTGAAACTGGAAGCAGGCATGTGATATACAAAAGCAGCTTTGCCACTATTGCAGTTCAACTCTTGCTATAAAGGGGAAGAACGGGGGAGACCTAATATTGCAGTGAGTGTTGTCCATCACGAACTTTCCTATCCTGTCTCTCTGGATTACAGTAGTCAGCTGGTGCTGCACTTGCTCAGTAGAAAGAATTCTTGAATTGGGTATGTGCTAAGATTGACTACAAATTTCAAAATCCATATAACAACTCTAGGATTAAAGAGAAAAAAAAAGTGGGAATTTGAGAGTCCATGAACCTGAGCAGTAATATATTCGGTTTGGTACAGATTCCAGCCACCCACTGATTGGATTACTAAACTTATAATTCGCCAGGGAATAACCGGAAATCAGAATAGTCAAATAAAGCATTTTAATAACATCTCAAGTTTTCTCAACAATGCCACCAAAGAAAGATAAAGAAAAGCCTCTTGAAAAAACTAAACAATCACATCTTTCCTACTCACCTAAATCAAGTGAACAACTTAAATCCAGAAAATCATTAATAATTGAAAGACGAAAATCAATGGGGGAGAACAAAGCAAATACCTCAGAGGAAGAGTTAACATTCCAATCAATATCTAACAAAGGAATGGAAATAATGCTGGATAACCTGTACAAGAAAATAAAAGCCGATCTCGAATCAAACATAAATGCACTTAAACTTTAAGTACCTCACTTATCAGAGGGACTTAGCGAGCAGATGACCTCCTTAAATAAACTACAGGATGAACACCTCTCATTACAAACCAAAAACACCACCCTGGAAAATAGAATCAAATCTCTGGAGCTTAAAACAACTGACCTTGAAGATAGATCCCGGAGAGATAATGTTAAAATACGGGGTATACCAGAGTCAGTGAAACAAGATCAACTGGAAGAATATTTGATAAATCCAATCCAGAATCTGGCTCCCAATGCTGATCTTGGTCCTCATCCTTTCGATCGATTCCACAGACTTCACAAGGCTAAAGGAGTTGACCCCTCACTACCAAGAGATACAATGGTGTAGTTCTCCTCATCCTACAATAAGAACTTATTTATGAGATCAACAGGGAGACACATGATACAAGAAGAGAAATTCAAGGATATAAAAATATTTCCGGATATATCCAGAGCAACGAGGCAAGCAAGACTCCAGTACTCCAAAGGAACTCGGATCCTTAGAACTAATGAAATAAGCTATAAATGGGCTTTTCCAACAGCCCTTATCGTAAATTATAAGGACACTTCACACTATTTCAAAGACTGGAACCCTTAAAGAAAGCTTAAAAATATGGGATTTAATTCCTAGTTGAATTCTAACCATTGATCTGTGATATACACTTTTGAGTTAGGGGTTTTGAAATAGTTCGTTATTACGGGAGTCAGGGAGGCTAGAGGTGAGGTGATGAGAGGGGGGAGACAGGATAACAGATACAGAGGGAGAGCGCTAGGTATGGGAGTGGAACTGGCGGAAAGAAGTACACGGGGGTCAGGAGAAAGGTGGAAGAAGTATATATATACAAATGTACGGGAGGATTTAGTTATTAGGAGGTAGGAGCGTATAATCTAAAGTAAGAATTTGCCAATTAGTAGTAAATACCCACAAGATCAAAGAGCACTTTTATAAAAGTATTAAATATTATGATTCACAACACTATAAATACTTAATACATTAAAATTAGGAAAGAAGAGTTTTAAAAATTCACTTGATTCACCATATGTAAAGTCTTGAAATACACCTAGTTTAATTGGTTACTTTGAATAGCACTTTAGCACATCGTCACTTTCTTTATGAAGTTGTTTCTTTATGATTTTAATTCTAAACCTCCATGAGAACCTCACTGGACGAATATATAGACACTATTAACGCCACCAACATTATTATGATACCCCGATAGTGTATAACCAAATATAGGTAGCAATCTTTTAGTAAAATATAATTATTGGTTAAACCAAGACACAGTTAAGGCCCCATGTTACTATGACTCAGAACTTTATAAATAATTAATATGCTAAAATTAGGAATGGGTGTGTCTCTAATATCCCCCCACTCACCATATGTAAAGTCTCGATCTCCACCTAGTTTATTGGTAATTTTGAATAGCACTCTCGCACAATGTCACTTTCCTTTTGAAGTTTTTCTCTATGTTTTTAACACTTAACCTCCATGAGAACCTCACCGGACGAATATATAGACACTATTAACGCCACCAACGTTATTATGATACCCCGATAGTGTATAACCAAATATAGGTAGCAATCTTTTAGTAAAATATAATTATTGGTTAAACCTATTGGGGTCTCTTCTATCAGTCCCCCCTTGATGCGGCTGATATTATTGTTATCATTGATATTGTTGGTATAGATGACTACATACATGATATAGAAAGCATAGAAGACTTAAATGATATAGGTGATGGATATTTGCATGACAGATATGTATGATATATATTTTTTAGTATTTTGGTTTTCCCTCTCTCTCTCTCTCTTTCTCTCTCTCTTTCTTCTCCCTCTCCCTAATAACAACACACGACATATTGGTAGTGTTAAACCAGGTAGTGGCGTGGTCCACATTTCTTGGGGCTCTAATCCTGCGACGGCAGCAGGATAAGACTTATTGATAAGGAAATATCTTTGTCTAATGGGTCTCTGGGTTGTATGCATGTGGAGTATGAATGGAGAATGTTTGAAGGCGAAGAAGGGGGTCGGGGTGCGGGACGGGGGAACAGCGTAACATCATTGAGATGTCGCTGGTAATAGTCACTTTAAATGACGGGGCCTTAATTCTCCTCAAAAGAGAGGCTGCCTATACGATTTACTTGTAAATAATAAAGTTGATATAATCCTAGTCCAAGAAACACACTGGACAGAGTCCCCGGAGAAACTGTGGAGATATTCTAAATACCCCACAGTTTTTTCAACTAATTCTCCAGACAGGAAAAAAAAAGGGGGAACAGCTATCATAGTAGGTTCAAATATAAAATTTGAACTGATACATCATATTTTTGATACAAGCGGACGGTACATGATTATACTAGCTAAAATAAATGATATACCATATACTTTGGTAAATATCTACGCCCCGAACCAGTCCCCCATAAAATTCCTAAAGGAGGTCCTTGGGAAAATAGAAACCATTATGACAGGTCTCCTAATAATTGGGGGCGACTGGAATTGTATCTCGGACCCAAACCTCGATAGGAGTGGGAGATTTCCCCTAAACAATATCTTACCAAATAGAACATCTGAGCTATACAGACTCTTTCAGAAAAATAAAAATTTTGACATATGGCGTACTCTACACCCCAGGGAAAGAGATTATACCTTTTTTTCACAGGTACACCAAACACACACTAGAATAGATTATTTTTTAACAAACTGTGTTGGTGTGAATTCTGTGAAAAAGATTCAAATATGCCCAATAACATGGTCTGACCATGCCCCTGTATTCCTAGAAATTAAAAACAACTCAAATTATAAATTAAGATCTAATTGGAGACTTAACGAAAATCTGATGAACAATCCTCAATTTAAAGAAACGTTGGAAGAGGAAGCTGGGAAATTCCTTGAAATAAATGATAATGGGGAAGTCTCAAATAGCACACTTTGGTGCGCTTTTAAATCATATATGAGGGGGGTTCTGATAAAAATGGGTTCAATTTACAAGAAAAGCCTAGATAGACCTCTCTCAGAGCTATATATAGCCCTGGCAAAACTTGAGACAATAAATAAAAAGAAACCGGACCATAATATAACTATAGAATTGGCCTTGATTAAGGAACAAATTAAAGTTAAAACTATAGATAAAGTAAATAGAGCGATTATTCGCCTAAAACAAAAGTGGTATTATGGGGCAAATAGAACGGGAAAACTATTAACTAACAAATTAAAGTATAATCAAAACAAGAAAATAATACATAAAATTATAGTGGGAAACCAGCCTTTTTTTATCACCAAATTCTATAGCACCAGCTTTTAAAGACTATTATACTTCATTGTACAATCTCTCAGAGAACAAAAAAAAATCAAAAGAACTCAAAGGATTCTTAGAGAATCTAAACATCCCGCGGCTCTCCAATAAAATCTGGATATACTAAATAGCCCTATTACTATAAATGAAGTAGAGTTAGCTATTTCAAATTTAAAACCTGGGAAAGCCCCTGGCCCAGATGGATTCTCAGCCCCCTTTTTCACAAATCTGGATAAGATTATTTCCCCAATTCTCTTAAAGTGTTTTCGTGTGTTCGCATTGGGAGACCATATCCCAAAGGAAATTCTCCTTGCCACAATTATTCCAATCCCTAAACCCGGTAAAGACCCAGTGTATACATCTAGCTACAGGCCTATATCTCTGATTAATCTGGATGTAAAAATATTTTCAAAGATATTGTCAGATAGACTTAAGTTTATTAAACCACAACTTATCCATCAGGATCAATCTGGCTTTGTACGGGATAGATGTCCTTCCGATAATATCCGGAAGCTTTTAAATCTGATACATAATGTAACGGTCGAACATATTCCAGCCGCCCTATTATCTATCGATGCTGAAAAAGCATTTGATAGGGTTGATTGGAAGTTCCTCGAAGAGGTATTAGTGAGTTTTGGTATCACGGGCCCCTTTCTGGCTAACGTAATGTCTCTCTACACAGTTCCAAGCGCTATAGTAAGGGGGCCACTTTTTCCATCTGACCAGTTTCCTATTACCAACGGAACCAGACAGGGATGCCCATTAGCACCATTACTATATCTTCTCTCACTTGAGCCTTTGGCTATTATGATTAGAAATAACCCAGAAATTCATGGAATTACATTAAATAACAAAGAATATAAATTAACACTATATGCAGATGACGTGATGCTATCCCTGTCAAAGCCCGATCGATCAATCCCAGAACTGCTGCAAACAATAAATGTATATTCGAGTCTATCAAACTACAAAATAAACCTAAAAAAACACAAATAATCGTAACTAATATATATTATTAGAAAATAAAGCTAAACTTCAAGATTTATACCCCTTTGATTGGAAGTTGGAAGAGTTGGATTGTATAGGCCTAAAGCTGTTTTTTTTTTTTACAGAAATCGAATAGGCTAATGTATATGGATATGTTGAAGAAACTTAGGGCGAAGCTATTGGCTTGGAGGGGCCTGGAGGTGTCCTGGCTCGGTAGAATTGAAGTTATAAATGCTTACACCATTCCAAAGCTTTTGTATCTCTTCAGGACAATGCCGCTCAGGGTCGACTCCGACGTTCTTACTCAATTTCACAGATTATTCGTCGAATTTATTTGGAAAGGCTCCAAACCAAGAATAGCACAGAGATTATTGAAACAAAGTCCACAAGAGTGTGGTATATCATTTCCCGACGTATTTAAATTACACGAAGCATGTATGGTGATTCATTCCCTTGAATGGAATAACCAAAGAACACATATTCTAGACTGGTATAGGATGGAGATGGCAGAACTTTCTCCTCTCTACCCAACTACCATTTTTTTGAACACAAAAAAAGGAAAATGACCATCACAGACGCCCTATCACCAATTGCCCTTTCGGCCTCCTCTCATCCGAGATCGAGGATTTTTGTAAGTCTCGGTGGACCCTGGCCGGCATTGTAACATTGGAAGACATATTTTCACAAAATAAAATCCTTTCATTTAACGACCTTCAGGCCAAGTTTACCCTCCCATCAAACCTACTTTTTCCTTATTTAAGGGTCAAGTCTTATATTCTGAAAAGTAGGATTCTTCCCTCTAACCATCCAGTAGTTTTATTGCTTCTAAATATTTACAAAAAGAAGCAAATATCTAGAACCCTGAAAGTTTTCAAACAGGCTGAACATTATTTTAAGCCTTCTGCTTTTATCAAATGGGAAACATCTATTTCTCAATCATATTCTAAGGAGGACTGGATTCAGGGCCTCTCTCTGGTGAGGAGGAATATACACTATATGTCCTTACTTGAAACCCACCTTAAAATTATTTACCAGGGTTATCTGGTATCCTCTAGATTAAATAAGATATCTCCCACATACTCAAATCAATGTTGGATATGTCTTAAGCAAAGAGGAGATTTTTTTTCACATCTGGTGGGCATGCACCAAACTTACACAAACTAAGGTTAAATTAAATTGTGCACTAAAATCAATATTTAAATCTACATCTGATATCTCCCCCCAAACTTTCCTATTTCACATAGAGCTGAATGATTTTGATCAGTCCCAGAAAAAACTCCTTGTACATATTCTTATGGCTACCAAGAAATGTCTGGCTAGAGCATGGAGACAAACCCAAACCCCAAACTGGTTGAATGTAATAAATCAAATACAATATCAAAAAACAATGGAATTGGGTCTCTGCTACGACCAAAATATGTATAATCGTCATAGAGATATATGGGCACCATGGCAGACATTTCTTGTTAGCAATCCGATGAATCAAACAGATCCACCACTGGGTATAGAGGGACATGGAGTGTGTGCCATCGGGCATTGAGGTGGACCTTAACCCCCCCTCCCCCTGTGCCCCGACTCTGGCGACTGGAGAGACTGCGGTATGAATGTAGTGTGTCTGTACTGGGTTTAAAATTGGATATTGGGTTTAAAATTAGGAAAAATTGGATTATGGGCCCCAAATTATTTACTAACGTTTGCTGTACTGAATCATACCTAGCGTAATACAGTTTCAAAGAGAGGACAGAGAGGGTGATTGGGAGGGAGAGATAAAGGGAAATTGTAATGTGTATATTTTCTTTCTTCCTTCTTTATTTTTGTTCCTGCTGCTCCTGTTTCTTATCTTCTCTTCTTCTTCTCTATTATGAGATGATTTGCTTAGTTTCTTATGTATCAAATGGGTCCACCTACAATGTTCTACAATGTTGCACAATGTTTAATGTATTGAATAAAAATAATGAAATAAAAAATAAATAAAAGGCAAACGGAGAATTTACCTATAGTGCCGTCTGGCATCTCCTCAGCCAGAGCAGTTGGCTGGGGAGATATAGCGGGGAGAGTGGCAGCAGTTTATTTTATATTAATTTTGTGTGAGTGTAAGTGTGTGTATGTGTGTGTTTGAGTAGCAGAGTGTATACGTGTGTGTGAGTGGTCAATGACTATCCTGTTTTTAACTCCAAGCTATTTTAGCTGTTGTTGGAGAACCTGCAACATCCCTGTAAAATGGTTGCTCCTTCTGCTTAAGAAGGGGAAAGGCTAGCTGTTTTCATTTATTACAGCTAATGGTATGTGAACATTATAGACATAAAAAGAATGGAAGAGCTACACACACACAGAATTATGTAAATGGTGAAAACATAAATTACTGTTTGGGCTCAAAAAATAGGGGTCATCTTATAAATGCGGCGTCTTATACACGGAAAAATATGGTACATTGACAAGACTGTATTCAATCAATAACTGGTCTAAACGTATAATTTTTCCCGTTGACACTTTTTTGTGCACATATTTTACTATAGAATTCCAGGCTTTGTATTATAATGCAATTTTTAATTTTTGACAATGAACATATCAGGTTCATCACAGAAAATATGTCAGTTAGCGACAGATGTCATACTACAGTATTGACTATGGCTTTATGCCACTCATTTCTTAAAATTGATTTAATCATATCTTTATCCCATTTAACTATCGCCTTGATGATTATGTTACTAGTATTTCTAGACAGAATTTTTGAACACTTAGGTACCAAATGATTTTGATTTTCTTCATCAATCATTTTCTCCAGCTCCTTAATAATTTTGGTGGGTTGAGTATATAATTGAACATGTACAAAGTATTTAACCCTTAGGTAGTTAAACAGCTGTTTGCTATCCAAATTAAATTCTTTCATTAATGTTGGGAAAGTTTTGATTTTTTTCCCCCCGCCAGTAAATCTTTTACTTGGATATTCTGCTTGCCTCCCACAAGTCCAAATCTATATCTCTGTTGCTACTAGCAATAGTTTGCATCGGGACCACTCAGAATCCTCTATTATAAGTATGTAATCTGCATTCAAATCTATCTTTACGCTCACCTTTTCATTCCCAATACCCTTTATACTACTGTTGTTACCTATTGCCCAAGCTAGGTGTTCCGTCATTAAAATATACAGTAATAGAGACAATGGACGCTCTTGTGTCATTTCATTTATGATTAAAAACTCTTTAGACAGAAAAAATTTCCTTTTATTTTGGCCGAGGGCTCAGTGTATAATGCCAAAATAGAAATCAAGGACATGTTCCTCTATAACAAAAGTTTGCAGCATCTGTTCCAAAAAGGTCAAATTAACAAGCTCAAACTCTTTTTCTGCGTCAAAGGTCAGCGTAACCATTGGGAATTTATTCTTGTTATTTAGGTAAAAAAGTAATTTAGGTTGAAAAAAAGACACTACATTCCTTCTACCTATCATTTCTGCTTTTGATCCAAAAGAAGGCAAAAATCCCTAAGGAAGCCATTTCTAATTTTGTCTCCTAAGGGAAAAAAATCTTTCTTGACTCCAAAGGGCAATCAGATTACTCCTTGGATCAAGAAGCTCTATTATTAATGCTTATTCTATTATTAATAGCCCCGGATGTCCTGCTTTTTAAAAACATTTTTTTAAATGCATCTATTATAGTTGATAGCACCATCTCTCTTGGCAGTGATTTCCATAACTTTATTGTCCTTACCGTAAAGTATGAAACTTTTGCTCTTCCAGTCTCAGGGGGTGACCTCTTGTTCTTTATACATTTCTGTTAATGAACAGGTAGCTGGAGAGCTCTTTATATTGGCCCTGCACATATTTATATAATGTTATCATATCTCCTCTGAGACACCTTTTCTCTAACATATATAAATACAACTTTTAATGTCTCTCTTCATAACTAAAATCCTCCAATCCCCATATTTTGTAGCCCTCCTTTGCACTTTTTCTTGTTCCATAATATCCTTTTTAAGGACTGGTGCCCAGAATTTTTTTTTATACATGCCAATATCTTATTGGCCCTTGGGTCTTGCCAAGTCTGTTATCTTCAATTATACCTAAAACCTTTTCATTAGTAGTTTTTCCCAGGGAGATACCATTTAAAGTATATGTTGCTTTGTTATTATTTTTCCCATAATGCATAACGTCACATTTGTCTCTCAACACAACTTGGGAGATCATTAATAGACAAATTAAAAAGAAGATGGCCTAAAACAGACCCCTGAGGTACACTGCTGAATACCCTGTTCCAATTTGAGTATATTAAGTGAACAGTATATTCTATATAGTGTCACATATTTGAGGCCCTTTAGCCCCTCTATGTAGGTCTCCTGTCTCCATTTCATATTTTGTTCTCCTGAATCCATTGTTCAAGACTGTATGGGAAACCCCAAGCATAAAAGGCTCTCCTTGACTTTTTCCATAAAGAAAGACAGATCTGCCAAAAAATGTTATCTTCTCATAGGTCAAGTCTTTCAAGTCTTTTTCAAACATTGCTCTCACCACTGTATTTTTTAATCTAAAAGATCCAAAGCACATGACCATGTCCCTGGGAAGTCCCTTGAGTACATTAGCAGCTCTATCTGATCAATGGAATCTTTCCAGCACACTCTTACCAACTTGTAGTCCTAAGAAGGAAAACAAGTCTTCCAAATAAATCTCCAATTTGGTATGTGTAATCGATTCGTACTGTTTGGTGGAGGATGCCACCCTAGCAATTTTCTTGTTGCTTAATTTTTATATTTAATAAAGAATTGGATTTTTCTACTGACAAGTCGGTCCAGTTTAACATTACAAAGATAAGTTCCCAATTTTGCAACCCCTTTTTTCTGTGGCTAAGCATGATGAGAGTGTGGTAGCGCCTACCATGGATCAGGTTGCTCTCCTACCTAATTCATACATAAAACAATGCAAATAAAGAGTACAAAACATAAAGAGTGCAAAACATAAAGTTGGGGCATACAACATAATAGAAACATAATAATCAAAATGAAAATAATCATCATAAAAAAAGTCTTGCAGCTAATAAAAATAAAATAAACAGATACAAATAAATACAAAATATTATAAATTATAACAAAGCCGAATGGCAACTGTGTGTAATATCATCAGCAATGCAATTAGTACAAATATCACATTTTGTTGTGAAATAAGAAATAGCATAGATAACCATATCACATTCATCAATGGTGGGCGTCCAGATAAATATCCAGGGAGGAGGAGGAGAGAGATCTAAGCAGGGAAACGAACATCATCCAGAAAAGAATCGAATAAAAACAGTTAAAATTGTAGATAATTAGACAAAAACGTACAATAACCCTAAAATTGTTTTAGGTTTTTTTTACACTCAGTCTTATTGGATCAACACTACTGTTTTCAGTTTCACATCATCGTGTCAATTTTAACATGCTCCATGTCTAGTACGCGAAGATCTTAATTGGTAAATATGAAACCTTTGACCCTGCATATTCTATAGCTGACCTATGCATCATTCAGGGCATACAGACCTACTAAGGTAATTCCCAAGGTACCCAATATTTCGTAGGGGGGTGCCTCTTTTCTTTCTTTCCTAACCCCTACCCCTTTTCCTCCCTTCCTTGCTCCCTTTTCCCTTTTAATACATATACTCTCTTTCTTTAAATATCCCTTATTGCAAATTCAAGATGTGCACACAAACAAACAGCCTATCGTGAATTCATATATTATGCTTCTAAAATAGGGTCGCCCTTAGCTAATGAATAAAACCAGGTTAGATGATTGTGTCTCTGACACTAGGACATGAGAGATCAGTAATACCCACACAAAACCCCCACAAAACAAATATAAAAAATAAGTACAAACTCACAGTAAACATAAAATGCCCGAGACTGCGACAAACCCTTCTAACTCTGAGGCACCTGTTTCCCCTAACTTCCCTATTTCTCAGACTCAAATCCTGATGCATCCGATGGGGCCCCTCGGCACCAGGTAGCTAATTTCTCTCACCAAACTCCCTATGGGGGAAACCTGTCACACCATGGCTGCCAAATGTTATTGAACATCATCAATTTATTATTAGCACTAAAATATCCCCTTTGCATCTCACCAAAGTGACTCATTAAGTCTCTCACTTCTTTCCTCCCAATAATTTTTGGTTGTTTCCAATTACGCTCTATACATAGTTTCATTGCCAAAAAGATCTGGACCGCTAGTTTCCTACCCTCACTTTGAAGACAATCCAAATGATAAAGCATAACGTAGGTGGGGTTTCATTAATGCAGTAGAGTAGAGTCTAGTACAGTATCTATATTGCATTGCAAATTTTCCTATGTACTTTATGTCATTGTTGTTACTCAGATGACATGCTATCTAACATTTCTGTTGTAGAAATGTCTTTCTTCAATTGCTGTAGACCTGGGATTGACACCAATTTCTATTGTGTAGCAATCAATCTCTTAGTGGCTGCTTATATATGTATAATACATTTTTAGTATGTAATTTCAAATTGTTAGGAAGCATGTCTAGCAATGCCACATGACTAGCCGGGAGTAAAAGGTGTTGCCAAAAAATACTTTATCAGTGCAAAAACTTGTTTCCAGAAAGGAGTTAAAAAATAACAGTACCGCCAAATATGGCTCATGGTGCCAAGCTCAACCTGGCATCTCCAACACACATTAGAACAAACTGGAATGGAAATATTTAAGCTAGACTGGACAGCACCAAGTACCAACGGAACAGTACCTTACGATCAGCTTCTAGGTTACTACATTTAGAGACATCCAAACCCATTGTAACTAAAGACTGCCAATCCTCTTCAGTAAATTCTCTATTTAGCTCCTTTTCCAGTTGGCACATATAATATAATTGTTGAGGAGAATTCTAACCAAAACATTATAGCATGAAGAAATAGTGCCTTCTCCTGGAATAAGTGAATTTTTAAATATGTATGTATTCTAATTTTTTCTGAAAGATTGGGGATTATATTTGTTTTTTATATGATATTCATGAATCTAAAGTAGAGATATAAATCAGTAATGGGTAAATTAAATGAGTATTGTAATTTAGAGAATGACAAGATCAACTGGTTCTCCATAAAATGCCCTACCTTTGTTATCCCTGCTTTAATCCAAGCTGTAACATTCAAATCAGATGTTAGATGTGATAATGCAGAGATAGGTGTGTGAGGCAGTGTTTCTGGAAATGGGAGCAGTTTAGAAATATAAGCCTTCCAAATGTGAAGTGACCAAGCAGCAGTAGATAATGTGTTAGATAATTTATGGTGAACCAAAGACGAGAGCCACGGTGACTCAAGAACATTGTATGGAGTTTAAAAAGAGGATTCTATATTAACCCAAGAGGGAGTTTCATATGACTTGTTTATAGCCAGCTACTGTGCCAGTGTGTCAGGATCACCACCGTGACATCCCGACTGCCAAACGTGGTCGCACGAGACACACCCAACAGGGGATTTGAACTGTGGTTATTTTGGACTGTATCCTGCTATGTTGCCTCTGAGCCATTTCAGAACTTTGGATAACTCCTGTTTATGTTTGTATTGCCTGCAGCACTAGGGGGCTGGACTTCACAAAAGGCTCAGACCTGTCAGTAACTCTCCAGCTGAATCTCATACCTAATTGACAAGGTTTAAGACACTGCCCCTCCCTAAGGGCAGTGTCAGTTCATTGACTCTGGATTCCTTGTTTGGTTCCTGTTATTTTGACTTCCAGTATTCCTGATCATTTTTGGCTTTTGACCTTGGATTTGTTACCTGTTTATTCTGAATTCTGGCTTCCTCTGACCTCTGGCTTACCCACGAAGATTATCTTACTCTTGTCCTTGTCCGTAACTTTACCTGGATATCCTGACCAGCCCCCGTGCACAAACTCACAGGCCACGTGGCTTCTTATCTGGTCACCCTGGTCTGTGTTTGTTTGCAAGGGTGAGCATACATCTCTGCCTAAAGGACTCCCATCAAAGGTAAGTCCTGACACAATGCAGTAGTTTTATGATAGAAATATTAGGAACATCTAAATCTCCTAAGGATTTGGGTAGTTGCAAAGTAGAAAGAGATAACCTAGGTCTCTTCTCTTTCCAAATCAATGCGTTAAATTCAGATTGGTACTGTTTGAGTTGTCTTGAGGAACCGTGAATGGGAATAGTTTGAAAAAGGTACATTAAGCAGAGTAAAGCAGACATTTTAGCTGCAGCTATTCTACCAAGGCATGGAATTTCAAACTTCTTCCAATTCCGTAAATCCTGCTTAATAGTTGGCCATTTAGTATCAAAGTTGAATTTAAAAAGGGTGAAGTATGACTTGATTAGTTTGATGCCCAAGTACAAGAGATAATCTTTTCTCTAGTCAGATCTGTAGTGGCATAAAAAAAAAGTTATTGCATAGCTGTATCTACTCATCAAAAAAGTTTCTTTATATATATATATTTACCTAAGGACCATATAGATTAACACTTGCAGATGTAAACAAAAAAAAGTCTGATGTTTTTTTGTTAACATCTGCAAGTGTAAATCTATATGTTGCTTAGGTATATATATATATATAAACTTTATATATATATTTGTGCATGCAAATATTAGGCTGTGACGATGATCCCAATAAACTGTTATCCACAGAGAAATTAGGCATTGACAGTGTCCCCAAATAAGTACGTGACACCTGTACTGGAACAAAGCTCCACAGCATAATCCGGCACTGTGGGTAATATCCCGCCATGCGAACGATCCATCATGTGGTAGGCCGCATAACCAGCCTCAAGTTACTCGCGGGCTGCGCTTCAGTGTTACACTTAGTGGGGGCGTGTCTTAGTGCCTGATAGCATCTTTGCATTGGTGAAATGCAGGGGAAGCCGAGGAAGGGGCTGACACTTCTCCAGAGGGCTCCATAGAGACCTATGGAGAGGGGAAGGTGCTATCTGAGATGAGGGGAGGAGCTTATAATTGTAGGCATATGGGTCAGTGTAGACATATGGGTCCATTTGTATGTATGTGTCTGTATGTATCTATATATGTGTGGGTATATAGATTTATGTATGAATAGGATTCCTTTGTATATCTGTTTACAAACAAATGTCCCTAGTTATATATGATGTTCCCTGGTGAGTTCACAGTACTCTGTCAGGTAGAATAGGATAGGCTTTGACGTTTGATTAATTCTTACAGGAAGATAGTAGCTTGCTTGGGATTGTAAAGGGACAATACCTGAGGGGAGGGAACGAGATTCTAGCTGGGGAGGTTTTAATTACCTTTGGAGACAAGAATATGTTACATCTTGGGATTGATGCTGGGAGTAAAAAGACTGTACAAAAGGAGTAATAAAATTAGGAAGTAAAACTGTGAAGTTTGGGTAGGAGAAGTTTGGAGTCTGGGAGAGGCTGGTCACGACGATTATTGTGTTGGACTGAAGTATTTAATGTCCTTGTGTGAGCTTGTCCTGGGCAAACTTTGAACAAAGTAAGAAACTCTTTCTGGAAAGACTAAATATTTATTTCATCTCTGTTGCTGGAGCCTGGGTAGCAATGTTCATGAGAAGGGCCTAGTTATCTGGATGAGGTGATAAAAAGGTGACTCAAGTAATTTGCTTGGAAAGGTGGGACATAGTGAATGAACATTTTAAAACACAACACAGAGTGCTGAAACTATAAGAGATCTAAGCTATACTACAGCAGACAGGCCATTTACAATATATTGTACCATCATATATTTCTACAACAGTACTGACTGCCCT
Organism: Pelodytes ibericus; assembly: GCA_036172795.1. Taxonomy (NCBI): domain Eukaryota; kingdom Metazoa; phylum Chordata; class Amphibia; order Anura; family Pelodytidae; genus Pelodytes; species Pelodytes ibericus. The sequence continues at coordinate 44,525,793 of CM069866.1, read as the reverse complement.
TTAAAAACCCCTCAAACAATTCCTTGTTTGAATATTGAGCTGCTAAGTTTGGTTCTCCCTGTTACTGGACTACTTTGAATTCTCCAATCCTGACCCAGCTAGCTATTTGTTGTGACCCTGTGCTGTCTGCCCTGACGTTGGCTTGTATGTCCTTTTGCATCTCTGCTGCCTGCATTGAACCTTTGGCTGTATGTACCATTCTTGAAATTCCATCCAAGTGTTACTGGCAGAATTGGAAAGTGGAAGTGTATGTAACAATCTGCCTGGATTCAAACCCTGACTATTCCTGTTCCACGCTCCTGTTCCAGGGTCCACCTACTGGTTTTTATATCTCATGTGGCAGTAGTGGCTATTTCTCTGCATTTTGTCCTGTCACTCATCTACTGCTCAGGTGTGGGTCCTTGCAGTGATGAGCCCTGGGGCTATATAAACCCCATCCTCCCAGCAATCAGAGGTGGTACATTTTATCTGCTAGCTTGTATTTTGGATTCCTGTTCATAGTGTTCCTGACCATCCTGCTTTCTCCAGTCCTTTGGCCTCGGCTTGTTCCTGACCATCCTGCTTTCTCCAGTCCTTAGACCTCAATTTGTGACTATTCAGAGCCTAGACCCTGCTTACTACCTGCCTGGCTATGACCCGTGGGAAACCAAACAAGGCCTCTGTTGTGGGGGCTCCACCCCAGGTGGAGAGTGCTCACCCTGCACAGCGCCTTGCATCACCCACTACCCCTGCACTGCGCCTCCAACCCATCACGGCACAGCTGCCCGTTAGACAATGTACCAGCCCTACTACGAAGTCCGCAAGGGTAGCCTATGCCTAGGAACTTCACTCTGCTAAAGTCGAATTGTTGTCCAGTTATGTTCGGACTCAACAAAAAAGTTTCATCTTGCTTCAGAAGGGGCTTGGTCTACTAAGGTCTGTAAGGTCTGTTGTCACTGCTGCCCTATATCCATGGAAGATGACCAGGGTAAAGTCTTCACCAGAGCTGTGTTCTCAGAAACCAGTCACTGTAGAAAATACCCATAAGCCTGCCAGTGACTCTAGTCTGCATCTGAAGCCTATACCAGCTTTCGCTTCACTGAGTGTGACACAGCCTTCACCAGTGAAGAAAACAGCAAGGTGTCCCCTCACAGCCTCAGAATGTCAGTAGGAACAACAGCCTATGTTTTTATTGTGGGAGATCTGGGCATTACATCAGCTATTGCCCTATTCGACCTTCCAAGCCAGAGAAGAGAAGAAAAGCATCAGGGCTGTTAACTAGGCCTGCGTCCGCTTCTGGGAACCTACGTAAATAGCTGCCCAGTAGGCCTGTGTACTCCAGTCTGGAATTCTTACCTGACAGTTCCAGTGAGGAAGAGAGTGAAGATTTCTTCCAGGCTGATTCTCCTAACATCTCTATTCCTACTACTATTATCGGGTCTGTGATAGCCACTCCACAGCGGAGGAATGCTCCATTTGTTTTGGCCTGTCGAGAACCTATGCCATCACTGCATAAAACTAATGTTTTGATCTCCGCACCCAAGATCTGTGATTTTTTCCTGTTTGTCCTAACCTCTCATTTGATGAAAAGTTTATTACCTGGCAGACCAAGCAACAGGCTTGCCCGTCAGCAGCTACTTCTAAAAAGAAAAACAAGACAAGGGTTTTGAATGCCAGAGTGGGTGCTCGGTACTCGCCCCTAGTGAGGGTTACTGTAATGATCTGCCTGGATTTGAACCCTGACTCATGTGATTGCTGCTGCACGCTCCTGTTCCACACTCCTGTTCCTCTGCTCAGGTGTGGGTCCTTGCAGTGATGAGTCCTGGGGCTATATAAACCCCATCCTCCCAGTAATCAGAGCTGGTACATTTTATCTGCTAGCTTGTATTTTGGATTCCTGTTCATAGTGTTCCTGACCATCCTGCTTTCTACAGTCCTTTGACCTTGGCTTGTTCCTGACCATATTGTGCCATTCAGATGCCAGTAATATTGTGCCATTCAGAGCCCAGTAATTTCCAGTGCTCGTTATTCCTCCCTACTCCCCCCCTTCTCCAGTACTTACCACCTGGCTCCTGCTCCGTGTCCCTGGCCTGACGTCTCTGTGCAGTGTTCCCTCCTGCACAGAGGATGGAAACCCAGGCACCGGATGTGACATAAGCGGTGATTTTTTTTCTTTTTTTGGCGGCCGAATCCAGCATATACGGCTGCCAGAAAAAAAAACAGTTAAGCAGCGCGGTGAGGGGGGATGCCCGCAGCACGGGTATCGCCCCCGCGGTAGGTGACTCCAACCCATCACGGCACGGCCGCCCATTACAGCTTATAGGAAAAGCAGCAACTGAATGCTTAGATATATATATATATATATGTCACTAAATTGGAAAATGAGAAAAGGGTTGCCAAGGAGAGTAACACTAACCCAAAATGTTTTATAAATATATAAATGGAAAAAAGCTAAAGAGGGAAAATTTTGGGCCCTTGTTATCCCAAATGGGAAATTTGGTAAGGGAGGACAGAGATAAAGCCGACATTTTAAATACTTTTTTTTCTTCTGTTTATACTAAGGAAGAGCAGATGGACGAGCCCCTGCTACAGGAAGTTATGGGACATTCATCGCAAACATGGGATTGGCTGACACAGGAAAAAGTGCTTAAGCAATTAAACTCTGTTAAGATAGACAAGGCCCCAGGGCCAGATGGTATACACCCAAGGGTACTTAGAGAGTTAAGCATAATTCTGGCCAGACCACTATTTATAATCTTTAGGGATTCTTTCAGTTCAGGTACAGTGCCATCAGACTGGTGAAAGGCGGATGTCATTCCAATATTTAAAAAGGGATCAAAATCTCTGCCAGGTAATTATAGGCCAGTGAGCTTGACATCTGTAATGGGTAATCTATTTGAAGGGTTGCTAAAGGTATACACTCAAGAATACATCTTGAACCAGAATATAATTAGTAAAAGTCAACATGGTTTTGTGAAAGACAGGTCTTGTCAAACAAACTTAATAACATTCTATGAAGAAGTCAGTAAAAATATAGATCTATGTGTGGCAGTTGATGTGATCTATTTGGATTTTGCGAAAGCATTTGATACAGTTCCACACAAAAGGTTACTCTACAAAATGAGAGAAATAGGTTTGGGGGCAAATGTATGCATTTGGATTGAAAATTGGTTAAAAGATAGAACACAGAGGGTTGTTGTAAATGGAAAATCCTTAAATTGGACAAGAGTATTGAGCGGAGTACCTCAGGGGTCTGTTTTGGTCCCTCTTCTTTTTAATTTGTTTATTAATGATCTGCCATATTGTGCTGAGAGCCATGTCTCCGTGTTTGCGGACGACACTAAATTAGGTAAGGCAATAAAGACTAATCTTGATGTTTTTTCTTTGCAGGAAGATTTGGACAGAGTGGGGGACTGGGCAGTAAAGTGGCAAATGAGGTTCAATATAGACAAATGTAAAGTTATGCATTGTGGGAAAAATAATAACAAAGCAACATATACTTGAATGGTTTTTCCCTGGGAAAACCTACTAATGAAAACGATTTAAGAAAGATTGTGGATAACAAACTTGGCAACAGTGCCCAATGCCAGTCAGCAGCTGCAAGGGCCAATAAGATATTGGCATGTATAAAACGAGGTATAGATTCACGGGAGGAGGATATCATCTTGCCTCTTTACAAATCAATGGTAAGACCTCACCTTGAATATGCAGTACAGTTCTGGGCACCAGTCCTTAAAAAGGATATTAAGGAACTAGAAAAAGTGCAAAGGAGAGCTACAAAATTAATAAGGGGTTTGGAGTATCTTAGTTATGAAGAGAGACTTAAAAAAGTGCATTTATATACGTTAGAAAAAAGGTTAGGACAATAAAGTTATGGAACTCCCTGCCAAGAGAGGTAGTGCTATCAACCACAATAGATGCATTTAAAAATGGTTTGGATGTTTTTTTAGGAAAGCAGAACATACAGGGCTATTAATAATAGAATAAGCATTAATAAAAGAGCTTATTGATCCAAGGAGAAATCTGATTGCCTCTTGGAGTCAAGAAGGAATTTTTTCCCCCAGGAGGCAAAATTCGAAATAGCTTCCTTAGGGGTTTTTGCCTTCTTTTGGATCAAAAGCTGTAATGATAGGTAGAAGGGTTGAACTTGATGGACTTGTGTCTTTTTTCAACCTAAATTACTATGTTACTATGTTACGATGTTATATTGTCACCACTTCAGGTAAATATTTTGCATAAATAGTTAGTAACAATGGAAGTTAGTTAGACCTAGATGAAGCTTGAATGGGGAAACAATAGTTGGTCTGTAGCATTTAACTTCATCTAACTCTGCTTGCAAGCAGAGGCTTGGTGGAGTAGTCTGGCTGTGTCTATGGGGTCTACACAGTAAATGACAAAGCTTATTATTTAAGGAAAAAAGGTCATAAAAAATGTGCAATACGTAGGGGTCAAATCAGAAGCTGAATTTCAAGCTACACAATATGCCCCAATGTCACTCCAAATAACCTTGCAATTCAGCTGAATACAAGCCCACCAAGAGCACACCGAAATACACTGAACCAAAGTAGCTTCTATCCTCCCCACAGACTTATATGGGATGACAGAGGCTCTTTTCAGAATGAAAAAAGTTTTAGCACCAGTGGGGTCCCTAGAAAGTACAAGTAGCCCTTACACCCCTTTAAAAAATGGGAGCTGGGCAAATGCCCCTACACTCTTAAAACAATTAACTATGACTCCACTTGGGGTCTGGGGTTGCCTTCTGGCCCCAGACCCAATTATAATATAATAACAAATAACATTGAAAAGGGGATCTGTTTTGGGGCAGGTGGGTAAAGTTGGTAATTTTTCCCTTTGCATTGGCTTTACAATATATATGCTGTTTTTAGCCCTTTACTCATGCTGCCGGATTGTGCCAGTGCATAATCCTGAGAGGAGACAATGTGTCACAGGGGAGTAAAGTACAATGGTTGATTGTTTACCCCCGGCAGTCTGTGTGCTGCTTAGGTGTGATTTTCCCATCTTAAGCTGATGCTGATATCCACACTTCTCCAATGTGACTCCTCCATTGTTCTGTGTTAATTCAATTTACTTTCATAATTTTGATGTGTTCTTATATGTTTGTATCCGGTCGAGTTTAGTTCCTGTTTGGTTGTATCTTAATTCATGGGTTGAGTTATGTTAACTTGATTATGTCTGTATATAAGATTCTGTTGCTGGTCAATAAATGTTCATTCCTTTTTCAAAGTTATATTGGTCCTGTCTGGCAGTGGCATCGCTAGGGGGGGGGGGCTACTGGGGCTGACTCTGATCACGCCCCATCACGCTAGGCCCCACCCCATCATGTTCGGTCTGCCCCCTGCATGCTGCAATCTGGATGCTGGACAGCACCAGACCCTCGGCCCCTGGTGCTCGGCTTCGCCCCTCCTGCTCAACTCCGCCCCCTCAAGCTTTGAATATGAGCCTGGCAGAGTGTAAGTGAGAGTGGCAGAGTCTGCACGTGTATGTATGTATGTGAGTGGCAGACTAAGTGTGTGTAAGTGGGTGTGAGTGGCAGAGTTATGAGTGTGTATGTGTGTGAGTTGCAGAGTGTAAGTGGGTGTGAGTGTTTGGAAGAGAGTAAGTGTGGGTGAGTGAGTGTAAGCATGAGTGGCAGAATGTGAGTGTTTGGAAGAGTGTAAGTGTGCGTGAGTGAGTGGCAGAGTAATGAGTGTGCATGTATGTGTGTGTGTGTGAGTAGCAGAGTGTGTGAGAGTCAAAGTGTGAGTGGCAGAGTTATGAGTGTGTGTGAGTGGCAGAGTGTGAATCCCAGTGAGATTACTAGGAGAAAATGTGATTAATTACTATTATTCATATTGAATGTGATAATCAAATGTGAAACAATGCTATCATCTCATATTATTTTTATTTTCACACTTGATTATCACATTCAAAATGAATAATAGTGATTCATCTTTATATATAGTCTTTATATTGATGGCAATGAAAGTCCATACACATGGCATTAAAAATCCCATGTACCTTGTTATAGTATTAAAACCATACATTATGAATGAATGTTCTGCTTTTCATTATATTATGGGCTTTACTCATGAAAGAGAGAAGTGCAGGGAAGTGACATGTGAATTTCAAAATTAAGGCTAAAGTAGCAGAGTTGGAAAAAAATTCCCATTCAGTTGAATTCCCATCTCAATTCCCTGCACTTCTCTCTTTTATGAGGTTGGTAGAAGGAGCATACCTCAGCCTATTCTCCCCAGGTTTGTGTGTGTGTGTGTGTGTGTGTAAGAGAGTGTGTGAGTGTAAGGTTGTCTATGTAAGGGTATCTACGTGGGGGGGGGGGGGGGGGTTAGGGCTGCCATCAGAAATTTCAGGGCCCATTACTGAAAAAAAAAAATCTCCCCCCCCCCCCCCGATAGTTTATCAATTAATATGTGACTGAAAGCCTGGTGTCCGCATCCGATGGATGTCACATATTAATTGATAAACTATCCAGGGGGGGAACCTAATGTGACCTGTAACAAAATCCAGACAGATATACTCAGTGTCAGATGAGTTAACCCCAGTGTTAAAGGAGTTAACCCCTTGGTAGCTGGACAGATATAGACAGTATCAGAGGCGTTAACCCCTTGGTTGGCTAGACAGAGGCAGTGTCATAAGTTAACCCCTTGGGTAAGAGACAGATATAGGCAGTGTCTCAGAAGTTAGCACAGAGCAGCTTCCATGGTAGTTACCCAGGTAGGCCTCCAGTAATGAGTGTGCCCTGGGCAGATGCCCCGTTTAAAAAAAAAAAAAGAAAAAATGTAAAGGGCCGGAAAGTTGGTGTGTGTAAGTGGGATTGTGTGCCTCTGTGTGTAAGGGTGTGTGTATGTATGTGTAACTATGTGTATGGCTGTATTTGTGTGTATTTGTGGCTGTGTATTTATGTGTATAAGTGTAACTTTGAGTAATTATATTTTTTTGTGTGCTGTGAGTCTTATTGTGTATTGTGGTACAGTAATTTGTAGCATGAGTGTGTGATATACTCACACACTGCACATTACTGTGAGTTTTATTTCTGTTGAGACTGTGATCCACTCACACATTGCACATTACTGTGAGTTTTATTGCTGTGGAGTCAGTCAAAGACAGACAGACACATACAGACAGACACACACACATATAGTCATTGACAGACAGACAAAAACATACAGTCAGTCACAAACACACAATCAGTCACACACACACACATGCAGTCAGTCTACCGTGCTCACCTAAGTGAATCAACTCCAGGTGGCGGCACTTAAATGGCGGGCACCACAGCTGTTCGACCATGCTCAACCGCTTGCTCCAGTGAAAGAGGATTTTGTGGAGCTGTCCCAATTACCAATTCAAGAGGCTGACCCGGGAGGGATGGATAAGGCTACGGTCTCCACAATCAGGGCACAGGTATGCGGTGCTACTGTTTGTCCAAAACTGGGGCTGTCTGACCTCATGCAGCAGCCAGATACTTGTGGGTATCTAATGTTTTTCTCCAAGAATTTTGAAGAACCCAGGATGGGTGGATGGGACTGCACTCTCCACACACGGGTCACAGGAGTATTGGGCGAATTGTCCGGAGCCCATGCCACACCTGCTTTACCTTGTGCAGCAGCTGGTTGCATGGGCAGAGATTGATGCAGATTTATTGGTTGTATCCTGGGATGTTGTAAACCCGGGAGGGGAGGATCTGCCTGCAGTCTAGACACTCAGGTCTCAAGGATGCCAGGCGGCTTGCCCAGATCCCCTACTTATATTGTTGTCACTCTCCCTGCTTAGTTAGCTTTATGTGCAGGGAGGAGCATGTTTCCTATGGTGTCTGCAGCTGTAGAACACTGCCACCCGGATTCTTCTGCCAGATGCTAAGTCAATCTGACAGCACGGCGGTGGCAGAGCTTGCAACCATCATGCTGTGCTCAGTATGGCCAGGAGATGCGGTTAGCACAGGCACTTGCCAGTGGGCCTCACCTAGAGGAGGAGGGGCTCAGGAGAGAGCTCCATATAGCAGCGCCTCTTCTCCAGATCGGCCCTCACCCCCATGCAAGCTTAAACCTCCGATTCTGGGACCATGTCTTTTTTTTTTTTTTTTTTTTAAATGATAGCTCCAGAGTCTCCATTCATGGCTATGCACCAGGGATTTGGGGCCACAGTCCCAGTAGCCTAACTCTAGCGACACCACTGCCGAATAGGTTTTCTGCATTCCAGCCATGATTCTCGGTCATCTCTCTCACAGTTATTTGAAGATTGAATAATGCCTGGGGGATGTAAATAAAATGTACATAAATGTAGAGGTGGAGACCAGGAAGGATGTGACGTAGGACGCCAAGGCGGAGCCTAGAGGGGAGAGAGTGAGCACGAAGCATAGTAGCAACGCCACCATCGGCCATCTAGGTGGTGCTGAGACGAGGAAGACGAGGAGGATAGTCGGAGACCCTTTTGTGCCTCTTTGTCTTCATGATTGCTGGAGAAGCACCTAAGCGGTGCCTTTCGTCTCTGTCCAACCACGGGAAACCTGCTGGTCTGCCAGGAGGATATCTTGAAGAGCCCAGTGTGGAGCCTGCATGAAAGGGGGTGAAGACAGATAAGTACTTCGAACACTTGAAAACTCCCGTTACATGACTATCGTAAAATCGATATTATCTCATGTACGATCATAGGTCTGTAGTATTTTTAAGAAGCTTCAAAACTGCAAAGCAGGTATCACGATTTCATAACAGCCCAAGTGATTTTGTATGCAAATTTTTTTAGAGACTGTGTCCTCTTATGTAATAACTATATTACTTTATTTTGTGTTTGTTTTTCTTCCCCTTACATTATATACAGAGAATATTGCCTCCTATAGGGGTAAATAACAGTGTTTTTAGTGTTTTGGGAAGCGCACGATTTCACTTATTTGTTTTGTGTGTATTTTATGTACCAGGAGTGAAGCACTGGTTGTGTTTTTGTGCTGCTACTCCCTTCACAGTTAAAGGCGCAGTGTATTATATTTTTGTTTACTGCCACATTGTATATGCTTCTCTATGAAGTCTCAAAGGTTAATAAGATCAAACCCTCGCCCCATTTAACTAAACAAATAACAGAGGTGAGTGATAGAATTAATGATATTCTTATGTCATGAACAATTAAAAAAATGGAATACATTAAAATAAAATGGTACTATCAGGGTAACCGGGCAAACATAATGCTTACAAATAAAGTCAATGGGCAACAGGATGGTACAAAAAATTATAAATGAAGAGGGAATACACCGAACGACAGAAGGGATCTGGAATGTTTTCAATTCTTTTTACCAAAAACTATACAATCTCCATTCAAGTACAGAGATCCTAAGGCATACCTTAAAAATAAGAAAATGAAACAACTAACTAAAGAACAAATAAACTTCCTCAATAAACCCTTTTTAGAAAAGGAAACAAGAGATGCAATAGATATGTTAAAAATGATATCAGGCAGATGGATGCCCTTATTTATTTTACATCATGTTTAACCCCTTGGCGACATAGGACTGACTAGGTCCGTCCTGCGTGCCGAGGCGTTAGTGACACAGGACGGACCTAGTCCGTCCTGTGTCTAAACGAGCACTGAAAGCTGAGTTTACGCTTTCAGTGCTCAAGCTGTATTGTAATGATGCTTCCGTATGGAAGCAACGTACAATACTGAAAAAAATGCCCATCGGCATTTCGATCGCTCCGGAGAGCGATTGAAATGTCGGTTTTAAAGGCACAGTGCCTTTAAAACGCGGGCATTTAAAAACGAGCATAGGAAGCAAATTTTTCACTTCCTATGCTCAGTAAGTGTTGCTGATTGCCTCGCAAGTCGAGGCAATCAGTAACACACCAAAAAAATGCACGATCTTGGTCACTGTGACCAGTTAGGATGTGCCTCCCTCTCCTCACATTTTTTTTAGTTAGGGAGAGAGACAGATCAAAGTTATACAAGTAAGTAAAAGTACAAAAAATAATAAATACACAACACACGAATAATACAACAATAAAACATTTCTTATAAAAGCAATTCCCTGCGTTTAACCCCTTCCCTGCCACTGATCTTGCGTAAGCAGTGATCGTGCACATCAGCGCATTGATTTTTGCTGTTTGTGCATTTTTTAGCGGTTCACTCTTCTTTGCCGTCGATCACTGCTTACGCAATGATATTGACACCACAGCAATTTTTATCTGTCTGCATTTGGTTTTTTTGGTTTTTTTTACATATACCTAGTAAAGTAAAAATATTTGAGTTTTTTTTTTTTAAGCTGTCTGAGACCATAGCGATCAGTAACAGCGAATTAGTGGCAAAGGTTGTTTGGTGATTGCTCAAATAAGCTCACCATTCGCCCTGGTCATATCAAAATTGGTGGGATCAATATTCACAAATATTGATCTGCCGCCCTCTCCTCACTTACATTTTTGTGACGGAAAGAGACAGATCAGTATTGGTGATATAAAATAACATTTTATAAAATTGTCAGGTTTTATGAAAGTATTTCACTGTGTATTAACCCCTTCCCTGCCATTCATCACTGTATAAGCAGTAATCTTGCACAGCAACAGTATGTTTTGCTATCTACACTGTTTTATGGATTAATTTATTTGTACTGTAATGTATTACAGTACTAGATAGGCTCTTCTAAGAGCTATTAACCCCTTCTTTGCTCAAGATCACTGCTTAGGCACTGATTCTGAGGCCACGGACTCAGGGTTCGATTTTGACCCTGGTCAGCTTTCTGATACATCATCTAGTGATGTATCGGTGGCTGCTGAGCCCTTGCCACATGGAGTGATGGGTGTCTACCTTTAAAAAATATATGGTTTGGTGGGGGTGAATTACATTGGCTGGCTTCAAAGATATATCCCATATAGGACACGGACGCAGGTTGACTACATGTCAAAATTCCAAGTTGGAATTTTGAGATGCGCATCTCACAAATGTTGCCTTCTAGCCAAAAAACAAACCAACAATCCTATGCATGGGTGGTATCCCTGTACTCAGGAGATGTTGCTGAACACATATTGGGTTGTTGTTTGGCAGTGACATATACCAGAATCTGTGAATTCATGCCTGAAGTACAATGCATGTGGAAAAAAAACTCCCAAAAAAGTACTAGCACAAACTTTTACAAAGGCTGGTGGTCGAATTAGTACATATACAGTATTAAAATACCACTATTTGAAATACCTATGTCTATTTTCCAAAAATATACGGTTTGATGGGGTAAAATACATTGGATGGCTTCAAAAATGTTCCAAAGGGAACATGGGCGCAGGCTGACTACATGTCAAAATTCCAGGTTGGAAATGCGCACCCCCTAAATGTGGCCTTTTAGCCCCAAAACAAACCAACAAACCTATGCATGGGTGGTATCCCTGTACTCAGGAGATGTTGCTGAACACATATTGAGGTGTTATTTGGAAATACCCCTGCACATTTTAAGGTAATGTTGACCTAAATTGCAATCTATTCAAACCTAAAGTTAAATATTGATAAGACCTTGTCACTTACAAAAAATATCTGTAGGGAGGAAAGAGAAATAATAATTGGGAAATATAATTTTGTCTGGGCTAAAACATATTTTACATACCTTGGTATAAAGATATCTGGAAACCCAGATAAGATTGTAGAAATCAATATCCTCCCCCTGATTAAACAGATAAACAGGCAGTTATTGGATCTGAGAAACACTGAAATTTCATGGGTGGGCATATTGAATGTAATAAGAGCTTATCTTCTCCCTAAAATAAGTTATATATTCCGAATGGTGCCATTGAATATCGCAAAACCCTGGTTATCACTAATACAATCAACGTTCGATAAATTGTTATGGTCAAAGAAAAAACCGAGAATGAATAAAAAAATATTAAACCTAAAAACTAAAAAAGGGGGACTGGGTATGCCTAACATACTAGAAACATACGAGATATGTATGTTGGCACACCTATGTTTATGCCTAAAAGAGAGCTGTGCAAAAGAACCCTGGGCCAACATCGAGGCGCATATGATAGAATCTAATGATCTGTTAACCTTCTTTTGGAATGGCCAGAGGAAGGAGAGGACAGATACATGTTTGATCTTGAAGAACCTCATCCCTGTATGGAATAGATGGAAAAAATATCTTGGGATTGAAGATAGATTTCTGGAATCTCTCCCCTTAAGAATAATAGAGACCAACATAGAGGATCTTAACCTGAAAGAGTGGATAAATAAGGGAATAAATGCAATAAGCCAGTTATTACAAGACAATAAACCTAAACAGTTTGAAGATATAAAGCAGGAATTTAATATAACCTCTAGGGAGATATTTACATATCTGAGAATAAAGAGTTTCTTTAGTACAAAAATAGTGGTGCAGTCAGAAGGCCTAAATTGTTTCTAAAAAAATAAATAGTACAAACTATAAAAACTTGGTCTCCCAGTGTGCCAAGCTATATGAACTATATAAAATAATTCCTTCCATCCCAGCTCTTGGAGCATGGGAAAAGGATCTACATATTAATATTATAAGGGAAGAATGGATTAACTCTAATAACTCAGTAGCAGCTGGAACGCATTGCCTAAATCTAGTCGAAAGTCATTATAAAGTCATAAATAGGTAGCATTTTGTCCCTGTTAGGGTAGCAAGGATGTTCCCCTCTACTTCCTCCAAATGTTGGAGGTGTGGAGCAAACAAAGCAGATTATATTCACGTTTGGTGGTCATACCCAATCTTAAGAGATCTTTGGGAGGAAATAGCAGAATTCTGTAAAGACACATTAGGGGTATCATTAAAATTTACTTGTCTTTCCTTTGTGTTACAAATAGGGTGGCCGAATATGACAAAAGACAAAAAAGATTTAGTAATACACATACTGGTAGCAACTAAATTAGCAATAGCTAAATATTGGAAACTCGCAAATTTGCCTTCTTGGAGAATGATAAAGAATCGGGTTTCAATACAGTGTAGAATGGAGGTGGGAATTCTAAGACTCATTACTCAAGCCCAAGAAAAAAACCATTGGGAAGGTTGGTCAGACTTACTAAAGAGTAGTGGATGACTGTGGTAGCGGGGAGAAGCAGTATGGGGGGAGACACCCGGCACCTCTTGTTCTTGTTCTTGTTCTGTCTTTTTTTTTTGTGTGTGTGTTTCTGTCCTTGTCAAGTTCTCATTTGTTTGCCCTTTTGAAAGTATGGGAGGGAGAGGGGAGGGGAGGGGAGAGGAGAGGAGGAGAAGAAAAGAGTATAAATATAAGGGGTAATTACTTATATTGCTGAAGAAGAGAAAGGGATGGAAAAGGTGTGGATGTCAAAATGAGAGCTACTTTCAAAAAGGTATCCCCCTTTCTCCCCCTCCACCCACCTTTCCGTGCTGCTAATTTAAGATATCTAAAAAGGTGTTGTAGAGACCTATGTATAAGGGCCCTTTATGTTTTTTATTGTCATTGTGTAATTTTGTACTTTAATAAAAAAAGAGAAAAAAAAACATAAATGTAGATTTTCAACTTATTTGTTAACTACACAGACAAGCACACTAGCCCTTTTGTTTCTTGAGCAAGTTTTTGCTCCTCTATATGTGAGTGAGTTTCCAACAGCTGCTAGTGTGCTTATCTGTTTATTTATTCAATATGCTACACTATATTATTCTTTGTGTTGTATTTTCTTCTCATGTTTTTACATATGTGAGAGACATGGTATTTGGAAAAGTAATTTACGTATATTACTTAGACATGCGCATTTGTTTTCAGACTAATGCATTTTCAGACGAAAATAGCATTTTCGTCCATTCCTCCAAATAACGAATAACAAAAATTAAAAATTAACGAAATCCAAATTAATGAATGCTATATAAACGAAATTCATTCGACCATTTGTTCATTTGGATGCCGACAGCTACTCTGACTAGTCGAATTAGAATTTCGTCTCAATTTCGGCTTAAGTTATTGTATGTAATGCTAATAGCATTACATAAACTGAAATAGAGGTGAAATAGAGTTGAATTCCAATTGACCTAACTGTCGAATTCCACAGAACAGAGTAATCAGACATTCAGTATTCATATTGGATTTGTTTTTATTCTGCATAACATTATACTATGCAGAAGAAAACTGATCCTAAATGAATGACTGTCTTATGACTCTGATCTGATCTGTGGAATTGGTCCATTCAGCAATTCGGCTTAATTTTGAATAAAGTGTGAGTATTTCACTAAAATTCGAATTTTAGTGGTCGACCTCCAAATTCAAATTTTAGTCAATAGACCCAATATACAGAACAAAGAAATACAAAAAGTGCTCTGTAAGATATACTGTGGTATAAATATGGATAATACAACACCTTTGGTGAGTATTGTGTGATTACAGAATGACATAAGAGAGACTTCACCGGGAACGGGGGACTAATAAAAGTATAAAAAAAATTGGGCAGACTAGATGGACCGAATGGTTCTTATCTGCCGACACATTCTATGTTTCTAGACTTATATGCTCCCCCTGGGGAGATGCACTCACGAGATTTTCTGATAAAAGCAGTTTTTCAAGCAGAGGTCTGTGTCACACTGCAGATCCTGTAGTTTCCAGCTTCCTTAACTCTCAAATGCAAGGGAAGGAATGTCCACACATTCAATTAGTGTAGAAAGTGTATAACATTTAATATAACAAAAGTAACTGCTTACATGTAGGTTCCCACAATTCCACGACCCAGTGGGCACCACACAGTCAGTGGTGAGGGAAATCCTCTTCAGCAGCAACACAAGGCAAGATAATTTAACAGTTAAAATAACATTAGGATAAAAGAAAGATAAAATGCAGGACTGTCCAAAGAACGCAACGCGTTTTGCCCTTGTTCAGGCTTTCAACAACATTTCACTCAGATTCGACTCAATTTCGACTTTAGTTGTTGTATTGTAATGCTATTAGCATTGCATGCAACAGCCTAAAAGCCGAATTGAATGAATGGACGAATGGACGAATTCCACAGCTCAGACAAACACTAGTATAAGGCTGGGGAATTGCTTTCAGTTTGAATAAAAAAATCTGTATGTCTGTCTGTATTTGTCAATTTTGTATAATGTATACTAAGCATTTTGATGATTATGGATGTGAAATTTATAAACCTTTAACGTGTAATATATATTTTTTTAAAAGTTTAAATGTCATCCCCGGCCTGCCCATATCTCCCTGGTGGCTAGTGGGGGCAGCCGGGGAATGTCTGAATGATACGTGCAGACATCCTCCATGCTGCCCGACACTTCCGTCCATTATGACGGACAGCTGGTCAAATCTGGCTTCATCACAGAAGTCCTGGCAGTTGTGCCAGGCGGCAGCAGAGGATGTCTGCGTGCATTGCACAGACATCCACAGGCTGTTAGCGAGGGGGATCCAGGTCCACTGCAGCTCTGCGGGGGACCTTGAGCCCAGTCTTATAATCTGACCTCGATTTGAGGTCAGAGTATAAGATGACCTGGAATATAAGAGCATTTGCTTTGAAAAAAACCTCATCTTATATTCAAGCAAATACGGTAATCATGCTGTGTAAAGATAAAATCCTAACACTCTGTTGCCAACATTCAATACATTTAAACAGTTTGCCAAAACAGTTGTAACAAGGTAATTCCTGCTATCTGTATAGGATGAAAAAAATATCTGCTGTATAAATTTCGATATCAAAATGACTGATGTAGTATTGGTTAGTTTCGTGGTGCAGCCAGGTATGCCCACTAATTAGATGGAAGTAAAAGTTTTTTACTTAAAAAAATTGAATGGGGGGCTGGCACCACATACGCCAAAAGCAAAAAACAAACTAAAGATAAATGTGCACAGGTAGGAGTGGGGACAAAAGACCCTGGCCCGACGAGAGTTTCGCCACCGCCGTGGCTTTATCAGGGGTAATTCCCTGTTTAGAATGGGGGATATATATCTGGTTTTGACAAGGGTGGTAGTATGCGAAGAGCCAGCTCTGATTGGTCAATGATCACAAAGTAATACTGAACTCCGCCCAGATGGGAGTGTCAATGCTCCAATCATACTGGGGATATGATTTTTTGTTTTAAATAAACCGCGCTATTGCGCTTCTGGTCAATATTAAATAGTCATCTAAGGTGACCTAATTAAGGAGTGAACATCAGCTTATGTAGAATGTATATTAATTGAGATATTAATGGACTTTAGAGGGATAACTGCGGGGGAGGAAACACAGATGGTTGTAAAAGTGTATGAATGTGAAAATCACTGTGCTAGGGAAGGGAGATGAAGTGGATATAGGGGCATCACTAGGGTTTGTGTCACCCGGTGTGGAAACTCATGGTGTCACCCCCCTGGATTTCCTCCAATACAATGCCAATCATATTCCTAAGTAATGCCAGTTAGATGGCCTATTAACTATGCCACACACAGGAGCCCCATAACTATTCCACACACCGGAGCCCCTTAAATTATGCCAGACCAGAGCCCCATAAATTATGCCACACCAGAGCCCCACTATTTATGCCTCACCTCTGCCTAATTAATTATGCCACACACACAGGTGCCCCATATTTATGCCACACAAGAGTCCCCATAAGTATGCCACTCACACACAGGTGCCCCATAATTATGCCACACAAAAGAGTCCCTTAAATATGCCACACAAAAGAGTCCCTTAATTATCCAACACATGGGGCCCAATAAATATGCCACACACAGGCGCCCCATAATTATGCACACATGGGACCGCCATTAATTGTACAATACACAGGAGCCCCACGAGGTGACAATTGTACAAGTCTAAAACAATACATATCTATACATATCTCTCTATAACAGCCAATTTGCCCAATTATATGCCAGTATCATTTTGTCATTAATAAGCCCCAGCCAATTTTCCCATTAATATGCCAGTACTATTGTGCCAGATGCCAATACCATTGTGCCATTCATATGCCAGTATTATTGTGCCATTCATATGCCAGTAATATTGTGTGATTCAGATACCAGTAATATTGTGCCATTAAGTTGCCAGTATTATTGTGCCATTCATATGCCAGTAATATTGTGCCATTCAGATACCAGTAATATTGTGCCAGTCAGAGCCCAGGAATATAGTGCCAGTCAGATACCTGGAATATTGTGCCAGTCAGAGCCCAGGAATATAGTGCCAGTCAGATACCTGGAATATTGTGCCACTCAGAGCCCAGGAATATTGTGCCACTTAGAGCCCAGTAATATTGTGCCACTCAGATACCAGGAATATTGTGCCATTCAGAGCCCAGTAATATTGTGCCAGTCAGATACCAGGAATATTGTGCAATGCAGAGCCCAGTAATATTGTGCAATGCAGAGCCCAGTAATATTGTGCCATGAAGAGCTCAGTAATATTGTGCCAGTCAGATACCAGGAATATTGTGCCAGTCAGAGCCCAGGAATATTGTGCCAGTCAGATACCAGGAATATTGTGCCACTTAGAGCCCAGTAATATTGTGCCACTCAGATACCAGGAATATTGTGCCATTCAGAGCCCAGTAATGTTGTGCCAGTCAGATACCAGGAATATTGTGCAATGCAGAGCCCAGTAATATTGTGCCATGAAGAGCTCAGTAATATTGTGTCAGTCAGATACCAGGAATATTGTGCCAGTCAGAGCCCAGTAATATTGTGCCAGTCAGAGCCCAGGAATATTGTGCCAGTCAGAGCCCAGGAATATTGTGCCACTCAGAGCCCGGGAATATTGTGCCAGTTAGAGCCCAGTATTATTGTGCCAGTCAGAGCCCAGGAATATTGTGCAAGTCAGATACCAGTAATATTGTGCCATTCAGAGCCCAGTAATATTGTGCCAGTCAGATACCAATAATATTGTGCGATTCAGAGCCCAGTAATATTGTGCCAGTCAGATACCAGTAATATTGTGCCATTCAGAGCCCAGTAATATTGTGCCAGTCAGATACCTGTAATAGTGTGCCTGTCAGAGCCCAGTAATATTGTGCCATTCAGAGCCCAGTAATATTGTGCCAGTCAGAGCCCAGGAATATTGTGCCAGTCAGAGCCCAGGAATATTGTGCCAGTCAGAGCCCAGGAATATTGTGCCAGTCAGAGCCCAGGAATATTGTACCAGGCAGATACCAGAAATATTGTGCCATGCAGAGCCCAATAATATTGTGCCAGTCAGATACCAGGAATATTATGCCATTCAGAGCCCAGGAATATTGTGCCACTCAGAGCCCAGGAATATTGTGCCAGCCACAGCCCAGTATTATTGTGCCACTCAGATCCCAGGAATATTGTGCCAGCCAGAGCCCAGTATTATTGTTCCAGTCAGAGCCCAGGAATATTGTGCCAGTCAGAGCCCAGGAATATTGTGCCATGCAGCGCCTAGTAATATTGTGCCAGTCAGAGCGCAGGAATATTGTACCAGGCAGATACCAGAAATATTGTGCCATGCAGAGCCCAATAATATTGTGCCAGTCAGATACCAGGAATATTATGCCATTCAGAGCCCAGTAATATTGTGCCAGTCAGATACGAGGAATATTGTGCCAGTCAGATACCAGTAATATTGTGCCATGAAGAGCTCAGTAATATTGTGCCAGTCAGATACCAGTAATATTGTGCCAGTCAGAGCCCAGTAATATTGTGCAAATCAGAGCCCAGGAATATTGTGCCACTCAGAGCCCAGGAATATTGTGCCAGCCACAGCCCAGTATTATTGTGCCACTCAGATCCCAGGAATATTGTGCCACTCAGAGCCCAGGAATATTGTGCCAGCCAGAGCCCAGTATTATTGTTCCAGTCAGAGCCCAGCAATATTGTGCCAGTCTGATACCAGTAATATTGTGCCATTCAGAGCCCAGTAATATTGTGCCATTCAGAGCCCAGTAATATTGTGCCAGCCAGAGCCCAGTAATATTGTGCCAGCCAGAGCCCAGTAATATTGTGCCAGTCAGAGCCCAGTAATATTGTGCCAGTCAGAGCCCAGTAATATTGTGCCAGTCAGATACCTGTAATAGTGTGCCATTTAGAGCCCAGTAATATTGTGCCATTCAGAGCCCAGTAATATTGTGCCAGTCAGAGCCCAGGAATATTGTGCCAGTCAGAACCCAGTAATATTGTGCCAGTCAGATAACTGTAATATTGTGCAAGTCAGATACCAGTAATATTGTGCCAGTCAGATACCAGTAATATTGTGCCAGTCAGATACCTGTAATATTGTGCCAGTCAGAGCCCAGGAATATTGTGCCAGTCAGATACCAGGAATATTGTGCCATGCAGCACCTAGTAATATTGTGCCAGTCAGAGCGCAGGAATATTGTGCCAGGCAGATACCAGGAATATTGTGCCAGTCAGATACCAGGAATATTATGCCATTCAGAGCCCAGTGATATTGTGCCAGTCAGATATCAGGAATATTGTGCCATGCAGAGCCCAGTAATATTGTGCCAGTCAGAGCCCAGTAATATTGTGCCAGTCAGAGCCCAGGAATATTGTGCCAGTCAGATACCAGGAATATTGTGCCAGTCAGAGACCAGGAATATTGTGCCAGTTAGAGACCAAGAATATTGTGCCAGTCAGAGACCAGTAATATTGTGCCAGTCAGAGACCAGTAATATTGTGCCAGTCAGAGGCCAGTAATATTGTGCCAGTCAGAGCCTAGTAATATTGTGCCAGTCAGATACCTGTAATATTGTGCCATGCAGAGCCAAGTAATATTGTGCCAGTCAGAGCCCAGCAATATTGAGCCAGTCAGAACTAGCAAAAAGTTAGGCAGTGCGGGGGGATGAAGGCAGAACGGGTGTCATCCCCGCTGGAGGTGTCACCCGGTGCGTTCCGCACCCCCCGCACCCCCTTCAGGATGCCACTGAGTGGATATAATAAATGAGTATAATGAAAAGAGGAATTATATTGTAAAATGAGTGACAAAACACAACTCTAAGAGTTTTTGCGGGACAGTTCTGATTTTGGAGGTCTGTAACGCTGTCCCACCGAGCTCTACCTCTGTTCCACTTTTCGGAAGAAAGGTAGAATTTGTCAAAACAGTGGAAATAAAAGCTGCAACACCATGTTCTTCATCTGTTCTCTGGTGTCTGGGACACAGGAGACTGGAGACTGAATACTGCTTGGTGGCGCTGTCAATGTACCTCCCAGGGATGTCTGATACTGTCAAAGCATTCATGAAACACATCTTTTTTTTTTTTTTAATAATGAAAAATCTTTTATTAAACATTTTGCAACTGGAGAGTCTTACACACACACATATGTACTATGTCATATGTCTCATTGTCTATTTTACCCACTTTAACTTTTTTTTTAAATTATTCCTTTATTTTATTTTATCATATAGAAAAAGACAATACAAACAGTTAAATACCATACAATACAATGAAAAAAACACAAGCATATACACAGAATGTAAAACCAAAAAAATAAAAATAAAAAATGCTCCGTAATGAAGACTACCTAGTTTTGCCCCCTCCTCTCCCTACAAAGTTTTCTCTATCTCCCCCCTCCTCAATGGAGTGTACAAAGGCATTGAAAAAAATGTTGGTCAGTCATTTAAGAAACAAAGTTATACAAAATGTTTCCATTATATGCAATAATGGTAAGGAGAGAGAGAGGAAAGAAGATAAAAAAGGGGGAGGGGAGGGAGCAGAGGGAGAAACCCTTTGGAGACATCATTAAGCACATACAACTTCAGCTCTGTCCCTTCCATGTCTTGTTGTTAACACGCAGAAAGCCGCAGTCTTTCCAATCTACTGCGGCTATCCGGGTCGTCAACAACTGTCCACAATAATTCCCCCTTTTCTTGGGTAAATATGTCGTTGTCGTTTCCTCCCCTCTTTCCTTCCCCTCCTTGCAACTATGGTTTTGATCGGTACCCCAGTTAGCTAACTGATATCTAAGAATCCCCTCTCCCATCCCGACCCTGGCTCCCCATCCGCCTCCTCATGTCTCCAATAAATTCAGTATCAACAGCGAGCCAATTTCTTCTCATACAGTTACTTATTCATCCTGTTTTATTCTATTGACCCCCTATAAACAGCAACGTTTACTAACAAATATCCAAGGAAAGACAAAGGTAGAGGAAATAGAAAGAGGAAAAGGAGAAAGAGAAAGAAAGGAACAAAAAAATTTAAAAAAAAAGGGGGAAGGTGAAACAAACACATAAACTCCCCTCTCGTCCGCACCCCTCCTACTCCCTCGCCCACCCACTCCATATCGAACAGTGTTTTTCCATTGTGTTCGATATTGAGTAATGCATCTGCTCATCATATTTATTCATGCCTATCTTTTCAATTATTTACGCCTTTTCAGGTAAGTTTTGTTTTTTCCAATTTTTTGCTATTGCTTGCTTATCTACCAAATATATGTGTCCTAATAATTTTCTAGTGTTTTCTGGGGTTTGCTTTGGAAAGATATTTAGCAGTACCATTTCTGGAGTTACTTCTATTTTTATTTTTAGTTCTTGTTCTATTATGACAAATATTCTATTCCAGTATTCAACTACTACTGGGCACTCCCACCAAACATGCATGGCTGATCCAATTTCTCCACATTTCCTCCAGCATAGTGGTGATGTATTTTTGTACATTTTATTCACTTTTACTGGAACCAAGTGCCACCTGTAAATCATTTTCTTTTGTAGTTCTATATAATTTGTACAATGTGAGTATGAATTCAGTTGTTTAAAAGTTCTCATCCATGTCTCTGTAGGAATTGCAATTTCCAACTCGCGTTCCCACTTTCTCATACTTTCAAATATGTCCCCACCTCTGCTCTCTATTAAACTTTTATATACCAAATCCCCTTCTGGTTTCCTTTTTTTTTTTTTTTTATAGGTGCATAGTTTAATTTTTTTTTATTGTATTGGTGAGATTTCCCACATTTTTATCTTTGTATATAAATCTCTGATCTGCAAATATTTATAAAATTCTGAGTTCTGGATTTGAAATTTCTGAACTTTTTCCTGAAAAGGTAATAGTTCCTTTCTATCTCTAATGCATTATAGGTTTGTGATCCCCTTAGTTATCCATTTTTTTAGACTTAGTTGTGGGATTTGGGCTTCTATTTGTTGTAGTGGTGTATGCCATGTTAGTTCCCTTAATTCTGGAATCTTTGTGCAGTACTGTATCCACATTCTTATTGAAATCTCTGTTGCCTGCAGCCAGTTTTGTCTATTTTTGGGGGAGTTTTTTCCCTAAATTATGGCACAATCTGTATGGTTGGAATTGTAGATCTTCCAAATCAACCCATGCTATTTTTCCTACTGGTGAATAGCATTGTATTATTTGCCTTATCTGGGTTATTCCAGATTTGGAAGTCCCATCCCTCCTTTATTCTGTGCTGGTTGTAATATCAGGGATTTTACTCTTGATTCTTTTCCTCCATTGGCAAATTTATTCCGATCTTTTAAAAAAGTTTTGGGAATTTTTAAAGTTTAAAAGGCAGTGATCTTAAAAACACATAAAATTTTAGGGATTATTGTCATTTTGATTGTTGCGATCCTACCTACCCACGAGATCTCCATTTTTTTCCATCTTTCCATTTCTTGCTTTAATACTTTTCACTTGTCATATATAATTGTATTGTGATTGTATTGTTTCATTTTGGAGATGAAACATATATCTTAAGTGGTCATTAAAGGGTATACTCCACGAGAGAAACTGTTGTGATTTGAGACAGGAATTTCAAACTTAAGTGCAAAAGTGTCCTTTATGAAGGTTACTTGCCCTTTAAAGCCAACAAATAACCCGTGAAGCGGTCAACTGTGAATATTATATAAACCGCAGGGGGTCTTTTTATATTTAATATGCAACATATCAAATATTTTTTTTACCCTTTTATTAATATTATTTTAATCACACTTTTGGGTTTACATCTACCCCACTAAAATTTGACTTTCTATGTTTCTATCTGTTTGATTTCAACAAAATGATGTCCATAAGCTTCTATTTCCAAATGTCCTAACCACTTAGAGCCAAATTTCAACAGCTTAATAGCATAGGTAAGGGATGAAATTCGAACATTTCTACTCTTTCAACCGAATTCTCCAACCTTATACTATTGAAGTGAGGCCATTTTCGTCCATTGCTACATTCATTTGACCATTCAATTCGTATGAATGAACATTTCACCATTCAATTCGTATGAATGAACATTCCACCATTCAATTCGTATGAATGAACATTTCACCTATGTTCATTCAATACATAGTTTAAGGTTGGGGAATTCGGATGAAAGAGATGAATTTCAACAGCTGAATAGCATAAGGTAGGGCATGAAATTCGAATGAAATTCGGATTAATTAGACTCTTTGAACCGAATTCTCCAATAGGTGAATTATTTTCCATTCGTAACGATGAATGTAATGAAATGAAAATAATGAATGAATTTCGGCTGACACAAATGCAGCAATGGACGAAATTTGTTTTGGACGACATAAATAAAATTTTTGTCCAAATGGACGAAAACGAAACGAAATTTTTTGTTTTGCCCATCTCTAATATTACTTATTATTGTTTGATTCAGATGTTATTTCCCACTTTTACTATGGATATGTGAACACAGCGCACATTTTGTGTATTAAGTGCACTTTTTGTTTTCATAAAATATAGTACACAATCTGTTGAAATAAGAAAGACTATAAATAATTACATGAAATGTTCAGAATTTAGCTTTATAGACTGAATTCTATGTCCCCAGTCCCATAGTGAGATACTAGTCCTGTAAAGTCATTGTGGGGTGGCAAAAAAAAACAATATATCTCACAAAATGGAGGTGCCCAGTCACACTTGTTTAGTAAAATGTATTATTAAATAAACCTGCATAACAAAAACAAAAGACATATCTGAAATCAACAATGCAAAATAAAATAACCCTTTTCATTTTTTGGTTGGAGTGTCCATTTAATCTTCTTTATTTTATGTCATCAAATTTTATTTTAATATTTTTAATTTGATTTTATTATTTTTTAAACAATTTTATTTGTATTTTATATTAAATTTATTTTTAATTTTCTTTAAGCTTGGGCAATAGCCAAGTCCTCCCATTAACTTTTATTAAAGCAGAGGTGCTCCCGATAGTGCCCTGAAATAAGCCAAAGTACTCCCCGTAAAATTCTATGGGGGGAACCAAGGCTACCATTTCGACAATGTCAGCATACAAATCAGCCACAATGAGATAAATTTGGTGGTCTCTGAGTACCCTGAGTTAGAGGGTTACTCAGATCACTGAAGTGATCCTATTGCAACCAAAAACACTCTTTCCCAAAATGGAGGCACCCAGGCACACTTGTTTAGTAAAATATTTTATTAAATGAACTCATAACAAAAACAAAATCAACAGTGCAAATAAACAAAAAAAAAACACCCTTACATTTTTTTGGTGAGCATGCCCCTTTAATTTTGTTTATTTTACTTTTTTATATTTTATTTTAATATATTTAATTAGATTGAATTCTTTTAAACAATTTTATTTTTATTTTATTTCATTTTGGGCCATTTTGGGAGTACTTCAGACATTTTGACAATAGACAAAGTACTCCCATTGACTTGTATGTTAAGACCTCGGCTATTTTCATAATAGGCGAGATGCTAACAAAATTGCCCTGAAATAAACCATAAAATTCTATGGGGAGAACTGAAGCTACCATTTAAGCATTTTTAGCACAAAAATCAGCCACACTGGACGATTTTTGGGCCGATTTGAGATCGGTTCTGTGGTCTCTGAGTACCGAGAATTTGAGGGTTACGCAGATCACTGAAGTGATCCAATTGGATCCAAAACGCTTAGATACCTTTTCTTATAGAAAATCGGAGCTACCCAAGTCGAACCTACTGTAAAATTTTGTGCAATATTGATCTGCTTCCCATATCCATGTTTTGCTTTGCTTTTGACATATGTCAAAACACAATACTTATCTGCCTGTTAATTTTAAAATATATCTATGTTCTATATTTAATTTTAGAAGAAGCCTGCCGCAGCTTTATCGAACTATCACCAGACTCTGAAAAAGGTATGCCATGGAAAAACATGTATTTAATGTATTTTGTTTCCTATTGAGTAAAATTAATTGCCATTTCATCCATGGTCATAAACTTAATTAAATGTTTTTATTTTTTTTCCAATTTTAGGAGTCCTTTGGCTGTCGGTGACCTCTGAATTTCTGTATATTATTCTTCTAACTATTGGTTTCCTTCTTATGTGCTTGGAATTCTTCTTCTCCAGAAACTACATAGATGGTTTGAAACTTAATGCATTTGCAGCCATCATTACAGTGCTGTCTGGTAGGAAATTTACATGCCTGTTTTTTGGAAAACTATCATTGCTTGTATTAATTAGTATTAATTACTTAATTATCAAGTATTAGTAATTTCAATCATAGAATACCTAATATAATCTACATAATCTAATTATATAATCTATAATCTAAGTACATTTGAATCAAGCTGCATGAGGATATAGGAGTGTATATAGTACAAAAAATTGCTTGTTTAACTTCCATATATGGTATATTTTTGGTATTTGTTTTTTTTTTTAAGTAGTAATATTTCACATTAATGTGCACAGTTTTTCAAACAATATAATAATGTACACAGTTTTCTTCCATTGGGGCCATCAGAGGATAAAAACTGCCACTTTATTTTAGTACCGTGTGAAAACTGTGACCTGTGACTGATGTGGATTATTTTGACAACAGAAGAGTTATTACAGTTATAATTAACCCTAAGGCGTCCAGCACTGTGCTCTGTTTAAAAAACGGTGTATATTATTGTATGGTTTGAAAAACTGGATACATTGAAGTGAAATATTACTGTTTTAAAAAAATCTATATATTCATATTAACCTAGAATCTCTTTATTTTTCTCTGTAGGCACTATAATGCACCAGAACTATACTGTATTTCTTGTATTTTCCTCTTTGGGTGGTAGAGAATTCCATCCACTGGTATTACTGCTGCTACTGATATCTAACATTTCCTTATTTTCTGCCTTGTACACATATACTGGTGCTGCCTTATACCAAATTTCTTATGTCCATATATATATTATTATTTTTTTTTATATATCTTCTTTATTGTTTTCGAGTAAAGACAAAAAATTGATTACACCAGACATACACAGATGTCTTCATAATATAAATAATACATTATATATTTTCAGTACCGATACCGGTCGGCTCTTAATAGCTAAACATCCTAAACATGGTTTATGGCATTAAGGACATCTAAAAAAGAAAACAAATAAGACAACATGGGTTATACATTTAAGAGAAAAAAAACGGTGGACAATTAGAAACGTGTAGGGTATATTTGACTGTAATTAACTAAGGGATTTCCGGGTGGGATGGAGGGGGCTGGATGCTGTATAACAGTTTCACCTCCGATTCAAGGTAGTTCGTGTCTGAATTGTAATTAATTTTATTTTATTATTTTAATGTTATGTTTAATATTATGTCTATTATTATATCCATAATTGTGTCCAGGGTTTAACATTTGCCTTTTCCCTTTTTCTCCCTTACCTTTTATGATCTTTCATCCACCTGAACCAAGGGGCCCACTTTCCCTCAAATTTTGTGTTGTTATCGTTTTGAAAAGAGATACCCCTTTCCATCTTATATTGGAACTCAAACTGTGTTTCTACTTGAAGCCACACTGGTTTACTATCCTGTCTCCAGAGTCTAGCTAGAACGGTCTTTGTAGCAAATAGAATCTGAATAATTAAATATCTCTTTTTGTGGGGAAAGTGTGATATATTAAAGTGTAGTATTGCGGTAGGCATTTCAGGAACAACTTGGCACTCCATTATATCTGAGATATTTAAGAAAACTTCCCGCAACAAAGGATCTATGACCTTACAATCCCACCATATATGTTTAGACGTTCCCTCATCTTGTTTACACCTCCAACACAAGCTTGAATTTTGTGGGTCGATGTTTTTCAGAATTTTTGGAACCAAGTGCCAGGGATATAGGATCCTATAGTGCATTTCTAAAGTATTTAAGCAATGGTTGACTTTTTTTCCTTCGCTAATTGATTTAACCCAAGTCTCTCTAGGAATCTCCTCTCCCATGTCCCTTTCCTAGTTCAACCAAGGTTTTGGTTTACAGTCTTTATCTTGAAGACCCAGTACCTCTAGGCATCGGGATATTTTTATACACTTTAACTTCGGGTCAAGAAAGGCGAGCAATCTGGATGACCTAACGTCCCCTTCGTCTATAATCATTTGTGACTTTAAATAGTTTTTCAATCTTAAGTAGTTAAATATTTCTTTTGATGGCAAGTTCAACTCATGCTGTATCTGTGGAAAGGGCTTAAGCCGATAGTTCTCCAATATGGCTTTAATCGTGCAGGGATGATTTTTTTTCCAATTGTCTAATTTTAAATTCTCAATATTAAGTTCTATTATTTTCACTGGACAATAAGGTGATATTTTATCCAATATGTTATTCATCTTTTTGAAAATAAGCCAATCATTTAGAAGGTCTCCCAGATGTTTACAGGTAGTTTTTTCAATTATTTTTTTAGTAGCACTTTTACCGATCCATAGGACTTGGGCCATATCCTCCAGATCCATGGCAGATAACTCAATATCATACGATGGCTCAGTTATAACCATGGGGTCCTGCCTTCTCCGCATATGGAACAGACGGGAAGCCTGATAATATCTGATTACATTTGGAACAGCTAAACCTCCTTTACTAGATTGTTTCATCATATGTGACTTAGCTATTCGAGGTTTCTTTTGAGCCCAGATGTAATCTAGGAAAAGCTTTTGTAATGCTCTTAATTTGCAGATTGGAATCTTGAGTGGAACCATTCTAAATAAATAGGACCACTTTGGTAATAGGTAGGATCTTATAATATTTATTCGTCCTAACCAGGAGATACCTATTGCTTTCCAGTCTTTTAATAATTTCCCTTGAGAATATTTATATAAAGTATCAAAATTGTTGGTCTCTAGATTTTCCATTTTTGGGGTTATAGATATACCTAGATATTCAAAACCCTCTTGGGACCATGCAAAAGGGTATTCTTTTGAAAGCTGTTTTACTATCGAGATTAATAGGCATTATGTGGGATTTTCCCATAATTAATTTATAGTTTGAAACCTTACTATATGCCGTAATCTCCGATATCAGAGCCTCTAAAGAGTTTCTAGGATCCGATAGTGTGAGGACAATATCGTCGGCATAGAGACTAATCTTAAAACTACGTTGCCCCACTGTGATACCCTTTATCTGGGGATTGTTTCTTATTTTAGCTGCTAATGATTCCAAGGTCAAGATGTATAATATCGGGGCAAGGAGACAACCCTGCCGAGTGCCATTATAGAGTGAGAACCAATCTGCGGAGATGCCAGGACCCAGACTTCTGGCGGTTGGACCGTCATAAAGAGCCATAATTGTCGATTTTATTGGGCCCTTAAAACCAAATTTTTCTAGGGTCCCGTTCAAGAATCCCCAGCTGACCCTGTCAAAAGCCTTCTCGACGTCCAATGACAGGACCAGCTGGGGAGTCCGAACGGCCTCTGCATACCCCAGGAGATCAACTAACCTTCTTGTGCAACCAGCAATCGAACGTCCTGCAACAAAGCCCACCTGATCCTGATGGATAAGAGAAGGAATAACAGCCTTAAGCCGGTTGGATATTATTGCAGAGTATATTTTTATGTAGGTGTTAATCAATGAAATGGGCCTATAGTTGGCTGGATCCGTTAAATCTTTTGATAATTTTAATATAGGGGATATTGTTGCCTGCAATAGTTCCAAGGGCATATTGCCTCTGTCCCTTATTTCGTTGAAGGTATCTGTAAGATGTTGAATCAGATCCATCCTAAATTTTTTGTAGAACAAATTAGAATATCCATCAGGACCGGGTGCCTTATTGGGCTTTAAATGATCAATCACCTGCGAGATTTCTTCCAGATTGAAGGGTAAATTTAGTTTAGCTTGCTGATCAGCAGACAAAGAGGGCAGATCCACCCCCCTTAGATATTGACGTATGTCTGATTCCAAAGGGGACTCTGAGAGGCCATAAAGCTGAGAATAAAATTTATTAAAGGCTGCACCAATATCTTTTGGGCTTGTATTACTTCGCCCATCCATTTTTATATTTATAACTCTAGCTTTAGCTTTTCTGTTTTTCAGCTTATTAGATAACATTTTATCTGCCTTATTGCCCCTATGGTACCATTTCTGGTTTAATTTCATGAGTGCGAAATTGACCTTTTTAAGAAGGAGTTCATTTATTTCCTTTGTAACTTGATATATTGCCAGTGCCTGGGATTTTGATGGAGATAGTTTATTGTCAAGCTTTAGTTTGTATAGGTCCAGATATAGTTGATTAATTGGGGCGCCTTGTCTTTTTTTAATCTCGGATCCTAATTTTATTAGATAGCCTCTGGCCACACTTTTAAATGCACACCAAATTATTGAGTCGGAAATTTCCTTAGTAATATTTTCTTTGAAATAGCACTTAAACACTGAAGAGAGAAAAGCCATGTTTCTCTTGTCAGCTAAAATTCTTTCATTTAGTCTCGAATTTGGTCGCTGCTCGTTTTTATTGGTTATCACAAATTCCAAAACAACTGCAAGTGGTCCGACCATGGAATATCTTTTATGTCTATTTTGTTACAATATCTTAGTGCCTGTGGTCTTATCAAAAAGTAATCCAGCCTGGAGTAGGAGAGATGGGGTTTAGAAAAAAAAGTATAGTCCTTTCAGGATGTAGAGATCGCCACACATCATACAGATCGTTTCTTGAGATGATTTCTTGGAATTGCCGAGCCCCCCAAACAGGATGTAGCGTTGTAGGGGCGTGGTCTGCGAACCGGTGAGCCAAGTAGCTGCCACGAGATGTGTATCTGAGACGGAGACAGAGCGCTATGATTATACTGCCTTATCCTGTGTATCGCGAACTCTGAAGATTCGCGCGGCAAGACCTTCCCTTCAGTTAACCTACTTCTCAAGATCTCTTCATCGCTTCTCAGTAAACCGGATCCGGTACAACTCCCCCCCAGGATCATACTGATATGGTATAGTTAACCTAACGGAAGTACTCATCGGTGAACAAAGGACTTTCCAGCGCACCCCTTCGGTAGGGGCACACGGGGACGGTGGCCTCCTGAACCCCCTGCCTGGAGGTGAAGTGCAACAGGAGTAATACAACAAACCGTGAGTTATAGAAACTTTCCACGTGTATAAACGAAAATAACTGTGTTCGCTAAGATCAATACATTCTAGGGGGTAGAGTGGAATAGTACCAAATTTAAGCTGAACAGGTGTCAGCAATTTCTTTGCTATATGAGAAGCGGTGTAAAAAGTCAAGTGGATACGGAGATACTCCTGGATTGATGGGAAATAAAAAAAAATTTTTAAAAAAAATGTAAGATCTCTACCACCTATTTTTTCCCTGTATATATTATTTCCACAGACTAAACCCTGGAAAATCTTCTTGGTCTAAAGTGCAATTACCAAATATCTGTTTTCCTCCCACCAACTGGGTAAACTCTTTAAGTTCGCTTTATCTACCTAAACACTGCTTAAATAGGTTCAGTGTTGTTATTATCTCCTTTTCTCTTTACTATATGGGATCTGATCTCTGATTTAAACTGGATATAAAGCCTGTTATAATTGAAGCCAGGTAAAACTTACCGACCCTAAACCTGCAATTTTTTCACCTAAAAGCTCAAACTATGAGATGTCAAAGGAATCAATAGATATCTCGATGGTACATAACAAAATGGAACACTCTAAGATATCATCTGACACCTCTAGCGAAGCGGAACATAGGGAAATAACTATGGAGTCCTTAAAGCTATTCTTAGAAAACCAATTCTCACAGCTCCGATCAGAGATGTCTAACAATATGAAAGAAATCACTAAAGAGTTAAAACAATTGGAAATGTTTTTTGAAACAAACGAAAAGACACTGGAAAAATCCCAAGAGAGAATTTTACAAGTGGAGGACAAGTTAGAAAAGATGAATAATAAAATTAAAACTATGGAAATCACACTACAAAATTACGAGGACAGAGACAGAAGAATTAACCTGCGGATAAGAGGACATTGTTCAATCTGCCTTGGAGCAATACTTTATGAACTTTTGTATGGAAGCAAAGATATGTGATTCGAATACGGACATTTTATTTGAAAGACTTCACAGAATTCAAAAACCAAGGGGAATATCTGAAGACTCTCCAAGAGATGTTATTATAAGATTTCATTCCATCAAATTCAGAGAGAAATTTGTAAAGGCGTTTGTAGAAATAACACAGCTCCTGGAGAAATTCCATCATTTAAAATGTTTTAATGATCTCTCCAGAGGCACAAGAATTTTTCGGAAGTCCTTTATGGATAACACAAAGTTACTGAGAGAAAGCAACATTAGCTATAGATGGGGCTTCCCTGCAAAGATTCTGATTCAATATGAGAACTCAATACTGAGAAAGTAGCAGTGTGGTTAGCCAACTTGGCCAAATAATTTTGAAGGTTTGGTCCCAGTTGGCTGATCACTGGTTTACAATATCCCCAAAAGATCATTGTGAAATAACTAAAATTTTACATGTTAAATAATCTATTTAAGAGACTGTTGAACTATATCCTCCTTTTAACATATTTAACCCGTCTTGAGATTTCCCCTTATTGGTAGGCTATGTCTTCAAGATAATGTTGTTTAAGATAATGTTACTCCAGAAGGTACTATTTACAAGCTTCTGGGAGAACTCCATGTTGTTTCGTGATATTACTTACTGCCCTGGGGACAAATTTATGAACCTTGAAGGACTTGTCAGACATCCCCTGATAATCCCCTGCAAACCCCCATCCCTCCCGAATAGCTCCAGAGTAAGTAGCAAGTTGTTAGAAATATGGCTATAACTCTACGGGAGACTAACGGGTGTCATCGTCCCTCCTAATATACTTATTCTAAGGTTAGGAAAATCCTAGCTTCAATAACATCCCTCATTAATGTTCTGTTGGAAGTCGTCCGATTTGATAGGTTTCCCATGGAGATCTCTCCTTATTAGACCTTGGATAATAACTAATGTCAAGAGATGTCCATTTTTATCTCAATTAACAACACTTATTCAATTATTGATGGTGCTCACAATAGCTATTGGCCACCTATCTTGGCAAATGTAGGACCTACGGGACCCATAGTAAATATAAAATTGCTGCCTCTCCTGTATTGACAATATACCTCACTATAATTAGTTAAGCATACACAAATCACAGATATTGAATTAATTAAATAATGAATGAGTTTATAAAAGCACATAGACACATCACCAAATGAGTAAACTTTAAAAAGAAAGAGGGAAAACAGATAGAAGAAAAGGAGGGGAAAAAATATATATATATATTTTTCACACACTTCTCTTAGTAGAGAAACACAAGCTGCTCACTGGTTTTATTTACATCCTTGACTATCATACTTATTAAGTTATACAATTTAATTATACACAATCTCAGCAAATAGCACAGATGTCACCTTCACATAAAATAAAAATAATTCTCTTTTTCCTTTGAATTTAAGTAAATAGTACAGATGTTACTCGCACATAAAATAAAAGAACTTCTTAGAATTCGGGAGGGCTGAGGTAATTTTAAAGGGAAACAGTAGCAATATAACATAGCTGATGATAAGCTTAGCTCCAGAGAGAGCCTCAGAAGTAATATACGCGATCGGGAGACGAAGACAGGAGGAGAGGGGAGGTGAGGAGAAAGGGAAGGATAAAGACGAAAAGGGTGGGGAAAGGACAAAACTAAGAGGATAAAGAGAAGGAAGGGGAGAGGGGAAGAGAGGGAAAGAGAGAGGAGGAGGGAGGGAAGGGAAAGGAAAGAGAAAAGGGGAAGGAACGACGAGAGAGAAAAAGAAGAAAGGAAAGGTGGATGAGGGGGAAGGGATAAAGGAAAAAGGAAGAAAAGAGAAGAAAGGGAGTAGGTAAGAAGGAAGAGATAGGAGAAGAGAGGAAGGGGGAGAAAAGGGAAAGAAAAGGGAGGTGAAGAGAAATGTAGAGGTAGTATAAACTAGATGAAAAGGAAGAATTAACATCAATTTAAATAGTAATCAACAGATATGGCCGTGATGTACTTCTAGTTAGGAGATACTTATCGGCATCAATATCCCTCAGATATTATAGGGACTATTTATATAGGTTGGGCTCACCGGCCACAGAGTGGCTCTTTAATGAGCCTAAATGAGTCTCCAGATAGTAGAGGGCTATGGACACAAAAAAGAATGGTTTCAAGTGCAAACTGGGTAAGCACTTGATACTGGATAATCCAGTAAGGTTTTATGTTTATAGGTGGTGTTTATGTTTTATGTTTTGTTTGTTGGGTTCAACGGTGGTATTGGTAACATTAATGGCTGTCCGGTTTGGGTGGAGGGGGAAAAATATGATTTCAAGGTAGTTTCGCTAAACGTCCAGGGGTTAAACTCGCCTCAAAAACGTCAACTCCTGATTTCCCAGCTAAAGCATGACAATATCTCGGTGGGCTTCATACAGGAAACCCACTGGAAAGGAGACGTCTCATTAATAAAGAACAACCTCTTTCCACATATCTTTTTTTTCTAACTATAACAAAAAAAAGAGAGGTGTAGCAATAATGGTTCCGAAAGACTAGGAATTTAGGGAGATATTCAGAATGCAGGATGGCTCGGGCAGATACTTATTTCTTACTTGTTAGATACAAGGCCATAGATACTCTTTTTTAAACATTTATGCTCCTAATGAAAATCCTCACAGATATATAAATAATATTATTAATAAAATGCAACCATATATTCAAGGCACTATGTTGATAGGTGGTGACTTAAACTGCATATTAGATGTTCAAATGGACAAAAAAGTCCCCAGAGGAGCTAGTATAAGTCCCTCCATTTATAGGGGGGCTCGCCATATATATATTAGCTATTTCAGGTGTGCATTTGCGCCTATCAGATTAAATATTGACAACACTTAATCGCTAATATTTATTTTATATCTTCTATTGCAATATTTCTTTAAAGTAGAATGCAAAAATCTAAGATATTATTAAAAACAATCTAATGTTTCTAGAAACCTCCTGCAACTAATTGTCAGAGCCTTTTCCTGGTCAGGTAGGAATTTCAGTGCAGGGATAGATTGGCTGGTTACATAGTTACATAGTAGTTTCATCAAGTTTGTGTTTACTGCTGTTGATCCAAAAGAAGGCAGATAAAAACCCCTTTAGGAATTTCAAATTCTGCTTTCAGGGGAGAAAAAAAATCCTTCTTGACTCCAAATGGGAATCAGATTCCTCCGTGGATCAACAAGCACTGAATAAATATTAATGCCTATACTAACATGCGTAGTCTTCTATGTTCCAGCTCATTAAAAAAGTATCCAGGTCGCTTTTAAATGTATCTAACGTATTTGCTAGAACCACTTCTTCAGGCAGTGAATTCCATATCTTAATTGTCCTTACTGTAAAAAATCCCTTCTGCTGTCATAGACTGAATCTCCTTTCTTCAAGTCTTAGTGGGTAACCTCTTGTCCTTTGTACTCTTCTGTTAATGAATTATTGTATTGTGATTTGGGGCTTGTATTTTAACCTGTAGTAATAAGGTCAAGGGCTTGTGAAAATAAGGGTTTATTTTCTGCCATTTTTTCTTTCTTTCTCTGTTTGGGAAGTTTGTTGAATTAGTTAGGGGTGGGGTTGATAACTCTCACTTGTGTTGGTTTGTAGAAAGATAGCAGGGTAACTCACAGAACCTGCTCACAGTTTGAGTTTCTTTTTCCAAGTGACTGCTGTTTTCAAAGTATACAGTTAGTGCATTTACAGCAGTTACTGCAGCACAGGAGTTAGAGACACAGAGGTAAGACCAGTTTTACTATTTTTAAGCACATACACCATACTTGATGAGGAAGGTTCCAGGGTCCATATCGCTGTGGAACGTGTGAGCAAGTGGCCCCAGGAAGTGGAAGCTCAGATTGGAGTTCTTGGGATACATATTGCAACACTGAGGGATATTAACAACCTTGAGAGGAGTGTCTTGCTGCTGAACAGAGCTTAGTGGGGTCACCTAAAAATGAGGGAAGATACTATCCAGAAGAGAACAAGGCAGACAGTTGGGTGACTGTTAGACGTTGTTGTAGTGGGGGAGGGAAGAGGAACAGGGCAGCCAGTCTTGAGTTTCTCCACCTAACAAATTTGCTCACTTGAGTGAAGATGTTGGGGAATCAGACTCAGGAGAGGATTTGCTGGAGAAAACTGTTCTCCCTAACAGCGGGATGACTACTCCTCTAGCATAGAGGGGTTCCAAAAGCTAGTGAAGCCGATGCAGGTCGTGGTGATAGGGGACTATATTATTAAGAGAGTAGATAGGGTAATCTGTGTCTCTGATCGCAGCAACTGAATGGTTTGCTGTCTCCTGGGTACCCGGGTTCAGATGATTGTGAGGGCCTTGGAGAGGAGACGGCTGTTTAGGTCCATATTGGGACCAATGACAAAGTAAGAGGAAAATGGAGGGTCCTAAAAGGTAATTTTAGGGATTTAGGGGGTAATCTTAAGAAATGGACCTCCAAGGTAGTGTTCTCAGTCTACTACCTGTGCCATGAGAGACAGCGGGAGATTAGGGAGATTAATGCATTGCTGAAGCCCTGGATTTGGGTTTCTAGAGCATTGGGCTGATTTTGCGTTGGGGTACAATCTTTACAGTTGTGATGGATTTCACCTAAATGCAAGAGGGGCTCATGTGCTAGGGGATAGGATGGTTAGACGGTTGGAGGCATGTTTAAAATAGGAATGGGGTGGGGGGGTGGGAGGGAGGGATTAATTGTTTTTTCATTCTGCAATTTAGCCAATTTAATTTCCTTTTTACAGTCTTTGTTGGCTTCTTTATATTTTGCAAAATACCTCTGCTGATCCCTCAGCTTTGTAATGTTTAAATGCTACTTTCTTTTGATTTATATCCTGATTTACCTTCCTGGATAGCGACTTTGGTTTTAGTTTGCTTCTGTTATATTTGTTACCACAAGGTAGACGTTTTGGTACGACCCATACCAATTTGCCTTTTTGAATTAATCTCAAAGGATACCATGTTATGGCCACTAAACATGTGCAAAACGAAAATTTTCATTTTGTTTTCGTCCATTCGGACGAAAATGTTATTTATTTAGTCTAAAACGAATTTCGTTCATTACTGCATTCGTTTCATTCGTTCATTATTTTCGTTTCGTTAATTTTTATTTGTTCGTTTTATAGAATACATGTAATACTATTGGCTTTCTATAAACCGAACGAGAGCCCCATTCATAAGAAATTCTTATGAATGGGGCTCTCGTTCGGTTCATAGAAAGGCAATAGTACTACATGTTTTCTATAAGCCGAAAGTCTATAAACCGAACGTTCGGTTTATAGACTTTCGGCTTATGGAATACATGTAATCCTATTGCTATTCTATAAACCGAACGTTCGGTTTATAGAATAGCCATAGGATTACATGTATTTCATAAGCCGACAGCCTATAAACCGAACTTTCGGTTTATAGGCTGTCGGCATTTCACTACATGGAGACAGAGTCTCCATTCATAAAATTATGAATGGAGACTTTGTCTCCGTGTAGTAAAATGCCGACAGCCTATAAACCGAACGTTCGGTTTATAGGCTGTGGGCATTTAACTATACGGAGACAGAGTCTCCATTCATTATGAATGGAGACTTTGTCTCCGTATAGTTAAAAGCCGACAGCCTATAAACCGAACATTCGGTTTATAGGCTGTCGGCTTATGGAATATATGTATTCCTATTGCTATTCTATAAACCGAACATTTGGTTTATAGAATAGCAATAGGAATACATGTATTCCATAAGCCGACAGCCTATAAACCGAACGTTCTGTTTATAGGCTGTCGGCTTTTAACTATACGGAGACAAAGTCTCCATTCATAATTTTATGAATAGAGACTCTGTCTCCGTATAGTTAAATGCTATTGTATTCTGTAAACCGACTCTATTTCGGCTTATAGAATGCAATAGTACTACGAATGAACGAATGATTTTCGTTT
Organism: Pelodytes ibericus; assembly: GCA_036172795.1. Taxonomy (NCBI): domain Eukaryota; kingdom Metazoa; phylum Chordata; class Amphibia; order Anura; family Pelodytidae; genus Pelodytes; species Pelodytes ibericus. The sequence goes on along the minus strand of CM069866.1, from coordinate 44,488,838 downwards.
ATTAACCATTCGTTCATTCGGCTTTCGTTAGCTTAGCATTTTCGTTCTTCGTTTTTCGGACGAATGGACGAAAATGCTATTTTCGGATGAAAATGCATTCGTCCGAAAACGAATGCACATGTCTAATGGCCACTATTCCCTAAATTTTCCCTTACTTGTATGTTAGAGATAAGCTCCTCCATGTTTGTTATTACCAGATCCAGGCACGTTTCACCTCTGGTTGGTGTCTGTTCTAGCTGAGACAAAGAATTTTCATTGAACAAATTGAGAAACTTACTGCTTTTGGCAGAATTAGTGATTCCATTATTACATTAATCTACTTCTGGGTAATTAAAATCCCCCATAATCATACTGCCCCCTATTTAAGAAGCCTTTTCGATTTACATTACTAGGTAAAATGGAGGGTCCTAAAAGGTAATTTTAGGGATTTAGGGGGTAATCTTAAGAAATGGACCTCCAAGGTAGTGTTCTCAGTCTACTACCTGTGCCATGAGAGACAGCGGGAGATTAGGGAGATTAATGCATTGCTGAAGCCCTGGATTTGGGTTTCTAGAGCATTGGGCTGATTTTGCGTTGGGGTACAATCTTTACAGTTGTGATGGATTTCACCTAAATGCAAGAGGGGCTCATGTGCTAGGGGATAGGATGGTTAGACGGTTGGAGGCATGTTTAAACTAGGAATGGGGTGGGGGGGTGGGAGGGAGGGATTAATTGTTTTTTCATTCTGCAATTTAGCCAATTTAATTTCCTTTTTACAGTCTTTGTTGGCTTCTTTATATTTTGCAAAATACCTCTGCTGATCCCTCAGCTTTGTAATGTTTAAATGCTACTTTCTTTTGATTTATATCCTGATTTACCTTCCTGGATAGCGACTTTGGTTTTAGTTTGCTTCTGTTATATTTGTTACCACAAGGTAGACGTTTTGGTACGACCCATACCAATTTGCCTTTTTGAATTAATCTCAAAGGATACCATGTTATGGCCACTAAACATGTGCAAAACTAAAATTTTCATTTTGTTTTCGTCCATTCGGACGAAAATGTTATTTATTTAGTCTAAAACGAATTTCATTCATTACTGCATTCGTTTCAGACGAAATTCGTTCATTATTTTCGTTTCGTTAATTTTTATTTGTTAGTTTTATAGAATACATGTAATACTATTGGCTTTCTATAAACCGAACGAGAGCCCCATTCATAAGAAATTCTTATGAATGGGGCTCTCGTTCGGTTCATAGAAAGGCAATAGTACTACATGTTTTCTATAAGCCGAAAGTCTATAAACCGAACGTTCGGTTTATAGACTTTCGGCTTATGGAATACATGTAATCCTATTGCTATTCTATAAACCGAACGTTCGGTTTATAGAATAGCCATAGTACTACATGTTTTCTATAAGCCGAAAGTCTATAAACCGAACGTTCGGTTTATAGACTTTCGGCTTATGGAATACATGTAATCCTATTGCTATTCTATAAACCGAACGTTCGGTTTATAGAATAGCCATAGGATTACATGTATTACATAAGCCGACAGCCTATAAACCGAACGTTCGGTTTATATGCTGTCGGCATTTCACTACACGGAGACAGAGTCTCCATTCATAAAATTATGAATGGAGACTTTGTCTCCGTGTAGTAAAATGCCGACAGCCTATAAACCGAACGTTCGGTTTATAGGCTGTCGGCTTATGGAATATATGTATTCCTATTGCTATTCTATAAACCGAACATTTGGTTTATAGAATAGCAATAGGAATACATGTATTCCATAAGCCGACAGCCTATAAACCGAACGTTCTGTTTATAGGCTGTCGGCTTTTAACTATACGGAGACAAAGTCTCCATTCATAATTTTATGAATGGAGACTCTGTCTCCGTATAGTTAAATGCTATTGTATTCTGTAAACCGACTCTATTTCGGCTTATAGAATGCAATAGTACTACGAATGAACGAATGATTTTCGTTTATTAACCATTCGTTCATTCGGCTTTCGTTAGCTTAGCATTTTCGTTCTTCGTTTTTCGGACGAATGGACGAAAATGCTATTTTCGGATGAAAATGCATTCGTCCGAAAACGAATGCACATGTCTAATGGCCACTATTCCCTAAATTTTCCCTTACTTGTATGTTAGAGATAAGCTCCTCCATGTTTGTTATTACCAGATCCAGGCACGTTTCACCTCTGGTTGGTGTCTGTTCTAGCTGAGACAAAGAATTTTCATTGAACAAATTGAGAAACTTACTGCTTTTGGCAGAATTAGTGATTCCATTATTACATTAATCTACTTCTGGGTAATTAAAATCCCCCATAATCATACTGCCCCCTATTTAAGAAGCCTTTTCGATTTACATTACTAGGTGTGATTCTTCAAGATTACCAATATTTGGTGGTTTATAACAAATACCCACTAATAAATTCTCGGTAGTTCTACCCCCACTGACTATCTCTACCCACAATGATTCCACCTGTTCAATACTGTCATCATATATATCTTCCCTAAAATGAGGCAATCATGCTGGTTTGATATACAGACAGACCCCTCCACCTCTTTTATTTGACCAATCTTTTCTAAACAACATGAAGCCCTCCAAATTGATTGGCCAATCATGTGTGTCATCCCACCATGTTTCTGTTATGCCAATTAAGTCATAGTTTTCAATTCCTGCTTCCATCTCTAATTCCCCTATTTTACCAGTTAAACCTCTGGCATTTGCAAGCATACACTTAATGCCACTGCCATGATCCATTAATGATTTAATTGTGTAGTTATTTTATAGGTTTCTCCCTACTATCCATTCTAACCATGCCCTCAGATCCACCCACCCGGATACTAATGGAAGTCACCTTCCATTCCTAGAACAGTGTTTATTGGTCCCTCCCCACCCACCCCCATTCCTAGTTTAAACACTCCTCCAACCTTCTAGCCATTCTATCCCCTAGCATATGAGCCCCTCTTGCAATTGAGTGCAATCCATCATAGAGATTGTACCAACAGAAAATCGTGCCAGTGCTCTAGAAACCCAAAGCCCGGCTTCTTACACCAGGACTTCAACCATGCATTAATCTATTTAATCTCCCGCTGTCTCTGGGGTGTAGCACATGGCACAGGTAGTATGTCTGAGAACACTACCTTGGAGGTCCATTTTGTAATCTTACTCCCTAAATCGTTGGTTGCATGCTATTATTAATATTGCAGGGTTGAGAACAGATATTGAAACATAAAGAAATAAGGATAGTAACAAGGACTGTAGCATAGACAAAACCTTAGCAGGTACTACAGCATATACATAGATAGAGGTAGGGTTAAAGAGAGTAACACAGGGGGTGAGGCTATAGCCAGAAGGTCTCAAGAGATGCTGAAAAACGTTCTCTGGCTGGTTGAGCCTTCCAGGTTTGGTTTCCCAGTTCCTGGACAGGGTAGAAATGTAGAGCAGCTAAAAGCAGTGGATCAGTAGTAGCAGTTAAGTTCAGCTTTAGAAGTCAGACATCCAACTTCAGTGCAAAATGCACTATTTTCAATTAACCGCAGGAACTTAAAGGGGTGTGTTGCACAAGCTAACAAGCCCACCTGACATCCACAGAGGGGAAGAAATACAAGCAAGCAAAGGTAGGGTTTCCTCTAATGGAGGAAGGAGGTATATGAGCACAACAATTTAAATGCATGTTTCAGGAGATCAGGTTAAAACCCTGTCAATAATATTGTTGCATTTATATTTATCACTTTTGTTTACGTTGCAATATTTACCAGCTGCAAATTTTCTAAATGTTTACAATGTTGGCACCTTTTTTTAAATCAGAAAACCATAAACGGATGTTGGATAATGGCCTACGAAACCCAGAATATAATAATTTTAAAATAATAGAACTTGATATATTAATGTAATAAGAAATTTCTTGTTAGAGTCATGGATGTACGTGGTGAGTTGATCCATTTCCACAACATCTTCGAGAAGAGCAATCGCTTTGCGTAAGATCGGAATGGTAGTTTAGTTCATATACGGTATGGGTAAGTTTCAGGGGTGAGGTGACAAAAGAACACCAAAACATAAACACAACAGTAAAATAATAGGTAACCAATGTCTACAGGAGAGGTAATTTCTAGTAGGTATCAGTAAAGTATGCTGGGCTTACTTTAGTGGCCAGTCGCTCAGGGGGAGAGGAAGGAATGTGTGCTGCACGGGCACAAAGTCACCGACAGCACGTGGGTGGGCAGAGCAAGTGTCAAAGGGGAGAAGTACTGTAAGAGTGTCGGTAAGCAGTATGGCAAAACAATAAGCCTACTGCTATCAATGCCCTACAGGACTAATGGGAGTTTGGTAGTAGGGTATCGGGTGTAGGAGAATTAGGATGTGAGAACCTAGACTTGGTAACAATTGGGACCTGGGTACATAATGCATATGATGTGGAAATCCAAATACATATAAACAACTTATACAAAATATTATGAACTATTTGATCACATGAGCAGGGACGGTGAATATGCTTATGTCGTATTTAACGTTGCTGACATTGGATGGATAGACTTTAAATATCAGGGAGGCCAAACAAACATAACATAAGGGACACGGCCAACTAAAGAATCTGCATATCATTAAAAATAGGTGGCGAGGCATGAGGGTCAGCCTTATGGCTGTAAAGCATGTACCATAAATTCATTGTCGGGCGGGTGGGAGCAACATTAACTTGGGGTGATGGCACTAGTGAGCATAACAGTGCCATGTCATCCCACCTGGGGATTTAGGTAACAGAGGCAAATGTGTACAGAATCCCCGACCTACATGGGTAGCAGGCATTTGTGCAAATGGGTGTCATCTGGAGAGACAGCCATGTTAGGAAGCACCAGGGGCAGCACCTAGCAAAATATGCCGTGAAGGTGTCGGGGATCAGATAATGGGCTGCAACAGCAAGGTGTACAGGAGTGGGCAACACTTTGCAGAATGGTTCTAGAACCATATGTGATGGGACGGGAGCTGGTCCCTAGCATTGTTAAAGAACATTGTGGGCTAAACATCATGATTTACATGTAACATTGCCCCTTTGTAAATAGGAATAATTAAAAGGAGCAGTCAGTTATATACAGATTTACAGTTACAACTATTACAGTTGGCCAGCGAAGGTGCGGCAGGGTGTAAACTATGTGACGCATCTTGCAACGTCTCGGTATAAGGCCTGCCGCAATGCTGGGCTTTGACATGACAGTGCAGGAAGACACTAATGTCCATATTCAGGTGGGTGCCCTTGTAAGGCATCCTTATTATATGGAGAACAATGGAGGCAGCCCCTTGAGTCTTGAAACAGGAAATGGAGGAATGGAAGTTCTGTGTGGGGTCCGTAGAGGATGCACAGTGGGGTTAGAAATAAAATTGGTGCAATGAGGAATACAAGGTGAGAAGCAAGGTAGGTGAGGCCTTCACGTTGGGATATGATGCCAGTGGTTATGTGCTGGTCAGGGCAATAAAGTCACTCCCTCGGATTTAGCCAGTTGTGTGGATGGAGGTAGATCAAGATTCCTGGGCCTGGGATTCTGTGATTTGGATCTGTCTTGTGAAGAAACAATATGGAGGGTGTCCACATAGGCTTGTAAATCCTCGTAGGTGTAAAAGGAGCATGTGGTGCCATTTCGCATGACCACGATTTTAAAAAGGAATTCCCAGGCATGTTTCAGGCCTGCTGCTCAAAGTTGGTCAGTTAGAGGTTGTAGGCTCTAAATCCTGTAAGACTTGAATGGGAATACCAACATATTTCAAAGGTGTGCATCTAGTGGTTCTCATCACTGCTTATTTCATTTTGTTCAGCGGAACCGGATGATGATATCACAGGGTTGTGATCTTGCTGGGCCCTGGGCATATAAAACTCTGTGGGCCCTGTCCAGTAGGAGCCTGGAGGTATGTCATAGGTACTGGGGCATGTCCTGTGAGTGCAACTTAAGTTCTGGGTTAAGTAAAGGGTGCTCGGGCAAGTCATGCAAGTGCAATCTGCATGCTGGGGTAAGTCATGAGTGGTGGTGTAAGTCCTGATTGCAATCTGCATGCTGGGGTAAGTCCTGGCTGGGTGCTGAGTCAAGTTATGTAAGTGCAATCTGCATGCTGCGGTAAGTCCTGGCTGCTAGGGCAAGTCGTGAAAGTGCAATCTGGGTGCTGGGCTAGATCCTGGATATGGTGGTAAGTCTTGTGAGATTTATCTGCATGCTGGCTAAGTCATGTGAGTCAAAGAAAAAATAAATCAGTGATGAGCAAGTGGCCTGACTTTGAGTGGAAATGTGAAGTGAATATTTAGTGAATCACAAAAGGTTATAGTGTGTGTGTGTGTGTGTGTCCACAGAACTCCTACAGAACTCCTACAGCTAGAGATAACACATCTACTGAATAGTAATCTAGAAAGGAAAAAAGTACCCATGCGCACAGTATAGACACTTAAAAATATGAAAATTATCATATATAAAACAAAATAAGAACATATAAATCAAACGCATCCCCACAATAAGTGAGATGTGACACACACACATAAAAATCAATTGTGACAATCTCACCCTGTTGGTGTTAAACAATAAACAAATGAAACAAATATAATAAGTGTAAAGAGATCTCACATATGTATCTCGATGCACTGTCCTTGCAGACTGCAATAAAAATAACTAATATGGTGCAGTATATATATGACCAACATCCAATATATATTGGTAAATGATATCGGGAGAAAAAATCATTCACAAAAGAGCTCCTATATACTCAGGAGCTAAGATTACACACACTGGGAGGACATACTTGCCAAACTTGCGAGTGAATCCAAACAAAATCCGACAAAGCCCACTTTGATCTTTAGAATAATGTTATGGACAAGACAAATTTATTCCAGTAAAATCTCCACACAGACTTACTTCAGGATATACAATGGCAGTTTTGCACTGAAGTTCCAGACCTCCTCTCACAACCAGCTCTGTGTCGCTGAATCTGTGGATCCTATAGTTCCTCATGAGCTCAGCAGTTATTCAATTTGCCCTAGGCGTTTCGTCTTGGCTTCAATAGTTCATCGGGGGGGGTTTCAAGACAAATGCGTAAATTTCAAATACATACATTTGCCCCCAAACATATTTCTCTCAATTTGTAGAGTAACCTTTTGTGGGGAACTCTATCAAATGCTTTAGCAAAGTCTCAATAGATCACACCTAGATTTATATTTTTACTGACTTCTTTATAGGATGCTATTAAGTTTGTTTGACAAGACCTGTCTTTCACAAAAACATGCTGACTTTTACTAATTTTATTCTGATTCAAGATATATTCTCGAGTGTATACTTTTATCAATCCTTCAAATAATTTATCCACTAAAGATGCCAAGCTCACTGGCCTATAATTGCCAACTGAGATTTGTATCCCTTTTTAAATATTGGCATGACATCTGCCAATGCTAGTGTAAGTTCTGGGTGCTGTGGCAAGTCCTGTGAGTGCAATTTTGGGGCTGGGGTAAATCCACATTATACAGTATGTTCACAAGGTTATAGCTCACACATTGCCCTGATATACACCCCTGCACAGGGCAATTCATAGAAACTTGTGTATATACTGGGGCCTATGAATTGCCCTGTTCATGGGGTATAAATCAGGGCAGTGTGTGAGATATAACCTTGTGCACATAGTAGGACTATATATTGAAGTAAAAAAAAAAAAGTAACAAACAAAGATAGAAAAAAAAGATGGGGACAGAGAAAAAATAGAATAGAGTGTGTAAATGAAATGGAGAGGCGAGGATGAGATATGGTCAGAGTATTCTTAATACAATATACAATATATTGAATTAGTATTTTTGAAACGAAAAAGCAGATGAGTTTATGCAACGTTTATTAAACATTCAATAAATAAATGTAAAAATATTTGTAAAATACAGTAAAAATGTAAAACAAAAAATGGTGACGTAAAGGAATAATACTGGTACGTTTCGCTAGTTAAAGCTTCTTCGGAGATTGAAAATTACATCACAACATAGAGAACCTGCATGAAAGAACATGTTTAGAATACTTAAATAATGAACTCGAGAAACAATGAAAATATAGAAGGCTAATTTGTGTATATATAGTAATAAAAATATATCAAACCAGAGACAGACATACAGTATTTTTCCGTGTATAAGACGCCCCCTATTTTTGATCCCAAAATTAAGTAATTTAGAAGAAATACACTCACACACACTTACACACTCTGCCACTCAAACACACATTTACACACTCTGCTACTCAAACATACACATACATACACACACACACACACACACACACACACACACACACTGACACAATTAATATAAAATAAACTTGCCCTAGTGCCTTTATTGTGCTCATTAATATTTGCCTTCTCCACAGTACTGTAGCTTCCTCATGCTGCCACACTCCCTGCTAGATATCCCAGCCAACTGTTCTGGCTGAGGAGGCGCCATTGTCGTTTCAAGCGCGCTGGAGAAGAGAAAAAAAAAAGGCTTCCCATTGCAGCAGCAGCCAGCACTTTAGGTGTACTCTTCGTTCACCTTTTAATGGTAGCTGTGGCATTTCGGCCTCAGCCGAACTTCTTAAAGCAGCCACGGCCGAACTTCTTAAAGCGATATGAATTACCTCCCTTTAGATAGACCACTCCATTAACTGTTGCATCCATTTGATACCTGATGTTCTATGTAGCATTGTAAGAAGTGCATTATTCCTACTAATAGGTGTCACTAGGGAGTGATGACCTTTTGTTCCACCAGGTAAATCCTGGAGGGGGAAGGAGAGACTGGACATTTGCTGGTATGGGGGATGGAGAGACAACACATGTGGAAGGAGGAGGAAGCAGCATGGAGGAATGCAGAGCTCTGAATGTTTTTGCCTGTTAAAAGTACTAATCTTGGGCTTAGTTTAAGTGCCAAGAAGCTAGGATTAAGAAGCTAAGGTTGCCAATATTATTTTGCTGTTAATAAGCCAGACAATTTGCCTAATATGCCAGTAATATTGTGCCATTCAGATGCCAGTAATATTGTGCCATTAAGATGCCAGTATCATTGTGCCATTAAGATGCCAGTATCATTGTGCCATTAAGATGCCAGTAATATTTTTTTTTCTTTTTGAATAAGAAAATACAAGGTAATTATTCAATACAGAAACTGGACATACATTACAAAAAATTACAGATACATCAATACAGGACTTAAATTTCAACCCTCCCCTCCATCCCCTCCCTCCCTCTCCCCTCTCCCACTTCCATCTTATACAGAGGAAAATACAAACCATACAGTAATGGAGAAGGGCAGGAGAAAAGGGGGAAAAAAACTCCTTAGCACCTTTCATTAGCAAAGAAAGTAATTTCAAATTTTTTATAGGTACCCATTCAACCTAATTTATCCCTGTTTCAAATTGTGGCTAAACGTATATTGAAGGGGGGGGGGGAAAAATCAGACTCACACGGATACCTATTGCAAATTAGTTGAAAGTAGAGAATTGGGAAAAAAGAAGAGGAGAAGGGGGAAGAAAAGAGAAAGACAAATGGGAAAATACAAAAGCAAACAAAAAAAGAGACGATGGACCACGGACTGGGAGAAGCAGACACAATATTGAAAGGGAAATGAGCAGAGCAAGCAGCACTTAGGGGTTAATTCCAGAGTTTACCTGTCCTACCTTCTTATACCTCCGTTCAAGCGGTGAGCTTCTATATATAGTCAAGTATGGAACAAGGGTGGAGAGGGGGTTCCATATGCCCCTCTCCACTGGAAGTTAGGAAAGGATCAAATCAGATAGAAATTATCATCCAGTTTGTTCAACCAATTGCCATATCGAACACATATGTGACTAGAGAGCTCACTGGACCAGCTTTACTCACTCTCCATACATAATTGATGTTTTAATTGATATATCAAGTGTCTCTTACAGTACGGAGAGCTAGATTTACAATTACTGGCAATAATCATTTTCTCAGCCAATAAGCAATGGATCGCCAGGGGTTGAATAGAGGGAGGAATTTGATTAATTCTAAGGTATAATAGGGCAACAGCAGGCTGGGCAAAAATTGTCAAACCTGATATCTGATGGAACAAATCGTAAGCCCATATATGGACCATATATATAGGTCTAGGGCAGTCATGTCCAAAGTCCGGCCCGCGGGCCAGTTGCGGCCCATCCTTTACTTCCATACAGCCCCAGAGACACGGCTGATCAATGTCTCTCTCTGAAAAAAAAAAAAAAGCTTGCAGGCAGAGACGGAGGTGAGAAGGGATCGGAAGATCCCCCCCCACCATCGCTCTGCCTGCCAGGCTGCACGGGGAGCCGAACAGGCAGCACGGAGAAACCTCCGTGCTGCCTGTTCGGCTCCCCGTGCAGTGTGCCGACACGGAAGTGCCGACAGGTCACGTGACCGGCGCGCTGACGTCATACGCGCGCCGGGTCACGTGACCTATCGGCACAACCACCTGTGAGACGAACAGGCAGCATGGAGAAGACCATGCTGCCTGCCACTAGCCACCAGGGAAAGGTAAGTGCTGGGGACTGGGGAGATTGGGGGAAAGTACTGGGGAAAGAGGCAGGGGCTTATTAATGATAAGGTAACACTGACATATTATTGGGCAAATTAGCTGGGGAATATTAATGGCAACTAACACTGGTATATTACTGGGCAAATTGGCTGGGGCATATAAAATGGCAAATAACTGGCATATTACTGGGCAAATTGGCAGGGGCATATAAAATGGCAAATAACTGGCATATTACTGAGCAAATTAGCTGGGGCATATAAAATGGCAAATAACTGGCATACTACTGGGCAAATTGGCAGGGGATATTAAATGGCAAATAACTGGCATATTACTGGGAAAATTGGCAGGGGATATTAAATGGCAAATAACTGGTATATTACTGGGCAAATTGGCAGGGGATATTAAATGGCAAATAACTGGTATATTACTGGGCAAATTGGCTGGGGCATATAAAATGGCAAATAACACTGGCATATTACTGGGCAAATTGGCAGGGGCATATTAAATAGCAAATAACACTGGCATATTACTGGGAAAATTGGCAGGGGCATATTAAATGGCAAATAACATTGGCATATTATTGGGAATATTGGCAGGGGCAAATTAAATGGCAAAAAACACTGGCATATTACTGGGAAAATTGGCAGGGGCATATTAAATGGCAAATAACATTGGCATATTATTGGGAAAATTGGCAGGGACATATTAAATGGCAAATAACACTGGCATATTACTGGGAAAATTGGTAGGGGCATATTAAATGGCAAATAACACTGGAATATTATTGGGCAAATTGGCTGGGGCATATTAAATGGCATATTACACTGGCATATTATTGGGCACATTGGCCGAGAGAACCATGCATGGGAAGGGAGAAGAGAGAGACATAAATGGAATGGTAGAGGAGAGACAGACAGACATGGGTTCGCAGAGGAGAGACAGACAGATATGGGATGGCAGTGGAGAGACAGACAGATATGGGAAGGGTTAGTTGTGTTCCTGACATATATTTCAGCATCTTGTGTTGTTGTTTTTTTTCATCTGGCCTTCAGATATGAAAGGCAGAGTGATTTTACTACTGTTTAGAATTGTCATTCAAATCGTTTGCAATAAAGTTTGCATAAAATAGTTCATTTGTACTTAATTTTAACTGTCAGGCAAAATGGTCGGCCCTCACGCATGTTCACTTCATCAAGTCTGGCCCTCTTTGAAAAAAGTTTGGACACCACTGGTCTAGGGGATTAATACCTGTACTTTCAGATTCTAATATACCATGGCTCCTGTAGATTTGAAATGACCTGCAAATTATAAATATGTACCATCATAGTTGCCCGAAACAACTGACCCAAAACAGGAAAATTCAAACCACTTTGCTTACATTTCTTAGACATTAGGTTTGCGCCTATTCTCAGCTTTTTCCCTTTCCAAACAAAAGCAGTAAGTATCCCTTTGAACCATATCCAGCCAGACATCGGGGACCGAAAGGGGGACCATACAAAACAAGTAAATCCATTTGGGGATGATATAGGAATTCAGAATGTTTATCCTACCTGTCAGATTATTAGAATCATGACTATAGGCTCCTCCCCTTTTCTGTGACGCGGTGTTCCCTCGCCTTATAGGGGAAACCGCGCCACAGTTCAAACGCTGAGTTATACTTTCTCTTCAGAGACATCGTGTACACACAGCTCCGTGTATCCAGCTTTTACTCTTTAAGAAAACACCAACTTCTCTTCAGACTGATCCTCGTTAACGAACCCGGCTTGTATTATCTACTATCCTTCTTTCTACAACCCCTGATCCTAGACTGGCTTTGCTACTATTCGTATTGTTATAACCCTTTGAACACGGACCGGCTAACTACTTACCTGATTGTTCCAACACCTGACCTCGGCTTGTTAAACGGACATTCTGCACCCAGCACTGAGAACCTTACTTTCTACTAACTGCAAGTATATAACAATCAATTGTTATATTGAAGTACAAACCCTCCGTTGTATGTCCTCTCTTCCTCCTGTAACCGTCTGTAAGACTTCCGAATCCTCAGTGTTCCACTGCAACACTTTGTATCACTTACGATTCTTAAACCTTTCATTTGCATTTCATAAAGGAAGACTTAGACACTGCTGCCCTCTACTGTTTACAGTTGCTCATTACAACCTGCAATTGAGTTCTACTGAAATCCTCATAAAGGAAGACTTAGATACTACTGCCCTCTACTGTTGAGAATTGCTCATTACAACCTGCAATTGAGTTCCACTGAAATCCTCATAAATTTATATACCTGATCTGACAGAATAATTCAGCCTTATTATGGAACCAGCAGAAATGGCTGCTCAAATTAATACACTAACTCAGAGGGTAGATATGCTTTCTCAAAGTATGCAAGACCTCAGAATTTCCAATGAAAGATTCCTTACTTATGTTACAGAACTCCAAAACAGGTCCTTATCAACTCCTCCTCCTATAACTATTAACAGGGAACATTCCGAACCTTCAGTTTGCAACCCCGAAATATTCACAGGTGAAAGATCCAAATACAGAGAGTTCATCAACTCCTGCAATCTGTTATTTGCCTTACGCCCCAGATCATATCCTACCGATCGCATAAAGGTCTGTACTGTAATATCATTTCTAAGAGGTGAACCTATGGCCTGGGCACACACGTTCTTAGAGAATAACAACCCTATTCTCAATTCATTAGAGGAATTCTTCAATCAGATGTCATCCTTATATGATGATCCAAATAAACAAATTACCGCTGATACAGCAATCAGAGCTCTCTCCCAAGGGAAAAGGCCGGTTGAGGATTACATCTCTGAATTTAAACGATGGGCTGTAGATACCCAATGGAACGACATCGCACTACGAAATCAATTTCTTCTAGGTTTGTCTGAGCACGTTAAAGATGATCTTTCCCGTACCGAATTACCATCCTCATTAGAAGGTCTAATACATCTCTCTATAACAATTGATCGAAGAATCCGAGAGCGAAAAGCTGAAAAAACCTCCACTGTTGTCAATTGGAAAAAACCTACCACTTTCCCAAGAACATATGAAAAAGCCAATATTCCAGAACCTATGGAACTAGGAGTTCTTAGGGGACCTCTATCCCAAGAAGAAAAGCTCAGAAGAAAAAACCTCAATCTATGCATGTATTGCGCATCCACTGATCACCTGATAGATGTCTGTCCTATACTAAAACGAAACAAGAGCGGTAAGATCAACACCAATTCCCCCATCTTTAATTTGTCTCATAATCTTTCAACAAATCATTGTATTGTTTCTCTCATCCTACAGTGGGACCAAGAAAGACTTCAGACGGAGGCTATTATTGACTCTGGGGCAGCTGGATCCTTTATTGATTCTTCCCTCGTCAACACTCACAAAATTCCTCTAACGCAAAAGAATTCATCCATATCTCTTCGGGTAGTTGATGGATCCCTTATCTCCTCTGGACCAATTACACAAGAATCTATACCTCTTAAGATGACCATCAACTATCACCATACTGAATTCATGACACTCGATGTGGTGAAATCCCCTCTATTCCCTGTTATTCTTGGCATGAATTGGTTGCAGAGACACAACCCCACCATTCAGTGGTCACCCATGGTTGTCAAATTCAAATCTGCTTTCTGTTTAGATACTTGTCTCCACAATTCTTCTATACTACAGATCAACCCGGACACAGTTGTTCCATCACATTACTCAGAATTCAGTGATGTATTCAGTGAAAAGGAAGCTGAAAAATTACCACCACATAGGCTCTATGACTGCCCCATAGATCTTCTTCCTGGAGTTTCAATACCATTTCGGACACATATATCCTCTGTCTGACAAGGAATTACAAACTCTCAAACAATACCTTGATGACAACCTAAGAAAAGGATTTATTAGACCTTCCACTTCACCTGCGGCCTCCGGAATATTCTTCGTACGAAACAAAGATCAAACCATACGACCCATCATCGATTATCGAGAGCTGAACAAAAGAACCATAAAAAATAGATATCCTCTCCCACTTATTCTGGAACTCCTTGAGAGATTACGTTCAGCTACCATCTATACAAAGATTGATCTTCGAAGAGCCTACAACCTCATTCGTATTAAGGAAGGTCACGAATGGAAGACTGCTTTCCGAACCCGATACGGGTTGTTCGAATATTTGGTGATGCCATTTGGACTCTGCAACGCTCCAGCCACATTCCAACATTTTATCAACGATATCTTCAAGGATCTCCTAGATATCTGTGTAATTATTTACTTGGATGACATCCTAATTTAATCCAATTCCCCAGATGAACACAAAAAACATGTCAGATGGGTTCTCAACCGACTCCGTACTCATAACCTTTTCGCAAAACCCGAAAAATGTCTGTTCGAGGTTACAAAGATATAATTTCTTGGTTACGTCATCACACCTCAAGAAATACACATGGACGATTCAAAAATTGAATGCATCATTAATTGGCCAACTCCATCTTCAATTAAAGAAATACAAAGCTTCCTTGGATTCGCTAATTCTTATAGAAAATTCATAAAAAATTTCTCCAGTATTGTGCAACCCCTTAACCTTCTATCTAGGAAGAATTCACCCTTTAAATGGAACATCAAAGCTCAACATGCTTTTGACACCCTGAAGCAACAATTCACTTCATCTCCCATCCTCAAGATGCCCGATCCTTCCCTACCATTTATTCTTGAGGTTGATGCTTCCAATACTACAATTGGTGCCATCCTATCACAACAAGAATCACCACAATCTCCCATCCACCCAGTTGCCTTTTATTCCAGATCTCTATCCTCTGCTGAGTGCAACTACCCTATAGGAGAAAAGGAATTGCTAGGGATTAAGGCCGCTTTTGAAAATTGGAGACACCTACTAGAAGGGCATATTACTGAGCAAATTAGCTGGGGCATATAAAATGGCAAATAACTGGCATACTACTGGGCAAATTGGCAGGGGATATTAAATGGCAAATAACTGACATATTACTGGGCAAATTGGCAGGGGATATTAAATGGCAAATAACTGGTATATTACTGGGCAAATTGGCAGGGGATATTAAATGGCAAATAACTGGTAGATTACTGGGCAAATTGGCTGGGGCATATAAAATGGCAAATAACACTGGCATATTACTGGGCAAATTGGCAGGGGCATATTAAATAGCAAATAACACTGGCATATTACTGGGAAAATTGGCAGGGGCATATTAAATGGCAAATAACATTGGCATATTATTGGGAATATTGGCAGGGGCAAATTAAATGGCAAAAAACACTGGCATATTACTGGGAAAATTGGCAGGGGCATATTAAATGGCAAATAACATTGGCATATTATTGGGAAAATTGGCAGGGACATATTAAATGGCAAATAACACTGGCATATTACTGGGAAAATTGGTAGGGGCATATTAAATGGCAAATAACACTGGAATATTATTGGGCAAATTGGCTGGGGCATATTAAATGGCATATAACACTGGCATATTATTGGGCACATTGGCCGAGAGAACCATGCATGGGAAGGGAGAAGAGAGAGACATAAATGGAATGGTAGAGGAGAGACAGACAGACATGGGTTCGCAGAGGAGAGACAGACAAATATGGGATGGCAGAGGAGAGACAGACAAACATGGGATGGCAGAGGAGAGACAGACAGATATGGGATGGCAGTGGAGAGACAGACAGATATGGGAAGGGTTAGTTGTGTTCCTGACATATATTTCAGCATCTTGTGTTGTTGTTTTTTTTCATCTGGCCTTCAGATATGAAAGGCAGAGTGATTTTACTACTGTTTAGAATTGTCATTCAAATCGTTTGCAATAAAGTTTGCATAAAATAGTTCATTTGTACTTAATTTTAACTGTCAGGCAAAATGGTCGGCCCTCACGCATGTTCACTTCATCAAGTCTGGCCCTCTTTGAAAAAAGTTTGGACACCACTGGTCTAGGGGATTAATACCTGTACTTTCAGATTCTAATATACCATGGCTCCTGTAGATTTGAAATGACCTGCAAATTATAAATATGTACCATCATAGTTGCCCGAAACAACTGACCCAAAACAGGAAAATTCAAACCACTTTGCTTACATTTCTTAGACATTAGGTTTGCGCCTATTCTCAGCTTTTTCCCTTTCCAAACAAAAGCAGTAAGTATCCCTTTGAACCATATCCAGCCAGACATCGGGGACCGAAAGGGGGACCATACAAAACAAGTAAATCCATTTGGGGATGATATAGGAATTCAGAATGTTTATCCTACCTGTCAGATTATTAGAATCATGACTATAGGCTCCTCCCCTTTTCTGTGACGCGGTGTTCCCTCGCCTTATAGGGGAAACCGCGCCACAGTTCAAACGCTGAGTTATACTTTCTCTTCAGAGACATCGTGTACACACAGCTCCGTGTATCCAGCTTTTACTCTTTAAGAAAACACCAACTTCTCTTCAGACTGATCCTCGTTAACGAACCCGGCTTGTATTATCTACTATCCTCCTTTCTACAACCCCTGATCCTAGACTGGCTTTGCTACTATTCGTATTGTTATAACCCTTTGAACACGGACCGGCTAACTACTTACCTGATTGTTCCAACACCTGACCTCGGCTTGTTAAACGGACATTCTGCACCCAGCACTGAGAACCTTACTTTCTACTAACTGCAAGTATATAACAATCAATTGTTATATTGAAGTACAAACCCTCCGTTGTATGTCCTCTCTTCCTCCTGTAACCGTCTGTAAGACTTCCGAATCCTCAGTGTTCCACTGCAACACTTTGTATCACTTACGATTCTTAAACCTTTCATTTGCATTTCATAAAGGAAGACTTAGACACTGCTGCCCTCTACTGTTTACAGTTGCTCATTACAACCTGCAATTGAGTTCTACTGAAATCCTCATAAAGGAAGACTTAGATACTACTGCCCTCTACTGTTGAGAATTGCTCATTACAACCTGCAATTGAGTTCCACTGAAATCCTCATAAATTTATATACCTGATCTGACAGAATAATTCAGCCTTATTATGGAACCAGCAGAAATGGCTGCTCAAATTAATACACTAACTCAGAGGGTAGATATGCTTTCTCAAAGTATGCAAGACCTCAGAATTTCCAATGAAAGATTCCTTACTTATGTTACAGAACTCCAAAACAGGTCCTTATCAACTCCTCCTCCTATAACTATTAACAGGGAACATTCCGAACCTTCAGTTTGCAACCCCGAAATATTCACAGGTGAAAGATCCAAATACAGAGAGTTCATCAACTCCTGCAATCTGTTATTTGCCTTACGCCCCAGATCATATCCTACCGATCGCATAAAGGTCTGTACTGTAATATCATTTCTAAGAGGTGAACCTATGGCCTGGGCACACACGTTCTTAGAGAATAACAACCCTATTCTCAATTCATTAGAGGAATTCTTCAATCAGATGTCATCCTTATATGATGATCCAAATAAACAAATTACCGCTGATACAGCAATCAGAGCTCTCTCCCAAGGGAAAAGGCCGGTTGAGGATTACATCTCTGAATTTAAACGATGGGCTGTAGATACCCAATGGAACGACATCGCACTACGAAATCAATTTCTTCTAGGTTTGTCTGAGCACGTTAAAGATGATCTTTCCCGTACCGAATTACCATCCTCATTAGAAGGTCTAATACATCTCTCTATAACAATTGATCGAAGAATCCGAGAGCGAAAAGCTGAAAAAACCTCCACTGTTGTCAATTGGAAAAAACCTACCACTTTCCCAAGAACATATGAAAAAGCCAATATTCCAGAACCTATGGAACTAGGAGTTCTTAGGGGACCTCTATCCCAAGAAGAAAAGCTCAGAAGAAAAAACCTCAATCTATGCATGTATTGCGCATCCACTGATCACCTGATAGATGTCTGTCCTATACTAAAACGAAACAAGAGCGGTAAGATCAACACCAATTCCCCCATCTTTAATTTGTCTCATAATCTTTCAACAAATCATTGTATTGTTTCTCTCATCCTACAGTGGGACCAAGAAAGACTTCAGACGGAGGCTATTATTGACTCTGGGGCAGCTGGATCCTTTATTGATTCTTCCCTCGTCAACACTCACAAAATTCCTCTAACGCAAAAGAATTCATCCATATCTCTTCGGGTAGTTGATGGATCCCTTATCTCCTCTGGACCAATTACACAAGAATCTATACCTCTTAAGATGACCATCAACTATCACCATACTGAATTCATGACACTCGATGTGGTGAAATCCCCTCTATTCCCTGTTATTCTTGGCATGAATTGGTTGCAGAGACACAACCCCACCATTCAGTGGTCACCCATGGTTGTCAAATTCAAATCTGCTTTCTGTTTAGATACTTGTCTCCACAATTCTTCTATACTACAGATCAACCCGGACACAGTTGTTCCATCACATTACTCAGAATTCAGTGATGTATTCAGTGAAAAGGAAGCTGAAAAATTACCACCACATAGGCTCTATGACTGCCCCATAGATCTTCTTCCTAGAGTTTCAATACCATTCGGACACATATATCCTCTGTCTGACAAGGAATTACAAACTCTCAAACAATACCTTGATGACAACCTAAGAAAAGGATTTATTAGACCTTCCACTTCACCTGCGGCCTCCGGAATATTCTTCGTACGAAACAAAGATCAAACCATACGACCCATCATCGATTATCGAGAGCTGAACAAAAGAACCATAAAAAATAGATATCCTCTCCCACTTATTCTGGAACTCCTTGAGAGATTACGTTCAGCTACCATCTATACAAAGATTGATCTTCGAAGAGCCTACAACCTCATTCGTATTAAGGAAGGTCACGAATGGAAGACTGCTTTCCGAACCCGATACGGGTTGTTCGAATATTTGGTGATGCCATTTGGACTCTGCAACGCTCCAGCCACATTCCAACATTTTATCAACGATATCTTCAAGGATCTCCTAGATATCTGTGTAATTATTTACTTGGATGACATCCTAATTTAATCCAATTCCCCAGATGAACACAAAAAACATGTCAGATGGGTTCTCAACCGACTCCGTACTCATAACCTTTTCGCAAAACCCGAAAAATGTCTGTTCGAGGTTACAAAGATATCATTTTTTTGGTTACGTCATCACACCTCAAGAAATACACATGGACGATTCAAAAATTGAATGCATCATTAATTGGCCAACTCCATCTTCAATTAAAGAAATACAAAGCTTCCTTGGATTCGCTAATTCTTATAGAAAATTCATAAAAAATTTCTCCAGTATTGTGCAACCCCTTAACCTTCTATCTAGGAAGAATTCACCCTTTAAATGGAACATCAAAGCTCAACATGCTTTTGACACCCTGAAGCAACAATTCACTTCATCTCCCATCCTCAAGATGCCCGATCCTTCCCTACCATTTATTCTTGAGGTTGATGCTTCCAATACTACAATTGGTGCCATCCTATCACAACAAGAATCACCACAATCTCCCATCCACCCAGTTGCCTTTTATTCCAGATCTCTATCCTCTGCTGAGTGCAACTACCCTATAGGAGAAAAGGAATTGCTAGGGATTAAGGCCGCTTTTGAAAATTGGAGACACCTACTAGAAGGGAATGAGAAACCAATTATTGTCTATACAGACCACAAAAATATTGAGTTCCTTCAACATAGTAAAACTCTTTCAGCACGACAAGTAAGATGGACCCTCTTTTTTGATAGATTCAACTTCCATATAATCTACAGGCCAGGATCAAGGAACAAAAAAGCCGATTCACTATCCAGAATACCCAATTCAAATCATCCACCACCAATTTCCACTCCTCTTCTTCCTTCATCCAGGTTCATCGGATTAACCACTACTATACTTGATAAAATTAAACAACTTACTCCTGAAGAATTACACCTACCTCAAGACCTTGACCTATATCAGGAAAATGGTTTCTATATGAAGAATAACAAATTATACATACCCCCCAATCTACGGAAAGAAGTTATGAATCTAGTTCACGATTCTCCATTAGCTGGGCACCCTGGGATCAAGAAAACATCAGAACTATCTAAACGACATTTCTGGTGGCCCAATCAACTTGACTTCATCACTGCTTATGTTTCATCCTGTTCTATTTGTCAAAAGAGCAAGCCTACTCACCGTCATCCTTTTGGTCTACTTACAAATTTACCCATTCCCGACAGACCTTGGAAATCAATATCCATGGACTTTATCGTCGATCTTCCTCCCTCAAAAAAGCAAACCACCATATTAGTCGTTGTTGACCGTCTGACTAAAATGTCCCATTTCATCCCCCTACAAAAAATACCAACATCCAAAGAACTATCCTCAGTTTTCATTTCCCACATCCTTCGTTTACATGGCTTACCTGAAGAGATAATAACAGATAGAGGAACACAATTCACCTCACATTTCTGGAAAGAATTATGCTCCTCTCTCCAAATTTCCACCAAATTATCATCATCATACCATCCACAAACGAATGGACAAACGGAAAGGGTTAACCAATGCCTTGAGCAATACCTTCGGTGTTACTGTACCTACCTGCAGGATGATTGGTCTACTTGGTTACCATTAGCCGAATATTCATATAATATATCTTATCATTCAAGTACAAAAATGTCTCCCTTCTTCTCTAATTATGGATACCATCCTACATCGATACCTTCTAACCCCTCCATTACTTGTAACCCATCTGTGTCAATTCAAATATCTGAGATGACTTCATTATTCCAAACCCTAAAAAACAACCTCTCAAAATCCATCGAGAGTCATAAAAAATTCTACGACTCAAAAAGATTGCCAAATCCTCCTTACTCTCCTGGTGACATGGTCCTCCTATCGACAAAAAATTTAAGGACAAATCGACCATCTAAGAAATTGGATAACCTTTTCATCGGTCCATTTCCTATTATTGTTAATAATGTTGCAGTCAAACTTATTCTACCTTCTACCATGAAACTCCATCCAGTGTTTCATGTTTCACTTCTAAAACCTCATATTCCTGATACCTTCGCAAGACAGACACTCACTCCACCTGACCCCATTATCGTGGACGGAATCGAGGAATATGAAGTTGAAAAGATTTTAGACTCCCGAATTTTCAGAAGGAAACTGTAGTATCTCATAAGATGGAAAGGATATGCTTCCGACGAAGACTCATGGTTGAATTCCTCAGAAGTTCATGCTGCTAAACTTATCAACTCTTTCCATAAACAACACCCTGACAAACCACGTGGCTAGCACCCGGAGTGTGCTCCTTTTGGAGGGGGTACTGTCAGATTATTAGAATCATGACTATAGGCTCCTCCCCTTTTCTGTGACGCAGTGTTCCCTCGCCTTATAGGGGAAACCGCGCCACAGTTCAGAGTTATACTTTCTCTTCAGAGACATCGTGTACACACAGCTCCGTGTATCCAGCTTTTACTCTTTAAGAAAACACCAACTTCTCTTCAGACTGATCCTCGTTAACGAACCCGGCTTGTATTATCTACAATCCTCCTTTCTACAACCCCTGATCCTAGACTGGCTTTGCTACTATTCGTATTGTTATAACCCTTTGAACACGGACCGGCTAACTACTTACCTGATTGTTCCAACACCTGACCTCGGCTTGTTAAACGGACATTCTGCACCCAGCACTGAGAACCTTACTTTCTACTAACTGCAAGTATATAACAATCAATTGTTATATTGAAGTACAAACCCTCCGTTGTATGTCCTCTCTTCCTCCTGTAACCGTCTGTAAGACTTCCGAATCCTCAGTGTTCCACTGCAACACTTTGTATCACTTCCGATTCTTAAACCTTTCATTTGCATTTCATAAAGGAAGACTTAGACACTGCTGCCCTCTACTGTTTACAGTTGCTCATTACAACCTGCAATTGAGTTCTACTGAAATCCTCATAAAGGAAGACTTAGATACTACTGCCCTCTACTGTTGAGAATTGCTCATTACAACCTGCAATTGAGTTCCACTGAAATCCTCATAAATTTATATACCTGATCTGACACTACCCCACCAAGATGATTCCCACTGTCGCCACTCCTTCAACAACCTACTCGTCAATCTAAATAATTTCATGAAATTTAATTCCCTGATCTTATCTGCATCGGTAGACATTATTACTCCCAAGTAATTGATTTGCTTAGTAGTCCAGTCAAAGGAGAATTGTGATTTTAGTTGGAACCTTAAAGGTGATGGGATATTAAACACTAAAACCTTTGTTTTATCTACATTAAGTTTATAGTTTGCTACAATACTATAATTATTAATCTCTTCCATAAGGTATATCAAAGATGTTTCAGGAGAAGTTAATGTGACAACAATGTCGTCAGCATAGAGTGAAATTTTTAAATCTCCTTTCTTAGATGGAAATCCCTTAATATTTTTATTATTCCTGATGTTAATTGCCAGAGGTTCAACTGATAATATATAAAGGAGTGGCGATAGCGGGCCTAGTCCCATTACGCAAAATGTACTAGTCTGAACAGATCTTAGGTCCCACAGTCCGAGCTGCTGGTACTGAATACAAGGTCATAATAGCTCAATGAATCCAATCACAGAAACCAAAGGCCCTCAATACAGCTTCCAAGTACCCCCACCCGACCCTGTCAAAGGCTTTCTCAGCATCCAGTGAGAGGGTCAGGAGGGGGGCAGATGTCTTGTTTGTCAAATCGATCGTGTCAATCAAACGTCTGATATTACTGTATGAAGTCCTTCCCGGGACAAAGCCGGTTTGGTCTGAATGAATAAGACTACCAATAACAATTTTAATTCTAGCTGCCAGAATAGCGGAATACATCTTCATATCAACATTGATTAACGAAATTGGTCTATAGTTTTTTCATTCAGACTAATCCTTGTCTTGTTTTAATACGGGAATGACGTTTGCTCTAAATAATTCCGGAGGGAGATCCTTAGTCACTGCGAGATGCCAGTGATATTGTGCCATAAAGATGCCCCATCCAATTTGCCCATCAAGATGCCAGTAATTTTGTGCCATTAAGATGCCAGTATTATTGTGCCATTAAGATGCCATTAATATTGTGCCATTAAGATTCCAGTATTTTTGAGCCATTAAGATGCCAGTAATATTGTGCTATTAAGATGCCAGTCATATTTTGCCATTAGGATGCCAGTAATATTGTGCAACTCAGATACCAGTATTATTGTACGATTAAGATGCCAGTGATATTGTGCCATTAAGATGCCAGTAATACTGTGCCATTCAAGATGCCATAATTATTGTGCCATTAAGATGCCAGTATTATTGCACCATTAAGATGCCAGTAATATTGTACCATTAAGATGCCATAATTATTGTGCCATTAAGGTGCCAGTAATATTGTGCCATTAAGATGCCATAATTATTGTGCCATTAAGATGCCAGTATTATTGCACCATTAAGATGCCAGTAATATTGTGCCATTAAGATGCCATAATTATTGTGCCATTAAGATGCCAGTATTATTACACCATTCATATGCCAGTAATATTGTCCCATTAAGATGCCAGTATTATTACACCATTCATATGCCAGTAATATTGTGCCGTTCAGGTGCCAGTAATATTGTGCCATTAAGATGCCCCAGCCAATTTGCCCATTACGATGCTAAAGTTACTATGCTTGTTATTCCACCCTCCTCCCCCTTCCCCAGTACTTACCACCTGGATGTTGCTCCTCCTCTTTTTTTCCCGATGGCCGAATCCAGCAATGCCCTGGGGGGGTGTCACCTGGTGTGGTCTGCATCCCCCACACCTCCCTCGGGATGCCACTGTGCCTAGTATTGTAACTAAAAGTAGAAAGTAACTGCTGCAGAACCTATTTCAAAGCATCCTTATCAACCTGGAATCAAGAGCCATTTTTGACACAGCCATGTGCTTTGCTGAATCTCTCTGAAGTTAAGTACACTTGTTAATACAATGCTATATAGAATCTAACAGTTGTATGTTGGTAATTTTGTTTGTGATATCCTTTTAGATATATTGTTTTAACCACAGAAGGTATAAATAAGGTATATTATATATATCACAAAGTCTTTTGGTAATCATCTTTACATAATTTTTCTGTATTCTCGAATCCAAAAAATGTATTTATGTACTGTTAGTCTTATTTGTCTAAATACTTATTTATTAATTATTTTATTAATAATTATTTAGCATAATTTAGCATACAGAGGGCCACGACTGCAACAGCTGCCATGGCCAAAATTCCTAAAGCAATTCCTAAAGCAACTGTAGCCGAAATTGCAACATTCCGTGTATAAGATGACAGTCAATCAACTTGAAAAATGTGGTGGGGAAAAATCGTCTTATACATGGAGAAATACTGTACTTAACATTGGATACAAATATCTATACATGCTACATATTGTTAGAACACATAATTAATTGTATATTAGTAGATTAAACATTATATGTATTTAACACACTAAAAAAAAACTATATTATACTCCATCTGATCATTTATAAATCCATGTTAAAAATATTTGAAAAATAAATAAAAATGTAATTCTATATTAGAACTGGCAACTGAAAGAAATGTGAATAATGCAAAAATGGGAAATAATTAATTGTATTTCAGAATTCTATTAACATTTTTTATCTATGTTAAACTATACTATACAATACTTTAACGCTTTAATTTTAATCTCCATCTTATAGTTTACCCACATGTTTTTAGATTTTTCCTATTTCTATACGCGATAGAGTTGCCAGGCTCCTACATCAACCATTATAGTTAACAACTATCAGGTAAACAAACGTTACATTGTTCCGTTTATGTGATAATAGACACATTGCTCATTATATAAGCCTCTGTGAGCTAACACCCACACGAGGCTTTAAACTACAGTGCTTTCATCGCCCTTACTTATCTACCCCAGCTGTGCACTATCGTTTATCCACTCCTGCGTTATGCTCCCTGGCTCTAGTCCTGACAAATACTCTGACCATATATTGTCCTCGTCTCTCCATTTCATTTACACAATCTATTTTATTTTTTTCTCTGCCCCTTTTTTTTTATATCTTTTTGTTATCTTTATTTGTACTATATATAGCGCGGTTACTTTTTATTTTACTTAATTTACTATTTTAAGGTGGACTGGGAGCACCTTTTCTTGTTACCTGCAGCTTACTTTTTTTTCCCCCTTTTTTCCTTTTCTTCTCTCTATTATAGGTCAGTATACTTTATTTAACACATTTAACTTAGGTGTATATATTGCCCTGTGCAGTGGTATATATCAGGCTTATCTAACATTAATACACTCTTCAAATGTACTTTAAAAATGCATGGTTTTCCTTTATATGAACAAGAAAATAATGTGAGCTATTGGGGCTCGTATACAATTATTTCAAGGGCTGTTTTTTATCCCCAGGCCAACACTGGATTAGAGTACAGAGTAGAATGAGTGTACATAAACAACAATAAGAGTCACATGTGACAGAAAAGGAGCTAAAGAAGCAACAACTAATCATGAGTCAATTAAAAGATGCTTTGCAGATTCAAGACCTTCAAAATTATTTGCTTTCAGTTCAGTTTTGTTTGTAAAATTCCTGTTAATTGTGTGGGTATGCAAGTCTCGAAATGCTTTTTGTAATTTATAAGAACCTTTTTCTATGACACCTTCGCTTTTATTCCTGTTTAGGACTCCTGGGCATGGTAGCTCATATGATGTATATGACCGTTTTCCAAGTTGCTGTAAACTTTGGCCCCAAAGATTGGAGACCTCAAACTTGGTATTATGGCTGGTCATTTGGGTAAGTGACTTAGTGGCATGCTGTAATTATTTATTTTACTTTGAACTATCATATATCCACTTCACATTACACATGGTTTATCACAGATGTGGTCAAAACACATGGGGGTTTACGTGTAAAACACCTGCATTGTAATGTGTTACAGTTTTATAAAAAGGTGGAATTGCTGTTTCTTTATGTATAACAGTGACTGGTCCTTTTTCTACTTTGCAGTGTGGGACACAAATCAGTGCCTGATGTTTTATACATAAGTTGCACTGACACAAAGAGTGCAATCAAAAACAATATATATATATATTCAGCAGAGGCAGCACAGACTACTGAAATTTGTCAGGAGTCTGCTTTATATATTGGTGGACACTCTGATTGTGCCAGTATGTGGTGAAATCTACATGTGCACCATGTTTATACATGACCAAAACAATGTTGAAAATGTTCAGGTTGTTTCAAACTTTTAAAAAATTAAGCACTTGGAGATCATTTCTAGTGTAGTTTTAAATACACCACATGAATTGTGTGACAATTGAACAATAATGTAGACAAGCTCACATGCAATTTAAGGACGATATTCAGTCTATATTAGTCTTAAAAGCACTGTAGCACTGTAATCACAGTATATGTAACACTGCATTACATCACCAGGGCCACATTAAGGCATGTGCTTCAGGGGCCCAGGGGCCTCGGGAAAAATGGGGGCCTTGAGGGTTGCAGCTCAAGGCCCCTGTATTGATCCGGGTGATGAAAAAGAAACAAAAAAAACAACTTTGCTGGCAGAGGTGCTGACTGGTGAAAGCAGAAGATCACCACTCACCAGCTCCCTGTTGGCAAGCAAGCAGCATGGAATCTGTGCAGATTTCCATGCTGCCTCTCTTGCACTCCCCTCAATTCTCATTGCAGCAGGTCATGTGATTGCCATGGGTCACAGGACCTGCTGTGATGAGTGTCGGGGAGCTCGAGAGAGACAGCATGGAAATATGTCTGCCACTAGATGCAAGGGAGCTGTGGATGCTGTCTAGGGTACGTTCTGGTGTTCAATGTGGGTGATGGGGCATGTACTGGGGTAAGTCCTGGGTGTGCAATGTGGGTGATGAGGCATGTACTGGGGTGCAATGTGGGTGATGGGGCATGTCCTGTGTGTGCAATGTGGGTGATGGGGCCTTACAGTGGGGCTGGGACAAGACCTGGGTGTGCAATATGGGTGATGTGGCACAAACTTGGGTAAGTCCTGGTTGTGCAGTGTGAGTGATGAGGCATATTCTTGGGTGTTGGGGTAAGTCCTGAGTGTGAAATGTCGGTGATGGGGGCTTGTCCTGTAGGGTCATCATATGTTTAAGTGATTTCTTTTTTCCTTTAAGTAATATCCAAAATGTATAAATAACTGCTGATTTTACCATGATATGTCAAGTTTATACATTACTGATGATTTTGCCATTTTTATACATTACTGCTGATGTTGCCATGATATACCAAGTTTATATATTACTGCTGAATTTTCCATGTAATTCCATGTTTATACTGTATATTACTACTGAATATGCCATGATATGCCAACTTTATATGATATGTTAAGTGCAACTAATCTAAGTGCTGGAACATTTCGCAAGTGACTTATGTCCAATCCGATTTTACTGGTGGTCTCACAGTACCCTTAGCCCAGGGGCCTACAATGTCTTAATCCAGCCCTGTACATGAAGTGCCAATTAGTGGCTAATTAGTACTAATTAGGGTGAGACAATTGCGGTGCATAATTTAGCCTAACAGGAGAGAAATAAATCCCCTGTGTGTCATAAGTGATTGACATTTTATAAGTAATTTTAAATGTCTTCTGTGTAATGTAACCTCCTGAGCAGTTATTGTGTTCTTCTACAGTGATTTTTATGCAGCCATACAAATGTACAAAATCTATACAATTTTGGCTAAATTTCGTTGCTGTCCTTCTATCCTGAATAATATTGTAGCATGTAATTATAGAAGTATACTTCAGCTTGTTTCTATTTGACTTGAACCGTCACGTATGTGTGTTTTTCTTTTTTCCACATTAAGTGTGGGCTGCCAGCTACACTTTTTATTATTTATGTGCATATAACTCTTTGTCTTTGGTCTGTTGAATACAATATTTTTAATACATATCAAATAAATGTTACATTTTTTACTTCTGGGGGGCGGCACCCAAGATGGCGGTAGCATTTTACTGAGCTACTCCATCCTGAAGAGTGAATCTGCGGCATCAACATCTGTTTAACCCGCTAATTCTACATCATAGTCAGGGGGATAAGTAGGTGGAGCAAGGGGGTGTAAATACTTTGCCCCAGCTCCACCACCAACTCTTACCCGGAGTCCTGCTCGTAGGAGCGAAACTGAAGACATAGGCCTCAAAGAATGGGACGCCCGACCACACCTTCATCATTGGTTTACAGCTCAAAACAGCCATAATTGGAAAATACCTCTCAACGTCAGTGATCCAAATTAGTATCTCCATTGAGAGGAACTCAACGAAGGGAGTGCTTCTGAGGCCCTGGTGTATAGCAACTTTCTACATGGTTGCGCATTCCCGATTCTGACCAGAGTTGGATATAAAGCAATGAAATGGAACATTTACAGGAAAGATAAGTTGAAATACATACCATGCCCTTTGTTTATACCTACATTTTAATCAGAGGATTCAGTTATTCATTATGTGTGCCTTTGATTACAGTATTCATTCCTATATCTGAACCATTTACTGTCTGCTGCTTATTTTTGCTTACCGACTGGTGATCTTGGCCACTACACTATCTTGGAAGCCATTTGAACAGGGACCATTGCCACTTAACCACTATTGATTCACAAATTCACACTTACAATATATATGTATAGACTTAATATTTGCTTAAACAGTTGCATAGGATGGCATAGTGGTTTGCATCCCAATTCTACAGTGACTGTGCCTTCAATTATTTTTCTCTCACACATTGCATTATCATCTACATAAATTGTTCTCTGTATATTCAAACTCTTGCTAAATATGAAGATGGCTATTCCTTGACAAAAATTGTCATTATATCTTAGTGGAACTATCTTTATTTTTGGACAGATTTGTTGAACTGTCACAAGGCAAAAAAGCTGAAAATTAGAGGCGAATAGTTTGATAAGGAAAAAGACAAGGATAAAGCTGGAAATCGTTGCATGATGCTAGTTTCCCGAGTAAATCCAAATCAGAGGATAGCTCTTTGTCACTGTCTATGGACTTAGCAGCTAGTCCTGTTAACTTAAGAATCCATAGACTCGAAATGCGTGTTTCTGTACTTATTTCTGTTGCACAGTTGCTCATCTTTAAACTTTGAAAATTTCTTTAATGAACTGGAGTGCCAGTACAATGTTTCCCTTTGGATTTTTTACCAGTATTTGCACCGTTGGTGGGTGGCCGTTTGCTGAAGCACCCGGAAGTTCTAGTTGGTAAGGTAAAACTCCCCTGCTGAAACCACCAACTTCAGGAGCCTGAGTTTCTTTTCCCTATGGGGATAAATACTGCATAGTCCTGTTATCCCCTCAACTTCTCCTTCTCAAGCAAAGGAAGTAGCTCATAAGGTTCTACGAGCTATGTGGCCATAGCTGGAAGCCAAACTATCAGAACTAAAAACTTCTGTTGATTCAGCTGTGGAACAATTTGCTAACAAACTTTTTGTGTTGGAAAATCGACAAAGTGATCTGGAAGACAAGTTGGTGACCCTTACAGAATCATCTAACACACATGACACAGTTATTCAAAGTTTATTGGAAAAGATGATCTGGAGAACCATAGTAGACGAAATAACCTTTGTTTAATTAAGAGTATGTTAAATCATAGCAACTGTTACCAATATTGCAGCAGTGGCTACCTGAGGATTTAGGTCTCCCTGTATCTGATGGCTCTCCACTGTTGATCAAACGAGCCCATCCTGTGATCTTCACACTGCTAAAATTTGTTGGCAAAACTAACATTCTATTCTATTGCAAGACCACTGATTTGTTTTAATGTTTCAAGATTACTTGGCCAGCAAAGAGAAAAGTATTTTGCCCGATTTTAAAATTGATATTTGAAAAGGCCATAAAGTTTACCCTACTTTACCTGACCAAATAGTGTATGACTCGCCAAGGTAAAACCTGTTCTTTGAATCTGCACAAGATGCTGGAGATAAAATCCAGGAACTCTGTCTAGCAGTTTCCCAAAATTAACTAGTATAATTCTGCTAGTGTCATTTATGTTGCTTGATTTCTTTAACTATAGGGACAGTTTCGGTCACTTTTGTCTGTTCTGTTCCCTCAACCGTTATGATGGGTTAACTTTTGGGGATATTTGTAAATTGAATGTTTGCTCTACCTTACATGTATTTAGTGATGTTGGTCAGCACTCGTACAGGGGGATTCCTTTTCTCTTTGTTAACCCTTATCCATTTTATTTAATAACAAAGTATAAAATACAAAGTAACATAGTAATTTAGAATGAAAAAGACACAAGTCCATCAAGTTCAACCCATATACCCATCATTCCCGCTTTTGATCCACAAGAAGCCAAAAAAAAAAAACCCTAATGGATCTATTTCAAATTTTGCCTCCTTCTTGACTGCAAAGGGTAATCAGATTTCTCCTTGGATCAAGAAGCTCTATTATTAATGCTTATTCTATTATTAATATCCCAGTATGGTCTGCTTATCTAAAAAAAAACAAAAAAACATCCAGATCATTTTTAAATGCATCTATTGTAGTTGATAGCACCACCTCTTTTCGTCCTTACCGTAAGGAATCCTGTCTTTTGCTGTGTATTAAATCTTTGCTCTTCAAGTCTCAGGGGGTGACCTCTTGTTCTTTGTATATTTCTGTTAATGAGATGCCTTTTTTCTAACGTATGCAATTTTTTAAGTCTCTTTTCATAACTAGATCATCCAATCTAATTAATTGTGTAGCCCTCCTTTGCACTTTTTCTAGTTCCATAATATCCTTTTTTAACCCCTTAGTGACAAGACATTTTCACCTTGACTTTCCCTTGGTGACAATGGCTGTTTTGACATTTCTAGGGTGTTTGTGTTTAGCTGTAATTTTTTTCTTTCTCGCATACAGTACCCACACAAATTATATGTTGTTTTTATCGTCATAAGAAGGGCTTTCATTAGATACCATTATGTTCATCATATCTTATAATTTACTACAAAAAAAATCATAAAATATGATGAAAAATTTAAAAAAAACCACTTTTTCTAACTTTGACCTAAAATATAATTTACACAAATAAAATCATTAAAAAAGACCCCGTCTAAATAGTTTCTAAATGTTCTCCCGAGTTCAAAAATATGCATGTTTCCATATTTTTCGGTATTTTTTTGCGAGTTATGGGGCAAAAACCAAAAATAGTGTTTTTTGTTTTTTTCCTATATTGATCTTTTGACCCCAACCCGAACCCAAAATTTAACCCTAACACTAAATTTAACCCCAACTCTAATCCTTATTATATCCCTTAATATTTTTTAACTTTAATTTAATTTTAACCCTATCCTTTATGCTAAAAAATATTTAATTTTAACCCTATAGGCTAATATAGCTAAATTACCTGTTTTTAATTAATTAAATATGTATTTTAAATATTTTCCATTGCAATGCTACTAAACTACCACTAAGGGCAGTCAAGTAGCATATTCAGAGCGACGGAAGTGAAGTTACTTTCAATTCCGAAGCTCAGACCGGCAGAGGGCTTAGCCATATTGACGGAGCAGCATGCTCCGTCAATATGGCTCCCCACGATCGCTCCGTGGGGCGATCGTGGGGGTCCCAAAATAGAAATTTCGGTGCTGGCTATTGCCTCGATGTCGAGGCAATAGACCAGCACTGTTAAAGCGGTTTTCGCGATCGTTGATCGCGAAAACCGCTTCATTCACTGCAGGACGTGCCAGGCACGTCCTTTGGCGTTAAGGGAGTTTCTCCCAGGACGTGCCTGGCACGTCCTTTGTCGTCAAGGGGTTAAGGACTGGTGCCCAGAATTGTACTGCATATTCAAGGTGAGGTCTTACCATTGACTTGTAAAGAGGCAAGATGATATCCTTCTCCCGTGAATTTATACCTTGTTTTATACAATATGTCAATATCTTATTGACCCTTGCAACTGCTGACTGGCATTGAGCACTATTGCCAAGTCTGTTATCTACAATTATTCATAAATCCTTCTCATTAGCAGGTTTTTCCTGGGAAATACCATTTAAAGTATATGTTGCTTTGTTATTATTTCCCCATAATGCATAACTTTACATTTGTATATATTGAACCTCATTTTACACTTCATTGCCCAGTCCCCCACTCTGTCCAAATAATCCTGTAAAGAACAAACATCAAGGTTAGTCTGTAGTACCTTACCTGATTTTGTGTCATCAGCAAACACTGAGACATGGCTCTCAACACAATTTGGGAGATCATTAATAAACAAATTAAAAAGAAGAGGGCTTAAAACAGACCACTGAGGTACTCCGCTTAATACCCTGGTCCAATTTGAGGATTTTCCATTCGGGGGCCTGGCAACAGATTACCCTATCTACCTTTCTAATAATAGAATCCCCTACCACCAGTATCTGTCTAGCCTTCCTAGTGTCCTGGCTCCCAACTGTGCTTGGGAGGCTACTCACCTGGCTGCTGGGAGAGTCAGCCTGCTCCAGAAATTCCTCTTCTGAGCTAATATCCCCAGCATCTTTGCACAAACTGGCAAACATGTTCGGGTGAACTAGCCCAGAGCAAGCCTTCCTAGATCTCCTACCCCTACTTCCCCTTTCACAGCTAACCCAGCTCTCTGCCCTAGAAACCTCTTCTCCAACATCACCCTCCTCTACACTTGCCACAGACAATGACTTCTCCGCAAGCAGTAAAATCTGCTCCATGTTTTTTATGTCCCTCAGTGTTGCCTCTTTAGATCTAGTACTATATTCTCCAAACCAGCAACCTGCTCACATCTGCATCAGCGGTATGGACCCTGGGGAACTTGCTCCAAGACACCATACATACAACAAGACATGCACTTAGTGGCATTATCCAACATGCTTTCTAATGTAAAACACACAATATAAATAGAGGTAACAAGTATTTATGCTTTACCCTCCTTCTTGCCTTTTAACTCCTTATTTGCTTCTAACTCCAACACTTAGAAGATGATCACTCAATATTTGCCTGCTTCTATCTTCAAAGTAAACAGAAGGTATAATTATCATAATGTTTATTTTGTAATCTGCACAGGTTTCCTAACCTGTTTTCTTAGCCAAGCTGATTATTTTTTATTATTTTTTATTTTGTTATCCCACTTTATTTGGGCTTCCTTATAAGAGTTCATCCTGCTGGTTGTTGACCTCTTTCGATATCTCTGAGTGTGTAATTCTTTTTATTTCTACTCAGTTCTGACTATGTTCTCAGTGCTGTCTATTTTTCTTCTCTTTTTATAATATTCATCCAAGAATGGATCATTTTTTGTGTATTCAATGAACCGGTTCCTACATTGTTTCACATTGTCTTATTTACTATACCAAAATTTCAAAAGGTATGCAATGTGTTTTTCCCCACTATTTTCACGATGTATAATAACATAGTAACATAGTAATTTAGGTTGAAAAAAGACACAAGTCCATCAAGTTCAACCCTTCTACCTATCATTACAGCTTTTGATCCAAAAGAAGGCAAAAAACCCCTAAGGAAGCTATTTCGAATTTTGCCTCCTGGGGGAAAAAATTCCTTCTTGACTCCAAGAGGCAATCAGATTTCTCCTTGGATCAATAAGCTCTTTTATTAATGGTTATTTTATTATTAATAGCCCTGTATGTTCTGCTTTCCTAAAAAAAACATCCAAACCATTTTTAAATGCATCTATTGTGGTTGACAGCACTACCTCTCTTGGCAGGTAGTTCCATAACTTTATTGTCCTAACCGTAAAGAATCCCTTCCTTTGCTGTCTATGAAATCTTTGCTGTTCCAGTCTGAGGAGGTGACCTCTTGTTCTTTGTACCTTTCTGTTAATGAACAGGTCACTGGAGAGCTCTTTATATTGGCCCTGCACATATTTATATAATGTTATCATATCCCCTCTGAGATGCCTTTTTTCTAACGTATATAAATTCAATTTTTTAAGTCTCTCTTCATAACTAAGATCCTCCAAACCCCTTATTAATTTTGTAGCTCTCCTTTGCACTTTTTCTAGTTCCTTAATATCCTTTTTAAGGACTGGTGCCCAGAACTGTATTGCATATTCAAGCTGAGGTCTTACCATTGATTTGTAAAGAGGCAAGATGATATCCTCCTCCCGTGAATCTATACCTCGTTTTATACATGCCAATATCTTATTGGCCCTTGCAGCTACTGACTGGCATTGGGCACTTTTGCAAAGCTTGTTGTCTATAATTATTCCTAAATCCTTTTCATTAGTAGTTTTTCCCAGGGAAAAACCATTTAACGTATATGTTGCTTTGTTATTATTTTTCCCATAATGCATAACTTTACATTTGTCTATATTGAACCTCATTTGCCACTTTACTGCCCAGTCCCCCACTCTGTCCAAATCTTCCTGTAAAGAAAAAACATCAAGATTAGTCTTTATTGCCTTACCTAATTTAGTGTCGTCCGCAAACACGGAGACATGGCTCTCAGCACAATGTGGAAGATCATTAATAAACAAGTTAAAAAGAAGAGGGCCCAAAACAGACACCTGAGGTACTCCGCTTAATACCCTTGTCCAATCTGAGGATTTTCCATTTACAACAACCCTTTGTGTTCTATCTTTTAGCCAATTTTCAATCCACATACACACATTTGCTGTCATACCAATAAATATATGTTTATAAAAAATAAAAAAAATTATCAGGTAAGAATTTTAGATTTCCTTGCCACACCAGGTATAACATACCAAAGTTAGAGGATGGGGAAAGTAGAAGAGATTGATAATCTGAATAATCAAGTCTATCTTTGATTTAGAGAAGAAATGTAATCTCTGGATGGCCAAGAATGCTTCCTGACAACCTTAACCTTTAATCAAGAGAGTAGAAGACCATGTTCATGTGCTTGTCAGGTGGTCAGCATATCTGCCATTAGCTTTTATATATACATAGTAAAGTAGTAGGTGACCTGCGTATTGGTATACATTTTTCCAGAATTGTAAACTGTTAGTGCTGTCTTATGAGAGCAGCCCTTAGTAACAGTCAGTAATATTACACAATATGGGAAGAGTAGCACATTTCATTCAGTAGATTTGTTTTACTGCAGTTGTAATCACTGCAACAGTGGCCTCAGCTAGAGATAGCTTCATGTGGTAATATATAGCAGGTGTATCAGAAATATACTTATATATTGAACAAACACTAAACAACAAAAATCACGTTACACAAGGAGCAGCAGTGGCCAATAGTAGATGGGCTAGGGAGGTTTAGAATGAAGTGTATCAGAGCCTAAGGAAATGTATATAGAAGAAGGTGGGAACATTTAAATGGCTCCCAACTGGGATTAACAAAATTAATTAGCTCCCAGTCTAAATGCAGATAAAAAAAAAACTCATTATGAGAAGAGTGTGGCAGATGCACTCTAGAACCTGCTTGTAGTCCAGTCAGTAGTATACATGCTATTGAAAGGACTAAAATATTTTTTTTTTTTCACATTTTATTGAAGATATCAATATAACAGGATCATTCTAAAGTTAAAAAACTTTAAAGTATTTCGTACAATGTTATTACTGAGGAAAAAATAATATATTCTTCACAGAAGCAACACAATAATACTGTTATGTCAGAATTCGCTTACCGCAATAATCTGATATCTTGGTACAGAAGGGCAAAATCAGGAAACGTAGTCATGGAAAGTATGCAGAGGTTGGTGTACCTTGTAATCCAATAGTGTGGTATAGATGGACAAAATCAGGAACGTAGTCAGGAGGGAATGCAGAGGTCAGGGTACCTTGTAATCTGATATCTTGGTACAGAAGGGCAAAATCAGGAACTTGTTAAGGAGGGTATGCAGAGGTCAGGGCTGGAAGCAGAGATATAGACATGAAGGAAAACAGGCAAAAAAGGTCAAAAATAATGGAAGTCAAAAATCTGAATACAACTGTTCAGGCTACAAGGCTCAGGAATGATAACTGGCAGCTTAACATTAACTAAGCACTGAGGGAGAGTAGAGGTAAGGATTTTATAGGCAGCAGCTGAGTGGCAGTAATTGGGAATAGTGTTTCCAGGTGGTCTGTGTTGAACTGTTGCCAGTAGTGTATCTACTGTGAGGAAAACAAGGCACTCGCCTAGGGTGGCACTTTGCCAGACAGTGTTAAAGCACACTTCTGGTCCTTCAAACCCTTCTGGTGCTGCAAAAATGTTTGCTTTCTTGTCCATCGTGTAAGGTGATTAAAATGTAAAAAATCATACTCTTCCATACTGGCAGATAGTCTGAAGTCAGTCATGCAACATCTGGTCCCAGTTGATCAGGTTGGATTTGTCCCCAGTAGAGACTCGGAAAATAACATCCGACTTTGCGGGTAGGAATAAGATTCCCCTCCTGACCCTGTCATTGGACTCGGAGAAGGCGTTTGACAGAGTTGGGTGGGGATACATGAGGTAAATAGTAATGGTCTATGAAATAACAGGATGGATATACTCAGAAATGGTTGCTCTCTATCAATCTCCTAGTGCTAGAGTTGGGTGATAAGGCCTATGCTCTGATTGGTTTGATCTACATAATTGAACAAGACAGGGATGCCCTCTGTCACCCCTGTTGTTCGTATTGTCCTAGAACCGCTGGCCATAAGACTCACGCAGAATAACAAAAATTGGTATACAAGTTAAGAAAGAAGAAATTAAACTTTCTCCATATGCAGATGATGTGGTGGTTTTTATGACATAAGCCACTAAGCTCTCTATCCTATTTCATGAGGGAAATTGATGAATATACTGTGGTAGCTAATTATAAGATTAATTGGATTAAAACAACAGCACATGCACTACAAATTGATGGTGATACTAAAAAAAAGGATTAAAGAACTATACCTTCTAGAGCTGGGCACCGAAACGTTTGACTACTTGGGCATTAAAATACCCAGTAAAGGGTTGAGGATATAATGGAAATCAATTTTTTCTCATTTGATGAGGGTTACCAACAGATTATTAAGAAAATGTAGACAGGTGGAATTAACCTGGTAGGGTCAAAATAACGCTATTTAATCATTTCTAATGCCTAAGTGGACATATATGTTTCGGATGATCCCCCTGAATATACCAAATAGTTGGCTGGAGATAGTGCATGAGAATCTGTGTAACTTTGTGTGGAGAGGCAAGGCCCCCAGGATCAGTGCAAGAGTCTTGGGTATGAATACAAAAGATGCTATATACTTGTGTTGCAGACTAGATGCATTAACTGAATATATCTTGGCATTATTGAGTGATCCTCCATGTATGAGACTACACTGAATAAAACTTTTCTGGTTTATACTGAAAGTGTCTAGTCC
This sequence comes from Pelodytes ibericus, assembly GCA_036172795.1. NCBI lineage: Eukaryota > Metazoa > Chordata > Amphibia > Anura > Pelodytidae > Pelodytes > Pelodytes ibericus. The sequence goes on along the minus strand of CM069866.1, from coordinate 44,451,110 downwards.
CATTTACATTTACCAATAGGGAGCCATTTTGTACTTTAAATGGCAATATTTATTTATTTATTTGCAGCATGACCTGTGACTCTTAAAAAAAAATGCAAGTAGATACAAACGTTGCTGCCACACAATTATATGAGTGTGTGACAGAATGTGATGTGAGTCAGTGTGTGACTGAGTGTTATGGGAGTCAGTGTGTGACTGAGTGTGATGGGAGTTTGTGTGTGTGACTGAGTGTGATGGGAGTATGAGCGTGATGTGAGTCTGAATGTGATGGGGGTCAGGTGATGGGGGTCATGTAATCTGGTGATGGGGGATGTCGTGGGTGTGCAACATGGGTGATGGGGCATATCGTAAGTGTGCAACGTGGGTGGGGGGGTGCTAGAATTTTGTCTGCCTAGGGAAGCAAAAAAACAGGATACACCACTGACTGTTGTTATGGGATTGCCACAGCAACGCAAACTCTTCTAAAAATCCTCTGTGAAAAGGACACACCTGTGACAGCTTTGAAATTCTGTTACCAAGGAGGAGAATAGTTTCAGTGTAACAGGGTGTATATAAAGGTTCTGACCAACTCCCGGATCCAGCCAAGAGTCCAAGGAATTACAGATACACACTATACGCTATACTACACAAGTAATATGTGACTCATTATTGTGACTGTCTTCCAGATTTTCTCTTTCCATATTTTCTCACACTTGATCACAAGAGCAGGCCTAGCAATTCACCTTAGGACCTGAATAGAGTACAAACATCTTCAAAACATTTCAAACATGTAACAAAACGTGTATAACATCCAACATCCACACACCCACTCCCCTCCTGTCTTGCCCCAGTCACCAAATCAATAGATATATAAAATGTACATCTTCGGTCTGCTTTTTGTTACTATTTGTTTATTGTTCCCTCTTTTAACATATGCTGGGGGTTTTATTTAGTAAGGCTTGTGGGCAATACCATGAGGTAAATTCAAAAAGCCATTTTTATTGATGAACGAGTTCATAATCTTATTCATTATCTAGAATACCAATATAAGGTTGACAAGTAGTGAAACATTTTCTGGTTCTCTTTTCTTTATCTAAGGATGTTCCCAGCCAATCCATCCAAAATAAGAAATAAAGTTTAGTTTTAAACAGGGTAAACGTGGGTGGATCCACTGATGCAGGATCGACTTACATGCCGCCAACAGCATTACTTTTTTACATTTGGGTAAGGGAATATCCCCCTCCACTGCCAAAATTGCCATTTCAGGCATGATCTTATTCATAGGGCACTGCAGGGTTCTACCAAATCGTTTGATTTTTTTTTTAACCAAAAAACAGTCTACCTTTCTGGAAGTCTGCTGTAGCTCTTATACCACACTTCCATTGACGTAGTGGTGACATATAAGCATAATGTCTAGAGTTGAGCGGACACCTGGATGTTTGGGATAGCCAGGTTCGGCCGAACTTCGAAAAAATGTCCGGGTCCGTTCTCGAACTTGAACCCGAACCCCATTGAAGTCAATGGGGACACGAACTTTTGGCCACTAAAATGCCTCTAAAAAAGTCCTGGAAAGGGCTAGAGGGCTGCAAAATGAAGTAAAATGTGGGTAAGAGTGTCCCCATTCATACGAATAGGTCAACTGACCTATTTGTATGAATGGGGACTCTATTTCGGTTTATAGAAAGCCAATAGCCATGTAATGCTATTGGCTTTCTATAAACCGAAATAGAGTTTATAGAGAGGACCCCCCAGTCTCCACCCATGGCCGGTGGATGGGGACCCTAAAAAGAATGAGGGGGGACCTAGTGTCCCCCCCCCGGACCCCACCCATGGCCGGCGGGTGGGGACCCCAATAAGAATGAGGGGGGGACCTAGTATCCCCCCCCGGTCCCCACCCATGGCCGTTGGGTGGGGACCCTAAAAAGAATGAGGGGGGGACCTAGTGTCCCCCCCGGTCCCCACCCATGAGAGGAGGGTGGGTAACACAAATAAAGTGACTAGGGGTGCCCAGCCTCTAGTCACTTACCCCCCAATAAAATAAAAAATTCCTACCTACACCCCTCACCCTAATAATAGTGAGGGGGGTGGGCAATAAGCTAACCTGTAAAATAAAAACAATTTTATACTTACCATTTGAGGTCCTCTTTCTTCATTCTTCTTTTTTCTTTCTTCAGCCCCAAAAAAGGCCAAATAAAAAACCATAAAACGTGCCGCAAAAAAAAAAAACTGAGCGCAAAAAAAAAAATCCACGGGTGAAAAATAATCCATCTTCTTTTTTCTTTCTTCTTTCTTCAGCCCCAAAAAAGGACAAATAAAAATCCATAATACGTGCCGCAACTGTTAAAAAAAAAAAAAAAACACAAGCGCAAAAAAAAAATGGAAAAAATAAATCCAAATTTGCCCTGGAGGTCTGCAGCTATAAAGCCTTCCCCCGCCCTGCAATTAAGCTCAGAGCACTCTGATTGGTTGGATTGAAATCCAACCAATCAGAGTGCTCTGTGTCATTTTACACAGCGTGGGAAAGTTTTTTTGAACTTTCCCACGCTGTGTAAAATGACACAGAGCACTCTGATTGGTTGGATTTCAATCCAACCAATCAGAGTGCTCTGAGCTTAATTGCAGGGCGGGGGAAGGCTTTATAAGCCTTCCACCGCCCTGCAGAGCTCAGTTGGATTTTTTTTTCCCACCCGTGGATTTTACTAATCTGGATTTTACACTAATAATGTCCTATTATTAGATGAATATCATTATAAGTGGCTATAGGCAATAAGCACAGCTTTAACAAGGATTTAGCTATAGCAACTGGCTCAACTAATGGCATGTGATTAACCCATGTATGAATCCTCTCTGGTAGCAGATGTGTCTCGGTCGCAATTTTAATTATTGCTTAAATCTATTTTGTAGAGTGAGTGTGTGACCCCAATGTAAGAATCAAATCCAGGTCCCCGAACTGATTTGAAACAGGCACTGTGTAGCTCTTAGCCTGCAAGTAATGAAATAACGTAATTAGAGCAATTTGATAATTTTTGTTTACAGTCCTGCAATTACAGGCTGACTTTCTTTGTGATTCAAATCGAAATATACCATGCTTCCAAAGTTGAAAAACATGTAAAGTTCTACCCTGCTGAAACTTTGGGTTCCCTATCAAGGGTTGCAAAACAGAATATTTCCACTGCAAACCCATTTTAAGTCTCAACGTTTGCATCACCTTTATGGTATTGGAAATCAATGATATTGCATATATATCATCAGCAAACTGTAAATAGGGAGTGTGTAGAACGGTAGTCAAAGAGATCCTCTCCTAGAACCCCAGTGATTAAATAGGGAGTGTGTAGCATGGTAGTCAATGAGATCCTTGGTACAAGCGCTTGATCTATGGTATTGTCAGTGTGATGGAACCCCCTTCATCCCAGGGACTGACAGGGATCTCCTAATTTTTTCCAGCCATCCAAATCACTAGCTGAGACTTAGTGCAGGATAAAGAATAATGAACTTTATTTGAACAGAAACAGAGTCTTATATACAGACATAATCAATCAAGTTAACATAACTCAACCCACATATTGACATGTAACAGGAACTGACTAGCCATTAACCAGGCCTGCTACAGATATACAATAACACATCACAATTAGTTTAACAGTAAATTTAATTAACACAGCACTATGAATGCATCACAAAGTAATAGTGTGCATACCTCAACATCAGCTTAAGATTGGAAATCACAACAAGACAGCACATATGCTGTGTCTGAACTGCAGTAGGTAAACCATCAATGCACTGGACATAAACCAATATCCAAAACACAATCTAACTAAATAACCACATTAAACATAGTTATAGCACATAAGCCATGGTGGGTCATGATGACACAGGGCACAATCTGGGGACCTGAGTAAAGGGGTACAGTGGACAACCAGGGGCAACAACAGCATATACCGTATTTATCGGCGTATAACACGCACTTTTTCTCCCTGAAAATAGGGAGAAAATGGTGTGTGCGTGTTATACGCCGAAAAAAAATAAAAATCTAAAACTTACCTCGTTCCTGCTCTGTCCCCCGGTGCTCTGAAGCTGTGTGGCTGTGAGGGAAGCGTTGTGAGCTTCCCTCCAGCCGCGCGGTCAATAAAGTCTGTTTTTTTTTAAAACAAACTTTATTGACCGCGCGTCTGAAGGGAAGCTCACAATGCTTCCCTCACAGCCACGCAGCTTCAGAGCACCGGGGGACAGAGCAGCAAAGAGGTAAGTACTGGGGTCTGGGGAAGGGCGGGGGGGAGGATGGTGGCATAACGAGCATACTAAGGGGCAATTTCCTGGCATATTGGGGGCAATATCATGGCATATTAAATGGCATATTGGGGGCAATATCCTGGCATAATAAATGGCATATTGGGGGCAATATCCTGCATATTAAATGGCATATTGGGGCAATATCTGGCATATTAAAATGGCATATTGGGGGCAATATCCTGCATATTAAATGGCATATTGGGGCAATATCTGGCATATTAAAATGGCATATTGGGGGCAATATTCTGCATATTAAATGGCATATTGGGGCAATATCTGGCATATTAAAATGGCATATTGGGGGCAATATCCTGCATATTAAATGGCATATTGGGGGCAATATCATGGCATATTGGGCTTCAAAGTTCTTAATTTAAGTTCTTAAGTTTTTTTCCTGAAATTTCCTTCTTAAAATTAGGTGCGTGTTATACGCCGGCGCGTGTTATACGCCGATAAATACGGTATATTGTAAAGATAATGAAGTGCCAACGGACCCTCTTTACCCACCTCCATTAAAACAGACCACCTTTTCAAAGCCAGAGCCCATAATCTATAGGGAGGAGGTGGGCTATTAGTTCTCTCCTAGAACCACAGTAATTGAGGGTTCTGTCACAGTCAATCTACAAATAAAGAAGCTTCAGACGCACAAGACTTTGGATCCAATAAAACGTGCTCCTTTATTCGTAGTAAAATTAAAAGCAGCAGGGAACACAGAATAAGTGACTAACAAACAACAAGGAAAGGGGCTAGATGCCTATGCTTGACGCATTGTGTGCCCTAGAAAATCACAAAATCATTCTGTCACAGTTCGTATGAAAAAGGTGCCCAGTCCAATGCATATCTCTACAGGGCTGTCAAGTTGTACATTTGAATATTGGGTACATTATGCCAAGTTGTGATTTCAATCTTTGCAGTTTAGCTAGATTTATTCTGGGTAGCTTCCCTCCCCATATGAAACGAAAGAATTCTGACACGTTTTATGTCTGTTTTTGTGAGCAAAATAGGTAAACCTGTATGAAATTAAACAATTTTGGGAAACTAATCATTTTTAATAAAGCCATTCTGCCCGAAAAAGTTAAGGAAGACCAGCTTCTGTAAGAACTGTAGTTATAGCTGGGGTTATATTTATCTGGTAAAGCTGATGAGGGGACTTTGGCAGCTTGATTCCCAGGTAATTAATGTAAGTAGAAGCCCAGGTTATATTCAGTGACTGTTAGCCCGGTGGTTACATTGAAGCACTCAAATAAAGGCCTTCATAATTTGTAACATTGATTCTGAAACCAGTAACCGAGCCCCATCTGACAATTAGGTTCAAAATCTTGGGCAAAACCAAGGAGGGGTTGGCTATAAATAAAAGCAAGTGTTCTGCAAAAGTGGCCACTTTGATTACTTTTGATCCTATATCCACAGCTTGTAACTTTTGTTGTTGATATAGCACCCTGATGATAGGGTCAAGACAAATGTTAAAGAGCAATGGCGTAAGGGTGCAACCCTGACAAACTCCTCTGAACATCTGTACCTCTCCAGCGCAAGACCATTTACACACATTTTTGTGGTGGGATTATTGTACAACTTCCGGATCAAACCTACACATTTGGGCCCACAATATTTAAATTTCAATATTTTAATCAAGTGGGGCCATGCAGTAGACATGTGCAAAACTAAAAATTTCGTTTCGTTTTCGTTCATTCGGACGAAAATTATATTTATTTCGTCTAAAACGAATTTCGTTCATAACTACATTAGTTTCGGACGAAATTCGTTTAACATTTTCGTTTCGTTACATTCGTTTCGTTTTAACTACTCCCCATTAATACTAATAGGTCAATTGACCTATTCATATGAATGGGGACTCTAGTTCGGTTTATACAAAGCCAATAGCATTACTCCATAAGCAGAAAGTCTATAAACCGAAGATCGTTCGGTTTATAGACTTTCGGCTTATGGAGTAATGCTATTGGCTTTGTATAAACCGAACTAGAGTCCCCATTCATAAGAAATTCTTATGAATGGGCACTCTAGTTCGGTTTACAAAGCCAATAGTATTCCATGTACTGCATAAGCCGACGACGTTCGGCTTATAGAATACATGTAATGCTATTGCTGACTGTTCTATAAGCCGAAAGTCTATAAACCGAACGACCGTCGGTTTATAGACTTTCGACTTATAGAATAGCAATAGGATTACATGTATTCCATAAGCCGACAGCCTATAAACCGAACTTCGGTTTATAGACTTTCGGCATTTGTATTGTAATGATGAATCGTAGTACTACTATTGGCTTTCACTACACGGAGACAGAGTCTCCATTCATAAATTTATGAATGGAGACTCTGTCTCCGTGTAGTGAAAGCCAATAGTACTACAATTACATGCATTCTAAATGACGAAAGTCTATAAACCGAACGTTGTTCGGTTTATAGATTTTCGGTTTATGTTTAAGTCAAACTCAATTCATTTATTACTAATAAATGAATTGAGTTTGACTTAAACATAAACCGAAAATCTATAAACCGAACAACGTTTGGTTTATAGACTTTCGTCATTTAGAATGCATGTAATTATTACTAATAAATGAATTGAGTTTGACTTAAACATAAACCGAAAATCTATAAACCGAACAACGTTTGGTTTATAGACTTTCGTCATTTAGAATGCATGTAATTATTACTAATAAATGAATTGAGTTTGACTTAAACATAAACCGAAAATCTATAAACCGAACAACGTTCGGTTTATAGACTTTCGTCATTTAGAATGCATGTAATTGTAGTACTATTGGCTTTCACTACACGGAGACAGAGTCTCCATTCATAAATTTATGAATGGAGACTCTGTCTCCGTGTAGTGAAAGCCAATAGTAGTACTACGATTCATCATTACAATACAAATGCCGAAAGTCTATAAACCGAAGTTCGGTTTATAGGCTGTCGGCTTATGGATTACATGTAATCCTATTGCTATTCTATAAACCGAAAGTCTATAAACCGAACGTCGTTCGGTTTATAGACTTTCGGCTTATAGAACAGCAATAGCATTACATGTATTCTATAAACCGAACGTCGTTCGTTTTAAAGACTTTCGGCTTATAGAATACTATTGGCATTCTATAAACCTAACTAGAGTCGAGTTCCCATTCATAAGAATTTCTTATGAATGGGAACTCGACTCTAGTTCGGTTTATAGAAAGCCAATAGTATTCTATAAGCCGAAAGTCTTTAAAACGAACGACGTTCGGTTTATAGAATACATGCAATGCTATTGCTGTTCTATAAGCCGAAAGTCTATAGACTTTCGGCTTATAGAACAGCAATAGCATTACATGTATTCTATAAACCGAACGTCGTTCGTTTTAAAGACTTTCGGCTTATAGAATACATGCAATGCTATTGGCTTTCTATAGCTTTATAGAAAGCCAATAGCATTACATGCATTTCATAAACCGAAAGTCATTCATGTCGGTTTATGGAATGTACATTTGTACAATGCTATTGGTATTGTATAAACCGACTCTATTTCGGTTTAGAATGCCAATAGCACGAATGGACGAATGGACGAATGAACGAATGATTTTCGTTTATTAACCATTCGTTCATTCGGATTTTGTTAGTTAATATTTTCGTTATTCGTTTTTCGGACGAATGGACGAAAATGCTATTTTCGTCCGAAAATGCATTCGTCCGAAAACGAATGCACATGTCTACCATGCAGCATCAAGACTCAACAATGCTTTACTATAAACACCTGCCAATTGGTGTCTTAAATGGGTGACTGCCAACATCCTTGTTCAATAGTGTTATGGGCCTAAAAGATGTAGTAAAATTCTGCCATGAAGTCATCTGGGCCAGGAAATTTCTTATTTTTAAGTTTTTTTTTTAGAATCGATTGGATTTTACTCACAGTGATGGTAGCATTAAGACTTATTCTTTGCGAGTCACTTAATCTCTGTAGACCTGAAGTTTGTAGTAATTCTGTAGCCACTTCAGCATTATCAGGTTGTGAGCTGTATAATAAGGTGAAATATTGCTGAAAACTATTACATAGATCTATTAGGTCTGTAAGGAATTGGTTTTGGTCTGATCTGATATGTGGTATGCTTGTTCTTGTGGTTTTGCCATTGATCTTAACAGTCTCCCAGATTTTCCCCATCTATAAAATCTATTTTGGGTATATTCCACCTGTACCTGTGCAAGTAGGAATGTGTCCAACAATAGTTATAATAAATGTAATAGTATAAATGTGTTATGTTCCGAGTTTGGTGAGTTGGAAATTTGTCAAATGTATTAGTCATATTACTATACATGATGTTGTATTTACCAGTCCCCTTTTTTTATTTGTCTGGCCAAATATGAGATCAGATGCCCTCTCAACACTGCTTTCCCAAAACAGCAGTGGAGTTGAATGTTATTGCCCACACTGATTTCCATAAATTATTTAAAATCTGTGTTCCTAGAATATTGGATGGGGAATCTCCAGTATTTAGAGTAGGGAAATTCAGGTAACTGGGACAAATTTAGTGCGATGTGGGCATGATCTGATATATGGATGTTAAGGATTTTAGCATCCATAACTGTAGTGTTGTTGTGGGGTAATAAGAAAGTAGTTCTAGTAAGAATATTGTGTACTCTAGATAGAAAGGTGTATTCTCTCCCTGTGGGTCCAAGGTACACCACAGGTGGAGTAGCTTTAAATTGTGAGGAGGTTGATACTTTCAGAGGAGGAGTGTGTTTGTGATGTTGTCAGTCACTGTCTGTCATGGTCTCAATTTTGCGTCACATTAAAATTACCCCAAGTATCAATCAAGAATGAGAGAAGTCAGGGAAAATGTTGTATACTTTGCAATAAAATTGATCATTAGGCATATTTGGCATGTAAATGTTCAACACCAATCGTTCATTCCCAACCGTAATATCAATCAGAATAAATCTACCTTCAGGGTTATTTGTAGTGAATTAAGAGTATTCCTATAACAATGAAAAACATTGATAAATATCATATTTTTTTCTCAGGGCACCCCATGTCCCAGCTCATGGGGCAATCCCTTAATGTGAAAGCAGACTGCTCAGAGATATAAATAGGATGTAAGTAATTAACAGTATGACAGTTGACCGATGACAGGCAACTGGGCCAACAGTAAGAAAACACTGATACCATCATCTGAAAGGGAATCAGAATTAGTAACATGGCAAACAGAGAACCACACAATCAGACCAAGCAACAGATTTAATTCAGTCAAACAGTGTTGTAATTGAGCCTTCATTGGTTGCTATGTAATGCTATTGGCTTTCTATAAACAGAAATAAAGTCCCCTATTGACCTATTTCAACTCTATTTCGGTTTATAGAATACCACTAGAATTACATACATTCCATAAACCGAGATAATGAACGACTTTCGGTTTATGGAATGTTTGTAATGCTATTGGTATTCTATGAACCGAAATATAGTTGAAATAGGTCAGTTTGTATGAATGGGGACTCTATTTTGGTTTATAGAAAGCCAATAGCATTACATACATTTCATAAAACGAAAGTTTATAAACCGAATCTCTTTCGGTTTATAGACTTTTGGTTTATGGAATGTATGTAATGCTATAGGCTTTCTATAAACCGAAATAGAGTCCCCATTCATACGAATAGGTCAGTTCGTATGAATGGGGACTCTATTTCGGTTTATAGAATACCAATAGCATTACATACATTCCATAAACCGAAAGTCTATAAACCATATCCATATGAATGGGGACTCTATTTCGGTTTATAGAATACCAATAGCATTACATACATTCCATAAACCGAAAGTCTATAAACCGAAAGAGAGTCGGTTTATAGACTTTCGGTTTATGGAATGTATTTAATGCTATTGGCTTTCTATAAACCGAAATAGAGTCCCCTTTCATATGAATAGGTCAGTTCATATGAATGGGGACTCTATTTCGGTTTATAGTATACCAATAGCATTACATACTAGACATGTGCAAAACTATAATTTTTGTTTCGTTTTCGTCCATTCAGACGGGCATTTTACTACACGGAGACAAAGTCTCCATTCATAATTTTATGAATGGAGACTCTGTCTCCGTGTAGTAAAATGCCGACAGCCTATAAACCGAACGTTCGGTTTATAGGCTGTCGGCTTATGGAATACATGTATTCCTATTGCTATTCTATAAACCGAACGTTGTTGAAAAATGTTCGGTTTATAGGCTGTCGGCTTTTAACTATACGGAGACAGAGTCTCCATTCATATACATGTATTCCATAAGCCGACAGCCTATAAACCGAACGTTCGGTTTATAGGCTGTGGGAATTTTACTACACGGAGACAAAGTCTCCATTCATAATTTTATGAATGGAGACTCTGTCTCCGTATAGTTAAATGCCCACAGCCTATAAACCGAACGTTCGGTTTATAGGCTGTCGGCTTTTAACTATACGTTTGCCTCCATTCATAATTTTATGAATGGAGACTCTGTCTCCGTATAGTTAAATGCTATTGTATTCTATAAACCGACTCTATTTCGGCTTATAGAATGCAATAGTACTACGAATGGACGAATGAACGAATGATTTTCGTTTATTAACCATCCGTTCATTCGGCTTTCGTTAGCTTAGCATTTTCGTTCTTCGTTTTTCAGGCGAATGGACGAAAATGCAATTTTATACATGTCTAGTATATATTCACATGTAATTTGCTTTTTTAATAAAAAATTATGATATAAAAAAATTCTTGTTTTTATTTCCTTTTATGTGACAATGCTGCCTCTCTCTTTCCCTTGCCCCCAGATTTGTCGCTCTCCCCCCCTTAGTGTTGTCTCTCTCTCACCCTCCCTTTGGCTCCCCCCTCGCTCCCCTTGTGTCTGTCTCTTCCCCCCTTCCCTCCCCCTGTTTCTCTCTGCCCCCTCCCCTTGTTTCTGTCTCTTCCCCCCTCCCTCCCCTTGTTTCTCTCCCCCCCCCTCGTTACTCAGCCCCCCCCTTGTTATTCTGTCCCCCCCTCACCTGTTTCTTGCTCCCTGGTGGCTAGTGGGGGCAGCGGAGGATGTCTGCGGAACGACCGCCAGGACTTTTATGAGGAAGCCGGAAGTACCCAGCTTCATCATAGAAGTCCCGGCGGTCATGCCGGGGGCGGCAGCAGGGGAGATCTGCGCTCATCGCGCAGACATCCCCTGCTGTTAGAGAGGGGGATCCAGGTCCCCTGAGGCTCTGCTGGGGACCTGGATCCCAGTCTTATAGTCTGACCTCAATTTGAGGTCAGATTATAAGACGACCTCGATTATAAAAGGGGTATTAACACTTCCCTTGCTGATCACAGTTTCTTTTTACTGTGATCCGTTTCCTTCCAAGTTTATGGACCTCATTTAGTTTTTTCAAAATAAAATTTTATTTTGTACATTTTTACTATATTACTTATATTCTTTTCATGTATTAATGTAATTACAGTTAACTCCTACAAGCCTGTGCTGTGATTATGACCAGAGCAAACGTTAACCCATTCGTGACGTTGGGACGTTCTATGCCGTCCTGATTTTAAGTCCCTTAAAGTCGTTAGGACGGCATAGTACGTCCTGTGTTAAACAGCTCATATCGCGGCTCAGATCATGCTGCAGGCACTTGCAGCGGGATCCCACCTGTCAGATGAGGCCATTTTAAATGGCCTCAGTCTGACAGGGGAAATTTAGCTGGTGCTCAAAACGAGCACCAGCTACATTTCTCTAAATCGTGCGTGACGTCCGAAGGGCTTGCAATTTTTGGGCAGGGACCCAGAGGGTCTATTAAGACCCTGATTGGGTCTCTGCCATAGTGTTCCTGGCTAACGATCACCTTGTGATCAGTGGCCAGGAACAAATCGTGACGTTTTGGTGCTTACGTCATTTGGGATGCAAGCACCATGCGTCACAAAGGGGTTAAAACTCTCCACTTTTTTCAATTTATTTTTTAATACTAAATTCAAATCATTTCATGCTATTGGCAATTCTATAAACCGAAATAGAGTTCGGTTTATAGACTTTCGGCTTATAGAATACTATTGGCTTTCTATAAACCGAACTAGAGTCGAGTCCCCATTCATAAGAAATTCTTATGAATGAGGAGGGACTCTAGTTAGGTTTATAGAATGCCAATAGTATTCTATAAGCCGAAAGTCTTTAAAACGAACGACGTTCGGTTTATAGAATACATGTAATGCTATTGCTGTTCTATAAGCCGAAAGTCTATAAACCGAATGACGTTCGGTTTATAGACTTTCGGCTTATAGAACAGCAATAGAATTACATGTATTCTATAAACCGAACGTCGTTCGTTTTCAAGACTTTCGGCTTATAGAATACATGCAATGCTATTGGCTTTCTATAAACCGAAAGAGTCCCCATTCATACGAATAGGTCAATTGACCTATTCGTATGAATGGGAACTCAATTTCGGTTTATAGGAAGCCAATAGCATTACATGCATTCCATAAACCGAAAGTCATTCATGACGGTTTATGGAATATAGTACAATGCTATTGGTATTGTATAAACCGACTCTATTTCGGTTTAGAATGCCAATAGCACGAATGGACGAATGGACGAATGAACGAATGTAATGCTATTGGCTTTCTATAAACCGAAATAGAGTCCCCATTCATATGAATAGGTCAATTCATATGAATGGGGACTCTATTTCGGTTTATAGAATACCAATAGCATTACATACATTCCATAAACCGAAAGTCTATAAACCATATTCATATGAATGGGGACTCTATTTCGGTTTATAGAAAGCCAATAGCATTACATACATTCCATAATCCGAAAGTCTATAAACCAACTCTCTTTTGGTTTATAGACTTTTGTTTTATGGAATGTACGTAATGCTATTGGTATTCTATAAACTGAAATAGCGTCCCCATTCATACGAACTGACCTATTCGTATGAATGGGGACTCTATTTCGGTTTATAGAAAGCCTATAGTGTTACATACATTCCATAAACCGAAAGTCTATAAACCGAAAGAGAGTAATAGCATTACATACATTCCATAAACCGACACAATGAACGACTTTCAGTTTATGGAATGTATGTAATGCTATTGGTATTCTATAAACCGAAATATAGTTGAAATAGGTCACTTCGTATGAATGGGGACTCTATTTTGGTTCATAGAAAGCCAATAGCATTACATACATTCCATAAACCGAAAGTCTATAAACCGAAACTCTTTAGGTTTATAGACTTTCGGTTTATGGAATGTATGTAATGCTATAGGCTTTCTATAAACCGAAATAGAGTCCCCATTCATAGGAATAGGTCAGTTTGTATGAATGGGGACTCTATTTCGGTTTATAGAATACCAATAGCATTACATACATTCCATAAACCGAAAGTCTATAAACCGAAAGAGAGTCGGTTTATAGACTTTCGGTTTATGGAATGTATGTAACGCTATTGGCTTTCTATAAACCGAAATAGAGTCCCCATTCATATGAATAGGTCAATTCAAATGAATGGGGACTCTATTTCGGTTTATAGAATACCAATAGCATTGCATACATTCCATAAACCGAAAGTCTATAAACGATATTCATATGAATGGGGACTCTATTTCGGTTTATAGAATACCAATAGAATTACATTCATTCCATAAACCGAAAGTCTATAAACCATATTCATATGAATGGGGACTCTATTTCGGTTTATAGAAAGCCAATAGCATTACATACATTCCATAAACCGAAAGTCTATAAACCGACTTTCTTTCGGTTTATAGACTTTCGGTTTATGGAATGTATGTAATGATATTAGTATTCTATAAACCGAAATAGAGTTCCCATTCATACGAACTGACCTAATTATTCGTTTTTCGGATGAATGGACGAAAATGTTATTTTCGGCCGAAAATGCATTAGTCCGAAAACGAATGTACATGTCTACAAAACAGTGTGCTCTTTCCATCTGAAAATGTTTATTCCTTTAGAAAAAGCATTTATGTGCTTATATACCTCCTGCCTCCTCTAGAGGCCTCTCTACCTTACTTTGCTTGTATATCTTCCCCTCTGTTTGGTGTCAGGTGGGCTAATTAACTTTTGCAACACACCCCTGTTAAAAAGCTGCAGTTTAATTCAAATTAGGCTTTTGCATTGAAGTTGGATGCCTGACTTCTAAGAGCTGCTGCTCCAGTTCCTAATCCTCTGCTTAAAGCTCATTTGAATTGTGACCCTGTCCAGGAACTGGGAAACTAAACCTGGGTGCCTCAAACAGCCTGGTGGATGATTTTCAGCATCTCCTGACACCATCTGGCTATAGCAAGATTTCTTCAGCTAAGTTTCTCCATTAAAGTCACTCCTGAACATTCCTCACCCTCTCTAGGGTGTTCCTCCTATTTAGCTAACCTTCTCAGATCTCACCCTCTCTCGGGGGTTCCTGTTTAGCTACCCTTCTCAGATCTCACCCTCTGTCGGGTGTTCCTGTTTAGCTACCCTCCTCAGGCCTTACCCTTACCTCAGGCCTCATCCCTTGTTTTACTCTCTCTACCCCTACCTCTGATTTGTCTACAGTCCCTGATAAAGCTCTTTGTCCATACTGCAGTTCTTTTCCTATTCTGCAGTTCTTTGCTAAAGTTCCCTTTTGTCTCTCCTTCAGTCCTTATTCCAATCCCTATGTCTTTGTTTCTATGTTCTGTTCTCACCCTGCACAATAAATAACATGCAACCAGACACCACCTCTATCCCTGCAGTGAAACTCCTAGGGACCTGGGAAAGGCCATGGCAGGTGTGCTTGTTCCATCTGAAAAGGTATTTATTCAGTATAGTGTATGTCCAGGGCTTCTGGCAGCCACCTTCTGTAAAGAATGTAAGATTTTAAAGGGTTTGACAAACTCAGGAAGATTTATAAGATGATTGTTGTTCCGCTGATTACGATTTTCCAAGTCATCAATTTTGTCTTGTAATACCTAGATAATAGCTGTGTGGTAATCCGTGACATCAATTAGGTTATTTACCTCATCTTCCAAACTGCCGTGTCGAGTTTCCAATTCAGTGATTTTATTTTACTTAGAAGATATTTGTGCCTTAGCAGTGTCCATTGAAGACTTTAATCTTTGTTAATCTCTTGGGCTGTTTCTATAGCTTGGGACTGAGTTTGTTGACGAGATAACAAGGCCAGCTCTCACATCAGAAGAAGGAGAAGTAGTTAATCAGACATTGCCCTGCTTGGGGCAGTGACTTCTTGAGGGAATGTTTTGTTTTTTGTTTTGTTTTTTGTTTAAGAACTTTATTTGTGGAACGTTGAGAAGCTTTATCTTTTTATTTTTTATCTTTTTTTTTTAAATATGACATATCCAAAACTGTGTCTATTATTAAAAACCAGAACAACAGTAATGTTCCAACACCAGAGCAGAGCTGAGTTCTCAGTTTTATCCAGAACAAACCATTTAAGTAATGATGGGGTAAAGGTGATAGTAAAACCCCTCCACCTGAAATTCAGTGGGTAGTTGAGGCAATGTTAAACATAAATTTACACATACCAGACAACCCAGAAGGATGCTTTTTCCCTCATAATTAAGCATTTACAGTGATACCACCACTGCCAGGGATTCTGGGTAGGCATATGCAAATCCAGTCAACAATGATCACTTTTACCTCGTAATCCAATTTAAACATGGACCACATGGAGCAGATGTACTCTGTACAAGACAGTTTTGAAACAAAGCTCAAGACAGAGGTGTAGAACTAACAGTGCCATCCTGTGGCTGAAAATGGTAAAACATGAAGTAAGGTACACACAGTCAATGAGCTGCCAAACACGTGAAGGTGTAGTGCACATCTAAAGTGAAAATAAGTTATACTTCCCAACTAGTGTTTGCTCCAAATGGTTATGACATTGGGTATATAAAAAGAAAATACAACAAAGAGAAAGTCTTATGGTGTAGTACCTTGGTTACTTCAGGTTTTGGTAATGCAAGGGTTAACAGGAGAGACCCTTATGTGATTCTGAGCATCTTATGCTCCTTGGAATGTGTGTGATTTATGTTCTGATATGCCTTCCACTCTTCTTGGAGCAACAGGTAACAGTATAAGAATACAAAGAACTCGGAAAGAGGAGAGGTCATGGAATCATAAGGTAAGTATTTAATGTATAAAAAAATAATCAAGATAAAAGTCCCTGTGTGGGACTGAAAGCATTGATCTTTGTAAAATAAATCTTAGATTCTTCATGACACCAAGTCCCCTGAGTGCTCCTTTCTCCAAACTACTACAGTGTCTGCCGGGATTGCACCGGAGCATCAACATTATTGTGTCTCTTGTATATATATATATATACCGAAAATACATTTTACATAGAACTTTGCTCACATTTACAAAAACCATCTATAAAAACCCTGAGTATAAAAAGGGGGGTTATATTGATTTACTTAAGAATAGAAAAAAAACACATTATTATTTATTGCATAGCACTACCTATTGCATATATAAAATACAACACATTTAAGCAGATATCACATATGGATCTAAAACAAGAGGAGAAAGGGAGAGAAATTATAACAGGTTCTAAAAATTGAATCACAAGTTTTTATAAATAGTTCAAAAAAAAGTTTAAGACCCTGGGGATGTAAAGTTTTTAAATTATATCATCCTCATTTCCTCTTGACCTAATTTCTAAATAAAATCTCCCCCACGCCAGATTTGTTTTTTTTTTTTTTAAAGAAAAAAGAAAAAACATAATGCATATGTGAGCCTGAAACAATAATAAATATAGACTGGTGGATAACTGGTGAAAATAAACTCACATTTACCAGAGCCCAAAAGAACTGGCTCTGGTGTGAAGCGCCTGATTTAAATCGCTATAGATCATGTTGATGCAGGAAATATTATGAGCCAAACATAATCCAAGTAGAATATTTAAGTGAAGAGAGAGAAGGAAAATAGTGCAGCATGTAGAAACAAGTACACTTTATTAGCCCCCAAATGCTGAGGCTTACTTTAAGAAGGAATATACGAAAAAATACAAATAAAGCAGCAGAGGAGACTTGCAGTACAGCTGAGCTAAAATGTCCACCATACTTCTCAGCTCCTCCAAGCGATATTGAAGTAAATGGCAAAGCCCGCTTCTTAGTGGCCAGACATGCCTCCCTCCATCTGATCTGCATGATGTTTTTTGGCTTGGCACCTTCTTCCTGGTGCTGACGTTGGTGGGGTGTGTGATGCATCCATAGTCTATTACTCCGTCCTCTCTCTCCAAAGATGAAAAAACAGCTCCTCCCTTACAATCACTAAAAACAAATCAGTCTCTAAGGGTAGAACTAGTAGGAGGAGTCTGAAATCTGTGTCTAGTGCATCATATACAAAGTAAAAAGGCAATCGATAAAAATATGATGGTATAAAGGGAATAAAAGGAATACAATGGTACAAAGGGGAATACAGCAATAAAAAAGGATCAACAATTAAAAACAAAAACATAAATTGCATCACTGTATATCAATATGTGTGTGTTGTTTAAGGGTCCTAAAAAAGAGGATAATCAATCAGATATACATAATTGGGATAGACAGCATAGAAAGAATCTAAAAGGGGAATTCAAGTGTTTTTGTGATACCCATGGTGAATACTTTAATATATAACAGATATTTATCCAAAAATGTGATAATCACCAAAGATAATTTTTATGTAAATCATGAATTCAAACAGTTTAAATGAAACGATACAGTTCAAAAAGAGTTAAGACCTCCAGTATTGAGAGTGTCTAAATTAAAGATCCATCTCATTTTCTGCTTTCCCAGACTATTTATTTTGTCCCCTCCTCGCCTTTTCTATACTAATAAAGTTCAATAAGGCTAGATTTTTCATATGATGATATCTTAAAAAAAAAAGTAAAGACACACTATGTTTTATGTTACCATTTATATTACAAATATGTTCCCTTATTCTAGTTTTTAAATAGCAGGAGGTCCTACCTACAAAATGTAACCCACATGGGCACCAAAGCAGGTAAATGACCCCTGATGAATCACACATAATAATGTCTTTAACTTTAAATGGTTTTGTGCAATTAGGGGGTTGAAAAGTAGAAATACACTTTTTTGGGGATTTGTTGGACTCTCTTCATGCCTGAAAATATTTACATCTATGGAAACCCACTATGTCAGGGGCGTCCAAAATGCGGCCCGCTGGAAATGAAGGTGCGGCCTGCGTGCGATCTGCAGTGGTAACCACACCTCCAACACCGGTGTTAGCACACCGAGAAACTAACTTTCTGCGGATTCTCCCTCTACCCTGCACGTGGGGTCATGCGCAAGAGTTAGAGGGAGGGAAGTCAGAAGCACACTGGCTGACATAAGGTGCGTGTAAGAAGATCGGGAGCCCATAACCCTGCTTACAAAGTATGTGTAAGTGTCTGCCTGCATGTATGAGTCAGCCTGCATGTGTAAGTGTGCCTGTCTGTTTGTGTATGCGTCTGCCTGCATGTGTAAGAGTGCCTGTGTGTGTGTTTATGTTTCTGCCTGCATGTTTAAGTGTGCCTTCTGTGTCTGTATGTGTCTGCCTGCATGTGTAAGTGTGCCTGTCTGTGTGTATGTCTGCCTGCATGCATGTGTAAGTGTGCCTGTCTGTGTGTGTATGTCTGCCTGCATGTTTAAGCATGCCTGTCTGTATGTGTATGTGTCTGCTTGCATGTGTAAGTGTGCCTGTCTGTGTGTATTTGTTTGACTGTGTATGTAGGAGTTTAAGTATCAGAGAAATCGGTATGTTTCTAAGTAATTCTGTGTGTACAAGTGTGAGTTCATGTGTAAGTTTGTCTGTGTGACTGTGTCCCCCCGTGTTTGTGTGTGTGTAAGTCTGTCTGTGTAACTAGGTACCTGTGCGTGTGTGTGTAAGTCTGTCTAACTAGGTAACTATGTGTGTAAGTCTGCCTGTGTAACTAGGTAACTGTGTGTGTAAGTCTGTCTGTGTAACTAGGTAACTGTGTGTGTGTGTGTTAGTCTGTCTGTGTAACTAGGTAACTGTGTGTGTGTGTGTGTAAATCTGTCTATGTAACTAGGTAACTGTGTGGAAGTATGTCTGTGTAACTAGGTAACTGTTTGTGTGTGTAAGTCTATCAGTGTAACTAGGTAACTTTGTGTGTGTGTAAGTTTGTCTGTGTGTCCCTGTGTTTGTGTGTGTGTGTGTGTAGATGTCTAAGTATCACAGAAATCTGTGTGTGTGTGGTCTGTCTGTTTGATTGTGTGTGTAAGTGTGAATGTGTATGTAGGTGCCTTAGTATCACAGAAATCTGTGAGCGTGGAAGTGTGCCTGTGGAAGTTTGACTGTGTGTGACGCTGTGTGTGCATTTGTATGTATGTGTTGTATTTCTGTGATTCACTCACACTGCACATTAATGTGATATACCGTATTTGCTCGAATATAAGACAAGGTTTTTTTCTGAAAAAATACCCCTGGTCTTATATTCAAGGTCGTCTTATAATCTGACCTCAAATTGAGGTCAGATTATAAGACTGGGATCCAGGTCCCCCGCAGAGCTGCAGGGGACCTGAATCCCCCTCTCTAACAGCAGGGGAATGTCTGCGCGAAGAGCGCAGACGTCCCCTGCTGCCGCCCGGCACAACCGCCGGGACTTCTATGATGAAGCCGGGTCCTTTTGGCTTCGTCATAAAAGTCCCGGCGGTCGTGCCGGGCGGCAGCAGTGGAGGTCTGCGCTCATCGCGCAGACATCCTCAGCTGCCCCGCTAGCCACCAGGGAGAATCGGGCAGCCGGGGGATGTCTGCACGACACGTGCAGACATCCTCCATTCTGCCCGACACAGCAGTCTATTATGACAGACCAGCTGTCCGACGGAGGTGTCGGGCAGCATGGAGACATCCCCCGGCTGGCCCCACTAGCCACCAGGGAAAGAAACCAGGTGAGGGGGGGGGGGGGGGGGAGACACAGACAGACTAGGGGAGGGAGGGGGGAGACACAGACAAGGGGAGGGAGGGAGGGGGAAGAGAGAAAAGGGGAGGGGGGACAGAAAGAAAAGGGGAGGGGGGATAGATAGAGACAAGGGGGGATAGATAGAGACAAGGGGGGATAGAGACAGACAAGGGGAGGGGGGATAGAGACAGACAAGGGGAGGGGGAAGTGATGAGGGAGAGAGAGAGAGAAGTTTGGGGGGGAGAGAGAGACAACTATAGGGGTAGGGGAGAGATAGCTGGGGGAGGGGGAGAGAGGCCGTATTGGCACATAAAAGGATATAAAAGCAAGAAATGCATTTGTATAATATAATTTTTTGTTATTAAATATTAAAAAGCAATTTACATATATACAAGTTAAACTTTTTTTCCTATAGGGTAGTCTTATATTCAGGCTTTTAGTTTTTTTCCTAAAGGAATATACAAAGTTTGGGGGGTCGTCTTATAATCAGGGACGTCTTATAATCGAGCAAATATGGTATATATATATATATATATATATATATATATATATATATATATATATATATATTTCCTGGTTAACCATGGCAGCAGTTACGTATGGGTTAGCTCCACCCTCAAGGTAGGCAGGACAGAAAAAATAAAACTATAAGAGAGCCCCCACCCCCTGTCTCCACAGTCTCTTTTCTGTCCTCATTGGTTTTTCAGGACGAGGGCCTGTTTAGGCCCTTCTTTGCATATTTATTTTTTATTGTTTTCTTCTACTCACCTTCCGGGAAGTTCAGCCTCTTTCTTCCTGAAGCCCGGTTCCTTACCCTCTGGAAGGCTACCTGGGGATCCATATTCCTCCGTACACGTACTGTAAGTTGGTACTGGAGATGTTGCTGGATTATTGTTACTGTGCCTACTGCACGTATTCCTTCGTAAGCTTACTGCAAGTGGTACTGGAGATGTATTTTGTATTGGGCAGATTCACATACCTGCTTTTTTTTGGGCTGGCTGAGTTATTTACCATGTTTGTTTGTTTTGTTTTTTTCTATCTAGTTCCAGCATCTCAGTTCAGGTTAGTTGATCTTGACCCCTCCCCCCCCCCCCCCCCCCTTTGTTTTATTTTATTTACCTGGGGGCTTTTCTTTCCGTTTTTGGGGGAGTTTTACGTTTTTTTATATTCCTCTGCTCCCCATTTTTTATCTTTCTGGACTCCCTTATGGTGTTAGAATGCTTCTGCGTTCCACACATTTTCTCCCTGGCCCTTTTTCAGGGTTTTCTTGGTGTTGGAACGCATATGCGTTCCACACCATTCTTACCCTTCCCCTCTGTTCGCCTCTTTTTCTTAGTTTTCTAAGTACTGGATCGCATTTGCGTTCCAGCACTCATTTCCTACCTTTTTTCGGCACTGGAACGCATATGCGTTCCAGGCCTCCCTTGTGCTGCTTCCTTTTTCGGCGGTGGAACGCATATGCGTTCCACCGCCCCCTGGAACTTCCGGGTTCCACGTTTTTAGGCTTTTTAAACGTTTTTTTACATTTTTTTCTGCTGAATGGCCCTGTACACATTCTTCCAGGTACCACCACTGATTTCTGTTGCCACTTTGCCTCCTCCCTCGTTTCTTGCCAGCCTCAGGTAAGTCAGTCTGATTTGGTGTCATTTAAAAGTCTTTTTTTCCTTTTGGGTTGTTTTTTCCCTGATTGCTCAATTTTTTGCTTATTTTATCTCAGCCTGCCCGTCTCTTCTTTTCTGCTACAATGTCCTCCTCATCTAAGAGGTCTCGTTCTCGTCAGACGGGGTGAGTTTTTTGTCCTTTTTTCTTTTTATATTTATAAGAGTGCACATTGAACTTATCCTGTCTAATTCTGGTATATGATTACCAGCCCCAGACATGATTCGGATCCTCCCAGGAAAAGGCCGGAGAAGCGTCCACGCTGTTTAGCCTGTGATGCCACCCCCTTGGAATGCAAACTCCTCTGCGGCGACTGTCTATCCCATGCCGCTGTGCCTCCTGATCCGTCTCCCGATCTAGTGCACCTTGTCAATCAGGCTGTGGAAAGGAGTCTAAATGAACATTTGAGTAATTTTTTCCCGGTCCAACACTCTTCCCAGGATGATGAGTTTTTCCCGCATCAGCCCGACCCTGTGGCTCCATATGAAGCTGATGATCATTACTCCTCGGCTGAGGAAGACAGCGATACTGGGGTCATCCTGGATTCATCCCTCATCGACCACCTCATTGGGGCTGTTAGAGCTACCCTGGGTATTGCCGAATCTCTTCCCAAGGCTGGAGTTGCAGACAAATATTTTTCCAGCCTGCAGAAAGTTTGCACTGCCTTCCCAGTTCATGGGTCTATTGAGGAATTGATTTCCTCCGAATGGAGGTCTCCTGATCGTAAAGTTTCATCAGGCCGTAAAATCTCCAGATTGTACCCAGTCGCTGCCGAAGATGCGGCTTCCTGGACCTCTCCTCCGGCCGTGGATGCTCCCGTTATTCGAGTTGTCCGGCGGTCATCTCTGCCGCTTGATGGCCCGGCTCTCCTGAATGACCCGATGGATCGCCGGATTGAGGCCTCACTTACCAGGGCTTATGTTGCTGCAGGTGCTATTTGTCAGCCCACGGTCGCTATGACTTCAGTCTCTCGGGCCTTGAAATGTTGGGTCCTCGACCTCAAGGAAGACATTGATGGTGGTGTTCCCAGGGAGAAACTGTTGGATTCCCTCTCTGACACTAAATTGGCAACGGAATTTTTTATTGAATCTTCCTCGGATATCCTGAAGCTTGCGGCCAGATGTATGGGCTTGTCCGTTTCAGCCAGACGTGCCTTATGGTTAAAACACTGGCATGCTGATAATACCTAAGAATTCCCTGGTGTACATTCCATTTGATGGGAAGCTGTTGTTTGGATGCCATTCGTAAGACGGCAGAGGGATCCAAAGTATTTTTGCCCCAGGAACGGAGACGCCTTTCCAGGGTGGTTTGGAATGATCGTCGCAACTTCCGTTCCTCCTTTCGGGATTCCAGACAATATAGACCTGGGAGAGAAGTGGCTCGCTCCTCTACATGGTTCCCGTAACATGGCTAGGGGTTCCTGCTTCCGCCCTGCCTCTTCCTTTCGTGGGAAGTTCCAGTCCTGAAGTCCTTCCTGCCTGGACTGCTCCGGTCGGTGCTCGCCTCCTGGCATTCTCAGCGGTCTGGGCAGGGTTTTCCTCAAATTCCTGGGTCCAGAACATAATTCACGGGGGTTACAGTCTTTCTCCTCCGGCTCCAGCTTTTATCCGAACCAAAATCCCATTAGACCCAAGGAAAAGGGACATCCTTCTGAATTTTATACGACAAAGGTCTCTCGGGCCTTGAAATGTTGGGTCCTCGACCTCAAGGAAGACATTGAGGGTGGTGTTCCCAGGGAGAAACTGTTGGATTCCCTCTCTGACACTAAATTGGCAACGGAATTTTTTATTGAATCTTCCTCGGATATCCTGAAGCTTGCGGCCAGATGTATGGGCTTGTCCGTTTCAGCCAGACGTGCCTTATGGTTAAAACACTGGCATGCTGATAATACCTAAGAATTCCCCGGTGTCCATTCCATTTGATGGGAAGCTGTTGTTTGGATGCCATTCGTAAGACGGCAGAGGGATCCAAAGTATTTTTGCCCCAGGAACGGAGACGCCTTTCCAGGGTGGTTTGGAATGATCGTCGCAACTTCCGTTCCTCCTTTCGGGATTCCAGAAAATATAGACCTGGGAGAGAAGTGGCTCGCTCCTCTACATGGTTCCCGTAACATGGATAGGGGTTCATGCTTCCGCCCTGCCTCTTCCTTTCGTGGGAAGTTCCAGTCCTGAAGTCCTTCCTGCCTGGACTGCTCCGGTCGGTGCTCGCCTCCTGGCGTTCTCAGCGGTCTGGGCAGGGTTTTCCTCAAATTCCTGGGTCCAGAACATAATTCACGGGGGTTACAGTCTTTCTCCTCCGGCTCCGGCTTTTATCCGAACCAAAATCCCATTAGACCCAAGGAAAAGGGACATCCTTCTGAATTTTATACGACAAAGGAACAAAGTTATCACTCCTGTGGATGGGCCAGATCGCTTCAAAGGGAATTATTCTCCCCCTTCCTTTTGGTCTCAGCACGGCTCCTCAAACTTTTTCCAAGGTTCTGGTGGTCTGTATTGCGGAGCTTCGCAAGCTGGGCCTAAATATTTTCCACTATCTGGACGACATTCTCATCGTGGCTTCCTCTCCAGATCTTCTGGCCACCCAGAGAGACATGGCCTTACGTTTTCTGCAAGATGCAGGATGGAAGATCAATTTCGGGAAAAGCCAACTCCGTCCGTCTCAGTCCCTGGTCTTTTTGAGTGCGGAGTTCAACACTCTCTCCGCCACCGTTTCTGTGTACCTGGACCGCCAGTCCCGTCTGATTTCAGCCATCCGGAATGTCGATCTACCCGGTTGGTTGCCCATCAGGAATCTCATGTCCCTCCTGGGTGTCCTGGTCTCCACTATCGTCTGTTGGGCCCAGTGGCACACTCGTTTTCTCCAATCCCTCCTGCTGTCTCATCTTCCGGTTTCCCAATCATCTTTAGACGAGCTGATTTTTTTACCAAAGGAAACCTCTCGCCATCTGGCCTGGTGGTTGAAGGTCCATCACCTCAGGAGAGGTTTTCCCCTGTCAGATGTCGTCTACAGAGTGATTACCACAGATGCGAGTGCTCATGGTTGGGGGGCCCATCTGGAAGATCTCTACGCCCAAGGCGAATGGTCTCTGGCGGAACATGTTCTTCATGCAAACATCCTGGAACTCAGAGCTATTTACAGGGCATTACTGGCCTTCCAACCTTCTGTTCAGGGTCACTGGGTGAAAATACAGACGGACAACAGATGTGCGGTTGCCTACATCAACCATCAAGGGGGGACCAGGAGCCCGTCTCTGAGCTGGGAATTTGCTCCAATTGCCCTCTGGGGCCAGGAACAGGTGGAACACCTGTCGGCAGTATATCTTTCGGGATCGGAGAACACAGTGGCAGATTTCCTGAGCCGCACCAGTGTCAACACGACGGACTGGAAACTCAAGTGTTCCATCGCATTTGCCAACAATGAGGCCTTCCAGCGGTGGACCTGATGGCCTCTGCCTCAAATGCTCAGGTTCCTCGTTTCTTCTCCAGGACTCCTCATTACTTGGCGGAAGGTGTCGACGCTCGGTCTCTCCCGTGGCCGAAGGAGTTCCTCTACGTTTTTCCACCTCTCCCTCTCATTCCCCGCATCCTGAAGAAGGTTCGACTGGAGAAGGCGGAAGTACTAGCCATCCTACCTTGGTGACACTGGAGACCTTGGTTCCCACTGGCGAACCAATTGTCCACCCAGGACCCCTGGATGCTGCCACAGGTTCTGGATTTCCTGTCTCAAGGCCCGATGTTGCATCCTCGCCCTCACTCTCTTCAACTGGCGGCTTGGCGATTGAGCGGCAGTCACTACGGTCCCGTGGTCTGTCGAAAGGCGTGGTCTCTACCCTGTTGAAGGCTAGGAAGCCTAACACCTCAAACACATACCATTGTGTCTGGTCTGCATTCCTAGTTTGGTCCAAAGGTAGGGTTTCTGACCCATTGTCTCTGTTTCCACTCTACGGCGCTGGATTGTTGCAGCTGCATCAAAATGTTACGTCTCCTGTGATGTTCTGGTTCCTCCTGGGCTCAAGGCTCACTCAACTCGGGCTATCTCGTCCTCATGGGCGGCTGAGGCTGGTTCTTCTGTGGCTATGATTTGCAGAGCTGGGAATTGGTCGTCTGCTTCCACCTTTCTCCGACACTACCATCTGGATGTTCGCCGGGCTGAAGATTTCTCCTTCACCCACAGTAATTTTCTTTTCCTGGTTATTATCCATGGCAGCAGTGAGTTCCCTCCCTTTTGTGTTGTTTTATGAGGAGCTTGGAACTTAGACTGTGGAGACGGGGGTGGGGGCTCTCTTATAGTTTTATTTTTTCTGTCCTGCCTACCTTGAGGGTGGAGCTAACCCATACGTAACTGCTGCCATGGATAATAACCAGGAATAGAAAATTACGGTAAGTATGAAACAATTTTCGATTATAATTTCCCCACATTGAAAAATTAATGTGGCCCATTCACACATACATTCATGGTCAAGAGACCCTCTTCAGAAAAAAACTTGGACACTCCTGCACTATATCATTAAAGTGGTTTTTATGTTTTTTGGTGGTTAAATTCATGTCTATAACGTTTTTGCTAAGGTGATCCTTTAAATTCGCTACTCCTCTAAAAATAATACAGGGCTTATCTCCCAGGAGAGAATTTAATTGGGGATCTTCTTGTAATATGGGCCAATATTTATTAATAATGCTTTTTGTGGCCACTATTTTTACTATGATCACGGGTCATAGGGATCTCTTTCATGTTGACATTATTCTTGTTTTTTTTTTTCATTTATATTGTAATAATTTGTCTCTTGCTATTCCTTATCTCTCCAATGTTTTTATCTATGGAGTCTCCCAAGAAGTGTCTAGTTAGAATTTTTATTTTTTTTAATTTGTTGGGCCTGTTTCTCAAACTCTGTTATTTCAGTACAGTTTATCCTTATTCTTAGTAGCTGGCTTCTGGGTACATTAAGAAGCCATGGTAAAAAGTGACAACTACTAGACTGTATGAAACTTTTACTGTCCCCTTGTTTAAAGAATGTTCTAGATTTCATATAATTATTCTCTACATATACAGTGGATATAAAAAGTCTACACACCCCTGTTAAAATGTCAGGTTTCTGTGCTGTAAAAAAAAAAATGAAACAAAGATAAATCATTTCAGAACTTTTTCCACCCTTAATGTGACCTATAAACTGTACAACTCAATTGAAAAACAAACTGAAATCTTTTAGGTAGAGGGAAGAAAAAATATAAAATATAAAAATAAAATAATGTGGTTGCGTAAGTGTGCACACCCTTACACTAATACTTTGTTGAAGCACCTTTCGATTTTATTACAGCACTCAATCTTTTTGGGTATGAGTCTATCAGCATGACACATTTTGAATTGGCACTCTTCTTTGCAAAAACACTCCAAATCTGTCAGATTGTGAGGGAATCTCCTGTGCACAGCCCTCTTCAGATCACCCCACAGATTTTCAATCGGATTCAGGTCTGTTCTCTGGCTGGGCCATTCCAAAACTTTAATCTTCTTCTGGTGAAGCCATTCCTTTGTTGATTTGGATGTATGCTTTGGGTCGTTGTCATGCTGAAAGATGAAGTTCCTCTTCATGATCAGCTTTCTAGCAGAAGCCTGAAGGTTTTGTACCAATATTGACTGGTATTTGGAACTGTTCATAATTCCCTCTATCTTAACTAAGGCCCCAGTTCCAGCTGAAGAAAAACAGCCCCAAAGCATGATGCTGCCACCACCATGCTTCACTGTGGGTATGGTGTTCTTTTGGTGATGTGCAGTGTTGTTTTTGCGCCAAACATATCTTTTGGAATTATGGCCAAAAAGTTCAACCTTGGTTTCATCACACCATAACACCTTTTCCCACATGCTTTTGGGAGACTTCAGATGGGTTTTTGCAAAATGTAGCCTGGCTTGGATGTTTTTCTTTGTAAGAAAAGGCTTTCGTCTTGCCACTCTACCCCATAGCCCAGACATATGAAGAATACGGGAGATTGTTGTCACATGTACCACACAGCCAGTACTTGCCAGATATTCCTGCAGCTCCTTTAATGTTGCTGTAGGCCTCTTGGTAGCCTCCCAGACCAGTTTTCTTCTCGTCTTTTCATCAATTTTGGAGGGAGCTCCAGTTCTTGGTAATGTCACTGTTGTGCCATATTTTCTCCACTTGATAATGACTGTCTTCACTGTGTTCCATGGTATATCTAATGCCTTGGAAATTATTTTATATCCTTCTCCTGACTGATACCTTTTAACAATGAGAGCTCTCTGTGGATCATGGCTTTTGCTGTGGGATGCGACTAAGAAAATTTCACGAAAGACCAACTAGAGCAGCTGAACTTTATTTGGGGTTAATCAGAGGCACTTTAAATGATGGCAGGTGTTTGCTGACTCCTATTTAACATAATGTGATTGCTTAATTCTGAACACAGCTACATCCCCAGTTATAAGAGGGTGTGCACACTTATTCAACCACATTATTTTATTTTAATATTATTATATTTTTTCTTCCCTCTATCTAAAATATTTCAGTTTGTTTTTCAGTTGAGTTGTACAGTTTATAGGTCACATTAAAGTTGGAAAAAGTTTTGAAATTATTTATCTTTGTCTAATTTTTTTACAGCACAGAAACCTGACATTTTAACAGGGGTGTGTAGACTTTTTATATCCACTGTAGTTCCAGATCTAAGTAACAAAGTAACATAGTAATTTAGATTGAAAAAATACATAAGTCCATTAAGCTTCTCCTTGGATCAAGAAACTCTATTTTTAACGATTATTCTATTATTAATAGCCCTGTATGTTCTGCTTTTCTAAAAAAAAAAAAATTCAGACCATTTTTAAATGCATATATTGTAGTTGATAGCACCACCCCTCTTGGCACTGAGTTCCATAACTTTATCGTCATTACCATAAAGAATCCCTTCCTTTGCTGTCTAAGAAATCTTTGCTCTTCCAGTCTCAGAGGGTGACATCTTGTTCTTTGCACATTTCTGTTAATGAACAGGTCACTGGAGAGCTATTTATATTGGCACTGCACATATTTATATAAATTTATAATATCCCCTCTGAGATGCCTTTTTTCTAACATATATAAATGCAGTTTGTTTAAATCTCTCTTCATAACTAAGATACTCCAATCCCCTTATTAATATTGTAGCCTCCTTTGCACTTTTTCTAGTTCTATAATATCCTATTTATGGACTGGTGCCCAAAATTGTACTGCATATACAAGGTGAGGTATTACCATTGACTTGTAAAGAGGCAAGATGATCCTCCTCCCGTGAATCAGTACCTCATTTTATATATGCCAATATCTTATTGGCTCTTGCAGCTGCTGACTGGCATTGAGCTCTGTTGCCAAGTCTGTTATCTACAATTATTCCTAAATCCTTTTCATTAGTAGTTTTTCCCAGGGAAACACCATTTAACGTATATGTTGCTTTGTTATTATTATTTTTCCATAATGCATAACTTTACATTTGTCTGAACCTCATGAGGCACTTAGTTGCCCAGTCCCCCACTCAGTCCAAATCTTCCTTTAAAGAACAAACATCCCGGTTAGTCTGTATTACCTAATTTTGTGTCTTCAGCAAACACTGAGACATGGCTCTCAACACAACTTGGGAGATCATTAATAAACAAATTAAAAAGAAGAGGGCCTAAAACAGACCCCAGAGGTACTCCACGTAATACCCTTGTCCAATTTGAGGATTAAAACAACCCTCTGCATTCTATCTTTTAGCCAATTTTCAATCCAAATACATACATTTGCCACCAAACCTATTTCTCTCAATTTGTAGAGTAACCTTTTGAGTGGAATTGTATCAAATGCTTTATCAAAATCTAAATAGATCACTTCAACTGCCACACCTAGATCTATATTTTACTGATTTCTTCATAGAATGTTATTAAGTTTGTTTGACAAGACCTGTCTCTCACAAAACCATGTTGACCTTTACCAATTATATTCTTATTCAGGTCATTTGCACATCAAAAGAGGTTGTAAACAAGGGTATATAGAGGACTTCTCTAGATTGTAAAAACAAGCCTTTCAGTTCTTCACAGTTTTTACTTACTTACAGATAGGTGTGACAAAGGGGGTTGCATTTATTACATAGACCATATGTCTCCAAACTGGTGTCAGGGCCTTTACCAGGTCAGGTAGGAGTTTAAGTGCAGGGACAGTGGAGGTATCTGGTTGCATGATAAATATAATGCAAAGGAAGAACAGATAAAGAAACAGAGCTAGGTATTGGAATAGAGACTGAAGGAGAGACAAGAGGGAATTTAGCAAAGAACTGCAGAATAGGAAAAGGGTAGGAGTAGGAACTGCAGTAAGAACAAAGAGCTATAGTAGGGACTGAAGACAAAGCAAAGGTAGGGGTGAGGCCTTAGAAGGGTGACTAAGCAGGAACACCCTGGAGAGGGTGACTAAGCAGGAACACCCTGGAGTGGGTGACTAAGCAGGAACACCCTGGAGTGGGTGACTAAGCAGGAACACCCTGGAGTGGGTGACTAAGCAGGAACACCCTGGAGTGGGTGACTAAGCAGGAACACCCTGGAGTGGGTGACTAAGCAGGAACACCCTGGAGTGGGTGACTAAGCAGGAACACCCTGGAGAGGGTGACTAAACAGGAACACCCTGGAGAGGGTGAGAAAGGAGAAGGGTAGCTTAAAGGGAATAACTTAGCTGAAGAGATCTTGATGTACTCAGAGGGTCTCAGGAGATGCTGAAAATCATATACTGAGATGGTTGAGCCACTCAGGTTTCAGATTCCCAGTTCCTGGACAAGGTCACAATACAAATGGGCTAAAAGGAGAGTATCAGGAACAGAAGCAGCAGCTCTCAGAAATCAGGCACCAACTTCAATGCAAAAGCACTGTTTGCCAGAAACTGCAGCTATTTAACCTGGGTGTGAGCAAAAGGTAACGAGCCCACCTGACACCAAACAGAGGGGAAGGAATACAAGCAAAGTAAGGTAGGGAGACCTCTAGAGGAGGCAGGAGGAATATAAGCACATAAATAATGACTTTTAAATGCATGAATCAGAAGGTCAGTGTTGAACCCTGACAACTGGGTTGAATGATTCTTTAACTCTCTGGGAGGTAACTAGGTAACTGAGGCATTTTGGGATACTTAGTTGAGTGGACCACTTTTTGAGATTGTTAGTCTTGTCTGTTCCTGTGTGAGAAGAAGACAGTCAGCAGAAGACCCAAGATGAAGGCACAAGGAGAAGATAATTTAATTTGTTTAATTTAAGTACCGTATTTGCTCGACTATAAGACGAGGTTGAGGTCGTCTTATAATCTGACCTCAAATTGAGGTCAGACTGTAAGACTGGGATCCAGGTCCCCTGCAGAGCTGCAGGGGACCTGGATCCCCCTCTCTAACAGCAGGGGAAGTCTGCGCGATGAGCGCAGACTCCCCCTGCTGCCGCCCGGCACGACCGCCTGGACTTCTATGATGAAGCCGGGTACTTCCCACATACATCCTCCGCTGCCCCGCTAGCCACCAGGGAGAATCGGGCAGCCGGGCAATGTCTGCACGATACATGCAGACATCCTCCATGCTGCCCAACACTTCCGTCTATTATGACAGACCAGCTGTCCGTCATAATAGACGGAGGTGATGGGCAGCATGGAGGATGTCTGCACGTATCGTGCAGACATCCCCCGGCTGCCCCAACTAGCCACCAGGGACCAAGGAACAGGTGAGGAGGGGGAGGGAAACGAGGGGGAGGAAGGGATGGGGGTAGAAAGACAAGGGGGGGACAGAGAAACAAGGGGGGGAGAGCAACAAGGGGAGGGAGGGGGGAAGAGAAAGAGACAAGGGAAGGGGGGGCAGAGAGAAACAAGGGGGGGGAGAGACAGAGACAAGGGGAGCGAGGGGGGAGACAAAGGGAGGGGGAGAGAGAGACAACATTAAGGGGGGGAGAGAGAGAAAGCTGGGGGCAAGGGAAAGAGAGAGGCAGCATTGGCCCATAAAAGGTAATAAAAACAAGAAATGCATTTTTTGATATTATAATGCACAGAGGAGACATCCGGTGGGGGACACAAAGCAGGTTCATGTAAGTACTAGGGAAGGGGGGGACGGGGGCTTTACAGGCATCTAACTGGCACAATATTCCTGTTATCTGACTGGCACAATATTACTGGGTGCTGACTGGCACAATATTCCTGGTATCTGACTGGCACAATATTACTGGGCACTGACTGGCACTATATTACTGGGCTCTGACTGGCACAATATTACTGGGCGCTGACTGGCACAATATTACTGGTATCTGACTGGCACAATATTACTGGGCTCTGGCTGGCACAATATTACTGGGCTCTGACTGGCACAATATTACTGGGCACTGACTGGCACTATATTACTGGGCTCTGGCTGGCACAATATTACTGGGCGCTGACTGGCACAATATTACTGGGCTCTGAGTGGCACAATATTCCTGGTATCTGACTGGCACAATATTCCTGGGCTCTGAGTGGCACACTATTACAGGCATCTGACTGGCAGACTATTACAGGCATCTGACTAGCATAATATTACAGGCATCTGACTGGCTTAATATTACAGGCATCTGACTGGCACAATATTCCTGGTATCTGACTGGCGCAATATTCCTGGTATCTGACTGGCACAATATTACTGGTCTCTGACTGGCACAATATTACTGGGCTCTTACTGGCACACTATTACTGGGCACTGCCTGGCACAATATTCCTGGTATCTGACTGGCACAATATTCCTGGTATCTGACTGGCACAACATTCCTGGGCTCTGACTGGCACAATATTCCTGGGCTCTGACTGGCACACTATTACAGGCATCTGACTGGCACAATATTCCTGGTATCTGACTGGAACACGATTACTGGGCACTGACTGGCACAATATTCCTGGTATCTGACTGGCACAATATTCCTGGGCTCTGACTGGCACAATATTCCTGGTATCTGACTGGCACAATATTACAGGCATCTGACTGGCACAATATTCCTGGTATCTAACTGGCACAATATTCCTGGTATCTGACTGGCACACTATTACTCGGCAATGACTGGCACTATATTACTGGGCTTTGGCTGGCACTATATTACTGGGCTCTGGCTGGCGCAATATTACTGGGCTCTGACTGGCACAGTATTACTGGGCACTGACTGGCACTATATTACTGGGCTCTGGCTGGCACTATATTACTGGGCTCTGACTGGCACAATATTACTGGGCGCTGACTGGCACAATATTACTGGGCTCTGAGTGGCACAATATTCCTGGGCTCTGACTGGCACAATATTCCTTGGCTCTGACTGGCACAATATTACTGGGCTCTGACTGGCACAATATTCCTGGGCTCTGACTGGCACAATATTACTGGGCTCTGACTGGCACAGTATTACTAGTATCTAACTGGCACAATATTGCAGGCATCTGACTGGCACAATATTGCAGGCATCTGACTGGCACAATATTACTGGGCTCTGAATGGCACAATATTGCAGGCATCTGACTGGCACATTATTACTGGGCTCTGACTGGCCCAATATTGCAGGCATCTGACTGGTACAATATTGCAGGCATCTGACTGGCACATTATTACTGGGCTCTGAATGGCACAATATTGCAGGCATCTGACTGGCACAATATTGCAGGCATCTGACTGGCACAATATTGCAGGCATCTGACTGGCACATTATTACTGGGCTCTGACTGGCCCAATATTGCAGGCATCTTACTGGTACAATATTGCAGGCATCTGACTGGCACATTATTACTGGGCTCTGAATGGCACAATATTGCAGGCATCTGAATGGCACAATATTACAGGCATCTGACTGGCACAATATTACTGGGGTCTGAATTTCACAATATTCCTGGGCTCTGACTGGCACAATATTCCTGGGCTCTGTATGGTACAATATTAATGGGCTCTGAATGGCACAATATTACTGGGCTCTGACTGGCACAATAATACTGCGCTCTGAATGGCACAATATTACTGGCATCTGAAAGGCACAATATTACTGGCATCTGACTGGCACAACAATTATGGCATATGTGTGTGTGTGGGGGGGCAACATTGCGATGGATGGCGGGATTGCATGCAGGGGAGGGGGCAGGGTCCAGGGGGCCCAAGCAAATGCTTGCCCAGGGTCCAATCCCTATTAAAGACGGCCCTGGTGATCAGTTGTGGACGTTCTGAAGATTTTCAATTTCCTTAAGATATGGCTCAGATGCATGAAAAATTATCACAAATATGATCACCAATTATTATCAAAAATACAAAAGCATTTAATAAATAAAATATCTGCTTACATATTGGAACTCAGGATAGCACGACATGGGTGCCACACAGTCAGTAGAACGAGTATTCTCTATTGGCAGCAGTATATTAAAATACAATAGTAAAATACACTAGTAAAGTACACAAAACAAGTATCACTAAAAAGAGAATGCAGGAGAGTCCAAAACCGCTACGCGTTTTGCCATTTGTTAGGCTTTAACTAGGTGTCTGGACGTCCTGCAGTGGAGTGAAACTTTTATCCGAACATCTTGTTGCCAGTTGAAATTGCTTCCGGTTAAGTCACGATCTCGCGAGAGTAGATCTTAGAAAAATTCTTCTCAATCGCAGAACGGCTTTTCATGTTCACACTGCTGTTCACAAGCCATTTCTCACAAATTTGTAGAAATGGATATAAAAACAAGTGTGTTATCCCAAACAGGTGAAATATTAGTACATAATTCATTGCAATGAGTATGTGTAAAGGGATAAAATAGGCACAATTAGCGGAGGAGGGGCCAATTATAATGAATATACATAGAAAGGAAATCAATTAGCTTATGAGATATCTTACATAGGTACCACTACTTGGTTATAAAATGTGAAGAACTAAATGAATACCTTATATATGACATCCACACATTCTCATATTTTACATATTTAATACATATTTTATTTATTAAATGCTTTTGTATTTTTGATACTTATTGGATCTGTTATTTGTGATAATTTTTCCTGCATCTGAGCCATATGTTAAGGAATTTGAAAAACTTCAGAACATCCACAAATGATCACAGATCCTTGCATCTCCTCAAGGGGAGCATATAAGTCTTTCCTGATTCTTCTTATCACTACACTGTGTTTCACCTAAAAGGTGCACAAAAGTGAGCAACCAGAAAAAGAAGTAATCTGCGCTCGGTGTTTAGACACTAACACAGAGGCATCGCTAGGGGGGGGCTACTGGGGCTGAAGCCCCGGATCTCCCCTCCATAGCCCCGAATGGAGACTCTGACCACGCCCCCTCATGCTCCGCTCCACCCCCTCGTGGTCGAACCCGCCTCCTGCAATCTGTATGCTGAACAGCACCAGACTCCACCCCATCACGATCTGCTCCATGAGTGTTTGGAAGAGTGTAAGTGTGAGTTATGAGTGTGTGTGTATGTGTGTGGCAGAGTGTAGTGTGTGAGTATTGGAGAGTATAAGTGTGAGCAGCAGAGATATGAGTGTGCGTGTGAGTGAGTGTAAGCGTGAGTGGCAGTTATGAGTGTGCGTGTGTATGTGTGTGAGTGGCAGAGTGTGTGAGTGTAAGCGTGAGCAGCAGAGTTATGAGTGTGTGTGAGTGGCAGAGTGTAAGTGTGCGAGAGTAAAAACGTGAGTGGCAGAATTATGAGTGTGTGTGAGTGGCAGTGAGATTACTAGGAGAAAATTTGATTCATTACTATTATTCATATTGAATGTGATAATCAAGTGTGAAACAGTGCTCATTTTTATTTCCACACCTGATTATCACATTCAATATGAATAATAGTGATTCATCTTTATATATAGTCTTTTATTGATGGCAACAAAAGTCCATACACATGGCATTAAACATCCCATGTACCTGGTTATAGTATTAAACCCATACATTATGAATGAATGAGCTGCTCATTATATCATGGGCTTTACTCATGAAAGAGAGAATTGCAGGGAAGTGAGATGAGCATTTCAAACTGAAGGCTAAAGTAGCAGAGTTGGAGAAATTCTCCCATTCAGTTGAATTCCCCTCTCAATTCCCTGCACTTCTCTCTTTTTTGAGCATGGTAGACGTAGCATACCTTCATACCTCGCCTATTCTCCCCAGGTTTTGACCCCTTTTTATTAAAAAAAATATATATATATATTTGTGATGTGCGTGTGAGAGTTGCAGGTTTACACACGTTTCTGTGTGGCAGAATGTCTGTGTGGGAAAGGCCATCTGTGTGTATAAGAGTGTCTGTGTGTAAGTTTGTCTGGATGTGTGTGTGTTTGAGTGTGTGTGAGTGTAAGGTTGTAAGGGGGGGGGTGTCAGTGTGATATCCCTATATTATGGCATATTATGAGACTGGTAAATGTTGTATGCAACGTACACAAATTTTTGTATGCTCAGTTATTTTGAAATCATGGGAATTTGCTCACATACAAGTGTGTATGTGTGATGTAAGTTGCTGGGTGTAAGTGGGATTGTGTGTCTCTGTGTGTAAGGGGGTGTGTATGTATGTGTGACTGTGCAAGTGTGAATGTGTGTGTATGTGTGGCAGCATGTGTGTGTATTTGCGGCTGTGTATTTTTGTGTATAAGTGTAACTGAGTAATGTGAGTTTTTTGTGTTCTGTGAGTCTTATTGTGTATTGTGGTACAGTAATGTGCAGCATGAGTGTGTGATACACTCACACACTGCACATTACTATGAGTTGTATTGCTGTGGAGTCTGTTATAGTCACACATTGCACATTACTATGACTTTTATTGCTGTGGAGGTAAACACATACACACACACATACAGACAGATACACCCATACAGTCGGTCACAGGCAGACATACAGTCAGTCACATAGTCAGTCACAGACAGACACACACACTTATAGTCAATAACAGACAGAAACACACACACATACAGTCAGTCAGTCACAGACAGACACACACATACAGTCAGTCACAGACACACACACATACATTCGGTCACAGTCAGACATACAGTCAGTCACACACACATACAGTGGGTCACATACATCCACAGCCACACACACACATGCAGTCAGTCATACACACACACACACACACACTCTGTCAGTCACATACACTTACACATAAGTCAGCAATTTTGTTGTTGTTTACGATAAAAAAGTGCATCTATCAATATGCCCCCCTCTTGGCTACTATACCTCATTCTAGCCTGGTCTGTGCTCTGCTGTTGTTTCTAGCCCTGCTGAGCACACTCAGCGCTCGGACACTATAGTACGGTGCATGTGGGGATGGAGCAGGAAGACTGTGCAGCTGGTGCACACTCTGCTCACCCGCGCTCCTCTGGAAAAATAAAATGATCCCAGCGGCGAGGGCACCATGCAGGGACAAGAATAACTGGGCGCCAGATATAATTTCCTGGTGCCCAGGATTTTTTGAGCCCCGATATATACCCATATATACCTATTGTTCATTGGCGTCAATTATATCAGTCTGTATGCCGCCTAAACATGTGATCTTATTTATTCCACTTCTATTAAATCTATCATGGGCTCCAGCCCCGGATCTTTTGGAGACCTAGCAACGCCCCTGCACTAACATATATCACTGTATGTAAATGCCCACAGAGGTGACTGATAGTTATAAGCGACATATGATATAACAATATATCCACATATATAGCAATAATGTGCTAATACACAAATAGTGAAACAGAACAATATTGTGCACACAACCGGTGAAAAATAAAACGAATAAATACTTAGCACAGGAGCACTTTACATGTATATATAGCCCCTGAAAGATAAAAAGACGCAGAAAAAACCTAGTGCAATATGTACAGTAAAATGGAATGTAACATACACAATGAGAGCACGAATGTGACAGAACACTCCCAAGCGCTGCTCCTATACCAATGAGCATGGAGTATGTGCATATAGATGTAATACTTGCCACCACGGAGATGATGAGAACCGATATGCAGGTATAATCTTTGAATGCTTTATTCACTGGATCAAAACATAAAAGTATATCCAGGCTTTGAAAATCCATATATTGATAGAGTAAAAAGTCTTGGTACTGCTGAAATGTGCTGAAATGTGTTGTCCCCAACTTCCAGAAACCCAGCGCTTTGGTTCGTGTAGGTCTTCCGGGTGGCTTCCACTGCTCAAATCTCCCAACACATTTCGTCCGAAATGAACTTCATCAGGGGAATGGTTTTAGACGAAAATGTCCAGTGGTTATATACCCCTCAATTTGTATTAGCAATTAGTCCGAAATGCTTCAAAAACCGAAATCATACGAAACATACTTAAATGAATGCTGTTCGGTTTATGAATGAATTTGTGTAAAAAACGAGTCTCTGGTAACGGACTTTCGTGTAAAAACAACAAATCGGAAATAATACGAAACATTCTTGTTACATGAATACAATTCGGCTTAAGAATGAATTGGTATTAGAAAACCGAGTCTCTTATTCTAGGCGTTCATATACATTCATCTTAATGCTTAAGATGAAATAAGGCATTTCGTTTAAAACAACCTCCTATTCATACAATGGTCATGCAATCCTGGATGTGTATTTCTATGGTTTATATTGGATGTTAATACAGGTGCATAGCAAAAAAACAGCCTAAAATCTATATCAGCATGAAATATTCAACTAAAATGATAAAAATTATAACAGATGCATCTAAAATGTGAAATAAAAAATGGACAAAATATATTAAAAAAAAAAAAAGATATATATATATATATAAAAAATGGACATATGAAAATATTAAAAGTATATATAGAAAAAAAGAGAAGAAAGAGAAGAGAGTCTGGAAAAAAAAAAGAAAATATAGGATATATAAGTAATTTGATGTTGAATAAGACTACATTATAAAACATACAGGTAAAACACTTCCTTCAAACATATTATAAAAAGGCTTTCAGTTCAAAATCTAGAT
Organism: Pelodytes ibericus; assembly: GCA_036172795.1. Lineage (NCBI taxonomy): Eukaryota > Metazoa > Chordata > Amphibia > Anura > Pelodytidae > Pelodytes > Pelodytes ibericus. Next base: position 44,412,378 of record CM069866.1, on the reverse strand, counting down.
TTATGCCTTTTGTGCTAAGTGTTTGTAAATTATATATCCAATACGCCTCCCTCTGTAAAAGTCTCCTTTGTCTATCTCCCCTTTTCCAGGTAGTATATATAGCCTCTATCCCCATAAATGTGACATTTTCTACTCTGCCTTTTGGTATTAAAATTTATAAAGCTTTTGATTGTATATGTTTTTACAGTGCTGAAAGACTTAAATTCTGTTATTTTTCTAATTTGTTGGGAACATGCCTTACAATTTCCGCACTTGAAAAAACCATTGATCTTATTGTTTTTAAGCCAGCTTGATCCATCTGATTTTGAAGTAGGCCTAATTACGCTAGGGGCCAGTTCTGACTTTAAATTTTGAGCTTTTTTAAAAATGATAGACGACTTATTAGTAAATAGGTGCTAGGATTTCATCTCCTAGGACCACATTCCAATCTTTATTTAAAATCTTCTGTATATGGGGGGCCGCTATATTATATTCTGAGATGAATGATGTACTAAAATCTCTGTTCGTTGTTTTTTCCCATGGTCGGTTTTCACATCTCTTTTCTATTAATATTTTCAATTTCTTTTTCTGTCAACTCTAATAGTTCTCTATTATAGTTCTGTTTTTTTCTTTTAAAGTTAGATTCTTATGATGTTTCATGTAATTTAGATCCAAAGCTTCCAGATCTTTAAGGATCAGTTTTTTATATATGTCTAGATTAGAACCTCTTTCTATAATGGGTACAAAAGAGGATCTTTGCCTCAGGGATGTATGGTAAATCCTTGGTGATGACTAAGACTTAGGGGAACTAACTGGTTCTATATTAGTAACATGATCTCCATCTTTATTTCTAGCATATAGTCTTTTAATAGCCAACTTTCTAATTATTTTTTGTGCATCTACAAATTTAAAATTAAATTTCTTTGGTAACTTGGTAGGTGCAAATGATAGACCTTTGCTTAGAACCTTTTCTTGGTCTTTGGTGAGTCCTACTCCACTGATATTGAAAATCCCTGCTCATAAATCCTGTTTATTTTTCGATGCCCTCTTTCCTCTGCATCCTCGCCTAGTCCGCAATCCAACCTTTTTCTTTTTCCTCCGTCTTTTCCGTTTGGGTTTGAAAATGGGCTTATATTTCTTAGTTCTTTTTATGGGGAGGTGTATCTTGATTTTGGTCTTTTGTTCTCCCCCACTGACCGACCTGGTTCTAAAAAACAGATTCTGTCTTTCGGTCTTGTGTTACGGCTATATCTATCTTCTAGAATGTTCTCTCTCATTTAGGTATATCCCTGATAAACTTCATATCTATAATTTCTATTTTCTCTATATCTTATCTATGGGATCATTCCCATCGGTGTTTTGACCTGTCTCTGTTCCCTTTTATATAATCAGAATTGAATCAGGAATTATTTCTATGGCCTCTGGTTGGTGTTCTAAAGTTATAGGTTTTCCTCTCTTCATTATAGCGACTCACTCTTGGTGGATTATCAGGATGGTTCTGGGGAGAGTGATCCCTTCTTTTGTTTCTACACTCTCTATGTGCTCCTCTTTTATGCCTTAATCGTTAAGACAAATGTATATGAAAGGCCAGCATAAGAGACTCGGTTTTCTAATACGAATTCATTGTTAAGCCGAATTGTACTCATGTAACAAGCATGTTTCGTATTATTTCGAATTTGCTGTTTTTACACGAAAGTCTGTTGAGAGACTCGTTTTTTTATACAAATTCATTAATAAACCGAACAGCATTCATTTAAGTATGTTTCGTATGATTTTGGTTTTTGAAGCATTTCGGACTAATTGCTAATACAAATTGAGGGGTATATAACCACTGGACATTTTCGTCTGAAACCATTCCCCTGATGAAGTTCATTTCGGACGAAACGCTTTGGGAGATTTGAGCAGTGTGAACCACCGTATACCCGGAAGTCCTACACAGAACCAAAGTGCTGGGTTTCTGGAAATTGTGGACGACAGTGTCTCACATTTCAGCAGTACCAAGACTTTTTACTCTATCAATGTATGGATTTTTAAAGCCTGGATATACTTTTATGTTTTGATCCAGTGAATAAAGCATTCAAAGATTATACCTGTCCTATCGGGTCTCATCATCTCAGTGGTGGCAAGTATTACATCTATATGCGCATACTCCACGCTCCTTGGTATAGGAGCAGCATTTGTGAGTGTTCTCATTGCATATGTTATATTCCATTTTACTGTACATATTGCATTAGGTTTTTTCTGCGTCTTTTTATCTTTTTATCAGGGGCTATATATAAATGGAAAGTGCTCCTGTGCTAAGTATTTATTAGTTCCATTTTTCACTGATTGTATGCACAATATTGTTCTGTTTCACTATTTGTGTATTAGCACATTATTGCTATATATGTGGATGTATGGTTGTTTAAACAGCCCACTTTGGACACTGAAAAAAATGGAATGAAGTTTTGGAATTGAGCACTTTTACACTAATGAATATCATTATTAAACAAAGAAATAAAACACTTAAAGAATTGGATAAAGATATTCAAAAGATACAGGATGATTTATTAACATATACCCCCAGTGTACAATATCAAGATCTCTCTGAGAGTACAATAAAAGGATTGAAAAACTTGAACAAGAAATACGAACTACAAAAATTAAAAAATATCACAGAGATCAGGAGGATTACGGACTATAAACATTTAGAAATCCATCCAACTATAGAAATAAATATAAAGGCTATAAAACCAATATAAAATATAGCGAACATACACACTCATGGAGTAATAATCAAAATGTTGGTCGTATTAGGCCAGTAGAGATTCCAGTGGTAAGAAATAAGGAATGCCCTAAAAAACTGATACAGGCTGGATTAACTAGGTTAAGTGAAAACACATGTATTCCTTACAAAGATAAAAAAAGAAACAATTCAAAAGACTGTATAGAAACCAATAACATATTTCAAGTCCTGTCTGAGTCAGGAGAAACATCTCCTTTTTTAGATTCAGACCGCCAGCGCCCATTACCCAAAGAACAAAGGGAAAGATATTGGGGGAATCCAAGAAAAAGACAAAATCCAGAGCTAGAGGAATCGGGGTGGGGGGGAGTTACACAAGAAGAAGAAAACTTAAATACTAAACTCTACCACCCATACAGGTGTTTTTTAATTTGTCACATAAAACTATTTCCCAGGAACAGTTAATGGTGCTGAGTAAAGGTTTAAATGTGCCCCAACTAACAAGTTTGATCTGTTTGCTGCCTATATAGATATCAACAATTGTTTAAGAAATACCACCATTAAAATATGTTATGCTTTGAAACCCACAATAACTGGTGATAAAGAAATTGATCCCAATAACATCATGCCGACTGGTTTTAAGAAAAAATCTAAATTTTACCCCACAGCTTATAAATCAGCAGCGTTAGAGGTTTTTGAAAAAGCGGTTATGAAGGATCTGTGCACATAACAATATATGATCAAAACAACATGTCTAAAAAAGACCTCGCTATTCTAAAAACACTGCAAGATGATCAAGATTTGATCATTAAACCTGCAGACAAGGGAGGAGGTATTGTAATTCTATCTACAGACTATTATTTACAAGAAGCCTATAGACAACTAGAGCAAACTAATATTTATCAAAAGTTAAAAAAAGATCCCACTGATGACTATAAAAACGTACTGACAAGATATTTAGACAAAGGAAAATAAAATAATTTTTTATCAAAAAATGAATATGATTACATCAATGTGGCAAACTGGAAAATACCTGTCATTTACTTTTTACCAAAAATTCATAAAAGTCTAATATCACCCCCGGGAAGACCTATAGTGTCAGGGGTAGAATCCATGTTTGCAAATTTATCAGAATACATAGATCACATACTCCAACCATATGTAAATGAATGTTTTTAAATCATATAAAGAGCAAAACAATGAATATTGATTTAAATACTGTATATAGCAAAGAAAGAATTACCTTTTTAGATTTGGATATTTTTATAGAAAGTGACAAACTAAAAACTAAACATCACTTCAAGAAGGTTGATGCTAAGAATTTTATTAAAAAAAATCAAGCTGCCATTATCCCCCATGGCTTAAGGGGATCCCAAAAAGCCAATGTACTAGAGTGAGGCAGAATTGCCATTGCAAGTCTATTACGAGATAAATTTGTTGAAAAAGGCTATAATGAAAATTATTAGCAGAGACAGATCGTAATCAATTACTCACATATAAAACTAAAAATAAAGATAATAGCTTTCAATCAAAAATTCTTATTATTTTTAACTATAAAAACAAATCTCAACATGTAAAAAAGATTGTAAAAAAACACTGGGATATACTGCATAAAGATGAGGTGTTAAAGGATATTATACCCGAGGTCCCCATAGTCATTTTTAGAGGTGCACGTAATTTAAAACAAAAACTGAGTACTAATTATACTAGTAAGTTAAAAACATAGATGAAAACACCTAATTATTTCCTCACGAGGAATTCAGGGTTTTTTGGTTGCCTAAACTGCATAGGTTGCAAATCTACTACACAGCAGAAGTACCCCATTACAAATTGTACCTCTTCAAAAAATGGCCAGAACTATGATATAAAAAATGTTCTTACATGTTCTACTGTCAATGTTGTCAATCTAATAGAATGTCCATATGGACTTCAATATGTGGGAAGAAAAACTATAAAATTAAAAAAAAGAATTGAAGAATATGTAAGGAATATAAAAAATGCTTTAATAACACATAGATTGTCACTAAAAAAATCTGAAAGGATTACAATTCTGTGCCATAGAAAAAGTTGATAAATATTGGAGAGGAGGTGACAATATTAAGAATATAGGTAGGAAAGAAATGGAGTGGGTTTTTAATTTTTATACCCTTAAGCCCCAAGGTCTTAATGCAGAGTTTGAGTTTATCATTTTATGTAATGTATTTGTATATTGTGGATGTATTAAATATGTAAATTATGAGAATGTGTGGAGGTCATATATAAGGTATTCATTTAGTGCTTCACATTTTATAACAAAGTAGTGGTACCTATGTAAGATATCTCATAAGCTAATTGATTTCCTTTCTTTATGTATATTCATTATAATTAGCCCCTCCTCCGCTAATTATTCCTATTTTAGCCCTTTACACATATTCATTGCAATGAATTATGTACTACTATTTCCCCGTTTGGGATAAAACACTTGTTTTTATATCCATTTCTTGTTCCATGCATACAAATTTGTGAGAAACGGCTTGTGAACTGTAGTGTGATAATGAAAAGCAGTTTCGCATTTGAGATGAATTTTTCTAAGATCTACTCTCGCGAGTTCGTGAAGTACCTGGAAGCGATTTCAACCGGCAACAAGATTTTCGGATAAAAGTTTCACTCCACTGCAGGACATCCAAACGCCTAGTTGAATCCCAACAAAAGGCGAAAAGCGTAGCGGTTTTGGACTCTCCTGCATTCTCTTTTTAGTGACACTTGTTTTGTGTACTTTACTTTTGTATTTTAATATACTGCTGCCAATAGAGGATACTCGTTCTACTGACTGTGTGGCGCCCACATTGTCGTGCTGTCCTGAGTACCAATATGTACGTAGATATTTTATTTATTAAATGCTTTTGTATTTTTGATACTAATTGGATTCGTTATTTGTCATCATTTTTCCTGCATCTAAACCATATGTTAAAGAATTTTAAAAACTTTAGAACATCCACAACTGATCACAGATCCTTGTTTGAAACGATGCAACTACTGGGAAAGTCTGTGAGTGCATCTCCTCAAGGGGAGCATATAAGTCTATCCTGATTCTACTTATCACTACACTATGTTTCACCTAAAAGGTGCACCAAATATTGCTTCAGTACACCTTAAGCGCACTTTTGTGTTTTTATTTATGTTTTACTGTAAACGTGTGTGGTTTTAGGGACACATTCTCTAAGTGCTGCTAAGGTTGTTGACCGATAGCTCTGGTTTTACTTTGTTTTTATGCAGTTATGTGTAATGTGTACAGGATGCAATTTCCTGTTATAACCTATAACAATATCTCAGTTTAATAGCAATATACCTTTCTATATACACTTGTCTCTGTGCTTCATTCGTCACGCATTCCCTAAAAGAACAACCCTGTAGGAGGGTATAAAAATGTCTTACACCGGTAAGCCACATTGATTTTGATTTGTGTCTTTTGTATTTGTTTCCCAAAGGTATATATTGGGATGTATACTTTTGTAATGTGTGCTTAAAGGAATTCCACTTGTTTTCTGTGTTTAGTCCATGTTATGGTTATATGTTATGGTCACTATTCCCCAAGTGTTCTCTTACTTGGATGTTTGAAATAAGTTCCTCATTTTTTATTACCAAATCCAGATAGGCATCCATTCTAGTTGGGGTGTCTACTAATTGTGCTATAAATTTTGAATTAAGCAGGTTCAGAAACTTGCTGCCCTTAGCGAAACTAGTTGTTCCACAATTCCAATCTATATCTGGGTAATTCAAATCTCCCATGATTAAAACTTCATTCAGATTTGCAGCCTTTTCAATTTGTAATAAAAGCTGATCTTCTCCATCAATGCTAATAATTGGTGGCTTGAATCATACACCTACTAGAGATTGGCAAAATGAAAATTTTCATTTCCTTTTCGTCCATTTGGACGAAAATGTTATTTATTTAGTCAAAAACTAATTTCGTCCATTGCTGCATTCGTTTAGGACGAAATTAGTTCATTATTTTAGTTTCGTTATATTCATTCGAACAAATGGGAAATAATTCACCTATCGGAGAATTCAGTTGAAATTCATCCGAACTGCATTCGAATTTCATTGTAATTCCATCCCCTACCTTATGCTATTGAACTGTTGAAATTCGAATTCATCCGAATTCCCCAACCTTATATTATGTATTGAATGAACATAAGTGAAATGTCCATTCATACGAATTGAATAGTAAAATGAATGCAGCAATGGACAAAAATGGCCTCACTAGAATAAGGTTGGAGAATTCGGTTGAAAGAGTCGAAATCATCCGAATTTCATCCCTTACCTATGCTATTGAGCAGTCAAAATATGGCTCTAAGTGGTTGGGGAATTCGGATATAGAAGCTTATGGACATCATTTTGTTGAAATCAAACAGATAGAAACAGAAAGTCACATTTTAGTGGTGTAGATGTAAACACAAAAGTGTGATTAAAATAATATTAATAGTATATAAAAAATATTTGATATTTTGCATATTAAAGTGAAAAAAATGTAAAAGCTGTGGTTTATATAATATTCACAGTTGACAGTTATGTTATTTGTTGGCTTTAAAGGACCAGTAATCTTTATTAAGGCTACTTTGGAGTTAAGTTTGAAATTCATGTCTCAATTCACTACAATTTCTCTCGTGGAGTATACCATTTAGTGACCCCTTAGGAAATATGGTTCATGCATGCTTTGACAGTATCCCTGGGAGGTAGATTGACAGCACCACCACACATGCGCGGTAGCGCTGTCACACAACCAGGCAGCACTGCGCATGTGCAGTATTCCATCTCCAGTGTCCCAGACACCAGAGAACAGAAGAAGAACATGGTGTTTCAGTTTTTATTCCCGCTGTTCTGACAAATTCTACCTCTCTTTCGAAAAGCGGGACAGAGGTAGATCTCGGCGTGAAGGCGTGATAGACCCCCAAAATCAGTACTGTCCCGTGGAAAATCGTAGAGCATGTTATTGATATATTGCGCCATTCAGTCAGGGATACTCCTAAGGCATGCATTAACCCTGTATCATTCCTGGGCTAATGATCAAAGGCAATTTTTCTATTTTGATATGCACCCATACAACTTATATGTTAGAATTTTCTTTGGTTGGATACCGTGTACGTATAAATGATCTACAATTTAGTATTTAAAAATACATATAAAATGGGATAAGTTTAACAAATATATATATATATATATTCTCAATAATATTGTACACAACTAGTACAACACTAATACTGGCCCACTTAGCCCAATTAACTAGCTAATAAAAATAAAAATATAGGTTCCCAGACCCAGAAAAAAGTACAGAAAAAAAACGTTAACCAGTCCAGCACAGGTCTGCAGGGGTTAACTGTAATTAAATGAATATATGAAAAGACAATAAGTAATATAGTAAAATTGCAACAACAAAAATTAGAAAAAATTAGGGCCATAAACTTTGAAGTAAACTGATCACAGTAAAAAAAAGAAATGTGATCAGCAAGGGAAGGGTTAGCTTTTTTTAAACAGGATTCCCCCCCCCCCCCCCCTTCACTGTCATTTTGCTGTCATTCTCTCTCTCTGTACTTCACAATCAGTATATGAAGTACAGGTAGTGAATTGGAGGCAAAGTCAGTGTATATAAGCATTTAACATATAACATAGATTGTATTACTAAGTATTTTAAAAATTATGGATATGAAATTTAAACTTTAAAAAAAATATATATTTTACACGTTTTAAAAGTTTATAATTTCACATCCATAATTATCAAAATGCTTAGTAATACATTATACAAAATTGACAAATACAGACATCCAGTTTTTTTTATTCATACTGAAAGAAATTCCCCAACCCTATACTAGTAGTACGTCTGAGCTGTGGAATATGTCCATTTGTCCATTCATTCAATTTGCCTTTTAGGCAGTTGTATGTAATGCTAATAGCATTACAATACAACAACTAAAGTCAAAATTGAGTCATATTTGAGTGAAAAGTTATCGAAATTGAGTCTATTGACTAAAATTCGAATTTGGAGGTCAACCACTAAATTTTAGTGAAAATGACTCACTTTATTGACATTACGAAATGTGTTGAAATTAAGCCGAATTGACAAATTCCACAGATCAGATCAGAGTCATAAGACAGTTATTGTTCATTTAGGATCAGTTTTCTTCTGCGCTAGCATAATGTTATGCAGAATAAAAACGAATCCAATATGAATACTGACTGTCTGATTACTCTGTTCTGTGGAATTTGACAGTTAGGTCAATTCGGATGAATTCGACACTTTTCAACTCTATTTCACCTCTATTTCGTCTTATTTAATGCTATTACCATTACATACAACAACTTAAGCCAAAATTGAGACGAAATTCAAATTCAACATATTAGAGTGTCTGTCGGCATCAAAATGAACGAATGGACGGATGAATTTACTCTGTCGAATGCCTTTTCAGCATCGGTGGACAGAAAAGGTAGTGATTCCTTCCTCCTCTCAGCTAGATGAATAATATTTAGCAGTTTTGTAGTATTATCTTTTGATTTCCTACCTGGCATAAATCCGGATTGATCCGGGTGGATTATCTGTGGTAGTATCGTTTGTATACGAAGGGATAATATTTTTGTAAATAATTTCAAATCCGAGTTTAAGAGGGAAATGGGCCTATAATTCTGACAATATAATGGATCTTTACCTGGTTTCGGGATCACATGGATATATGCTGTTGATGTTTGGGTGTGGATCTGTTCTCCCTGTAGGATAGAATTATAGGCATCTACAAATTGAGGTCCTAAAGTGTCTATGTGTTTTTTGTAATATCGTAACGGGAGACCATCTGAGCCTGGTGCTTTCCCGGTGTTAGATAATTTGATTGCTAATTTCAATTCGTCTAAGTCTATTGGTCCCTCCAGGGTTTGCATTTGCTCTTCCGTGACCTTTGTTCTCGCATACTTTGCTAAATAGCTGTTAATGTCTTCCAATTTCTGTGTCCTCTGTGTAGATGTGATTGTGTCCTGTAAATTGTATAGGGACTTGTAATGGGATGTAAATATATCTAGGATGTCTGTCGGGAAATATTTGTTTGAGTTGTTCGTGTTGTCCTTGATTTTATGTACATAAGTCGTCGTCTGTTTATTATGAAGTGTCCGTGCTAACAGTCTACCTGCCTTGTTCCTGTGTTCATAGAACAGGACTTTGCTTTTCTGTGCTTGTCTGTGAAGTCCGATGTTTATGAGTTTGGATAGTTGGTGGCGTTTTTCTGTCAATTGTTGGTGAATAGAGGGGTTCAAGTCTTGTTTATGTTGTCTTTCTGCATCAGCTATTTCCTGCACTAGTTTCACTATCTGCTCAGAACGTTCTTTTTTCTTCGTATGAGACATTTGTGGGCTTCCCAAACAGTCAGTAATGGTATGTCAGGGAGTCGATTGTTTTGAAAATAATTATTTATATTCCTGGTTGTTTCCTCAGTTATTTCATGATCTGCTAGAAAGGAGTCGTTCATTCTCCATGATGTTTGTGTGGGTTTAAATAAAGGGGATTTGATTGTCATAATAATTGGCGCATGGTCCGACCATGTTGTGAATCCTATCTCAATTTTTATTAGAAGTTGTAACATATGATGTTGTAAGAAAAAATAATCTAATCTTGTATATACTCCGTGCGGGTTTGAGTAGTGAGAATAGTCCCTATCTGTAGGGTGCATAGTTCTCCAACAATCTACCAGTATTTTGTCGTGAATTTAAAGGGTCACATTTCTGATGATATGCGGTGGTATACTTGACACATTTTTAGAGTTGTCTACCTTAGGGTCTAGTGGGATGTTAATGTCCCCTCCCACCATCACCAGAATTCCTTCCTGGAACCTAGATAGGTCTCTCAATATTCTCCTCAAGGATTTATGTTGTTTCTTGTTAGGGAGATATATACACGTGAATGTGTATTGCATATTAGCTATATACGTCTTTACAAACGTGTATCGTCCTTCTATATCGTATAAACATTCTGGATTGGTCAACAGAATATGTTTAGAAAACAATATGGCCGTGCCTTTTGTTTTAGAGCCTGGAGTATTCCCACAGAATGATTGTGTGTAAAAATTATTTTTAAGAGTTGGTGCATGATCTTTTTTAAAGTGAGTTTCCTGTACATATACTATAGATGCCTTTAAGGCTCTCCATTCCCTCAAAGCTCTCGATCTTTTTTCCGGGACATTCAGGCCTTGGGCATTTATAGTAATCAGTTTTAGATGCGTTGGTGTTGGATCTGACATGTTATTGTTTATTGTGTATATGTGACAATCTGGTAACCTTCTTTGAGAAATAGTAATATAAATCTAACTGAACCTGGGGTGGGGGGGGGGTAAAGGGTTCAGGGATGCGGGATTAACAGGTGCCTCTAACGACAGGGGAAAAAATTAAATAGCACGGTTATAATAAAAATATCTAGTTAAAAACTAAAAATATAAAATAAAAAGTGGGGGGGGAAGGGAAACCGTGCGCTGTTCCCTAAGGAACTTGTAAAGGATAGACCGTGCCCTATGTGGGGAGTAGGGTCAATCAGATCAACTGATATCACCGCTACCCCACTGTCTCGGGGCACCTATCCGGTGAGGGTGTTGTGGGTGTCCAGAAACCAGACTACAGCTCAGAACCGAATCTTCCGATCAAGAAAAAACTTTTGTGATTATCAAATATAAATACACATTCAAAATTAACAAGAAACTACTGGAGACATTGGTGAACCAGTCCCAGCAATGTTGATAACCGATTATGTACATCATCTTTACCATACCCAGCGACGTGTAGGCGTTTCAATTTACACATATGGATTCATCTTGACTTATCCCGTAATCTCTTATAACTGTGGGGTATTTCTCTGTCCCTTGCCTATTCTGAGGTGTTAGCTTCCGCTAAATGTGATAAGTGTCTGTCATTTACACTCTCCTCCAATTAAGTATGGGGGTGAGATATCTTCCCTGGGTCCCCATTCCTTTCCTATCCACTTTGTTTAGTGCCCCCTTGTTCTATTATTTGTTCTGCCTTAATCCTGTCGTTCCGGGAGTTGTTCTTATATAAATCTATATATCGAGCTTAAGTCTTTACACTGGTTTATGCTAGGGAGACTTACAATATAGATCACACATACATATGCAGACAATTAATACAAACAGGGAACCTGTAACTGTCTACCGCCACTCCACTTCATCCGTCAGATGGCAGCGTTCTTGTGATATAACTTGTAGCTGGGAATGTTATTACTTCTGGCACCTCTCACATGTCTTGGATATAATCAAGCGTTAAACCTGGAAGACTGTGATTGTCTCTAGTACCCATGAGCAGTGCAATTTCTCAGGGCTTCGTCAGTTGGGTATAATAATAAAAGTACTGTTATGTCGCTCTCGATGTTGGCTTCTTGTCCTCGCTATCCATCCATTCTTTGAGTTACGGTACCTTCTCCGCCATGTTGCACAGTATGGGAAACAGAATTGCGTATCCTCTCATTTATTCCTCCGGGTCCCGGGCATGTTGTAATGTTCTGCGTGGCGGTACTGAGGTTAATCTTCGTGGTGGGCGCCGTATCCTCTGTGGTTGAGGTCTCAGCGGGTTGGAAATTGTATTGTAGAATTGTACTGAGTTCCAGTCCGGTAGCGGAATCTGCGTTATGTTTAACTCATCCGATAATGCCATCGCTTCCGATCGGGAACGTATCACGTGTGTACCCATCTCCGTTCGCACTATCAACGCGAATGGGAATGCCCATCGGTACTGTTGGTTGTTTTCTTGTAACGCCATGGCCAATGGTCTGAGCGCCCTCCGTTTACTCAGCGTAATACGGGATACGTCCTCAAATATCAGCATTTTTGGGTTCTCAAAAGTCCATTCCCTAGCCGTTCTGGCCTTTCGCATTAGGGCATCTTTCAGCGTAAAATCTTGGATGCAGCAAATCACATCTCTAGGTGGGCTAGACACTGGTCCCCGTGACCTTAGTGCTCTGTGAGCTCGATCCAGATTTACCGGCGCAGATATTTCCCGGTCTAGGATAGTGTTGATCAGGCGGGTGACTAGCGGTTCTAGGTCTCGCTCATCCTCTCTTTCAGACAGGCCTCTAATTCGTACATTATGCCTTCTGCCTCTGTTGTCTAGGTCCTCCATGGTTGATATCATATCCCTAATGGCTAGGGAAGCCTCCGAGGACACTGTTTGCGTGGTGGCTAGTGTGTTTTGGGTCTGTGCCATTTCAGTTGACAGTGATGCGACCGCCGCATCAAACCTTGTCACATGTTGTGTGAGGCCTATTAACTCGGCTTTTATTACCTTGCGGACCTCTTAGCGTACCGCGTCTTTCACTTCTGAGACCAGGCGGGAGAAATCCTCTTTCGTGGGTCCTGATTGAAATATTGGCGGGCTGTGGCTTATTGGTGTGGCCTCTTTTTCAGAAGTTTCTGGGGAGGATGGAAGAGTTTCCGCGGAAGAGGACACTGATGCCGACATGTCGTGGTCGGCGCTCGGGCCTGGTTGGGTGGTAAGTATTTTCGGCGTTTGGAAATATTCCAGGAGTGTTGCTGGTGGGGTGTTTGTGGGTTGAGTCCCTGCATCTTGCCCCTTCATAGTTCGCCGATTCTTTCCCATTTTTCTGTTAATAGGGTGGTAAAAAATGCTACTTTTGCTATTCCTGGGACGGAGCTCTGATTCTATGCTGCCATCTCAGTCAACGGTCAGGCCACGCCCCCTAAAAATTCCATTCTTAACCTACAAATGCCTACACTACTCTGCAACATTGTTGAAATAAGGGGGCAGGGAGTTGCCTTCTTTTGGATCAACAGTGGTAAAGAAGGATTAGGAAAAGGGATGAACTTGATGGACGCAAGTCATTTTTCAACCTAAACTATTATGTAACTATGTAACAATTCTTCATATACTAAAATGGTTACAAATGTATCCAAGAAATGCCATGATTTACAGTGACTCTATATTGGAGATGTACACTTCTTTAAAGTATATACCATATTAATTGCCTTCACAGAGTGTTGATTGTATTTATCACTTTAATTAACCATGAATGTTGCCTATGAATATGTACCAGTCAGCATGAAATTTATTAGGTGTCTCAGGCATGAGAGCTTGTCTCTCAAGTTCATTTTTTCTTTATGGATTTTTATAAGAAATGCATCTATTAATAAAGTGTGGCTTTCAACCAGAGATTATGAATATAAACCTATTTTATTTGATCCTTTCATGATAGGAGTCACTTTATTCATTATTGAATTGTATATCCCAGTGAAGAGACACATTTTTTTTAGCCCATAGAACCACAAAAGCTTTCAATTTTGACCCAAGATTCTAAACAACATGTCAGCCCCATTAGAGCTATACAGAGCAAAGTGGTCTAAAGAAAGCACTTTATTTTTTATATTTCTATTTAAAATGCATACACTTTTATGAAACTTTATCAATACATACCGTATTTGCTCTGAAAAAGTCCCTTCATCTTATATTCAAGATTGTCTTATAATCAGACTCAAATAAAGGTCTTACTGTAAGACTAGGAAACGAGCTGCAGGAAACCTGGATCCTCCTCGCAGACAGCTGGTGGCTATCTGTGCAATGCATGATGACCTCCTACGAAGCTGCCTGGCACTTCTGCAGGGACTTCAATGATGGAAAACCGGAGTCACATGACATTACGGCATACCATCATAAAAGCCTCTCCGGAAGCATCAGGCAGCATTGGACGGTGTCTGCGTGCATTGTGCATACATCTACTGGCTGCCCCCACTATACACCAGGTAAAAGGAAATAAAAACAAGAAATGTGACTTCCGGTCAGCAGCCATGATGACAGGATGTGTTCCCTGCTCTCTCCTCTGAGGTTTTTTAGCATCCAACATAAATCATAGCTTTTTACTTCTCATTGGGGCTCGCTATGGATCAGGGTTACTCCACACTGCAAGGGCTACTAATCTATTACCCGCAGTTTGTCATCCGCCGCCGGTTGGGGGGCTCCTGTAACTACCAGGCCCGAAACAGCAAGCAGTGCCTACAGGTATCTCTGATTACCCGGATGAATATCCTGACTACCTCGCACACACTATCCCGATCGTGGGGTGCATGATCTAGGAAAGTCCCCGGCTTTTGTGGCCTACAAACTAAAAGATTCCCGTTTTTACTCCAATGGCCTGCGTCTGCTCCCATACTGGCAGCCCTAGCCCTGAGAGGCATTGCATCAAGTTGACTCCCTTTCCCCCACGCTGGAACACAGGCAGGCCTGCAGGCACTTCCATGCAGTAAGTCTGTTTAGTCTTTCAGAGTGAACACTTCAGGAGCCCACAACCCTGAGCCTTAAAGAGAGTCCAACCTCTCCTCTGGACAGGCTGTTTACCTGGGGGGTTTCAGACCACCAATTGCCTAAAAAATAGTGGCCTTGCTGAAAGCTTCTTGCCTGCCAAGTGACTATATTAACCATGGGGAAGAAGTCCAGAACGCCTGAACCTGGCTTAGAGTCTCACAACATAGGGGTATTGCTAACTAGACCCCCCCAGATCTCTGAGCCAACACATGCTCCCACCCGGCTATACATCGGACGTCACAGAAGATTCTGACTATGAGGACTCTCTTTTACTGGAGACTTGCCCCAGCCATTCCACACCTCCAGTCCCGATTGCGGCTCAGGATGATTCCCTAATCAAATAACTGACAGCGGAGTGGCGGATATTCAATGTAATATCCAAGCTTTGGAGACCAAAGTGACACACTTGGAAACTGAGAAAAAGATTTCTGACTCGAATGTGGAAAATTTAGAGAAGCACTATAGCACCCTCGACACGCAACAGGACTGGCTTCACCTTAAATTTGAAGAATTAGAAAATAGATCACGTCACAAAAATGTAAGGTTGCATGGTGTTGGTAACATAGTAATTTAGGTTGAAAAAAGACACAAGTCCATCAAGTTCAACCCTTCTACGTATCATTTCAGCGTTTTGATCCAAAAGAAGGCAAAAAAAACCCTAAGGAAGCTTTTTCGAATGTTGCCTCCCAGGGGGAAAAAAATTCCTTCTTGACTCCAAAAGGGCAATCAGATTTCTCCTTGGATCAAAAAGCTCTAATATTAATGCTTATTCTATTATTAATGTTCTGGTTTTCTAAAAAAACATCCAGACCATTTTTAAATGCATCTATTGTGGTTGATAGCACTACCTCTCTTGGCAGGGAGTTCCATAATTTTATTGTCCTTACCGTAAAGAATCCCTTCCTTTGCTGCCTATGAAATCTTTGCTCTTCCAGTGTCAGGGGGTGACCTCTTGTTCTTTGTACATTTCTATTAATGAACAGGTCCCTGGAGAGCTCCTTATATTGGCCCTGCACATATTTATATAATGTTGTCATATCACCTCTAAGACGCCTTTTTTCTAAAGTAAATAAATGCAATTTTTTAAGTCTCTCTTCATAACTAAGATCCTCCAATCCCCTTATTAATTTTGTAGCTCTCCTTTGCACTTTTTCTAGTTCCTTAATATCCTTTTTAAGTTCCTTTAATATCCTTGGTGCCCAGAATTGTACTGCATATTCAAGGTGAGGTCTTACCATTGATTTGTAAAGAGGCAAGATGATGTCCTCCTCCCGTGAATCTATACCTCGTTTTATACATGCCAATATCTTATTGGCCCTTGCAGCTGCTGACTGGCATTGGGCACTGTTGCCAAGTTTATCTACAATGATTCCTAAATCCTTTTCGTTAGTAGTTTTTCCCAGGGAAATACCATTAAACGTATATGTTGCTTTGTTATTATTTTTCCCATAATGCATAACTTTACATTTGTCTATATTAAACCTCATTTGCCACTTTCTTGCCCAGTTCCCCACTCTGTCCAAATCTTCCTGTAAAGAAAAAACATCAAGATTAGTCTTTATTACCTTACCTAATTTTGTGTCATCAGCAAACACTGAGACATGGCACTCAGCACAACGTGGGAGATCATTAATAAACATATTAAAAAGAAGAGGTCCCAAAACAGACCCCTGAGGTACTCCGCTAACTACCCTGGTCCAATTTGAAGCTTTACCATTTACAACAACCTCTGTGTTCTATCTTTTAGCCAATTTTCAATCCAAATACATACATTTGCCCCCAATCCTATTTCTCTCAATTTGTAGAGTAACCTTTTGTGTGGAACTGTATCAAATGCTTTAGCAAAATCCAAATAGATCACATCAACTGCCACACCTAGATCTATATTTTTACTCACCTCTTCATAGAATGTTATTAAGTGTGTTTGACAAGACCTGTCTTTCACAAACCATGTTGACTTTTACTAATTATATTCTGATTCAAGATATATTCTTGAGTGTACACCTTTAGCAGTCCTTCAAATAATTTCCCCACTACAGATGTCAAGCTCACTGGCCTATAATTACCGGGCAGAGATTTTGATCCCTTTTTAAATATTGGAATGACATCCGCCTTCCGCCAGTCTGTTGGCACTATACCTGAACTGAACGAATCCCTAAAGATCATAAATATTGGTCTGGCCAGAATTATGCTTAACTCTCTAAGGACCCTTGGGTGTGTACCATCTGGCCCTGGGGCCTTGTCTATCTTAACAGAGTTTAATTGGATAAACACTTTTTCCTGTGTCAGCCAATCCCATGTTTGCGGTGACTGTTCCGTAACTTCCGGTAGCAGGGGCTCATCCATCTGTTCTTCCTTAGTATAAACAGAAGAAAAAAAAGTATTTAAAATGTCTGCTTTTTCTCTGTCCTCGCTTACCAAATTTCCCATTTGGGATAACAAGGGCCCAACATTTTCCCTCTTTAGATTTTACAACAACCCTCTGTGTTGGTGAGGAAATAGACCTACAAGAAATACCGCATTTCATTTGACGGCTCATAACACAACTCTCACCTACTACCCAAGTCAGGTCACAGCATATTGATGATGTGTTCCGAGTAGCCAAAGCCACACCATCAGAATCTCCTAGGGACATTATAATTCAATTCTCAAGTTTTTCAGACAAGTCCCTTTTCCTGGCAAGGTCCAAGGCCCCAACCCAGTCAAGTTTGAGTGCCAAAACTTGCAAGCATTCCCGGACCCGACTCATCCAATAGTTGCCTGGAGATGTTCATTGCATCCTCTTACCACTCATCTCTGTACACTACAGGTACAATACCAATGAGGCCCGGCTTGCTCTTTTTTGATCCGCAAAGATGGACTTGTGCACCGCCTAACCGATATTGAAGAGACTCGTCCTTCCTCTCTGATCTCTCCTTGCCTCCCATACCAACCCTCATGGAAAGACCCTTAAATCAAAATGTGCCACTCTTTACGCCCTCTTCCTCATGGAATCCAGATGACAGTGGTGCAGAAGAATCCCTTGAAGCCGGGAGAATATCCAGGGCTCAGACACACGTGATGACGTAGACGCTACAGGGCGGAGCGTCTGAGGCTGTGGAACGGTGATGAGAGCGGGATGTGCTCTCGATGAAACGCTGCAACAGGGCTGCGGAAAGGATTCTTACCCTCCTGAATCACCAGTGAAATCACTCCATTACTTTGGGCGCCTCTGCAGGTGTGGACCAAGCTCTCTTCTCTACCCCCCTCCCTTCTGAGAAACAGTGAATACCAGCCGGACGAGCAGCTGAATGGATGACCAAGGAAAGGGCGTCAATTTACCGCTGTGAAGCTAAGGGGAGAGCTTAGAAAGAGAAACAGTCCCACTAGCAAAGGGATAAAATGAAAGAGAAATTGACTTGCCAAACGACCAGAAGACAGGCACAGTATAACCCCTTTTTCTCCTCCTGTTGGTTGCTTGAACATTCTAAGCATAAATGCTGTAAATATGTTGAAATATCTATGTACCTTAAACCCTCTCACAGTGAGATAGGTCTGTGCATAAGTTTTCTATCTGTTTAAAGGGACAGGCATGCTCATAAAGTGTATAGAAACCTAAGAAGACAGGGGAAAGAGAACCCTAGCTCTCTATATAAGCATTTTTTTCTGCATAAAAAAATTGACCTACATATAAGCACTCTGATAAAAGCAAAGATTAACCCCTTATAACTCTGACCTATTTAATGCTGAGAACCTGTGGAATATATTAAGGGGAATAAGACCTCGCTATATACTTTGGATCTATCAGATGTGTTAGTAACACTTCTAAAAAAAAGATATAAGCCGTCTCTAGGAACTTGATACCTTACTGCAGAGTGTACACCTCTATATAGAAGCAGAAACGTGGAGAGGGGGGAAGGAGAGGAGAGCAAAGGAGGGGAGAAAGACAAAACACTCTAACAATGGCTACTAAAAGGGGCAATGAGCCTAATCAGGTCCCCAGAAAGATGAAAACTAAAGATAAACGGATCCTGGAGACGGGAAAGAGAAAAGAGCAAGGAATAGAAGCCCACTTCTCCCCCCAAAGCACCAAAAATACTGATAACCTAGACTCTACTAACATACAGGACTACAGTCTGACTACATTAGAAATTGAAACTCATAAATTGCTGGATAGCTCTGGAGAAATAGAAAGTAGAGGTATCTCTCCTGAATATCTCCAAAAATGCCTTGAGCTTCAACTTCAACTGATCAAAAAAGAGTTTACCTCCCAATTTGGAGAATTTAAAGAGGATATATTGAAACTGGGGGACAGAATCAAGAATACTGAGGACCAAGTGGAACACATGGAGATATCTATTAAGGATGCAGAAGGAAGACTCACAACACTACATCTAAAAGTACAAGAGATGGAGTTGAAAATGTCCGATCTAGAGGATAGAAGCAGAAGGAAAAATATAAGGATCCGTGGTGTTTCTGAATCGGTGACCCAAGAAAATATAGTGTCTCATCTGTTAGATCTGTTTAAAACCATGGGAATACTGGATCTGCGTGAAGATGATATAGAGAGAGCACATCGATGCTGGAAACCGACAAATGTCCCGGAAGATCTACCTAGAGACATTATTGTCAGATTCGCATTATACGGAGTTAAAAAGAAAATCATGCAGGCAAAGAAATCCTTTGAGCCTAAAGGAGAAAGATTTTCCAAGCTATCTTTTTTTCAGGATTTATCTCCTTCCACGCATGCCAAGCAAGAAAGTCCTTTAAAACAATCACAGATGTTTTGAGACAAAGGCAACTGAGATATTGGTGGGGCTTCCCTGTAAAAATATGCTTTATGAGAAACAATCGAACATTCTCTTTTGAGAGGGTTAAAGAGGCACAAAAATGGTTGGATGAAAACCTGGGTGACACCAGGGGAACGCCAGAATAACGAGGAGTTAAGGCCTGCACAAGGGAAAGAGAGCTTTGGAGTGATTTTCTTTTTTTTTTCTTTCTTTCTTCTGCATATATTGTCGATTAATGTATGAGAATTAGGTACTGATAATTACGACGCTAATACTAGGAACGTATGTGTATAGTACTAACAGGGCATATGTGAATTTTATGATATATAAATATATTGTTTTTTTTTTCTTTTTTTTCTCTCTCTCCACTAAGTTGTACAGATAAATGTTTCGACTTTTTGTATATATTGCTGATTAGGATATGAGAATCAAGGCACTGATAATCACGATGTGTATATTAGGAATGTGTATGTGTAGAGTATTAATAGGATGCATATGAATTCCTTTTTTTTATCTTTTTTTTTTCTTTCTCTTCTTCTTCTCTTCTCCTTTTCTTCCTCACTAAGACGCAGAGATAAACGTCTCGATTTTTAGCATATAATGTAGCACCGATACTTACGATGCTGGTATTGGGTGGTACTAGGAATGCGTATGTGTATAGTTATATTAATAGGGCACATGTGAATTTTCTTTTTCTCCTCACTAAGATGTACAGATAAACATTTTGACTTTTTGCATATACTGTTGATTAAGGTATGAGAATTAAGGCACTGATAATCACGATGTGAATATTAGGAATGTGTATGAGTAGAGTATTAATAGGGCACATAGGAACTCTTTTTATTTATCTATTTATTTATTTATTTTTTTTATTTTTTATTATATTGCTAATGTATGAGAATTAGACACTGATAACCACGATGTTAATACCAGGAAAGTGCACGTGTATAAAATTAACAGGGCATATGTGATCTTTTTTTTTTTTTTCTCTTCTCTCTCTCCTTTTTTTTCCTCACTAAGACGCAGAGATAAACGTCTCGATTTTTAGCATATATCGTAGCACCGATAATCATGTTGCTGGTACTAGGAATGCGTATGTATATAGTTATATTAATTGGGCACATGTGGAAATTTTTTTTTTTTCTCTCTCTCTTTTCTTCTTCGTCTTCTTCTCTAAGATGTATAGATAAATGCTTTGTTCTGTTTTGCACATATTGCTGATAAAAGTGTGAGAATTAAGTACTGATAACCATGATGCTAATATTAGGAAGGTGTATGTGTATGGTATTAACAGGGCATATGTGAAATTCTTTTTTTTTTTTTATATAATTCCTTTTTTTTTCTTTTTTTTCCTCTTTCTCTCTTTTCTTCTCCTTTTTTTCCTTCACTAAGTTATACAGATAAACGTTCTGGTCAAGACTTATATTGTTGATTAATATATGAGATTTAAGGCTCTGATGACTACGATAGCAAACAGGGGAAAGATCAGGCGCTCTGTACATAGACACTTGAATACAAAAGTATAAAAGAATATAATAAATGTGGTGATAAAAAATGACGTGCATAAATACACAATAATCGTGCAATATGGAAAATGTGCAAAATGTGCATAAAAATCAGAACATTCACAATACAGTATGCAAATAAATAAAATTGGAAAAACACAGTATCAGTGCTATATGTGCAAATGTGCTTACAATACATACAACAATTGATTCATGTGTAATATACTTGGTAAAACACACAACCATAGATCTTAATCTATGTGCAATATGTGCAAAACGTGATACTTAAACCACTTGAATGCAAAAAACATACAATGTGCAATATGTGCAAAAAAAGAAGTGTTATACTTAGAACCCTTAGGTTCACTGGGCCATGATGTGCCTGAAAAAGATAATAAAACACACAATGGTGCAGTATATCCTATACAAAAGAAAAAACGAATGCAGCAAGAAAATCACTCACAATTAAAGCTCCTAATAATCTAGGAGCATAGAATCAGGCCAAACACTGAATGTAGTGGTATACTTGCCCCCTTCAGGGATTCTCTCCTCCAATTTTTTCAGAGTGCAGTAACTGCAGCAAATTCAAACTCCGAGTGGGATATCGAGTAGCAAGATTTTTTATTCCACAATACAAAAAAGATGTTGAAAAGAGTATAAAATCCAGTAAAAACGTTTAAACACCGTGTCTTTCACTCCAGCACTCCTTGCGCCTCGGGGCTGGATGGGACTTCCGGGTTAGAAACAAGACACCCACGATGAGTACGGTGGCTTCACAGGAACAAAAAGTCACCCAACGCGTTTCGTCCTTTGGACTTCCTCAGGGGGATAGCAGGTCCCGGGAAAGTTCTCCTTTATATATGTCCGTAAGATCGATGTCCTTTTACAGATCGTTTTAAAAAATTAATCCGAAGTAAAAAACCGAATCATTCGGCTTAACTAACATGCATTAAAATGACAGGTTCGTGTATTGAAATACGAATCTAATGTTCGTATTATATATGCGCTGACTGCGCATGCGCAGATATGATTCGTATTGATAGTAATCCGAGCATCTCCTAAATTCGAATCATGTGGACCGAAGACTGGCACCTTTGCTCGGACAACACATGCGCAATGGCTCAAAATAGATAAAACGAGCCAGTTATGAATGAAACAACTCGAACCCCATTCTATAAACCGAATGAAAGGTTCAAATGAGTTCAATATCGTTCCATAAACCGAATGGGGAAAAAATAAAGTTAGTATTAACTAAATACACTTCGTGTCAACTTCGGCACTGTTATAAAAGAATCTTTATACATGATTAGATACAAATGACAATAAACAAATATATATCTTTATTTGAAACCATCTATAAATATAGAGGAAAAAGAAGAAAAAAGAAAGAAAGAAAAATGAAAAAAGAAGAAGAAAAATAAAATAATCATATAATGTGTATGTATATAAAAATGCCTACAAATAGACAGACAATTATTGTCACTCCGAAACTCTTATAAAAATGCTTTAAGCTCAAAATCTATATTAATACCCTTAGGATTCAGGGTTTGCATGGTATATATCCAAAAAGCCTCTCTTTGGAGTAATTTCTTTGATCTATCTCCCCTTTTCCAAGTGTTAGGGATTGATTCGATTCCCATAAATTTTATATTATCTGGGTTGCCTTTAGGGCAATTGTGGCAATGATTCGGTAAGGTTTAATGAACCTGATTACCATCAAACATAAAAAAGATATGACGATACTTCAAGAGCAGATGGATAATATTAAAAAAGAACTATTACCCTTTCAGGACACAAGTGATTTTATAAAACTAGATTTAGACCTCCAGAAAACACTTGATGATTTGGAGGGCAGGACAATGGTGAATAAAAAAAGAAAGTTCCTCAGGGATAGTGAGGATTACAAAAGGGGTAGACAAAGAGAATGGAAAAGGAAGGATAGGGACCAATTCCATCAAATGAAGAGTGACGAATTTAAAATAGGGAACCCACCCAAAAGAGAAGAGAGGGTTACTAGAAATTATTCCCATATCAGAGGTCATAGATATGACTCAAGTTTAGATTCCTATCCTAGATATGGAGATGATGTGAGATATAGGGGTGATGAAAGGAGAGAGAGAAAAAGATGGGTTCAATCTCCCCGCAGAAGGAATGACAGAAGCCCTTTTATGAAATATAACAATCCGAGGAAATACTCTAAACCATACTGGAGAAGCCCCCTAGATGATTATAAGTTTTTTCAAAATAGAAAATTTAGAGATATCCCGACCAATAGTCCTTTTTTAGAGAGAGGCCCACATCCAGCACTCACACCAGACAAACCAAGATCAAAACAAAGAGAGACATCCCAAAATCGAGAAGAAAATCAACTTATAAACTTAAGTTTAAGAACAAGAGATGTGGTAAAAAGAAAAAGGTGGGAATACGGACACGAAGAAGATGTAGAGGACAGAGAACACAGAAAATCAAATTACAACTAACAAATAGCATATTCAACATCAGTGGAATTAGTCTCTCCAAAGAACAGGAGAATGTATTAAACAAAGGACTAACATACGCTCCAACGAAACCTCCAAATAAATTTAATCTCTTTATCGATGCCCAAAAATTTATAAGGAAATTAGCAATAAAAAGATTATTTGCTAAAAATAAAGACTGTATCGAGATGAAAGATTACAGTATTCCTGATAAGAAGGAAATGACTCCCATTCAGGAGAAACCTCCAGTTATCAAACACACTTCACTCAGAGATAAATCTTCGTTTGTCCCAATTGTAGAGAAGGGTACAAATTTGGATGTATATAGAAAACTAGTATTACGAGACCTGGAAGCCTTGGATACCAGAAAAATCTCGAATCGACATAACCTTACTCTGAAAGAAAAGGCAGCCCTAAAAGAACTTAAAGAGAATACATCCCTGGTTATAAGGTCTGCCGATAAAGGCGGGGGAGTAGTATTAATGAGTAGGGATGGCTATCTAAAAGAAGCATACAGACTTCTAGATGATAAGATCACATATCTCAAACTCCAAGGAGACCCCACATTAAAATTTTTAACTATCCTTAACAACATTCTAGACAAAGGTAGGGAAAATGGGATTTTAAACAAACAAGAATATGATTTTCTGTCATCCGCAAACCCAGTGGTACCATATTTTTATTTTCTCCCCAAAATTCATAAAGACATAGAGAATCCACCTGGACGCCCTATCATTTCTGGCATAGACTCCATGTCCTGTAATCTATCCCATTATGTAGATACTTTTTTGCAGAAATATGTCCCCAATGTACCGTCATACATTAAGTACGGATATCATAAATTCCTTGAAAAATCTCATATGGAAACCTAATTATATTTTAGTCACAGCAGATGTCTCTGCTCTTTATACCTCTATAGACCACGATAAGGGCCTAGAGGCCATAAAGTATACTTTAGAAAGGGATGTAACAATGGAAAAAATACAAGCCAATTTTATCATGGAATCCATAAATTTCATCCTAAAATATAACTATTTCTATTTTGAGGGTTCATTCTTTTTGCAAAAACAAGGTACAGCTATGGGCACGAGATTTGCCCCAAGTTATGCAAATCTTTTTATGGGGGCATGGGAATCAAAATACCTAGGAGATGCTAACCCGTTTGCCATTAACCTTATTATGTGGAGAAGATATATAGATGACGTAATTTTCATCTGGGATGGATCTGAGACAGAATTGTCTAATTTTAAAACTTATCTGAATAATAATAAACATGGACTCGATTTCACTTTCTCCCAAAGCACAGAAACCATTGATTTCTTAGATTTGAACTTTTATGTTGAAAATGACCTCCTAAAATCTAAAACGTTTTTTAAAAAAGTAGATAGTAACAACTATATAGATAGATACAGCTGTCATCATCCAAATTGGTTAAACAATATACCTAAGGGCCAATTTAGAAGAATAAGACGTAACTGCAGCGATGTTGAAGTTTTCAAAGAACAAACAAAAACCCTGAAAGAAAGGTTTATTCAAAAACATTATAAAACAGAAATCTTAGATAAAGCAGAACAAGAAGTGGAGAAAATGGATAGGAATCTAATATTTATGCCAAAAGCAAAAAAAGAAGGGAATAATCTTAAAGAGTATGGTATGTCTTTTATATCGGAATATAATACAGCAGCCCCTCAAATTAAAAAGATTTTATCCCAACATTGGAATGTGGTCAAGGGAGACGAAATTTTAGCCCCTTTAATACCCAATAAACCATCAGTCATTTTTAGAAGAGCACCAAATCTGAAAACAACACTTGCTCCAAGTGTGATTAAAACAGCTCCTAAAATAAATGGGTCAAATTGGCTCACTAGTAATAAAACTAACGGTTTCCACAAATGTGGCAATTGGAAAGCTTGCTCACATCAAATTCGAAAAAGGACGGATTTTAAATCAAAAAGTACAGGCAAAGAATACAAGGTAAAAAGTTTTATTAACTGCAATACCACTTTTGTAGTATATTTATTAGAATGCGGCTGTGGCTCCCAATATATAGGACAAACGAAAAGACCACTAAAAGTTCGCATTCTAGAACATCTGGGATTGATGAATAAAGAATGTGATAGATTCAAATACAGCTTACCGAATCATTGCCACAATTGCCTAAAGGCAACCCAGATAATATAAAATTTATGGGAACCGAATCAATCCCTAACACTTGGAAAAGGGGAGATAGATCAAAGAAATTACTCCAAAGAGAGGCTTTTTGGATATATACCATGCAAACCCTGAATCCTAAGGATATTAATATAGATTTTGAGCTTAAAGCATTTTTATAAGAGTTTCGGAGTGACAATAATTGTCTGTCTATTTTAAGGCATTTTTATATACATACACATTATATGATTATTTTATTTTTCTTATTCTTTTTTCATTTTTCTTTCTTTCTTTTTTTCTTCTTTTTCCTCTATATTTATAGATGGTTTCAAATAAAGATATATATTTGTTTATTGTCATTTGTATCTAATCATGTATAAAGATTCTTTTATAACAGTGCCGAAGTTGACACGAAGTGTATTTAGTTAATACTAACTTTATTTTTTCCCCATTCGGTTTATGGAACGATATTGAACTCATTTGAACCTTTCATTCGGTTTATAGAATGGGGTTCGAGTTGTTTCATTCATAACTGGCTCGTTTTATCTATTTTGAGCCATTGCGCATGTGTTGTCCGAGCAAAGGTGCCAGTCTTCGGTCCACATGATTCGAATTTAGGAGATGCTCGGATTACTATCAATACGAATCATATCTGCGCATGCGCAGTCAGCGCATATATAATACGAACATTAGATTCGTATTTCAATACACGAACCTGTCATTTTAATGCATGTTAGTTAAGCCGAATGATTCGGTTTTTTACTTCGGATTAATTTTTTAAAACGATCTGTAAAAGGACATCGATCTTACGGACATATATAAAGGAGAACTTTCCCGGGACCTGCTATCCCCCTGAGGAAGTCCAAAGGACGAAACGCGTTGGGTGACTTTTTGTTCCTGTGAAGCCACCGTACTCATCGTGGGTGTCTTGTTTCTAACCCGGAAGTCCCATCCAGCCCCGAGGCGCAAGGAGTGCTGGAGTGAAAGACACGGTGTTTAAACGTTTTTACTGGATTTTATACTCTTTTCAACATCTTTTTGTATTGTGGAATAAAAAATCTTGCTACTCGATATCCCACTCGGAGTTTGAATTTGCTGCAGTTACTGCACTCTGAAAAAATTTGAGGAGAGAATCCCTGAAGGGGGCAAGTATACCACTACATTCAGTGTTTGGCCTGATTCTATGCTCCTAGATTATTAGGAGCTTTAATTGTGAGTGATTTTCTTGCTGCATTCGTTTTTTCTTTTGTATAGGATATACTGCACCATTGTGTGTTTTATTATCTTTTTCAGGCACATCATGGCCCAGTGAACCTAAGGGTTCTAAGTATAACACTTCTTTTTTTGCACATATTGCACATTGTATGTTTTTTGCGTTCAAGTGGTTTAAGTATCACGTTTTGCACATATTGCACATAGATTAAGATCTATGGTTGTGTGTTTTTTCCAAGTATATTACACATGAATCAATTGTTGTATGTATTGTAAGCACATTTGCACATATAGCACTGATACTGTGTTTTTCCAATTTTATTTATTTGCATACTGTATTGTGAATGTTCTGATTTTTATGCACATTTTGCACATTTTCCATATTGCACGATTATTGTGTATTTATGCACGTCATTTTTTATCACCACATTTATTATATTCTTTTATACTTTTGTATTCAAGTGTCTATGTACAGAGCGCCTGATCTTTCCCCTGTTTGCTACGCTATTTACCTACAGTTTCGAAGCTGTCTGTTTTTTTAGGTTAGGCTGCTAGTGCACAGTGGACACCTACTTTATACATACACATAGTTATTATATACTCTGTTGGCACTATTTTTGCTCGTCCTTTTTCTTTTTTTCTGATGACTACGATGCTAACATTGGGAATGTTTTTTTTTTTTATGTTAATTTTTTTTTCTTTCTTTCTCTTTCTTCCCTCACTTTCCTTCTCTCCTTCTTTCTGTCTCTTTCCGCTCCCCCTTTTAGTGTTTATTTTGACACACCACCACCACATTGACATCGATGTAAGTTCATCTTATGTGGGAAAAGATGAACTATAGGAAATGGGATGTTGGGAAGCGAATTGATAAAAAATGTGCTCTTGTTTATGTTGTTATGTATGTTTGTATTGTGGAGACAGATCCTACAAAGGGAGGGGAGGAGAGAGGAGGGAGAGGGGGCAGAGGAGAGAGAGGAAAGGAGAGAGAAACAATAAAAACTTTCCATATCCTGAAATGACCTTTAAACTACTATCATTAAATGTTCAGGGTCTGAATTTACCCCAAAAGAGAATAACCCTTCTAGACTTCATGGTAAAACAAAAAAATAGATGTCGCTATGCTGCAGGAAACACACTGGAATAGGGAATTTGCTAACAGAATCACCTTTAGCAAATACCCTTACATGGAATCCTCATCTTTGATGACACAAAATAAAAGGGGGGTAGCCATAATAATTGCGGCAAGATGTAAATATGAACTAATACATAAAATAACAGACCCCGAAGGACGGTATGTGTTCCTTATCTGTAAACTGGATGATATAATTTTTTCACTATTAAACATATATGCACCTAATAGAGGCCAGGTGGGCTTCCTGAACGGGCTCATGCAGAAGGTGCATGACCTCGTTCAGGGATCCTTCATACTGGCAGGCGATTTTAATTGTATTCTGGACCCGGTATGGGATAAAAAATTGTGTAGCGGTGCTAAGATGGACAGATCCCTATTAGGGCTAGCAAAATCATGTAGTGAATTTCTTGCTAAACACAAATTATACGATCTATGGCGAACTATCCATCCGGGCTTGCAGGTTTACACATTCTATTCTAGAGGTTTTAGATCATACTCTAGAATAGATATGTGCCTTGTACATGCACATCTGATTGAGGAATGTGGAAAAAGCGATATAATGGAAGTTGCATGGTCAGATCATAGCGCCCTTATAAATACATTTAGATTTAACAAAGGAAAACTTAGACCAAGTTGGAGAATAAAATAATACCTTTTGAATGACAAGGAATATGTAGAAGAACTGAAACAGCTGACAGATCTTTATTTTAAGGAAAACCTTGGGGAGGAGACCTCAATGACCAATGTATGGAATGCATACAAGTGTGTTATTAGAGGAAACCTTATCAGCAGAGAAATATATCTGAATAAATCTCGCACAGTTAAACTCTCAGACATATACATAAAATTAGAAAGTAATAAACAGACACCTCAAGCGGATAAAGATATGGTGATTCAACAAACTAAGAAAGAAATAAATGAAAAATAGATAATAAGAGCAAACAAAATTATGTTACATGCAAAACAGAAATACTACTACTTAGGTAATAAACCAGAGAAAATTTTATCTAAACAACTACAGAAAGGAAACGCCAAAGCTAGAATAGAATAGCCAAAATTATCAATGGCAACAAAACTGCAATATCCCCGAAACATATAGGTGCTGAATTTGAGAAATGTTACCACTCCCTCTATAATCTACCTGATAAGGGATTCTCCCGTGAACAGGTAAAAAATTATTTTGAGAGATCCCACTTAAACAAATTGACAGAAGATCAAATTAAACAATTAGACATGCAGATTAGTGAGATCGAGGTAACAAGGGCAATAACACACCTAAAAAACAACAAAGCACCGGGCCCAGATGGATACGCAGGTATCTTTTTAAAAAAATTATCCTCGAAACTAACGTCCCACTTAACAAAGTTCTTTAATGAAGTAATAAGTAACAAATGCTTCCCCGCAGAATCGATGCAAGCGGCAATTCTGCCAATCCCAAAATCAGGGAAAGACCCCACAAACATAAAAAACTACCGCCCAATTTCCCTAATAAACACTGACAACACTGAAAATTTATGCTTCCATTTTGGCTAACAGATTAAAGGGCTGTATGGACTTACTGATCCATAGGGATCAGGTGGGCTTCATGCAGGGAAGAGTTTCTGGAGATAATGTAAGGAAGATAATCAACATTTTTGAGGTCGCTCATCGACGGGGGGAAACCATGCTGGCCCTGTCATTGGATGCAGAAAAAGCGTTCGACAGGGTCAGCTGGGCTTTCCTAGAAGAATCATTGAAAGCTATGGGATTTGGTCAGATAATGATGGACGCTATTATGACCCTGTATGAGAATCCATCCGCAAAGGTAATAGGTCAAAATATAGAATCAGACTGGTTTAGGATCCCAAATGGAACCAGACAGGGCTGCCCTCTAGCTCCCTTACTGTACATAATAACATTAGAACCACTAACAAATATGATCAGACAAAATGGTTGCATTAGGGGAGTAAGAATGGGGAGTTCAGAATATAAGATTTCGGCATATGCCGACGACATATTCCTTACAATATCTGAACCGGAAAGTTCAACCCCGGAGCTACTAAAGATAATCTATGAAAATGGGGAGGTATCACATTACAAATTAAATATTGGAAAAACTCAGGCAATTGGAATAGCACTATCAGATGCATTACAAAAAAAATTAAAAGACGCCAATCCTTTCCAGTGGGTTAGCTCCGGGATTGAATTTCTGGGCATTACAATCCCACCCAGTGGCAAAGCCACGGCAGAACTTAATTGCAATATGATACTAGATGAGATACAGACTAAACTTAACAAATGGCGACAAGCCACCATCTCGTGGATGGGTATGATTAACACCATCAGGGCTTATGTCATACCAAGGTGGATGTATGTGTTTAGGATGGCACCAGGGAAAATAAAAACAGAAATAATGGAAAACATACAGAAGAAACTTCTGAACTTCGTATGGTTAGATAAAAAACCTAGGATAAATAAAAAGACATTATATCTTGATACAACAAAGGGAGGCCTGGGATTCCCGGTTATTAGGGAATTATGGGAAGCCAGTATGCTTACACATATAAATAGAATTCAGTGGACCTCTAGTAAAAAATTAGACTGGTGGAAGATAGAATGTAACACCGCAGGCTTAGATAACCTGGAAAATATCCTCTGGTTAAATAGGGTCAACCAAAAAAAGATACAACAGAAAGTTGGTGGCACTACACTAGCTGAGCTTGTAGATTTCTGGTATAGCCTCAAGAAAAAATGTAACTTGGATCTAAAAATCTTAAGATCAGCACCTCTGGACGTCATAGATTACAATATGACAGATATAAATATTAGAACTTGGAAACAAGCAGGTATGGACAGAATAGAGGATATGTACACGGGAAATAGAATTAAAGGATTTAGTGACTTGAGACAGGACTTCAATCTACCTTTGAGAGATCTTTTTAAGTTTCTGAGAATAAAACACTTCTTTATAGAGAGCACATACATGAACTATGACACGGAGAAGACAGATATGATTGTTAATCTGTTCAATAATGCTCCAAAGGGAAAAATCCTGAAAATATGCTCAAATATCATAAAACAGTTTAGGCAACGCTACATACCTATTGCTTGGATGAGCTGGGAAAGAGAACTAAAAGTAAACTCCAACTTGACAGCTCTAGAACCGATGGAACACTGGCATAATAGCTGGAATGAATTAAGGAAAGCTGTGCATTGCCTAAACCTACAAGAGGTATTCATTAAAGTGACCAATAGATGGTACATGACACCAGCAAAATTAGGAAGGATAAATCAGACGTTTGATAGTCAATGCTGGAGGTGTAGAAAGAGCAGGGGCTCTCTTCTTCATATCTTTTGGGAATGTGAAGGAGTCACAGAGTGCTGGGAAGAGACATTTAGAATTGCATCGAGCATCTGTGGTCAAAACCTCTTTAAATCTCCCCTGAGAGCCCTCTTACATCAAGGACTGGAAAATATTGATAGAACAGATCTAACCCTGATTATACACATTTTTCTAGCTACTAAGCTGGTTATCGCGAGGAGATGGAATAAAGCGGGGAAGGTTTGTTGGGCACAAGTAAAGAATCAAATTAATACCCAACAGATGATGGAAAGGGGTTACTATGCAAGTAGAGACGACTTAAACAAATATAACAGAATTTGGGGTAAATGGAGTCTATGACCAAAATTGTTTTTCCCCAAAAAGGGCATAATCCATGACCTATGACTTATAATTGATACACTGATCAGCTCCTACACTCCCTTAATATAAGAAATTTACAACACAAATGATAAGAAGAATAATTCCTCCAACTAAGAAATTCCCTCAGGTCCCACCTCTCTCCCTCCTCCTCCTAGGACTTAAGATAATACTACATTATGACTTTTGGATCTTGATCTCCACAATGTATCACGTCATACATGTTATAGTCTGTTGTGTCATATGTTTTGCCCATCCTGAGACGTACAAGGAATACCCTGACACCGAAAAATGACAGTTGGGCGATATGTCTTTATGTGTGTAATGTTTGTATGTTTTTATATTTATCTGAAAATTGAAAAAAAAAAAGTGTAAAAAAAAAAAAGAAAAAGAATCCCTTGAAGCCCTCCAGTAGACAAAGACGGTACCCCTGGGCAGCAGAGTACCATCTAAGCGACTGAACAAGGAGAGAGGACTTTAATATTCTCATGTCTCCCCCTTGCCCAACTGCTCCTCGAACAGTATGCCCTGCCCCACATTTTCACCCGTCTATGTCTGTTACTTCTCCCACACCCTGAGCAGTTTAGGCTCCTTTTCTGCTCTGTGTTCTGGGTTCTGTTTTTTTCTTTCATAATACTCTTCTCCTAGTCTTGCTACTTTCCTGTCCCTCTGTAATCTCCGTTCTTAATTAATGCCATTAATATTATATAAGCTGATCATACTCTTACAGATCCAGAGAGGTAGCCATCTGCTTATAGTGAGATGCTGCCGGTGGAAGGTCCCTCTCTGAACCCATAACAGTTGTTATGTTTTGATGTTACATTTCTGTTTGTGGATGTTCTTACCCTTGCTATGAGGGCCAGGTCAGGTGAGGGAAGACATAGTCAACATTAGACGTCACTACTTTGAATGGACACCCACTGTATATCATGACCACCCTACAGGGTGATTAGTGTCTAGGTTATCCGACCTTATAATAATATTGGGGGATGGTGTACAGGTTCACTCAGTGCTGTATTTACCGCGAGGCATCCTAGGCGGATGCCTAGGGCGGCAAATTTTGGGGGGCGGCAGCGCCCCCCAGCACTGAAAAAACAAGCAAAAAAAAAAAAACGGGCCCTTTAAAAAAAATAAATAGACCGCGCTTGCAGGCAGAGACGGAGGTGAGAGGGGATCGGAAGATCCACCCTCACCATCGCTCTGCCTGCCAGGCTGCACGGGGAGCCAAACAGGCAGCACAGAGAAACCTCCGTGCTGCCTGTTCGGCTCCCTGTGCAGTGTGCCGACACGGAAGTGCCGGGAAGCCGAACAGGCAGCATGGAGGGACCATGCTGCCTGCCACTAGCCACCAAGGAAAGGTAAGTGCTGATGGGAGACTGTGTGTGTGTGTGTGTGTGTGTGTGTGTGTGTGTGTGTGTGTGTGTGTGACTGAGTGTGATGGGAGTCAGAGTGTGTGTGATGGGAGACAGTGTGTGTGACTGAGTGTGATGGGAGTCAGAGTGTGTGTTATGGGAGACAGTGTGTGTGACTGAGTGTGATGGGAGTCGTAGTGTGTGTGATGGGAGTAGGAGTGTGTGACTGAGTGTGATGGGAGTGTGTGTGTGATGGGAGTATGAGCTTGATGTGAGTCTGAATGATGGGGCATGTCTTAGGTGTGTAACGTGGGTGTGCAGCTTGGGTAGGGGGGTGCCCGGATTTTGTCTGCCTAGGGCAGCACAAAATCAAGATACACCACTGGGTTCACTAGGTATTCCTACTCCCTCGAATATGACCTCTACTAATTTAACTTACGAACAGTTCCTAGTTCTCAATGTTAGAGTTGGCTCAGATGACAGTATATATAGCAGAATACATGAGCCGCGCATTTGTATTTCTAGGAAAGGTTCTGTTTTACTTCTGTCATATCATGGAATATTATTAATTTTTATCTATTTTTATGTGATATACTTGCACTGTTTTTAATAACCAAATTCTATAAAAATATAATAAAAAGAACAAAACAAGAAATGCATTTTTTTCAATCAATTTGTATTAAATATGAAAAAACAGTTTACATGTGAATTAATATCTTCAATTTTTTTTCTCTATAGGGTACTGTTATATTCAGAGTTTTTCTTTTTTTCCTAAATTGAACAGGGTCATCTTATATCCGAACAATTACAGTAGTTTAATTTTTTGTCATTAAAATTCTAGAAGCTAGTTAGATGTGATGTGTCTGGTAGTGTTGATTATTTTTGTGTTTGTTTTTGTTATTTGCATGTTCACAATATTTTTGCTTGTGTGTTCTCTTCACAGTTTGGCATGGCTCTCCTTTACATTATGCATGTCAGCCTCTGTCCTCACTTTCAATTTATACACCAAAACTATCCTGGAGTTCAACTACCGCCAAAGAATCTTTGAGGAAAATGTAAGGGAATGCAATCCTTTTCTGGATCCAGAGATGGTACATTTCCTTTGGGAAAAATATATATTTTCTGTTAGCGGCTCTCTGGATGACCCATATAACTGGCACAAAGGATGCAGAAACTCTCTTTTGATGGATATCAGTAGCATCACAGATGTACCTGGCCCTGTGAATGAGAAAAAAGAAGGTGATGAATTAGAAGATGAAGCTGATCAGTGTTAAAAAATGTGAAACTGATTTCAGTTTATAACAGGGATTGGCAAAGCATCTGGACAAGGACACCAGTTTATTTATGCCCTATTTATAGTGAACACAAAATCATACCATTGACAAAATTATTACATCTCTAGTTGTCTCAATACAATATTTATGATATGAAAATATGCAATGATACTTTAATAGTAATGTACTATCAAAGCAAGTATTGTATTAAAACAATAATATTTAGTTTGCTAAAGAAATCACTTAAACTGAGAGCAAAACCTAATAATTAAAACCTACGTTAAAGTCAGTGTTATTGTGAATACAGCATATATGCATGAAGTGGCAACATTTCTGTTGAAGTGAAAAAAATAAAAAAAACTATATTAGTCCTTTATTTTACTGTTTTATCGAATATTATTATTTACTAATGTGACAGCTACTTTCGGTGAGTGCACAGAACCTGTTTTCAACTGATTCTGCAGGTAATGAGAAAAGTCACCTTCGACTAACAGTGACTCTGCTTTTGGCCTGAGTACTTCCCTGGGAATGAAAAAAGATGAGCATATTTCAAGATGGAGATCACAGGAGCAATACTAAATTTAAATGTAGGAGTAATTCTAAAATTCCCTTGGTTATCCTGAGGTCGTCCCTGGATCACATTTGTATGTGTGTAGAAGATGTACACATTTTTCTTTTCTAAAATGTTGACCAAATCTCCTTTCTTCAAGTCTTAGCAGGTGACCTCCTGTCCTTTGTAATTTTCTGTTAATGAACAGGTCAGTGTGCACTACTGCTAAGTCTATTGTTTACAACTACTCCTAAATCTTTTTCATTAGTAGATTTACCCAAGGAAAAACCATTTAAACTATATGTTGCATTGTTATTATTGCACCCAAAATGCATACTTTTACATGTGTCTGCTTTGAATCTCATTTGCCATTTATCTGCCCAATGATCCAATTTGTCAAAATCCTCTTGCAGTAGATACATCTAGTTCAGACTATATTTCCCTAATTCATTTTGTGTCACCAGAAAACACTGAGACATGCTTCCCTATGTCCTATGGGAGATGATTAATAAACAAATGAAAAAGAAGAGGACCCAGTACAGGTCTCTGATGTACTCCACTTATCACCAACCCACAAACACACATTTGGCCCTAAGCCTATTTAAGTCAATTTGTACAGTAACCTTTTGTGTGAAACTGTATCAAATGCCTTAGCAATTTCTAAATATATCACATCAACTGTAGCACCTATTTTTATATTTTACTCACTTACTCATAGACTGTAAATAAGTTAATTTGACAAGATCTGTCTTTCACAAAGCCATGTTGGCTACTGCTTATGAAATTCCTGCTCAATATTAAATCTAGAAAACATCCTCTTAGTAACCCTTCATATGGGTACCACATCGGCTTTGCACCAATCTGTGGGCACCATGTTTGAAAAAAAAGAATTCCTGAAAATCAAACATAGCAGTCTAGCCAGGACCTGGCTCTTAGTACCTGTGGGTGTATACCATTTGGCCCCAAGGCTGTGTCTGCTCAATGGGTAATCATTGCCAATGGCAATCAGACTCAGGTTGTATTCAGTTATTTTCATATCTTTTGCTTTGCTTATTAAAATCCTTTTGCTTTGCTCACATGTCTATTTTCTATGCTTGTTCCTGCTTTTGCTATCCTCTGGTTTTGCTTATTACCTATGCTCGTTCCTGCCTTTGTTTGGCATACCTGTACCTTGGTCCCTCCTTGCTCGGCCACATAGTAGCATCCCCTACAGAATGTCAAAAGAAGATTTCTGAAACAATAATTATAATTAAAACAGATGGATTCAAGTTGGTTTTGATTGAAGGTCTCAAATGATTTTGGAGGTACCCAGAATACAAAACAGAAAGAAGGCAATGGTGTTCTCTGCTTGAAAAGATCTTCTACATATGTAGTGAATGATAGGAGTTAGACTCACAAAGAAGGAGCAGTTTACTGTTGTCTCAACAAGTGAAAAAGGAGATCCCCAGAGGTTTTCAGGGAAGTATTGACACCGTGGGTCTTGTTATTGGTGTAGTTACTGCATCTCAGTATGTAAATAATGTATATGTGGAGAAAAAACAACACTATAGTAAAGTACAGTACAAGCAGTGTTTAATACATCAAAAAGAAAAGGCTTACTTTAAAAAGTTGTGAGCAAGTAACTCATAAATGCTCTGTAAGACGAAAAAGCCGACTGGCTACAATAGGATTAAAGTGCTTGATGGCAATGCAGACTGCTACGAATGCCAAACTATGTCTGAGAATGAATTTGTCTCAACAGCTGTTCACCCAAATTCGAATACAGAGATCACAGAGAAGAGAGGTCATGTCAGACACATTTCACCAGGCGTGGCTTCTTCATGTGCACGCCTCCCTCATCACAACATCCTTCTTTTATACTTGTCTCAATGGACACACCTCCTCTCCGTGTTGTAGATATTAAAAGCTTACATTGAGCCAAAGGAATACTTAATTATATACATATTACCCATTAATATGCTTTGGGGGGAAATTTATATAACGCACTAAATTTTGTATATACAACTAAAGGCAACTATAAAAAATCTAATGATATTTATATCAGAACATACCTAACTATTAGGAACCTTATGCCGCATTTTATAAAACATGCATATCCAGAGAAAGAAATGTAAAAACATATATAAATAAAAAATTTAAAAACATATATAAAGGAAAAAATGGAAACCCTTGGGATTGTCCTGGTGGGGAAGAATAAGCATTCTGAAAGCATACGTCTTACCCAAATGGACCTATCTTTTCAGGATGATCACACTCAGAATACCAACTGTATGGCTTGAGTTACTTCAAAAATCCGTAAATAATTTTATCCGGCAAGGAAAAAGGTCAAGAATATCCTATGAGTGCATAAAAAGAAGCCTAAACCAAGGAGGATTAGGTGCCCCCGATATACAAGAATACAACACAGCCTGTAAAATCATGCACGCAATTAACACCCAAAAACCTAGTGCAAAAGAGGAGGGGTGGTACAATATAGAGGAGCTCCTGATGGTTGAAGATTTAGCCAGCCCCTTTTGGTGGGTTGGGAAAAACAAACAAAAACTAAGAGCCATTAGAAATAAATCTTTAACAATGGACGAATTACTGGTGTGCTGGAATAAAATGAAAAATAAAAAACCTGAAAATGGCCTAATGACAGATCTTGCCTTATAACAGATTTAAATCTGGAGGATTGGAGACATAGAGGCATCCCTAGAATTAGCAATTTGTACATGGAAACCAATTTCAAACCCTTTAAAGACTTACAAACACAATATGGGATTAACAAAAGTTCTTATTTTGCCTTTGTTAGGGTGTATCACTTCCAAATAAAACATACAAAAACGGAGATAAACGAAGCATACAAAGAGTTAGGAAAATTGATAACAGAAGAAGGGAATAAGAAACTACTTTCTAGATGTGTCTCATTCATAAGAAATATTGACTCCAGAACAGATCTCCCGCCCATAAAAAAATGGAATAGAGACTAAAGTGGGGACATAACAGAAAAGGAATGGTTTGAATCGCTGTCTAAAACCTATAAAGCAGTCAGATGCCTAAATTTGAGAGAGACACACTACAAGATCATGAACAGGTGGTACTTGACTCCGTCTCGTTTAAATAAAATGTATCTACAAAGATCAGATATCTGTTGCAGATGTGGGGCTCATAGGGGCGATTTCCTCCACATATGGTGGAATTGCCCTCCAGTCCAACTATTTTGGCCAATGATAAACTCCAAAATAAATAGAGCCCATTAATATTATGCCGTTCAGATTCCAGTAATATTGTGCCATTCAGAACCCAGGAATATTGTTCCATTCAGAGCCCAGTAATATTGTGCCATTCAGAGCCCAGTAATATTATGCGATTCAGAGCCCAGTAATATTGTGCCATTCAGAGCCCAGTAATAATGTGCATTCAGAGCCCAGTAATATTGTGCCATTCAGAGCCCAGTAATATTGTGCCATTCAGAGCCCAGTGATATTGTGCCATTCAGAGCCCAGTAATATTGTGCCATTCAGAGCCCAGTAATATTGTGCCATTTAGAGCCCAGTAATAATATGCCATTCAGATACCAGTAATATTGCGCCATTCAGAGCCCAGTAATATTGTGCCAGTCAGATACCAGGAATATTGTGCCATTCAGAGCCCAGTAATACTGTGCCAGTCAGATACCAATAATATTGTGCGATTCAGAGCCCAGTAATATTGTGCCATTCAAAGCTCAGTAATATTGTGCCATTCAGAGCCCAGTAATATTGTGCCATTCAGAGCCAAGTAATATTGTGCCATTCAGATACCAGGAATATTGTGCCATTCAGAGCCCAGTAATATTGTGCCTGTCAGATACCAGGAATATTGTGCAATTCAAATTACAGTAATAATGTTCAATTCAGAGCCCAGGAATATTGTGCTATAAAGAGCCCAGTAATATTGTGCCAGTTAGATACCAGGAATTTGTGCCATTCAGAGCCCAGTAATATTGTGCCAGTCAGATACCAGGAATATTGTGCAATTCAAATACCAGTAATATTGTGCCATTCAGAACCCAGTAATATTGTGCCATTCAGAACCCAGTAATATTGTGCCATTCAGAGCCCAGTAATATTGTGCCATTCAGAGCCCAGGAATATTGTGCCATTTAGAGCCCAGTAATATTGTGTGATTCAGAGCCCAGTAATATTATGCCATTCAGATACCAGTAATATTGTGTGATTCAGAGCCCAGTAATATTATGCCATTCAGATACCAGTAATATTGCGCCATTCAGAGCCCAGTAATATTGTGCCAGTCAGATACCAGGAATATTGTGCCATTCAGAGCCCAGTAATACTGTGCCAGTCAGATACCAATAATATTGTGCGATTCAGAGCCCAGTAATATTGTGCCATTCAAAGCTCAGTAATATTGTGCCATTCAGAGCCCAGTAATATTGTGCCATTCAGAGCCAAGTAATATTGTGCCATTCAGATACCAGGAATATTGTGCCATTCAGAGCCCAGTAATATTGTGCCTGTCAGATACCAGGAATATTGTGCAATTCAAATTACAGTAATAATGTTCAATTCAGAGCCCAGTAATATTGTGCCATTCAGAGATCAGTGATATTGTTCCATTCAGAGATCAGTGATATTGTTCCATTCAGAGCCCAGGAATATTGTGCCATTCAGAGCCCAGGAATATTGTGCTATTCAGAGCCCAGTAATATTGTGCCAGTCAGATACCAGGAATATTATGCCATTCATAGCCCAGGAATATTGTGCCATTCAGAGCCCAGTAATATTGTGCTATTCAGAGCCCAGTAATATTGTGCCAGTTAGATACCAGGAATTTGTGCCATTCATAGCCCAGCAATATTGTACCATTTAGAGCCCAGTAATATTATGCCATTCAGAGCCCAGTAATATTATGCCATTCAGAGCCCAGTAATATTGTGCCAGTCAGATACCAGGAATATTGTGCAATTCAAATACCAGTAATTTGTGCCATTCAGAACCCAGTAATATTGTGCGATTCAGAGCCCAGTAATATTGTGCCAGTCAGAGCCCAGTAATATTGTGCCATGCAGAGCCCAGTAATATTGTGCCTGTCAGATACCAGGAATATTGTGCAATTCAAATTACAGTAATATTGTTCCATTCAGAGCCCAGTAATATTGTGCCATTCATAGCCCAGTAATATTGTGCATTCAGAGCCCAGTAATATTGTGCCATTCAGAGCCCAGTAATATTGTGCCATTCAGATCCCAGTGATATTGTGCCATTCAGAGCCCAGTAATATTGTGCCATTCAGAGCCCAGGAATATTGTGCCATTCAGAGACCAGTAATATTGTGCCATTCAGAGCCCAGTAATATTGTGCCAGTCAGATACCAGGAATATTATGCCATTCAGAGCCCAGTAATATTGTGCCATTCAGAGCCCAGGAATATTGTGCTATTCAGAGCCCAGTAATATTGTGCCATTCAGAGCCCAGTAATATTGTGCTATTCAGAGCCCAGTAATATTGTGTCAGTTAGATACCAGGAATTTGTGCCATTCATAGCCCAGTAATATTGTACCATTCAGAGCCCAGTAATATTGTGCCATTCAGAGCCCAGTAATATTGTGCCAGTCAGATACCAGGAATATTGTGCAATTCAAATACAAGTAATATTGTGCCAATCATAACCCAGTAATATTGTGCCATTCAGAGCCCAGTAATATTGTGCCAGTCAGAAACCAGGAATATTGTGCCATTCATAGCCCAGTAATATTGTGCCATTCAGAGCCCAGTAATATTGTGCCATTCAGAGCCCAGTAATATTGTTCCATTCAGAGCCCAGTAATATTGTGCCATTCAGAGCCCAGTAATATTATGCCTTTCAGATACCAGTAATATTGCGCCATTCAGAGCCCAGGAATATTGTTCCATTCAGAGCCCAGTAATATTGTGCCATTCAGAGCCCAGGAATATTGTGCCATTCAGAGCCCAGTAATATTTTGCTATTCAGAGCCCAGTAATAATGTGCCAGTAAGATACCAGGAATTTGTGCCATTCATAGCCCAGTAATATTGTACCATTCATAGCCCAGTAATACTGTGCATTCAGAGCCCAGTAATATTGTGCCATTCAGAGCCCAGTAATATTGTGCCATTCAGATCCCAGTGATATTGTGCCATTCAGAGCCCAGTAATATTGTGCCATTCAGAGCCCAGGAATATTGTGCCATTCAGAGCCCAGTAATATTGTGCCATTCAGAGCCCAGTAATATTGTGCCAGTCAGATACCAGGAATATTATGCCATTCAGAGCCCAGTAATATTGTGCCATTCAGAGCCCATGAAAATTGTGCCATTCAGAGCCCAGTAATATTGAGCTATTCAGAGCCCAGTAATATTGTGTCAGTTAGATACCAGTAATTTGTGCCATTCATAGCCCAGTAATATTGTACCATTCAGAGCCCAGTAATATTGTGCCATTCAGAGCCCAGTAATATTGTGCCAGTCAGATACCAGGAATATTGTGCAATTCAAATACAAGTAATATTGTGCCATTCAGAACCCAGTAATATTGTGCCATTCAGAGCCCAGTAATATTGTGCCAGTCAGATACCAGAAATATTGTGCCATTCATAGCCCAGTAATATTGTGCCATTCAGAGCCCAGTAATATTATGCCATTCAGAGCCCAGTAATATTGTGCCAGTCAGATACCAGGAATATTGTGCAATTCAAATACCAGTAATTTGTGCCATTCAGAACCCAGTAATATTGTGCGATTCAGAGCCCAGTAATATTGTGCCAGTCAGAGCCCAGTAATATTGTGCCATGCAGAGCCCAGTAATATTGTGCCTGTCAGATACCAGGAATATTGTGCAATTCAAATTACAGTAATATTGTTCCATTCAGAGCCCAGTAATATTGTGCCATTCATAGCCCAGTAATATTGTGCATTCAGAGCCCAGTAATATTGTGCCATTCAGAGCCCAGTAATATTGTGCCATTCAGATCCCAGTGATATTGTGCCATTCAGAGCCCAGTAATATTGTGCCATTCAGAGCCCAGGAATATTGTGCCATTCAGAGACCAGTAATATTGTGCCATTCAGAGCCCAGTAATATTGTGCCAGTCAGATACCAGGAATATTATGCCATTCAGAGCCCAGTAATATTGTGCCATTCAGAGCCCAGGAATATTGTGCCATTCAGAGCCCAGTAATATTGTGCCATTCAGAGCCCAGTAATATTGTGCTATTCAGAGCCCAGTAATATTGTGTCAGTTAGATACCAGGAATTTGTGCCATTCATAGCCCAGTAATATTGTACCATTCAGAGCCCAGTAATATTGTGCCATTCAGAGCCCAGTAATATTGTGCCAGTCAGATACCAGGAATATTGTGCAATTCAAATACAAGTAATATTGTGCCAATCATAACCCAGTAATATTGTGCCATTCAGAGCCCAGTAATATTGTGCCAGTCAGAAACCAGGAATATTGTGCCATTCATAGCCCAGTAATATTGTGCCATTCAGAGCCCAGTAATATTGTGCCATTCAGAGCCCAGTAATATTGTTCCATTCAGAGCCCAGTAATATTGTGCCATTCAGAGCCCAGTAATATTATGCCTTTCAGATACCAGTAATATTGCGCCATTCAGAGCCCAGGAATATTGTTCCATTCAGAGCCCAGTAATATTGTGCCATTCAGAGCCCAGGAATATTGTGCCATTCAGAGCCCAGTAATATTTTGCTATTCAGAGCCCAGTAATAATGTGCCAGTAAGATACCAGGAATTTGTGCCATTCATAGCCCAGTAATATTGTACCATTCATAGCCCAGTAATACTGTGCATTCAGAGCCCAGTAATATTGTGCCATTCAGAGCCCAGTAATATTGTGCCATTCAGATCCCAGTGATATTGTGCCATTCAGAGCCCAGTAATATTGCGCCATTCAGAGCCCAGGAATATTGTGCCATTCAGAGCCCAGTAATATTGTGCCATTCAGAGCCCAGTAATATTGTGCCAGTCAGATACCAGGAATATTATGCCATTCAGAGCCCAGTAATATTGTGCCATTCAGAGCCCATGAAAATTGTGCCATTCAGAGCCCAGTAATATTGAGCTATTCAGAGCCCAGTAATATTGTGTCAGTTAGATACCAGTAATTTGTGCCATTCATAGCCCAGTAATATTGTACCATTCAGAGCCCAGTAATATTGTGCCATTCAGAGCCCAGTAATATTGTGCCAGTCAGATACCAGGAATATTGTGCAATTCAAATACAAGTAATATTGTGCCATTCAGAACCCAGTAATATTGTGCCATTCAGAGCCCAGTAATATTGTGCCAGTCAGATACCAGAAATATTGTGCCATTCATAGCCCAGTAATATTGTGCCATTCAGAGCCCAGTAATATTGTGCCATTCAAAGCCCAGTAATATTGTGCCATTCAGAGCCCAGTAATATTGTTCCATTCAGAGCCCAGTAATATAGTGCCATTCAGAGCCCAGTAATATTATGCCATTCAGATACCAGTAATATTGTGCCATTCAGAGCCCAGGAATATTGTTCCATTCAGAGCCCAGTAATATTGTGCCATTCAGAGCCCAGGAATATTGTGCCATTCAGAGCCCAGTAATATTGTGCTATTCAGAGCCCAGTAATAATGTGCCAGTAAGATACCAGGAATTTGAGCCATTCATAGCCCAGTAATATTGTACCATTCAGAGCCCAGTAATATTGTACCATTCAGAGCCCAGTAATATTGTGCCATTCAGAGCCCAGTAATATTGTGCCAGTCAGATACCAGGAATATTGTGCCATTCAGAGCCCAGTAATATTGTGCCAGTCAGATACCAGGAATATTGTGCAATTCAAATACAAGTAATATTGTGCCATTCAGAACCCAGTAATATTGTGCCATTCAGAGCCCAGTAATATTGTGCCAGTCAGATACCAGGAATATTGTGCCATTCA
Source organism: Pelodytes ibericus (assembly GCA_036172795.1). Classification (NCBI taxonomy): domain Eukaryota; kingdom Metazoa; phylum Chordata; class Amphibia; order Anura; family Pelodytidae; genus Pelodytes; species Pelodytes ibericus. The sequence continues at coordinate 44,368,309 of CM069866.1, read as the reverse complement.
TAGCCCAGTAATATTGTGCCATTCAGAGCCCAGTAATATTGTGCCGTTCAAAGCCCAGTAATATTGTGCCATTCAGAGCCCAGTAATATTGTTCCATTCAGAGCCCAGTAATATTGTGCCATTCAGAGCCCAGAAATATTGTGCCATTCAGAGCCCAGTAATATTGTGCTATTCAGAGCCCAGTAATAATGTGCGAGTAAGATACCAGGAATTTGTGCCATTCATAGCCCAGTAATATTGTACCATTCATAGCCCAGTAATATTGTGCATTCAGAGCCCAGTAATATTGTGCCATTCAGAGCCCAGTAATATTGTGCCATTCAGATCCCAGTGATATTGTGCCATTCAGAGCCCAGTAATATTGTGCCATTCAGAGCCCAGGAATATTGTGCCATTCAGAGCCCAGTAATATTTTGCTATTCAGAGCCCAGTAATAATGTGCCAGTAAGATACCAGGAATTTGTGCCATTCATAGCCCAGTAATATTGTACCATTCATAGCCCAGTAATACTGTGCATTCAGAGCCCAGTAATATTGTGCCATTCAGAGCCCAGTAATATTGTGCCATTCAGATCCCAGTGATATTGTGCCATTCAGAGCCCAGTAATATTGTGCCATTCAGAGCCCAGGAATATTGTGCCATTCAGAGCCCAGTAATATTGTGCCATTCAGAGCCCAGTAATATTGTGCCATTCAGAGCCCAGTAATATTGTGCCAGTCAGATACCAGGAATATTATGACATTCAGAGCCCAGTAATATTGTGCCATTCAGAGCCCATGAAAATTGTGCCATTCAGAGCCCAGTAATATTGAGCTATTCAGAGCCCAGTAATATTGTGTCAGTTAGATACCAGTAATTTGTGCCATTCATAGCCCAGTAATATTGTACCCTTCAGAGCCCAGTAATATTGTGCCATTCAGAGCCCAGTAATATTGTGCCAGTCAGATACCAGGAATATTGTGCAATTCAAATACAAGTAATATTGTGCCATTCAGAACCCAGTAATATTGTGCCATTCAGAGCCCAGTAATATTGTGCCAGTCAGATACCAGAAATATTGTGCCATTCATAGCCCATTAATATTGTGCCATTCAGAGCCCAGTAATATTGTGCCATTCAGAGCCCAGTAATATTGTTCCATTCAGAGCCCAGTAATATTGTGCCATTCAGAGCCCAGTAATATTATGCCATTCAGATACCAGTAATATTGTGCCATTCAGAGCCCAGGAATATTGTTCCATTCAGAGCCCAGTAATATTGTGCCATTCAGAGCCCAGGAATATTGTGCCATTCAGAGCCCAGTAATATTGTGCTATTCAGAGCCCAGTAATAATGTGCCAGTAAGATACCAGGAATTTGTGCCATTCATAGCCCAGTAATATTGTACCATTCAGAGCCCAGTAATATTGTACCATTCAGAGCCCAGTAATATTGTGCCATTCAGAGCACAGTAATATTGTGCCAGTCAGATACCAGGAATATTGTGCCATTCAGAGCCCAGTAATATTGTGCCAGTCAGATACCAGGAATATTGTGCAATTCAAATACAAGTAATATTGTGCCATTCAGAACCCAGTAATATTGTGCCATTCAGAGCCCAGTAATATTGTGCCAGTCAGATACCAGGAATATTGTGCCATTCAGAGCCCAGTAATATTGTGCCGTTCAAAGCCCAGTAATATTGTGCCATTCAGAGCCCAGTAATATTGTTCCATTCAGAGCCCAGTAATATTGTGCCATTCAGAGCCCAGAAATATTGTGCCATTCAGAGCCCAGTAATATTGTGCTATTCAGAGCCCAGTAATAATGTGCGAGTAAGATACCAGTAATTTGTGCCATTCATAGCCCAGTAATATTGTACCATTCATAGCCCAGTAATATTGTGCATTCAGAGCCCAGTAATATTGTGCCATTCAGAGCCCAGTAATATTGTGCCATTCAGATCCCAGTGATATTGTGCCATTCAGAGCCCAGTAATATTGTGCCATTCAGAGCCCAGGAATATTGTGCCATTCAGAGCCCAGTAATATTGTGCCAGATACCAGGAATATTATGCCATTCAGAGCCCAGTAATATTGTGCCATTCAGAGCCCAGGAAAGTTGTGCCATTCAGAGCCCAGTAATATTGTGCTATTCAGAGCCCAGTAATATTGTGTCAGTTAGATACCAGGAATTTGTGCCATTCATAGCCCAGTAATATTGTACCCTTCAGAGCCCAGTAATATTGTGCCATTCAGAGCCCAGTAATATTGTGCCAGTCAGATACCAGGAATATTGTGCAATTCAAATACAAGTAATATTGTGCCATTCAGAACCCAGTAATATTGTGCCATTCAGAGCCCAGTAATATTGTGCCAGTCAGATACCAGAAATATTGTGCCATTCATAGCCCATTAATATTGTGCCATTCAGAGCCCAGTAATATTGTGCCATTCAAAGCCCAGTAATATTGTGCCATTCAGAGCCCAGTAATATTGTTCCATTCAGAGCCCAGTAATATTGTGCCATTCAGAGCCCAGTAATATTATGCCATTCAGATACCAGTAATATTGTGCCATTCAGAGCCCAGGAATATTGTTCCATTCAGAGCCCAGTAATATTGTGCCATTCAGAGCCCAGGAATATTGTGCCATTCAGAGCCCAGTAATATTGTGCTATTCAGAGCCCAGTAATAATGTGCCAGTAAGATACCAGGAATTTGTGCCATTCATAGCCCAGTAATATTGTACCATTCAGAGCCCAGTAATATTGTACCATTCAGAGCCCAGTAATATTGTGCCATTCAGAGCACAGTAATATTGTGCCAGTCAGATACCAGGAATATTGTGCCATTCAGAGCCCAGTAATATTGTGCCAGTCAGATACCAGGAATATTGTGCAATTCAAATACAAGTAATATTGTGCCATTCATAGCCCAGTAATATTGTGCCATTCAGAGCCCAGTAATATTGTGCCGTTCAAAGCCCAGTAATATTGTGCCATTCAGAGCCCAGTAATATTGTTCCATTCAGAGCCCAGTAATATTGTGCCATTCAGAGCCCAGAAATATTGTGCCATTCAGAGCCCAGTAATATTGTGCTATTCAGAGCCCAGTAATAATGTGCGAGTAAGATACCAGTAATTTGTGCCATTCATAGCCCAGTAATATTGTACCATTCATAGCCCAGTAATATTGTGCATTCAGAGCCCAGTAATATTGTGCCATTCAGAGCCCAGTAATATTGTGCCATTCAGATCCCAGTGATATTGTGCCATTCAGAGCCCAGTAATATTGTGCCATTCAGAGCCCAGGAATATTGTGCCATTCAGAGCCCAGTAATATTGTGCCAGATACCAGGAATATTATGCCATTCAGAGCCCAGTAATATTGTGCCATTCAGAGCCCAGGAAAGTTGTGCCATTCAGAGCCCAGTAATATTGTGCTATTCAGAGCCCAGTAATATTGTGTCAGTTAGATACCAGGAATTTGTGCCATTCATAGCCCAGTAATATTGTACCATTCAGAGCCCAGTAATATTGTGCCATTCAGAGCCCAGTAATATTGTGCCAGTCAGATAAAAGGAATATTGTGCAATTCAAATACAAGTAATATTGTGCCATTCAGAACCCAGTAATATTGTGCCATTCAGAGCCCAGTAATATTGTGCCAGTCAGATACCAGGAATATTGTGCCATTCATAGCCCAGTAATATTGTGCCATTCAGAGCCCAGTAATATTGTGCCATTCAAAGCCCAGTAATATTGTGCCATTCAGAGCCCAGTAATATTGTTCCATTCAGAGCCCAGTAATATTGTGCCATTCAGAGCCCAGTAATATTGTGCCATTCAGAGCCCAGTAATATTATGCCATTCAGATACCAGTAATATTGTGCCATTCAGAGCCCAGGAATATTGTTCCATTCAGAGCCCAGTAATATTGTGCCATTCAGAGCCCAGGAATATTGTTCCATTCAGAGCCCAGTAATATTGTGCCATTCAGAGCCCAGGAATATTGTGCCATTCAGAGCCCAGTAATATTGTGCTATTCAGAGCCCAGTAATAATGTGCCAGTAAGATACCAGGAATTTGAGCCATTCATAGCCCAGTAATATTGTACCATTCAGAGCCCAGTAATATTGTACCATTCAGAGCCCAGTAATATTGTGCCATTCAGAGCCCAGTAATATTGTGCCAGTCAGATACCAGGAATATTGTGCCATTCAGAGCCCAGTAATATTGTGCCAGTCAGATAACAGGAATATTGTGCAATTCAAATACAAGTAATATTGTGCCATTCAGAACCCAGTAATATTGTGCCATTCAGAGCCCAGTAATATTGTGCCAGTCAGATACCAGGAATATTGTGCCATTCATAGCCCAGTAATATTGTGCCATTCAGAGCCCAGTAATATTGTGCCGTTCAAAGCCCAGTAATATTGTGCCATTCAGAGCCCAGTAATATTGTTCCATTCAGAGCCCAGTAATATTGTGCCATTCAGAGCCCAGAAATATTGTGCCATTCAGAGCCCAGTAATATTGTGCTATTCAGAGCCCAGTAATAATGTGCGAGTAAGATACCAGGAATTTGTGCCATTCATAGCCCAGTAATATTGTACCATTCATAGCCCAGTAATATTGTGCCATTCAGAGCCCAGTAATATTGTGCCATTCATAGCCCATTAATATTGTGCCATTCAGAGCCCAGTAATATTTTGCTATTCAGAGCCCAGTAATAATGTGCCAGTAAGATACCAGGAATTTGTGCCATTCATAGCCCAGTAATATTGTACCATTCATAGCCCAGTAATACTGTGCATTCAGAGCCCAGTAATATTGTGCCATTCAGAGCCCAGTAATATTGTGCCATTCAGATCCCAGTGATATTGTGCCATTCAGAGCCCAGTAATATTGTGCCATTCAGAGCCCAGGAATATTGTGCCATTCAGAGCCCAGTAATATTGTGCCATTCAGAGCCCAGTAATATTGTGCCAGTCAGATACCAGGAATATTATGACATTCAGAGCCCAGTAATATTGTGCCATTCAGAGCCCATGAAAATTGTGCCATTCAGAGCCCAGTAATATTGAGCTATTCAGAGCCCAGTAATATTGTGTCAGTTAGATACCAGTAATTTGTGCCATTCATAGCCCAGTAATATTGTACCCTTCAGAGCCCAGTAATATTGTGCCATTCAGAGCCCAGTAATATTGTGCCAGTCAGATACCAGGAATATTGTGCAATTCAAATACAAGTAATATTGTGCCATTCAGAACCCAGTAATATTGTGCCATTCAGAGCCCAGTAATATTGTGCCAGTCAGATACCAGGAATATTGTGCAATTCAAATACAAGTAATATTGTGCCATTCAGAACCCAGTAATATTGTGCCATTCAGAGCCCAGTAATATTGTGCCAGTCAGATACCAGAAATATTGTGCCATTCATAGCCCATTAATATTGTGCCATTCAGAGCCCAGTAATATTGTGCCATTCAAAGCCCAGTAATATTGTGCCATTCAGAGCCCAGTAATATTGTTCCATTCAGAGCCCAGTAATATTGTGCCATTCAGAGCCCAGTAATATTATGCCATTCAGATACCAGTAATATTGTGCCATTCAGAGCCCAGGAATATTGTTCCATTCAGAGCCCAGTAATATTGTGCCATTCAGAGCCCAGGAATATTGTGCCATTCAGAGCCCAGTAATATTGTGCTATTCAGAGCCCAGTAATAATGTGCCAGTAAGATACCAGGAATTTGTGCCATTCATAGCCCAGTAATATTGTACCATTCAGAGCCCAGTAATATTGTACCATTCAGAGCCCAGTAATATTGTGCCATTCAGAGCACAGTAATATTGTGCCAGTCAGATACCAGGAATATTGTGCCATTCAGAGCCCAGTAATATTGTGCCAGTCAGATACCAGGAATATTGTGCAATTCAAATACAAGTAATATTGTGCCATTCAGAACCCAGTAATATTGTGCCATTCAGAGCCCAGTAATATTGTGCCAGTCAGATACCAGGAATATTGAGCCATTCATAGCCCAGTAATATTGTGCCATTCAGAGCCCAGTAATATTGTGCCGTTCAAAGCCCAGTAATATTGTGCCATTCAGAGCCCAGTAATATTGTTCCATTCAGAGCCCAGTAATATTGTGCCATTCAGAGCCCAGAAATATTGTGCCATTCAGAGCCCAGTAATATTGTGCTATTCAGAGCCCAGTAATAATGTGCGAGTAAGATACCAGTAATTTGTGCCATTCATAGCCCAGTAATATTGTACCATTCATAGCCCAGTAATATTGTGCATTCAGAGCCCAGTAATATTGTGCCATTCAGAGCCCAGTAATATTGTGCCATTCAGATCCCAGTGATATTGTGCCATTCAGAGCCCAGTAATATTGTGCCATTCAGAGCCCAGGAATATTGTGCCATTCAGAGCCCAGTAATATTGTGCCAGATACCAGGAATATTATGCCATTCAGAGCCCAGTAATATTGTGCCATTCAGAGCCCAGGAAAGTTGTGCCATTCAGAGCCCAGTAATATTGTGCTATTCAGAGCCCAGTAATATTGTGTCAGTTAGATACCAGGAATTTGTGCCATTCATAGCCCAGTAATATTGTACCCTTCAGAGCCCAGTAATATTGTGCCATTCAGAGCCCAGTAATATTGTGCCAGTCAGATACCAGGAATATTGTGCAATTCAAATACAAGTAATATTGTGCCATTCAGAACCCAGTAATATTGTGCCATTCAGAGCCCAGTAATATTGTGCCAGTCAGATACCAGAAATATTGTGCCATTCATAGCCCATTAATATTGTGCCATTCAGAGCCCAGTAATATTGTGCCATTCAAAGCCCAGTAATATTGTGCCATTCAGAGCCCAGTAATATTGTTCCATTCAGAGCCCAGTAATATTGTGCCATTCAGAGCCCAGTAATATTATGCCATTCAGATACCAGTAATATTGTGCCATTCAGAGCCCAGGAATATTGTTCCATTCAGAGCCCAGTAATATTGTGCCATTCAGAGCCCAGGAATATTGTGCCATTCAGAGCCCAGTAATATTGTGCTATTCAGAGCCCAGTAATAATGTGCCAGTAAGATACCAGGAATTTGTGCCATTCATAGCCCAGTAATATTGTACCATTCAGAGCCCAGTAATATTGTACCATTCAGAGCCCAGTAATATTGTGCCATTCAGAGCACAGTAATATTGTGCCAGTCAGATACCAGGAATATTGTGCCATTCAGAGCCCAGTAATATTGTGCCAGTCAGATACCAGGAATATTGTGCAATTCAAATACAAGTAATATTGTGCCATTCAGAACCCAGTAATATTGTGCCATTCAGAGCCCAGTAATATTGTGCCAGTCAGATACCAGGAATATTGTGCCATTCATAGCCCAGTAATATTGTGCCATTCAGAGCCCAGTAATATTGTGCCGTTCAAAGCCCAGTAATATTGTGCCATTCAGAGCCCAGTAATATTGTTCCATTCAGAGCCCAGTAATATTGTGCCATTCAGAGCCCAGAAATATTGTGCCATTCAGAGCCCAGTAATATTGTGCTATTCAGAGCCCAGTAATAATGTGCGAGTAAGATACCAGTAATTTGTGCCATTCATAGCCCAGTAATATTGTACCATTCATAGCCCAGTAATATTGTGCATTCAGAGCCCAGTAATATTGTGCCATTCAGAGCCCAGTAATATTGTGCCATTCAGATCCCAGTGATATTGTGCCATTCAGAGCCCAGTAATATTGTGCCATTCAGAGCCCAGGAATATTGTGCCATTCAGAGCCCAGTAATATTGTGCCAGATACCAGGAATATTATGCCATTCAGAGCCCAGTAATATTGTGCCATTCAGAGCCCAGGAAAGTTGTGCCATTCAGAGCCCAGTAATATTGTGCTATTCAGAGCCCAGTAATATTGTGTCAGTTAGATACCAGGAATTTGTGCCATTCATAGCCCAGTAATATTGTACCATTCAGAGCCCAGTAATATTGTGCCATTCAGAGCCCAGTAATATTGTGCCAGTCAGATAAAAGGAATATTGTGCAATTCAAATACAAGTAATATTGTGCCATTCAGAACCCAGTAATATTGTGCCATTCAGAGCCCAGTAATATTGTGCCAGTCAGATACCAGGAATATTGTGCCATTCATAGCCCAGTAATATTGTGCCATTCAGAGCCCAGTAATATTGTGCCATTCAAAGCCCAGTAATATTGTGCCATTCAGAGCCCAGTAATATTGTTCCATTCAGAGCCCAGTAATATTGTGCCATTCAGAGCCCAGTAATATTGTGCCATTCAGAGCCCAGTAATATTATGCCATTCAGATACCAGTAATATTGTGCCATTCAGAGCCCAGGAATATTGTTCCATTCAGAGCCCAGTAATATTGTGCCATTCAGAGCCCAGGAATATTGTGCCATTCAGAGCCCAGTAATATTGTGCTATTCAGAGCCCAGTAATAATATGCCAGTAAGATACCAGTAATTTGTGCCATTCATAGCTCAGTAATATTGTACCATTCAGAGCCCAGTAATATTGTGCCATTCAGAGCCCAGTAGTATTGTGCCAGTCAGATACCAGGAATATTATGCCATTCATAGCCCAGGAATATTGTGCCATTCAGAGCCCAGTAATATTGTGCTATTCAGAGCCCAGTAATATTGTGCCAGTTAGATACCAGGAATTTGTGCCATTCATAGCCCAGCAATATTGTACCATTCAGAGCCCAGTAATATTATGCCATTCAGAGCCCAGTAATATTGTGCCAGTCAGATACCAGGAATATTGTGCAATTCAAATTACAGTAATAATGTTCAATTCAGAACCCAGTAATATTGTGCCATTCAGAGTCCAGTAATATTGTGCCATTCGGAGCCCAGGAATATTGTTCCATTCAGAGCCCAGTAATATTGTGCCATTCAGAGCCCAGTAATATTGTGCCATTCATAGCCCAGTAATATTGTGCATTCAGAGCCCAGTAATATTGTGCCATTCAGAGCCCAGTAATATTGTGCCATTCAGATCCCAGTGATATTGTGCCATTCAGAGCCCAGAAATATTGTGCCATTCAGAGCCCAGGAATATTGTGCCATTCAGAGACCAGTAATATTGTGCCATTCAGAGCCCAGTAATATTGTGCCAGTCAGATACCAGGAATATTATGCCATTCAGAGCCCAGTAATATTGTGCCATTCAGAGCCCAGGAATATTGTGCCATTCAGAGCCCAGTAATATTGTGCCATTCAGAGCCCAGTAATATTGTGCTATTCAGAGCCCAGTAATATTGTGTCAGTTAGATACCAGGAATTTGTGCCATTCATAGCCCAGTAATATTGTACCATTCAGAGCCCAGTAATATTGTGCCATTCAGAGCCCAGTAATATTGTGCCAGTCAGATACCAGGAATATTGTGCAATTCAAATACAAGTAATATTGTGCCAATCATAACCCAGTAATATTGTGCCATTCAGAGCCCAGTAATATTGTGCCAGTCAGATACCAGGAATATTGTGCCATTCATAGCCCAGTAATATTGTGCCATTCAGAGCCCAGTAATATTGTGCCATTCAGAGCACAGTAATATTGTTCCATTCAGAGCCCAGTAATATTGTGCCATTCAGAGCCCAGTAATATTATGCCTTTCAGATACCAGTAATATTGCGCCATTCAGAGCCCAGGAATATTGTTCCATTCAGAGCCCAGTAATATTGTGCCATTCAGAGCCCAAGAATATTGTGCCATTCAGAGCCCAGTAATATTTTGCTATTCAGAGCCCAGTAATAATGTGCCAGTAAGATACCAGGAATTTGTGCCATTCATAGCCCAGTAATATTGTACCATTCATAGCCCAGTAATACTGTGCATTCAGAGCCCAGTAATATTGTGCCATTCAGAGCCCAGTAATATTGTGCCATTCAGATCCCAGTGATATTGTGCCATTCAGAGCCCAGTAATATTGTGCCATTCAGAGCCCAGGAATATTGTGCCATTCAGAGCCCAGTAATATTGTGCCATTCAGAGCCCAGTAATATTGTGCCAGTCAGATACCAGGAATATTATGCCATTCAGAGCCCAGTAATATTGTGCCATTCAGAGCCCATGAAAATTGTGCCATTCAGAGCCCAGTAATATTGAGCTATTCAGAGCCCAGTAATATTGTGTCAGTTAGATACCAGTAATTTGTGCCATTCATAGCCCAGTAATATTGTACCATTCAGAGCCCAGTAATATTGTGCCATTCAGAGCCCAGTAATATTGTGCCAGTCAGATACCAGGAATATTGTGCAATTCAAATACAAGTAATATTGTGCCATTCAGAACCCAGTAATATTGTGCCATTCAGAGCCCAGTAATATTGTGCCAGTCAGATACCAGAAATATTGTGCCATTCATAGCCCAGTAATATTGTGCCATTCAGAGCCCAGTAATATTGTGCCATTCAAAGCCCAGTAATATTGTGCCATTCAGAGCCCAGTAATATTGTTCCATTCAGAGCCCAGTAATATTGTGCCATTCAGAGCCCAGTAATATTATGCCATTCAGATACCAGTAATATTGTGCCATTCAGAGCCCAGGAATATTGTTCCATTCAGAGCCCAGTAATATTGTGCCATTCAGAGCCCAGGAATATTGTGCCATTCAGAGCCCAGTAATATTGTGCTATTCAGAGCCCAGTAATAATGTGCCAGTAAGATACCAGGAATTTGTGCCATTCATAGCCCAGTAATATTGTACCATTCAGAGCCCAGTAATATTGTACCATTCAGAGCCCAGTAATATTGTACCATTCAGAGCCCAGTAATATTGTGCCATTCAGAGCCCAGTAATATTGTGCCAGTCAGATACCAGGAATATTGTGCCATTCAGAGCCCAGTAATATTGTGCCAGTCAGATACCAGGAATATTGTGCAATTCAAATACAAGTAATATTGTGCCATTCAGAACCCAGTAATATTGTGCCATTTAGAGCCCAGTAATATTGTGCCAGTCAGATACCAGGAATATTGTGCCATTCATAGCCCAGTAATATTGTGCCATTCAGAGCCCAGTAATATTGTGCCGTTCAAAGCCCAGTAATATTGTGCCATTCAGAGCCCAGTAATATTGTTCCATTCAGAGCCCAGTAATATTGTGCCATTCAGAGCCCAGAAATATTGTGCCATTCAGAGCCCAGTAATATTGTGCTATTCAGAGCCCAGTAATAATGTGCGAGTAAGATACCAGGAATTTGTGCCATTCATAGCCCAGTAATATTGTACCATTCATAGCCCAGTAATATTGTGCATTCAGAGCCCAGTAATATTGTGCCATTCAGAGCCCAGTAATATTGGGCCATTCAGATCCCAGTGATATTGTGCCATTCAGAGCCCAGTAATATTGTGCCATTCAGAGCCCAGGAATATTGTGCCATTCAGAGCCCAGTAATATTGTGCCATTCAGAGCCCAGTAATATTGTGCCATTCAGAGCCCAGTAATATTGTGCCAGTCAGATACCAGGAATATTATGCCATTCAGAGCCCATGAAAATTGTGCCATTCAGAGCCCAGTAATATTGAGCTATTCAGAGCCCAGTAATATTGTATCAGTTAGATACCAGTAATTTGTGCCATTCATAGCCCAGTAATATTGTACCATTCAGAGCCCAGTAATATTGTGCCATTCAGAGCCCAGAAATATTGTGCCAGTCAGATACCAGGAATATTGTGCAATTCAAATACAAGTAATATTGTGCCATTCAGAACCCAGTAATATTGTGCCATTCAGAGCCCAGTAATATTGTGCCAGTCAGATACCAGAAATATTGTGCCATTCATAGCCCATTAATATTGTGCCATTCAGAGCCCAGTAATATTGTGCCATTCAAAGCCCAGTAATATTGTGCCATTCAGAGCCCAGTAATATTGTTCCATTCAGAGCCCAGTAATATTGTGCCATTCAGAGCCCAGTAATATTATGCCATTCAGATACCAGTAATATTGTGCCATTCAGAGCCCAGGAATATTGTTCCATTCAGAGCCCAGTAATATTGTGCCATTCAGAGCCCAGGAATATTGTGCCATTCAGAGCCCAGTAATATTGTGCTATTCAGAGCTTAGTAATAATGTGCCAGTAAGATACCAGGAATTTGTGCCATTCATAGCCCAGTAATATTGTACCATTCAGAGCCCAGTAATATTGTACCATTCAGAGCCCAGTAATATTGTGCCATTCAGAGCCCAGTAATATTGTGCCAGTCAGATACCAGGAATATTGTGCCATTCAGAGCCCAGTAATATTGTGCCAGTCAGATACCAGGAATATTGTGCAATTCAAATACAAGTAATATTGTGCCATTCAGAACCCAGTAATATTGTGCCATTCAGAGCCCAGTAATATTGTGCCAGTCAGATACCAGGAATATTGTGCCATTCATAGCCCAGTAATATTGTGCCATTCAGAGCCCAGTAATATTGTGCCGTTCAAAGCCCAGTAATATTGTGCCATTCAGAGCCCAGTAATATTGTTCCATTCAGAGCCCAGTAATATTGTGCCATTCAGAGCCCAGAAATATTGTGCCATTCAGAGCCCAGTAATATTGTGCTATTCAGAGCCCAGTAATAATGTGCGAGTAAGATACCAGTAATTTGTGCCATTCATAGCCCAGTAATATTGTACCATTCATAGCCCAGTAATATTGTGCATTCAGAGCCCAGTAATATTGTGCCATTCAGAGCCCAGTGATATTGTGCCATTCAGATCCCAGTGATATTGTGCCATTCAGAGCCCAGTAATATTGTGCCATTCAGAGCCCAGGAATATTGTGCCATTCAGAGCCCAGTAATATTGTGCCAGATACCAGGAATATTATGCCATTCAGAGCCCAGTAATATTGTGCCATTCAGAGCCCAGGAAAGTTGTGCCATTCAGAGCCCAGTAATATTGTGCTATTCAGAGCCCAGTAATATTGTGTCAGTTAGATACCAGGAATTTGTGCCATTCATAGCCCAGTAATATTGTACCATTCAGAGCCCAGTAATATTGTGCCATTCAGAGCCCAGTAATATTGTGCCAGTCAGATAAAAGGAATATTGTGCAATTCAAATACAAGTAATATTGTGCCATTCAGAACCCAGTAATATTGTGCTATTCAGAGCCCAGTAATATTGTGCCAGTCAGATACCAGGAATATTGTGCCATTCATAGCCCAGTAATATTGTGCCATTCAGAGCCCAGTAATATTGTGCCATTCAAAGCCCAGTAATATTGTGCCATTCAGAGCCCAGTAATATTGTTCCATTCAGAGCCCAGTAATATTGTGCCATTCAGAGCCCAGTAATATTATGCCATTCAGATACCAGTAATATTGTGCCATTCAGAGCCCAGGAATATTGTTCCATTCAGAGCCCAGTAATATTGTGCCATTCAGAGCCCAGGAATATTGTGCCATTCAGAGCCCAGTAATATTGTGCTATTCAGAGCCCAGTAATAATATGCCAGTAAGATACCAGGAATTTGTGCCATTCATAGCTCAGTAATATTGTACCATTCAGAGCCCAGTAATATTGTGCCATTCAGAGCCCAGTAATATTGTGCCAGTCAGATACCAGGAATATTGTGCAATTCAAATACCAGTAATATTGTGCCATTCAGAACCCAGTAATATTGTGCCATTCAGAGCCCAGTAATATTGTGCCAGTCAGATACCAGGAATATTGTGCCATTCATAGCCCAGTAATATTGTGCCAATCAGAGCCCAGTAATATTGTGCCATTCATAGCCCAGTAATATTGTGCCATTCAAAGCACAGTAATATTGTGCCATTCAGAGCCCAGTAATAATGTGCCAGTAAAATACCAGGAATTTGTGCCATTCATAGCCCAGTAATATTGTACCATTCATAGCCCAGTAATATTGTGCATTCAGAGCCCAGTAATATTGTGCCATTCAGAGCCCAGTAATATTGTGCCATTCAGATCCCAGTGATATTGTGCCATTCAGAGCCCAGTAATATTGTGCCATTCAGAGCCCAGGAATATTGTGCCATTCAGAGCCCAGTAATATTGTGCCATTCAGAGCCCAGTAATATCGTGCCAGTCAGATACCAGGAATATTATGCCATTCAGAGCCCAGTAATATTGTGCCATTCAGAGCCCAGGAAAATTGTGCCATTCAGAGCCCAGTAATATTGTGCCAGTCAGATACCAGGAATATTGTGCAATTCAAATACCAGTAATATTGTGCCATTCAGAACCCAGTAATATTGTGCCATTCAGAGCCCAGTAATATTGTGCCAGTCAGATACCAGGAATATTGTGCCATTCATAGCCCAGTAATATTGTGCCATTCATAGCCCAGTAATATTGTACCATTCAGAGCCCAGTAATATTGTGCCATTCAGAGCCCAGTAATATTGTGCTATTCAGAGCCCAGTAATATTGTGTCAGTTAGATACAAGGAATTTGTGGCATTCATAGCCCAGTAATATTGTACCATTCAGAGCCCAGTAATATTGTGCCATTCAGAGCCCAGTAATATTGTGCCAGTCAGATACCAGGAATATTGTGCAATTCAAATACAAGTAATATTGTGCCATTCAGAACCCAGTAATATTGTGCCATTCAGAGCCCAGTAATATTATGCCAGTCAGATACCAGGAATATTGTGCCATTCATTGCCCAGTAATATTGTGCCATTCAGAGCCCAGTAATATTGTGCCATTCAAAGCCCAGTAATATTGTGCCATTCAGAGCCCAGTAATATTGTTCCATTCAGAGCCCAGTAATATTGTGCCATTCAGAGCCCAGTAATATTATGCCATTCAGATCCCAGTAATATTGCGCCATTAAGAGCCCAGGAATATTGTTCCATTCAGAGCCCAGTAATATTGTGAAATTCAGAGCCCAGGAATATTGTACCATTCAGAGCCCAGTAATATTGTGCTATTCAGAGCCCAGTAATAATGTGCCAGTAAAATACCAGGAATTTGTGCCATTCATAGCCCAGTAATATTGTACCATTCATAGCCCAGTAATATTGTGCATTCAGAGCCCAGTAATATTGTGCCATTCAGAGCCCAGTAATATTGTGCCATTCAGATCCCAGTGATATTGTGCCATTCAGAGCCCAGTAATATTGTGCCATTCAGAGCCCAGGAATATTGTGCCATTCAGAGCCCAGTAATATTGTGCCATTCAGAGCCCAGTAATATCGTGCCAGTCAGATACCAGGAATATTATGCCATTCAGAGCCCAGTAATATTGTGCCATTCAGAGCCCAGGAAAATTGTGCCATTCAGAGCCCAGTAATATTGTGCTATTCAGAGCCCAGTAATATTGTGTCAGTTAGATACCAGGAATTTGTGTCATTCATAGCCCAGTAATATTGTGCCATTCAGAGCCCAGTAATATTGTGCCAGTCAGATACCAGGAATATTGTGCAATTCAAATACCAGTAATATTGTGCCATTCAGAACCCAGTAATATTGTGCCATTCAGAGCCCAGTAATATTGTGCCAGTCAGATACCAGGAATATTGTGCCATTCATAGCCCAGTAATATTGTGCCATTCAAAGCACAGTAATATTGTGCCATTCAGAGCCCAGTAATATTGTGTGATTCAGAGCCCAGTAATATTATGCCATTCAGATACCAGTAATATTGTGCCATTCAGAGCCCAGTAATATTGTGCCATTCAGAGCCCAGTGATATTGTGCCATTCAGAGCCCAGGAATATTGTGCCATTCAGAGCCCAGGAATATTGTGCTATTCAGAGCCCAGTAATATTGTGCCATTCAGAGCCCAGTAGTATTGTGCCAGTCAGATACCAGGAATATTATGCCATTCATAGCCCAGGAATATTGTGCCATTCAGAGCCCAGTAATATTGTGCTATTCAGAGCCCAGTAATATTGTGACATTCAGAGCCCAGTAATATTGTGCCAGTCAGATACCAGGAATATTGTGCAATTCAAATACCAGTAATTTGTGCCATTCAGAACCCAGTAATATTGTGCCATTCAGAGCACAGTAATATTGTGCCAGTCAGAGCCCAGTAATATTGTGCCATTCAGAGCCCAGTAATATTGTGCCATTCAGAGCCCATGAATATTGTGCCATTCAGAGCCCATGAATATTGTGCCATTCAGAGCCCAGGAATATTGTGCTATTCAGAGCCCAGTAATAATGTGCCAGTAAGATACCAGGAATTTGTGCCATTCATAGCCCAGTAATATTGTACCATTCAGAGCCCAGTAATATTATGCCATTCAGAGCCCAGTAATATTGTGGTATTCAGAGCCCAGTAATATTGTGTCAGTTAGATAACAGGAATTTGTGCCATTCATAGCCCAGTAATATTGTACCATTTAGAGCCCAGTAATATTGTGCCATTCAGAGCACAGTAATATTGTGCCAGTCAGAGCCCAGTAATATTGTGCCATTCAGAGCCCAGTAATATTGTGCCATTCAGAACCCAGTAATATTGTGCCATTCAGAGCCCAGTAATATTGTGCCAGTCAGATACCAGGAATATTGTGCCATTCATTGCCCAGTAATATTGTGCCATTCAGAGCCCAGTAATATTGTGCCATTCAAAGCCCAGTAATATTGTGCCATTCAGAGCCCAGTAATATTGTTCCATTCAGAGCCCAGTAATATTGTGCCATTCAGAGCCCAGTAATATTATGCCATTCAGATCCCAGTAATATTGCGCCATTAAGAGCCCAGGAATATTGTTCCATTCAGAGCCCAGTAATATTGTGAAATTCAGAGCCCAGGAATATTGTACCATTCAGAGCCCAGTAATATTGTGCTATTCAGAGCCCAGTAATAATGTGCCAGTAAAATACCAGGAATTTGTGCCATTCATAGCCCAGTAATATTGTACCATTCATAGCCCAGTAATATTGTGCATTCAGAGCCCAGTAATATTGTGCCATTCAGAGCCCAGTAATATTGTGCCATTCAGATCCCAGTGATATTGTGCCATTCAGAGCCCAGTAATATTGTGCCATTCAGAGCCCAGGAATATTGTGCCATTCAGAGCCCAGTAATATTGTGCCATTCAGAGCCCAGTAATATCGTGCCAGTCAGATACCAGGAATATTATGCCATTCAGAGCCCAGTAATATTGTGCCATTCAGAGCCCAGGAAAATTGTGCCATTCAGAGCCCAGTAATATTGTGCTATTCAGAGACCAGTAATATTGTGTCAGTTAGATACCAGGAATTTGTGTCATTCATAGCCCAGTAATATTGTGCCATTCAGAGCCCAGTAATATTGTGCCAGTCAGATACCAGGAATATTGTGCAATTCAAATACCAGTAATATTGTGCCATTCAGAACCCAGTAATATTGTGCCATTCAGAGCCCAGTAATATTGTGCCAGTCAGATACCAGGAATATTGTGCCATTCATAGCCCAGTAATATTGTGCCAATCAGAGCCCAGTAATATTGTGCCATTCATAGCCCAGTAATATTGTGCCATTCAAAGCACAGTAATATTGTGCCATTCAGAGCCCAGTAATATTGTGTGATTCAGAGCCCAGTAATATTATGCCATTCAGATACCAGTAATATTGTGCCATTCAGAGCCCAGTAATATTGTGCCATTCAGAGCCCAGTGATATTGTGCCATTCAGAGCCCAGGAATATTGTGCCATTCAGAGCCCAGGAATATTGTGCTATTCAGAGCCCAGTAATATTGTGCCATTCAGAGCCCAGTAGTATTGTGCCAGTCAGATACCAGGAATATTATGCCATTCATAGCCCAGGAATATTGTGCCATTCAGAGCCCAGTAATATTGTGCTATTCAGAGCCCAGTAATATTGTGACATTCAGAGCCCAGTAATATTGTGCCAGTCAGATACCAGGAATATTGTGCAATTCAAATACCAGTAATTTGTGCCATTCAGAACCCAGTAATATTGTGCCATTCAGAGCACAGTAATATTGTGCCAGTCAGAGCCCAGTAATATTGTGCCATTCAGAGCCCAGTAATATTGTGCCATTCAGAGCCCAGGAATATTGTGCCATTCAGAGTCCAGTAATATTGTGCCATTCAGAGCCCAGTAATATTGTGCCAGTCAGATACCAGGAATATTGTGCCATTCAGAGCCCAGTAATATTGTGCCAGTCAGATACCAGGAATATTGTGCAATTCAAATAAAAGTAATATTGTGCCATTCAGAACCCAGTAATATTGTGCCATTCAGAGCCCAGTAATATTGTGCCAGTCAGATACCAGGAATATTGTGCCATTCATAGCCCAGTAATATTGTGCCATTCATAGCCCAGTAATATTGTGCCATTCAAAGCACAGTAATATTGTGCCATTCAGAGCCCAGTAATATTGTTCCATTCAGAGCCCAGTAATATTGTGCCATTCAGAGCCCAGTAATATTATGCCATTCGGATCCCAGTAATATTGCGCCATTCAGAGCCCAGGAATATTGTTCCATTCAGAGCCCAGTAATATTGTGCCATTCAGAGCCCAGGAATATTGTGCCATTCAGAGCCCAGTAATATTGTGCTATTCAGAGCCCAGTAATAATGTGCGAGTAAGATACCAGGAATTTGTGCTATTCATAGCCCTGTAATACTGTACCATTCATAGCCCAGTAATATTGTGCATTCAGAGCCCAGTAATATTGTGCCATTCAGAGCCCAGTAATATTGTGCCATTCAGAGCCCAGTAATATTGTGCCATTCAGATCCCAGTGATATTGTGCCATTCAGAGCCCAGTAATATTGTGCCATTCAGAGCCCAGGAAAGTTGTGCCATTCAGAGCCCAGTAATATTGTGCTATTCAGAGCCCAGTAATATTGTGTCAGTTAGATACCAGGAATTTGTGCCATTCATAGCCCAGTAATATTGTACCATTCAGAGCCCAGTATTATTGTGCCATTCAGAGCCCAGTAATATTGTGCCAGTCAGATACCAGGAATATTGTGCAATTCAAATACAAGTAATATTGTGCCATTCAGAACCCAGAAATATTGTGCCATTCAGAGCCCAGTAATATTGTGCCAGTCAGATACCAGGAATATTGTGCCATTCATAGCCCAGTAATATTGTGCCATTCAGACCCCAGTAATATTGTGCCATTCAGAACCCAGAAATATTGTGCCATTCAGAGCCCAGTAATATTGTTCCATTCAGAGCCCAGTAATATTGTGCCATTCAGAGCCCAGTAATATTATGCCATTCAGATACCAGTAATATTGTGCCATTCAGAGCCCAGGAATAGTGTTCCATTCAGAGCCCAGTAATATTGTGCCATTCAGAGCCCAGGAATATCGTGCCATTCAGAGCCCAGTAATATTGTGCTATTCAGAGCCCAGTAATAATGTGCTAGTAAGATACCAGGAATTTGTGCCATTCATAGCCCAGTAATATTGTACCATTCATAGCCCAGTAATAATGTGCATTCAGAGCCCAGTAATATTGTGCCATTCAGAGCCCAGTAATATTGTGCCATTCAGATCCCAGTGATATTGTGCCATTCAGAGCCCAGTAATATTGTGCCATTCAGAGCCCAGGAATATTGTGCCATCCAGAGCCCAGGAATATTGTTCCATTCAGAGCCCAGTAATATTGTGCCATTCAGAGCCCAGGAATATTGTGCCATTCAGAGCCCAGTAATATTGTTCTAATCAGAGCCCAGTAATATTATGCCATTCAAGCCCAGTAATATTGTGCCATTCAGAGCCCAGTAATATTGTGCCAGTCAGATACCAGGAATATTATGCCATTCAGAGCCCAGTAATATTGTGCCATTCAGAGCCCAGGAAAATTGTGCCATTCAGAGCCCAGTAATATTTTGCTATTCAGAGCCCAGTAATATTGTGTCAGTTAGATACCAGGAATTTGTGCCATTCATAGCCCAGTAATATTGTACCATTCAGAGCCCAGTAATATTGTGCCATTCAGAGCCCAGTAATATTGTGCCAGTCAGATACCAGGAATATTGTGCAATTCAAATACAAGTAATATTGTGCCATTCAGAACACAGTAATATTGTGCCATTCAGAGCCCAGTAATATTGTGCCAGTCAGATACCAGGAATATTGTGCCATTCATAGCCCAGTAATATTGTGCCATTCAGAGCCCAGTAATATTGTGCCATTAAAAGCTCAGTAATATTGTGCCATTCAGATATCAGTAATATTGTGCCATTCAGAGCCCAGTAATATTGTGCCATTCAGAGCCCAGTAATATTATGTCATTCCGATACCAGTAATATTGCGCCATTCAGAGCCCAGTAATTTTGTGCCATTCAGAGCCCAAGGATATTGTGCCATTCAGAGCCCAGTAATATTGTGCCATTCAGAGCCCAGTAATATTGTGCCATTCAGAGCCCAGTAATATTGTGCCATTCAGAGCCCAGTAATATTATCCCATTCAGAGCCCAGTAATATTGTGCCATTCATAGCCCAGTGATATTGTGCCATTCAGAGCCCAGTAATATTGTGCCATTCAGAGCCCAGGAATATTGTGCCATTCAGAGCCCAGTAATATTGTGCCATTCAGAGCCCAGTAATATTATCCCATTCAGAGCCCAGTAATATTGTGCCATTCAGATCCCAGTGATATTGTGCCATTCAGAGCCCAGTAATATTGTGCCATTCAGAGCCCAGGAATATTGTGCCATTCAGAGCCTAGTAATATTGTGCCATTCAGAGCCCAGTAATATTGTGCCAGTCAGATACCAGGAATATTATGCAATTCAGAGCCCAGTAATATTGTGCCATTCAGAGCCCAGGAATATTGTGCCATTCAGAGCCCAGTAATATTGTGCTATTCAGAGCCCAGTAACATTGTGTCAGTTAGATACCAGGAATTTGTGCCATTCATAGCCCAGTAATATTGTACCATTCAGAGCCAAGTAATATTGTGCCATTCAGAGCCCAGTAATATTGTGCCAGTCAGATACCAGGAATATTGTGCAATTCAAATACAAGTAATATTGTACCATTCAGAACCCAGAAATATTGTGCCATTCAGAGCCCAGTAATATTGTGCCATTCAGAGCCCAGTAATATTGTGCTATTCAGAGCCCAGTAATATTGTGTCAGTTAGATACCAGGAATTTGTGCCATTCATAGCCCAGTAATATTGTACCATTCAGAGTCCAGTAATATTGTGCCATTCAGAGCCCAGTAATATTGTGCCAGTCAGATACCAGGAATATTGTGCCATTCAGAGCCCAGTAATATTGTGCCAGTCAGATACCAGGAATATTGTGCAATTCAAATAAAAGTAATATTGTGCCATTCAGAACCCAGTAATATTGTGCCATTCAGAGCCCAGTAATATTGTGCCAGTCAGATACCAGGAATATTGTGCCATTCATAGCCCAGTAATATTGTGCCATTCATAGCCCAGTAATATTGTGCCATTCAAAGCACAGTAATATTGTGCCATTCAGAGCCCAGTAATATTGTTCCATTCAGAGCCCAGTAATATTGTGCCATTCAGAGCCCAGTAATATTATGCCATTCGGATCCCAGTAATATTGCGCCATTCAGAGCCCAGGAATATTGTTCCATTCAGAGCCCAGTAATATTGTGCCATTCAGAGCCCAGGAATATTGTGCCATTCAGAGCCCAGTAATATTGTGCTATTCAGAGCCCAGTAATAATGTGCGAGTAAGATACCAGGAATTTGTGCTATTCATAGCCCTGTAATACTGTACCATTCATAGCCCAGTAATATTGTGCATTCAGAGCCCAGTAATATTGTGCCATTCAGAGCCCAGTAATATTGTGCCATTCAGAGCCCAGTAATATTGTGCCATTCAGATCCCAGTGATATTGTGCCATTCAGAGCCCAGTAATATTGTGCCATTCAGAGCCCAGGAAAGTTGTGCCATTCAGAGCCCAGTAATATTGTGCTATTCAGAGCCCAGTAATATTGTGTCAGTTAGATACCAGGAATTTGTGCCATTCATAGCCCAGTAATATTGTACCATTCAGAGCCCAGTATTATTGTGCCATTCAGAGCCCAGTAATATTGTGCCAGTCAGATACCAGGAATATTGTGCAATTCAAATACAAGTAATATTGTGCCATTCAGAACCCAGAAATATTGTGCCATTCAGAGCCCAGTAATATTGTGCCAGTCAGATACCAGGAATATTGTGCCATTCATAGCCCAGTAATATTGTGCCATTCAGACCCCAGTAATATTGTGCCATTCAGAACCCAGAAATATTGTGCCATTCAGAGCCCAGTAATATTGTTCCATTCAGAGCCCAGTAATATTGTGCCATTCAGAGCCCAGTAATATTATGCCATTCAGATACCAGTAATATTGTGCCATTCAGAGCCCAGGAATAGTGTTCCATTCAGAGCCCAGTAATATTGTGCCATTCAGAGCCCAGGAATATCGTGCCATTCAGAGCCCAGTAATATTGTGCTATTCAGAGCCCAGTAATAATGTGCTAGTAAGATACCAGGAATTTGTGCCATTCATAGCCCAGTAATATTGTACCATTCATAGCCCAGTAATAATGTGCATTCAGAGCCCAGTAATATTGTGCCATTCAGAGCCCAGTAATATTGTGCCATTCAGATCCCAGTGATATTGTGCCATTCAGAGCCCAGTAATATTGTGCCATTCAGAGCCCAGGAATATTGTGCCATTCAGAGCCCAGTAATATTGTGCCAGATACCAGGAATATTATGCCATTCAGAGCCCAGTAATATTGTGCCATTCAGAGCACAGGAAAGTTGTGCCATTCAGAGCCCAGTAATATTGTGCTATTCAGAGCCCAGTAATATTGTGTCAGTTAGATACCAGGAATTTGTGCCATTCATAGCCCAGTAATATTGTACCATTCAGAGCCCAGAAATATTGTGCCATTCAGAGCCCAGTAATATTGTGCCAGTCAGATACCAGGAATATTGTGCCATTCATAGCCCAGTAATATTGTGCCATTCAGAGCCCAGTAATATTGTGCCATTCAAAGCCCAGTAATATTGTGCCATTCAGAGCCCAGTAATATTGTTCCATTCAGAGCCCAGTAATATTATGCCATTCAGATACCAGTAATATTGTGCCATTCAGAGCCCAGGAATATTGTTCCATTCAGAGCCCAGTAATATTGTGCCATTCAGAGCCCAGGAATATTGTGCCATTCAGAGCCCAGTAATATTGTGCTATTCAGAGCCCAGTAATAATGTGCCAGTAAGATACCAGGAATTTGTGCCATTCATAGCCCAGTAATATTGTACCATTCAGAGCCCAGTAATATTGTGCCATTCAGAGCGCAGTAATATTGTGCCAGTCAGATACCAGGAATATTGTGCAATTCAAATACCAGTAATATTGTGCCATTCAGAGCCCAGTAATATTGTGCCAGTCAGATACCAGGAATATTGTGCCATTCATAGCCCAGTAATATTGTGCCATTCAGAGCCCAGTAATATTGTGCCGTTCAAAGCCCAGTAATATTGTGCCATTCAGAGCCCAGTAATATTGTTCCATTCAGAGCCCAGTAATATTGTGCCATTCAGAGCCCAGAAATATTGTGCCATTCAGAGCCCAGTAATATTGTGCTATTCAGAGCCCAGTAATATTGTGCTATTCAGAGCCCAGTAATAATGTGCGAGTAAGATACCAGGAATTTGTGCCATTCATAGCCCAGTAATATTGTACCATTCATAGCCCAGTAATATTGTGCATTCAGAGCCCAGTAATATTGTGCCATTCAGAGCCCAGTAATATTGTGCCATTCAGATCCCAGTGATATTGTGCCATTCAGAGCCCAGTAATATTGTGCCATTCAGAGCCCAGGAATATTGTGCCATTCAGAGCCCAGTAATATTTTGCTATTCAGAGCCCAGTAATAATGTGCCAGTAAGATACCAGGAATTTGTGCCATTCATAGCCCAGTAATATTGTACCATTCATAGCCCAGTAATACTGTGCATTCAGAGCCCAGTAATATTGTGCCATTCAGAGCCCAGTAATATTGTGCCATTCAGATCCCAGTGATATTGTGCCATTCAGAGCCCAGTAATATTGTGCCATTCAGAGCCCAGGAATATTGTGCCATTCAGAGCCCAGTAATATTGTTCCATTCAGAGCCCAGGAATATTGTTCCATTCAGAGCCCAGTAATATTGTGCCATTCAGAGCCCAGGAATATTGTGCCATTCAGAGCCCAGTAATATTGTGCTATTCAGAGCCCAGTAATAATGTGCTAGTAAGATACCAGGAATTTGTGCCATTCATAGCCCAGTAATATTGTACCATTCATAGCCCAGTAATATTGTGCATTCAGAGCCCAGTAATATTGTGCCATTCAGAGCCCAGTAATATTGTGCCATTCAGATCCCAGTGATATTGTGCCATTCAGAGCCCAGTAATATTGTGCCATTCAGAGCCCAGGAATATTGTGCCATTCAGAGCCCAGTAATATTGTGCCAGATATCAGGAATATTATGCCATTCAGAGCCCAGTAATATTGTGCCATTCAGAGCCCAGGAAAGTTGTGCCATTCAGAGCCCAGTAATATTGTGCTATTCAGAGCCCAGTAATATTGTGTCAGTTAGATACCAGGAATTTGTGCCATTCATAGCCCAGTAATATTGTACCATTCAGAGCCCAGAAATATTGTGCCATTCAGAGCCCAGTAATATTGTGCCAGTCAGATACCAGGAATATTGTGCCATTCATAGCCCAGTAATATTGTGCCATTCAGAGCCCAGTAATATTGTGCCATTCAAAGCCCAGTAATATTGTGCCATTCAGAGCCCAGTAATATTGTTCCATTCAGAGCCCAGTAATATTGTGCCATTCAGAGCCCAGTAATATTATGCCATTCAGATACCAGTATTATTGTGCCATCCAGAGCCCAGGAATATTGTTCCATTCAGAGCCCAGTAATATTGTGCCATTCAGAGCCCAGGAATATTGTGCCATTCAGAGCCCAGTAATATTGTTCTAATCAGAGCCCAGTAATATTATGCCATTCAAGCCCAGTAATATTGTGCCATTCAGAGCCCAGTAATATTGTGCCAGTCAGATACCAGGAATATTATGCCATTCAGAGCCCAGTAATATTGTGCCATTCATAGCCCAGTGATATTGTGCCATTCAGAGCACAGGAAAATTGTGCCATTCAGAGCCCAGTAATATTTTGCTATTCAGAGCCCAGTAATATTGTGTCAGTTAGATACCAGGAATTTGTGCCATTCATAGCCCAGTAATATTGTACCATTCAGAGCCCAGTAATATTGTGCCATTCAGAGCCCAGTAATATTGTGCCAGTCAGATACCAGGAATATTGTGCAATTCAAATACAAGTAATATTGTGCCATTCAGAACACAGTAATATTGTGACATTCAGAGCCCAGTAATATTGTGCCAGTCAGATACCAGGAATATTGTGCCATTCATAGCCCAGTAATATTGTGCCATTCAGAGCCCAGTAATATTGTGCCATTCAAAGCTCAGTAATATTGTGCCATTCAGATATCAGTAATCTTGTGCCATTCAGAGCCCAGTAATATTGTGCCATTCAGAGCCCAGTAATATTAGGTCATTCCGATACCAGTAATATTGCGCCATTCAGAGCCCAGTAATATTGTGCCATTCAGAGCCCAAGGATATTGTGCCATTCAGAGCCCAGTAATATTGTGCCATTCAGAGCCCAGTAATATTGTGCCATTCAGAGCCCAGTAATATTGTGCCATTCAGAGCCCAGTAATATTATCCCATTCAGAGCCCAGTAATATTGTGCCATTCATAGCCCAGTGATATTGTGCCATTCAGAGCCCAGTAATATTGTGCCATTCAGAGCCCAGGAATATTGTGCCATTCAGAGCCCAGTAATATTGTGCCAGTCAGATACCAGGAATATTGTGCCATTCATAGCCCAGTAATATTGTGCCATTCAGAGCCCAGTAATATTGTGCCATTAAAAGCTCAGTAATATTGTGCCATTCAGATATCAGTAATATTGTGCCATTCAGAGCCCAGTAATATTGTGCCATTCAGAGCCCAGTAATATTATGTCATTCCGATACCAGTAATATTGCGCCATTCAGAGCCCAGTAATTTTGTGCCATTCAGAGCCCAAGGATATTGTGCCATTCAGAGCCCAGTAATATTGTGCCATTCAGAGCCCAGTAATATTGTGCCATTCAGAGCCCAGTAATATTGTGCCATTCAGAGCCCAGTAATATTATCCCATTCAGAGCCCAGTAATATTGTGCCATTCATAGCCCAGTGATATTGTGCCATTCAGAGCCCAGTAATATTGTGCCATTCAGAGCCCAGGAATATTGTGCCATTCAGAGCCCAGTAATATTGTGCCATTCAGAGCCCAGTAATATTATCCCATTCAGAGCCCAGTAATATTGTGCCATTCAGATCCCAGTGATATTGTGCCATTCAGAGCCCAGTAATATTGTGCCATTCAGAGCCCAGGAATATTGTGCCATTCAGAGCCTAGTAATATTGTGCCATTCAGAGCCCAGTAATATTGTGCCAGTCAGATACCAGGAATATTATGCAATTCAGAGCCCAGTAATATTGTGCCATTCAGAGCCCAGGAATATTGTGCCATTCAGAGCCCAGTAATATTGTGCTATTCAGAGCCCAGTAACATTGTGTCAGTTAGATACCAGGAATTTGTGCCATTCATAGCCCAGTAATATTGTACCATTCAGAGCCAAGTAATATTGTGCCATTCAGAGCCCAGTAATATTGTGCCAGTCAGATACCAGGAATATTGTGCAATTCAAATACAAGTAATATTGTGCCATTCAGAACCCAGAAATATTGTGCCATTCAGAGCCCAGTAATATTGTGCCAGTCAGATACCAGGAATATTGTGCCATTCATAGCCCAGTAATATTGTGCCATTCAGACCCCAGTAATATTGTGCCATTTAAAGCCCAGTAATATTGTGCCATTCAGAGCCCAGTAATATTGTTCCATTCAGAGCCCAGTAATATTGTGCCATTCAGAGCCCAGTAATATTATGCCATTCAGATACTAGTAATAATGTGCCAGTAAGATACCAGGAATGTGTGCCATTCATAGCCCAGTAATATTGTACCATTCAGAGCCCAGTAATATTGTGCCATTCAGAGCCCAGTAATATTGTGCTATTCAGAGCCCAGTAATATTGTGTCAGTTAGATACCAGGAATTTGTGCCATTCATAGCCCAGTAATATTGTACCATTCAGAGCCCAGTAATATTGTGCCATTCAGAGCCCAGTAATATTGTGCCAGTCAGATACCAGGAATATTGTGCCATTCAGAGCCCAGTAATATTGTGCCAGTCAGATACCAGGAATATTGTGCCATTCATAGCCCAGTAATATTGTGCCATTCATAGCCCAGTAATATTGTGCCATTCAAAGCACAGTAATATTGTGCCATTCAGAGCCCAGTAATATTGTTCCATTCAGAGCCCAGTAATATTGTGCCATTCAGAGCCCAGTAATATTATGCCATTCGGATCCCAGTAATATTGCGCCATTCAGAGCCCAGGAATATTGTTCAATTCAGAGCCCAGTAATATTGTGCCATTCAGAGCCCAGGAATATTGTGCCATTCAGAGCCCAGTAATATTGTGCTATTCAGAGCCCAGTAATAATGTGCGAGTAAGATACCAGGAATTTGTGCTATTCATAGCCCTGTAATACTGTACCATTCATAGCCCAGTAATATTGTGCATTCAGAGCCCAGTAATATTGTGCCATTCAGAGCCCAGTAATATTGTGCCATTCAGATCCCAGTGATATTGTGCCATTCAGAGCCCAGTAATATTGTGCCATTCAGAGCCCAGGAATATTGTGCCAGATACCAGGAATATTATGCCATTCAGAGCCCAGTAATATTGTGCCATTCAGAGCCCAGGAATATTGTGCTATTCAGAGCCCAGTAATATTGTGTCAGTTAGATACCAGGAATTTGTGCCATTCATAGCCCAGTAATATTGTGCCAGTCAGATACCAGGAATATTGTGCAATTCAAATACAAGTAATATTGTGCCATTCAGAACCCAGTAATATTGTGCCATTCAGAGCCCAGTAATATTGTTCCATTCAGAGCCCAGTAATATTGTGCCATTCAGAGCCCAGTAATATTATGCCATTCAGATACCAGTAATATTGTGCCATTCAGAGCCCAGGAATATTGTTCCATTCAGAGCCCAGCAATATTGTGCCATTCAGAGCCCAGTAATATTGTGCCATTCAAAGCCCAGTAATATTGTGCTATTCAGAGCCCAGTAATATTGTTCCATTCAGAGCCCAGTAATATTGTGCCATTCAGAGCCCAGTAATATTATGCCATTCAGATATCAGTAATGCGCCATTCAGAGCCCAGGAATAATGTTCCATTCAGAGCCCAGTAATATTGTGCCATTCAGAGCCCAGGAATATTGTGCCATTCAGAGCCCAGTAATATTGTGCTATTCAGAGCCCAGTAATAATGTGCCAGTAAGATACCAGGAATTTGTGCCATTCATAGCCCAGTAATATTGTACCATTCAGAGCCCAGTAATATTGTGCCATTCAGAGCCCAGTAATATTGTGCCAGTCAGATACCAGGAATATTGTGCAATTCAAATACCAGTAATATTGTGCCATTCAGAACCCAGTAATATTGTGCCATTCAGAGCCCAGTAATATTGTGCCAGTCAGATACCAGGAATAGTGTGCCATTCATAGCCCAGTAATATTGTGCCAATCAGAGCCCAGTAATATTGTGCCATTCATAGCCCAGTAATATTGTGCCATTCAAAGCACAGTAATATTGTGCCATTCAGAGCCCAGTAATAATGTGAAAGTAAGATACCAGAAATTTGTGCCATTCATAGCCCAGTAATATTGTACCATTCAGAGCCCAGTAATATTGTGCCATTCAGAGCCCAGTAATATTGTGCTATTCAGAGTCCAGTAATATTGTGTCAGTTAGATACCAGGAATTTGTGCCATTCATAGCCCAGTAATATTGTACCATTCAGAGCCCAGTAATATTGTGCCATTCAGAGCCCAGTAATATTGTGCCAGTCAGATACGAGGAATATTGTGCCATTCATTGCCCAGTAATATTGTGCCATTCAGAGCCCAGTAATATTGTGCCATTCAAAGCCCAGTAATATTGTGCCATTCAAAGCCCAGTAATATTGTGCCATTCAGAGCCCAGTAATATTGTTCCATTCAGAGCCCAGTAATATTGTGCCATTCAGAGCCCAGTAATATTATGCCATTCAGATCCCAGTAATATTGCGCCATTAAGAGCCCAGGAATATTGTTCCATTCAGAGCCCAGTAATATTGTGAAATTCAGAGCCCAGTAATAATGTGCCAGTAAGATACCAGGAATTTGTGCCATTCATACCCCAGTAATATTGTACCATTCATAGCCCAGTAATATTGTGCATTCAGAGCCCAGTAATATTGTGCCATTCAGAGCCCAGTAATATTGTACCATTCAGAGCCCAGTAATATTGTGCCATTCAGAGCTCAGTAATATTGTGCCAGTCAGATACCAGGAATATTGTGCAATTCAAATACAAGTAATATTGTGCCATTCAGAACCCAGTAATATTGTGCCATTCAGAGCCCAGTAATATTGTGCCAGTCAGATACCAGGAATATTGTGCCATTCATAGCCCAGTAATATTGTGCCATTCAGAGCCCAGTAATATTGTGCCATTCATAGAACAGTAATATTGTGCCATTCAAAGCACAGTAATATTGTGCCATTCAGAGCCGAGTAATATTGTGTGATTCAGAGCCCAGTAATATTGTGCCATTCAGATACCAGTAATATTGTGCCATTCAGAGCCCAGTAATATTGTGCCATTCAGAGCCCAGTAATATTATGCCATTCAGATACCAGTAATATTGTGCCATTCAGAGCCCAGTAATATTGTGCCATTCAGAGCCCAGTAATATTGTGCCAGTCAGATACCAGGAATACTGTGTAATTCAAATTACAGTAATATTGTTCCATTCAGAACCCAGTAATATTGTGACATTCAGAGTCCAGTAATATTGTGCCATTCGGAGCCCAGCAATAATGTGCCATTCAGAGTTCAGTAATATTGTGCCATTCAGAGCCCAGTAATATTGTGCTATTCAGAGCCCAGTAATATTGTGCCAGTTAGATACCAGGAATTTGTGCCATTCATAGCCCAGCAATATTGTACCATTCAGAGCCCAGTAATATTATGCCATTCAGAGCCCAGTAATATTATGCCATTCAGAGCCCAGTAATATTGTGCCAGTCAGATACCAGGAATATTGTGCAATTCAAATACCCGTAATTTGTGCCATTCAGAACCCAGTAATATTGTGCCATTCAGAGCACAGTAATAATGTGCCAGTCAGAGCCCAGTAATATTGTGCCATTCAGAGCCCAGTAATATTGTGCTATTCAAGTCCAGTAATATTGTGTCATTAAGAGCCCAGTAATATTGTGCCATGCAGAGCCCAGAAATATTGTGCCTGTCAGATACCAGGAATATTGTGCAATTCAAATTACAGTAATAATGTTCAATTCAGAACCCAGTAATATTGTGCCATTCAGAGTCCAGTAATATTTTGCCATTCGGAGCCCAGGAATATTGTGCCATTCAGAGCCCAGTAATATTGTGCCAGTCAGATGCCAGGAATATTATGCCATTCAGAGCCCAGTAATATTGTGCCATTCAGAGCCCAGGAAAATTGTGCCATTCAGAGCCCAGTAATATTGTGCTATTCAGAGCCCAGTAATATTGTGCCATTCAGAGCCCAGTAATATTGTTCCATTCAGAGCCCAGTAATATTGTGCCATTCAGAGCCCAGTAATATTATGCCATTCAGATCCCAGTAATATTGCGCCATTAAGAGCCCAGGAATATTGTTCCATTCAGAGCCCAGTAATATTGTGAAATTCAGAGCCCAGTAATAATGTGCCAGTAAGATACCAGGAATTTGTGCCATTCATACCCCAGTAATATTGTACCATTCATAGCCCAGTAATATTGTGCATTCAGAGCCCAGTAATATTGTGCCATTCAGAGCCCAGTAATATTGTACCATTCAGAGCCCAGTAATATTGTGCAATTCAGAGCTCAGTAATATTGTGCCAGTCAGATACCAGGAATATTGTGCAATTCAAATACAAGTAATATTGTGCCATTCAGAACCCAGTAATATTGTGCCATTCAGAGCCCAGTAATATTGTGCCAGTCAGATACCAGGAATATTGTGCCATTCATAGCCCAGTAATATTGTGCCATTCAGAGCCCAGTAATATTGTGCCATTCATAGAACAGTAATATTGTGCCATTCAAAGCACAGTAATATTGTGCCATTCAGAGCCGAGTAATATTGTGTGATTCAGAGCCCAGTAATATTGTGCCATTCAGATACCAGTAATATTGTGCCATTCAGAGCCCAGTAATATTGTGCCATTCAGAGCCCAGTAATATTATGCCATTCAGATACCAGTAATATTGTGCCATTCAGAGCCCAGTAATATTGTGCCATTCAGAGCCCAGTAATATTGTGCCAGTCAGATACCAGGAATACTGTGTAATTCAAATTACAGTAATATTGTTCCATTCAGAACCCAGTAATATTGTGACATTCAGAGTCCAGTAATATTGTGCCATTCGGAGCCCAGCAATAATGTGCCATTCAGAGTTCAGTAATATTGTGCCATTCAGAGCCCAGTAATATTGTGCTATTCAGAGCCCAGTAATATTGTGCCAGTTAGATACCAGGAATTTGTGCCATTCATAGCCCAGCAATATTGTACCATTCAGAGCCCAGTAATATTATGCCATTCAGAGCCCAGTAATATTATGCCATTCAGAGCCCAGTAATATTGTGCCAGTCAGATACCAGGAATATTGTGCAATTCAAATACCCGTAATTTGTGCCATTCAGAACCCAGTAATATTGTGCCATTCAGAGCACAGTAATAATGTGCCAGTCAGAGCCCAGTAATATTGTGCCATTCAGAGCCCAGTAATATTGTGCTATTCAAGTCCAGTAATATTGTGTCATTAAGAGCCCAGTAATATTGTGCCATGCAGAGCCCAGAAATATTGTGCCTGTCAGATACCAGGAATATTGTGCAATTCAAATTACAGTAATAATGTTCAATTCAGAACCCAGTAATATTGTGCCATTCAGAGTCCAGTAATATTTTGCCATTCGGAGCCCAGGAATATTGTGCCATTCAGAGCCCAGTAATATTGTGCCAGTCAGATGCCAGGAATATTATGCCATTCAGAGCCCAGTAATATTGTGCCATTCAGAGCCCAGGAAAATTGTGCCATTCAGAGCCCAGTAATATTGTGCTATTCAGAGCCCAGTAATATTGTGTCAGTTAGATAAAAGGAATTTGTGCCATTCATAGCCCAGTAATATTGTACCATTCAGAGCCCAGTAATATTGTGCCATTCAGAGCCCAGTAATATTGTGCCAGTCAGATACCAGGAATATTGTGCAATTCAAATACAAGTAATATTGTGCCATTCAGAACCCAGTAATATTGTGCCATTCAGAGCCCAGTAATATTGTGCCAGTCAGATACCAGGAATATTGGGCCATTCATAGCCCAGTAATATTGTGCCATTCAGAGCCCAGTAATATTGTGCCATTCAAAACCCAGTAATATTGTGCCATTCAGAGCCCAGTAATATTGTGCCATTCAGAGCCCAGTAATATTGTGCCATTCAGAGCCCAGGAATATTGTTCCATTCAGAGCCCAGTAATATTGTGCCATTCAGAGCCCAGGAATATTGTGCCATTCAGAGCCCAGTAATATTGTGCTATTCAGAGCCCAGTAATAATGTGCCAGTAAGATACCAGGAATATTGTGCAATTCAAATACCAGTAATATTGTGCCATTCAGAACCCAGTAATATTGTGCCATTCAGAGCCCAGTAATATTGTGCCAGTCAGATACCAGGAATATTGTGCCATTCATAGCCCAGTAATATTGTGCCATTCAGAGCCCAGTAATATTGTGCCATTCATAGCCCAGTAATATTGTGCCATTCAAAGCACAGTAATATTGTGCCATTCAGAGCCCAGTAATATTGTGTGATTCAGAGCCCAGTAATATTATGCCATTCAGATACCAGTAATATTGTGCCATTCAGAGCCCAGTAATATTGTGCCATTCAGAGCCCATTAATATTATGCCATTCAGATACCAGTAATATTGTGCCATTCAGAGCCCAGTAATATTGTGCCATTCAGAGCCCAGTAATATTGTGCCAGTCAGATACCAGGAATACTGTGTAATTCAAATTACAGTAATATTGTTCCATTCAGAACCCAGTAATATTGTGCCATTCAGAGTCCAGTAATATTGTGCCATTCGGAGCCCAGCAATAATGTGCCATTCAGAGTTCAGTAATATTGTGCCATTCAGAGCCCAGTAATATTGTGCCATTCAGAGCCCAGTAATATGGTGCCATTAAGAGCCCAGTAATATTGTGCCATTCAGAGCCCAGTAATATTGTGCCATTCAAGCCCATTAATATTGTGCCATTAAGAGCCCAGTAATATTGTGCCATGCAGAGCCCAGTAATATTGTGCCATTCACAGCCCAGAAATATTATGCCATTTAGAGACCAGTAATATTATGTCATTCAGACCCCAGTAATATTGCGCCATTAAGAGCCCAGGAATATTGTTCCATTCAGAGCCCAGTAATATTGTGAAATTCAGAGCCCAGTAATAATGTGCCAGTAAGATACCAGGAATTTGTGCCATTCATACCCCAGTAATATTGTACCATTCATAGCCCAGTAATATTGTGCATTCAGAGCCCAGTAATATTGTGCCATTCAGAGCCCAGTAATATTGTACCATTCAGAGCCCAGTAATATTGTGCCATTCAGAGCCCAGTAATATTGTGCCAGTCAGATACCAGGAATATTGTGCCATTCATAGCCCAGTAATATTGTGCCATTCAGAGCCCAGCAATAATGTGTCATTCAGAGTTCAGTAATATTGTGCCATTCAGAGCCCAGTAATATTGTGCCATTCAGAGCCCAGTAATATGGTGCCATTAAGAGCCCAGTAATATTGTGCCATTCAGAGCCCAGTAATATTGTGCCATTCAAGCCCAGTAATATTGTGCCATTAAGAGCCCAGTAATATTGTGCCATGCAGAGCCCAGTAATATTGTGCCATTCACAGCCCAGAAATATTATGCCATTCAGAGCCCAGTAATATTGTGCCATTCAGAGCCCAAGGATATTGTGCCATTCAGAGCCCAGTAATATTGTGCCATTCAGAGCCCAGTAATATTATCCCATTCAGAGCCCAGTAATATTGTGCCATTCATAGCCCAGTGATATTGTGCCATTCAGAGCCCAGTAATATTGTGCCATTCAGAGCCCAGGAATATTGTGCCATTCAGAGCCCAGTAATATTGTGCCATTCAGAGCCCGGTAATATTATCCCATTCAGAGACCAGTAATATTGTGCCATTCATAGCCCAGTAATATTGTGCATTCAGAGCCCAGTAATATTGTGCCATTCAGATCCCAGTGATATTGTGCCATTCAGAGCCCAGTAATATTGTGCCATTCAGAGCCCAGGAATATTGTGCCATTCAGAGCCTAGTAATATTGTGCCATTCAGAGCCCAGTAATATTGTGCCAGTCAGATACCAGGAATATTATGCCATTCAGAGCCCAGTAATATTGTGCCATTCAGAGCCCAGGAATATTGTGCCATTCAGAGCCCAGGAATATTGTGCTATTCAGAGCCCAGTAACATTGTGTCAGTTAGATACCAGGAATTTGTGCCATTCATAGCCCAGTAATATTGTACCATTCAGAGCCCAGTAATATTGTGCCATTCAGAGCCCAGTAATATTGTTCCAGTCAGATACCAGGAAAATTGTGCAATTCAAATACAAGTAATATTGTGCCATTCAGAGCCCAGTAATATTGTGCCATTCAAAGCCCAGTAATATTGTGCCATTCAGAGCCCAGTAATATTGTTCCATTCAGAGCCCAGTGATATTGTGCCATTCAGAGCCCAGTAAAATTATGCCATTCAGATACCAGTAATATTGCGCCATTCAGATACCAGGAATATTGTGCCATTCATAGCCCAGTAATATTGTGCTATTCAGAGCCCAGTAATATTGTTCCATTCAGAGCCCAGTAATATTGTGCCATTCAGAGCCCAGTAATAATGTGCCAGTAAGATACCAGGAATTTGTGCCATTCATAGCCCAGTAATATTGTACCATTCATAGCCCAGTAATATTGTGCATTCAGAGCCCAGTCATATTGTGCCATTCAGAGCCCAGTAATATTGTGCTATTCAGATCCCAGTGATATTGTGCCATTCAGAGCCCAGTAATATTGTGCCATTTAGAGCCCAGGAATATTGTGCCATTCAGAGCCCAGTAATATTGTGCCATTCAGAGCCCAGTAATATTGTGCCAGTCAGATACCAGGAATATCATGCCATTCAGAGC
This sequence comes from Pelodytes ibericus, assembly GCA_036172795.1. Classification (NCBI taxonomy): domain Eukaryota; kingdom Metazoa; phylum Chordata; class Amphibia; order Anura; family Pelodytidae; genus Pelodytes; species Pelodytes ibericus. Next base: position 44,332,848 of record CM069866.1, on the reverse strand, counting down.
CAAGGAATATTGTGCCATTCAGAGCCCAGTAATATTGTGCCAGTCAGATACCAGGAATATTATGCCATTCAGAGCCCAGTAATATTGTGCCATTCAGAGCCCAGGAAAATTGTGCCATTCAGAGCCCAGTAATATTGTGCTATTCAGAGCCCAGTAATATTGTGTCAGTTAGATACCAGGAATTTGTGCCATTCATAGCCCAGTAATATTGTACCATTCAGAGCCCAGTAATATTGTGCCATTCAGAGCCCAGTAATATTGTGCCAGTCAGATACCAGGAATATTGTGCCAGTCAGATACCAGGAATATTGTGCAATTCAAATACAAGTAATATTGTGCCATTCAGAACCCAGTAATATTGTGCCATTCAGAGCCCAGTAATATTGTGCCAGTCAGATACCAGGAATATTGTGCCATTCATAGCCCAGTAATATTGTGCCATTCAGAGCCCAGTAATATTGTGCCATACAAAGCCAAGTAATATTGTGCCATTCAGAGCCCAGTAATATTGTGCCATTCAGAGCCCAGGAATATTGTTCCATTCAGAGCCCTGTAATATTGTTCCATTCAGAGCCCAGTAATATTATGCCATTCAGATACCAGTAATATTGTGCCATTCAGAGCCCAGGAATATTGTTCCATTCAGAGCCCAGTAATATTGTGCCATTCAGAGGCCAGGAATATTGTGCCATTCAGAGCCCAGTAATATTGTGCTATTCAGAGCCCAGTAATAATGTGCCAGTAAGATACCAGGAATTTGTGCCATTCATAGCCCAGTAATATTGTACCATTCAGAGCCCAGTAATATTGTGCCATTCAGAGCCCAGTAATATTGTGCCAGTCAGATACCAGGAATATTGTGCAATTCAAATACCAGTAATATTGTGCCATTCAGAACCTAGTAATATTGTGCCATTCAGAGCCCAGTAATATTGTGCCAGTCAGATACCAGGAATATTGTGCCAGTCAGATACAAGGAATATTGTGCCATTCATAGCCCAGTAATATTGTGCCATTCAGAGCCCAGTAATATTGTGCCATTCATAGCCCAGTAATATTGTGCCATTCAAAGCACAGTAATATTGTGCCATTCAGAGCCCAGTAATATTGTGTGATTCAGAGCCCAGTAATATTATGCCATTCAGATACCAGTAATATTGTGCCATTCAGAGCCCAGTAATATTGTGCCATTCAGAGCCCAGTAATATTATGCCATTCAGATACCAGTAATATTGTGCCATTCAGAGCCCAGTAATATTGTGCCATTCAGAGCCCAGTAATATTGTGCCAGTCAGATACCAGGAATATTGTGCCATTCATAGCCCTGTAATATTGTGTATTCAGAGCCCAGTAATATTGTGCCATTCAAAGCCCAGTAATATTGTGCCATTCAGAGCCCAGGAATATTGTTCCATTCAGAGCCCAGTAATATTGTGCCATTCAGAGCCCAGTAATATTGTGCCATTCAGAGCCCAGTAATATTGTGCCATTCAAAGCACAGTAATATTGTGCCATTCAGAGCCCAGTAATATTGTGTGATTCAGAGCCCAGTAATATTATGCCATTCAGATACCAGTAATATTGTGCCATTCAGAGCCCAGTAATATTGTGCCATTCAGAGCCCAGTAATATTATGCCATTCAGATACCAGTAATATTGTGCCATTCAGAGCCCAGTAATATTGTGCCATTCAGAGCCCAGTAATATTGTGCCAGTCAGATACCAGGAATACTGTGTAATTCAAATTACAGTAATATTGTTCCATTCAGAACCCAGTAATATTGTGCCATTCAGAGTCCAGTAATATTGTGCCATTCAGAGCCCAGCAATAATGTGCCATTCAGAGTTCAGTAATATTGTGCCATTCAGAGCCCAGTAATATTGTGCCATTCAGAGCCCAGTAATATGGTGCCATTAAGAGCCCAGTAATATTGTGCCAGTCAGAGCCCAGTAATATTGTGCCATTCAAGTCCAGTAATATTGTGCCATTAAGAGCCCAGTAATATTGTGCCATGCAGAGCCCAGTAATATTGTGCCATTCACAGCCCAGAAATATTGTGCCATTTAGAGACCAGTAATATTATGTCATTCCGATACCAGTAATATTGCGCCATTCAGAGCCCAGTAATATTGTGCCATTCAGAGCCCAAGGATATTGTGCCATTCAGAGCCCAGTAATATTGTGCCATTCAGAGCCCAGTAATATTGTGCCATTCAGAGCCCAGTAATATTGTGCCATTCAGAGCCCAGTAATATTATCCCATTCAGAGCCCAGTAATATTGTGCCATTCATAGCCCAGTGATATTGTGCCATTCAGAGCCCAGTAATATTGTGCCATTCAGAGCCCAGGAATATTGTGCCATTCAGAGCCCAGTAATATTATGCCATTCAGAGCCCTGTAATATTATCCCATTCAGAGCCCAGTAATATTGTGCTATTCAAAGCCCAGTAATATTGTGCATTCAGAGCTCAGTAATATTGTGCCATTCAGAGCCCAGTAATATTGTGCCATTCAGATCCCAGTGATATTGTGCCATTCAGAGCCCAGTAATATTGTGCCATTCAGAGCCCAGGAATATTGTGCCATTCAGAGCCTAGTAATATTGTGCCATTCAGAGCCCAGTAATATTGTGCCAGTCAGATACCAGGAATATTATGCCATTCAGAGCCCAGTAATATTGTGCCATTCAGAGCCCAGGAATATTGTGCCAGTCAGATACCAGGAATATTGTGCAATTCAAATACGAGTAATATTGTGCCATTCAGAACCCAGTAATATTGTGCCATTCAGAGCCCAGTAATATTGTGCCAGTCAGATACCAGGAATATTGTGCCATTCATAGCCCAGTAATATTGTGCCATTCAGAGCCCAGTAATATTGTGCCATTCAAAGCCCAGTAATATTGTGCCATTCAGAGCCCAGTAATATTGTTCCATTCAGAGCCCAGTAATATTGTGCCATTCAGAGCCCAGTAATATTATGCCATTCAGATACCAGTAATATTGCGCCATTCAGATACCAGGAATATTGTGCCATTCATAGCCCAGTAATATTGTGCCATTCAGAGCCCAGTAATATTGTGCCATTCAAAGCCCAGTGATATTGTGCTATTCAGAGTCCAGTAATATTGTTCAATTCAGAGCCCAGTAATATTGTGCCATTCAGAGCCCAGTAATATTATGCCATTCAGATATCAGTAATATTGCGCCATTCAGAGCCCAGGAATAATGTTCCATTCAGAGCCCAGTAATATTGTGCCATTCAGAGCCCAGGAATATTGTGCCATTCAGAGCCCAGTAATATTGTGCTATTCAGAGCCCAGTAATAATGTGCCAGTAAGATACCAGGAATTTGTGCCATTCATAGCCCAGTAATATTGTACCATTCATTGCCCAGTAATATTGTGCATTCAGAGCCCAGTCATATTGTGCCAGTCAGATACCAGGAATATCATGCCATTCAGAGCCCAGTAATATTGTGCCATTCAGAGCCCAGGAAAATTGTGCCATTCAGAGCCCAGTAATATTGTGCTATTCAGAGCCCAGTAATATTGTGTCAGTTAGATACCAGGAATTTGTGCCATTCATGGCCCAGTAATATTGTACCATTCAGAGCCCAGTAATATTGTGCCATTCAGAGCCCAGTAATATTGTGCCAGTCAGATACCAGGAATATTGTGCAATTCAAATACAAGTAATATTGTGCCATTCAGAACCCAGTAATATTGTGCCATTCAGAGCCCAGTAATATTGTGCCAGTCAGATACCAGGAATATTGTGCCATTCATAGCCCTGTAATATTGTGCCATTGAGAGCCCAGTAATATTATGCCATTCAGAAACCAGTAATATTGTGCCATTCAGAGCCCAGGAATATTGTTCCATTCAGAGCCCAGTAATATTGTGCCATTCAAAGCACAGTAATATTGTGCCATTCAGAGCCCAGTAATATTGTGTGATTCAGAGCCCAGTAATGTTATGCCATTCAGATACCAGTAATATTGTGCCATTCAGAGCCCAGGAATATTGTTCCATTCAGAGCCCAGTAATATTGTGCCATTCAGAGCCCAGGAATATTGTGCCATTCAGAGCCCAGTAATATTGTGCTATTCAGAGCCCAGTAATATTGTGCCAGTCAGATACCAGGAATATTGTGCAATTCAAATACAAGTAATATTGTGCCATTCAGAACCCAGTAATATTGTGCCATTCAGAGCCCAGTAATATTGTGCCAGTCAGATACCAGGAATATTGTGCCATTCATAGCCCTGTAATATTGTGCCATTGAGAGCCCAGTAATATTATGCCATTCAGAAACCAGTAATATTGTGCCATTCAGAGCCCAGGAATATTGTTCCATTCAGAGCCCAGTAATATTGTGCCATTCAAAGCACAGTAATATTGTGCCATTCAGAGCCCAGTAATATTGTGTGATTCAGAGCCCAGTAATGTTATGCCATTCAGATACCAGTAATATTGTGCCATTCAGAGCCCAGGAATATTGTTCCATTCAGAGCCCAGTAATATTGTGCCATTCAGAGCCCAGGAATATTGTGCCATTCAGAGCCCAGTAATATTGTGCTATTCAGAGCCCAGTAATATTGTTCCATTCAGAGCCCAGTAATATTGTGCCATTCAGAGCCCAGTAATATTATGCCATTCAGATATCAGTAATATTGCGCCATTCAGAGCCCAGGAATAATGTTCCATTCAGAGCCCAGTAATATTGTGCCATTCAGAGCCCAGTAATATTGTTCCATTCAGAGCCCAGTAATATTGTGCCATTCAGAGCCCAGTAATATTATGCCATTCAGATATCAGTAATATTGCGCCATTCAGAGCCCAGGAATAATGTTCCATTCAGAGCCCAGTAATATTGTGCCATTCAGAGCCCAGGAATATTGTGCCATTCAGAGCCCAGTAATATTGTGCTATTCAGAGCCCAGTAATAATGTGCCAGTAAGATACCAGGAATTTGTGCCATTCATAGCCCAGTAATATTGTACCATTCATAGCCCAGTCATATTGTGCCATTCAGAGCCCAGTAATATTGTGCTATTCAGATCCCAGTGATATTGTGCCATTCAGAGCCCAGTAATATTGTGCCATTCAGAGCCCAGGAATATTGTGCCATTCAGAGCCCAGTAATATTGTGCCATTCAGAGCCCAGTAATATTGGGCCAGTCAGATACCAGGAATATCATGCCATTCAGAGCCCAGTAATATTGTGCCATTCAGAGCCCAGGAAAATTGTGCCATTCAGAGCCCAGTAATATTGTGCTATTCAGAGCCCAGTAATATTGTGTCAGTTAGATACCAGGAATTTGTGCCATTCATAGCCCAGTAATATTGTACCATTCAGAGCCCAGTAATATTGTGCCATTCAGAGCCCAGTAATATTGTGCCAGTCAGATACCAGGAATATTGTGCAATTCAAATACAAGTAATATTGTGCCATTCAGAACCCAGTAATATTGTGCCATTCAGAGCCCAGTAATATTGTGCCAGTCAGATACCAGGAATATTGTGCCATTCATAGCCCTGTAATATTGTGTATTCAGAGCCCAGTAATATTGTGCCATTCAAAGCCCAGTAATATTGTGCCATTCAGAGCCCAGTAATATTGTTACATTCAGAGCCCAGTAATATTATGCCATTCAGATACCAGTAATATTGTGCCATTCAGAGCCCAGGAATATTGTTCCATTCAGAGCCCAGTAATATTGTGCCATTCAGAGCCCAGTAATATTGTGCCATTCATAGCCCAGTAATATTGTGCCATTCAAAGCACAGTAATATTGTGCCATTCAGAGCCCAGTAATATTGTGTGATTCAGAGCCCAGTAATATTATGCCATTCAGATACCAGTAATATTGTGCCATTCAGAGCCCAGTAATATTGTGCCATTCAGAGCCCAGTAATATTATGCCATTCAGATACCAGTAATATTGTGCCATTCAGAGCCCAGTAATATTGTGCCATTCAGAGCCCAGTAATATTGTGCCAGTCAGATAAAAGGAATACTGTGTAATTCAAATTACAGTAATATTGTTCCATTCAGAACCCAGTAATATTGTGCCATTCAGAGTCCAGTAATATTGTGCCATTCAGAGCCCAGCAATAATGTGCCATTCAGAGTTCAGTAATATTGTGCCATTCAGAGCCCAGTAATATTGTGCCATTCAGAGCCCAGTAATATGGTGCCATTAAGAGCCCAGTAATATTGTGCCAGTCAGAGCCCAGTAATATTGTGCCATTCAAGTCCAGTAATATTGTGCCATTAAGAGCCCAGTAATATTGTGCCATGCAGAGCCCAGTAATATTGTGCCATTCAGAGCCCAGTAATATTGTGTCATTCCGATACCAGTAATATTGCGCCATTCAGAGCCCAGTAATATTGTGCCATTCAGAGCCCAAGGATATTGTGCCATTCAGAGCCCAGTAATATTGTGCCATTCAGAGCCCAGTAATATTGTGCCATTCAGAGCCCAGTAATATTGTGCCATTCAGAGCCCAGTAATATTATCCCATTCAGAGCCCAGTAATATTGTGCCATTCATAGCCCAGTGATATTGTGCCATTCAGAGCCCAGTAATATTGTGCCATTCAGAGCCCAGGAATATTGTGCCATTCAGAGCCCAGTAATATTATGCCATTCAGAGCCCTGTAATATTATCCCATTCAGAGCCCAGTAATATTGTGCTATTCAAAGCCCAGTAATATTGTGCATTCAGAGCTCAGTAATATTGTGCCATTCAGAGCCCAGTAATATTGTGCCATTCAGATCCCAGTGATATTGTGCCATTCAGAGCCCAGTAATATTGTGCCATTCAGAGCCCAGGAATATTGTGCCATTCAGAGCCTAGTAATATTGTGCCATTCAGAGCCCAGTAATATTGTGCCAGTCAGATACCAGGAATATTATGCCATTCAGAGCCCAGTAATATTGTGCCATTCAGAGCCCAGGAATATTGTGCCAGTCAGATACCAGGAATATTGTGCAATTCAAATACGAGTAATATTGTGCCATTCAGAACCCAGTAATATTGTGCCATTCAGAGCCCAGTAATATTGTGCCAGTCAGATACCAGGAATATTGTGCCATTCATAGCCCAGTAATATTGTGCCATTCAGAGCCCAGTAATATTGTGCCATTCAAAGCCCAGTAATATTGTGCCATTCAGAGCCCAGTAATATTGTTCCATTCAGAGCCCAGTAATATTGTGCCATTCAGAGCCCAGTAATATTATGCCATTCAGATACCAGTAATATTGCGCCATTCAGATACCAGGAATATTGTGCCATTCATAGCCCAGTAATATTGTGCCATTCAGAGCCCAGTAATATTGTGCCATTCAAAGCCCAGTGATATTGTGCTATTCAGAGTCCAGTAATATTGTTCAATTCAGAGCCCAGTAATATTGTGCCATTCAGAGCCCAGTAATATTATGCCATTCAGATATCAGTAATATTGCGCCATTCAGAGCCCAGGAATAATGTTCCATTCAGAGCCCAGTAATATTGTGCCATTCAGAGCCCAGGAATATTGTGCCATTCAGAGCCCAGGAATATTGTGCCATTCAGAGCCCAGTAATATTGTGCTATTCAGAGCCCAGTAATAATGTGCCAGTAAGATACCAGGAATTTGTGCCATTCATAGCCCAGTAATATTGTACCATTCAGAGCCCAGTAATATTGTGCATTCAGAGCCCAGTCATATTGTGCCAGTCAGATACCAGGAATATCATGCCATTCAGAGCCCAGTAATATTGTGCCATTCAGAGCCCAGGAAAATTGTGCCATTCAGAGCCCAGTAATATTGTGCTATTCAGAGCCCAGTAATATTGTGTCAGTTAGATACCAGGAATTTGTGCCATTCATAGCCCAGTAATATTGTACCATTCAGAGCCCAGTAATATTGTGCCATTCAGAGCCCAGTAATATTGTGCCAGTCAGATACCAGTAATATTGTGCCAGTCAGATACCAGGAATATTGTGCAATTCAAATACAAGTAATATTGTGCCATTCAGAACCCAGTAATATTGTGCCATTCAGAGCCCAGTAATATTGTGCCAGTCAGATACCAGGAATATTGTGCCATTCATAGCCCTGTAATATTGTGCCATTGAGAGCCCAGTAATATTATGCCATTCAGAAACCAGTAATATTGTGCCATTCAGAGCCCAGGAATATTGTTCCATTCAGAGCCCAGTAATATTGTGCCATTCAAAGCACAGTAATATTGTGCCATTCAGAGCCCAGTAATATTGTGTGATTCAGAGCCCAGTAATGTTATGCCATTCAGATACCAGTAATATTGTGCAATTCAGAGCCCAGGAATATTGTTCCATTCAGAGCCCAGGAATATTGTTCCATTCAGAGCCCAGTAATATTGTGCCATTCAGAGCCCAGGAATATTGTGCCATTCAGAGCCCAGTAATATTGTGCTATTCAGAGCCCAGTAATATTGTTCCATTCAGAGCCCAGTATTATTGTGCCATTCAGAGCCCAGTAATATTATGCCATTCAGATATCAGTAATATTGCGCCATTCAGAGCCCAGGAATAATGTTCCATTCAGAGCCCAGTAATATTGTGCCATTCAGAGCCCAGTAATATTGTTCCATTCAGAGCCCAGTAATATTGTGCCATTCAGAGCCCAGTAATATTATGCCATTCAGATATCAGTAATATTGCGCCATTCAGAGCCCAGGAATAATGTTCCATTCAGAGCCCAGTAATATTGTGCCATTCAGAGCCCAGTAATATTGTGCCATTCAGAGCCCAGGAATATTGTGCCATTCAGAGCCCAGTAATATTGTGCTATTCAGAGCCCAGTAATAATGTGCCAGTAAGATACCAGGAATTTGTGCCATTCATAGCCCAGTAATATTGTACCATTCATAGCCCAGTCATATTGTGCCATTCAGAGCCCAGTAATATTGTGCTATTCAGATCCCAGTGATATTGTGCCATTCAGAGCCCAGTAATATTGTGCCATTCAGAGCCCAGGAATATTGTGCCATTCAGAGCCCAGTAATATTGTGCCATTCAGAGCCCAGTAATATTGGGCCAGTCAGATACCAGGAATATCATGCCATTCAGAGCCCAGTAATATTGTGCCATTCAGAGCCCAGGAAAATTGTGCCATTCAGAGCCCAGTAATATTGTGCTATTCAGAGCCCAGTAATATTGTGCCATTCAGAGCCCAGTAATATTGTGCCAGTCAGATACCAGGAATATTGTGCAATTCAAATACAAGTAATATTGTGCCATTCAGAACCCAGTAATATTGTGCCATTCAGAGCCCAGTAATATTGTGCCAGTCAGATACCAGGAATATTGTGCCATTCATAGCCCTGTAATATTGTGTATTCAGAGCCCAGTAATATTGTGCCATTCAAAGCCCAGTAATATTGTGCCATTCAGAGCCCAGTAATATTGTTACATTCAGAGCCCAGTAATATTATGCCATTCAGATACCAGTAATATTGTGCCATTCAGAGCCCAGGAATATTGTTCCATTCAGAGCCCAGTAATATTGTGCCATTCAGAGCCCAGTAATATTGTGCCATTCATAGCCCAGTAATATTGTGCCATTCAAAGCACAGTAATATTGTGCCATTCAGAGCCCAGTAATATTGTGTGATTCAGAGCCCAGTAATATTATGCCATTCAGATACCAGTAATATTGTGCCATTCAGAGCCCAGTAATATTGTGTGATTCAGAGCCCAGTAATGTTATGCCATTCAGATACCAGTAATATTGTGCAATTCAGAGCCCAGGAATATTGTTCCATTCAGAGCCCAGTAATATTGTGCCATTCAGAGCCCAGGAATATTGTGCCATTCAGAGCCCAGTAATATTGTGCTATTCAGAGCCCAGTAATATTGTTCCATTCAGAGCCCAGTAATATTGTGCCATTCAGAGCCCAGTAATATTATGCCATTCAGATATCAGTAATATTGCGCCATTCAGAGCCCAGGAATAATGTTCCATTCAGAGCCCAGTAATATTGTGCCATTCAGAGCCCAGTAATATTGTTCCATTCAGAGCCCAGTAATATTGTGCCATTCAGAGCCCAGTAATATTATGCCATTCAGATATCAGTAATATTGCGCCATTCAGAGCCCAGGAATAATGTTCCATTCAGAGCCCAGTAATATTGTGCCATTCAGAGCCCAGGAATATTGTGCCATTCAGAGCCCAGTAATATTGTGCTATTCAGAGCCCAGTAATAATGTGCCAGTAAGATACCAGGAATTTGTGCCATTCATAGCCCAGTAATATTGTACCATTCATAGCCCAGTCATATTGTGCCATTCAGAGCCCAGTAATATTGTGCTATTCAGATCCCAGTGATATTGTGCCATTCAGAGCCCAGTAATATTGTGCCATTCAGAGCCCAGGAATATTGTGCCATTCAGAGCCCAGTAATATTATGCCATTCAGATATCAGTAATATTGCGCCATTCAGAGCCCAGGAATAATGTTCCATTCAGAGCCCAGTAATATTGTGCCATTCAGAGCCCAGGAAAATTGTGCCATTCAGAGCCCAGTAATATTGTGCTATTCAGAGCCCAGTAATAATGTGCCAGTAAGATACCAGGAATTTGTGCCATTCATAGCCCAGTAATATTGTACCATTCATAGCCCAGTCATATTGTGCCATTCAGAGCCCAGTAATATTGTGCTATTCAGATCCCAGTGATATTGTGCCATTCAGAGCCCAGTAATATTGTGCCATTCAGAGCCCAGGAATATTGTGCCATTCAGAGCCCAGTAATATTGTGCCATTCAGAGCCCAGTAATATTGGGCCAGTCAGATACCAGGAATATCATGCCATTCAGAGCCCAGTAATATTGTGCCATTCAGAGCCCAGGAAAATTGTGCCATTCAGAGCCCAGTAATATTGTGCTATTCAGAGCCCAGTAATATTGTGCCATTCAGAGCCCAGTAATATTGTGCCAGTCAGATACCAGGAATATTGTGCAATTCAAATACAAGTAATATTGTGCCATTCAGAACCCAGTAATATTGTGCCATTCAGAGCCCAGTAATATTGTGCCAGTCAGATACCAGGAATATTGTGCCATTCATAGCCCTGTAATATTGTGTATTCAGAGCCCAGTAATATTGTGCCATTCAAAGCCCAGTAATATTGTGCCATTCAGAGCCCAGTAATATTGTTACATTCAGAGCCCAGTAATATTATGCCATTCAGATACCAGTAATATTGTGCCATTCAGAGCCCAGTAATATTGTTCCATTCAGAGCCCAGTAATATTGTGCCATTCAGAGCCCAGTAATATTATGCCATTCAGATATCAGTAATATTGCGCCATTCAGAGCCCAGGAATAATGTTCCATTCAGAGCCCAGTAATATTGTGCCATTCAGAGCCCAGGAATATTGTGCCATTCAGAGCCCAGTAATATTGTGCTATTCAGAGCCCAGTAATAATGTGCCAGTAAGATACCAGGAATTTGTGCCATTCATAGCCCAGTAATATTGTACCATTCATAGCCCAGTCATATTGTGCCATTCAGAGCCCAGTAATATTGTGCTATTCAGATCCCAGTGATATTGTGCCATTCAGAGCCCAGTAATATTGTGCCATTCAGAGCCCAGGAATATTGTGCCATTCAGAGCCCAGTAATATTGTGCCATTCAGAGCCCAGTAATATTGGGCCAGTCAGATACCAGGAATATCATGCCATTCAGAGCCCAGTAATATTGTGCCATTCAGAGCCCAGGAAAATTGTGCCATTCAGAGCCCAGTAATATTGTGCTATTCAGAGCCCAGTAATATTGTGCCATTCAGAGCCCAGTAATATTGTGCCAGTCAGATACCAGGAATATTGTGCAATTCAAATACAAGTAATATTGTGCCATTCAGAACCCAGTAATATTGTGCCATTCAGAGCCCAGTAATATTGTGCCAGTCAGATACCAGGAATATTGTGCCATTCATAGCCCTGTAATATTGTGTATTCAGAGCCCAGTAATATTGTGCCATTCAAAGCCCAGTAATATTGTGCCATTCAGAGCCCAGTAATATTGTTACATTCAGAGCCCAGTAATATTATGCCATTCAGATACCAGTAATATTGTGCCATTCAGAGCCCAGGAATATTGTTCCATTCAGAGCCCAGTAATATTGTGCCATTCAGAGCCCAGTAATATTGTGCCATTCATAGCCCAGTAATATTGTGCCATTCAAAGCACAGTAATATTGTGCCATTCAGAGCCCAGTAATATTGTGTGATTCAGAGCCCAGTAATATTATGCCATTCAGATACCAGTAATATTGTGCCATTCAGAGCCCAGTAATATTGTGTGATTCAGAGCCCAGTAATGTTATGCCATTCAGATACCAGTAATATTGTGCAATTCAGAGCCCAGGAATATTGTTCCAGTCAGAGCCCAGTAATATTGTGCCATTCAGAGCCCAGGAATATTGTGCCATTCAGAGCCCAGTAATATTGTGCTATTCAGAGCCCAGTAATATTGTTCCATTCAGAGCCCAGTAATATTGTGCCATTCAGAGCCCAGTAATATTATGCCATTCAGATATCAGTAATATTGCGCCATTCAGAGCCCAGGAATAATGTTCCATTCAGAGCCCAGTAATATTGTGCCATTCAGAGCCCAGTAATATTGTTCCATTCAGAGCCCAGTAATATTGTGCCATTCAGAGCCCAGTAATATTATGCCATTCAGATATCAGTAATATTGCGCCATTCAGAGCCCAGGAATAATGTTCCATTCAGAGCCCAGTAATATTGTGCCATTCAGAGCCCAGGAATATTGTGCCATTCAGAGCCCAGTAATATTGTGCTATTCAGAGCCCAGTAATAATGTGCCAGTAAGATACCAGGAATTTGTGCCATTCATAGCCCAGTAATATTGTACCATTCATAGCCCAGTCATATTGTGCCATTCAGAGCCCAGTAATATTGTGCTATTCAGATCCCAGTGATATTGTGCCATTCAGAGCCCAGTAATATTGTGCCATTCAGAGCCCAGGAATATTGTGCCATTCAGAGCCCAGTAATATTGTGCCATTCAGAGCCCAGTAATATTGGGCCAGTCAGATACCAGGAATATCATGCCATTCAGAGCCCAGTAATATTGTGCCATTCAGAGCCCAGGAAAATTGTGCCATTCAGAGCCCAGTAATATTGTGCTATTCAGAGCCCAGTAATATTGTGCCATTCAGAGCCCAGTAATATTGTGCCAGTCAGATACCAGGAATATTGTGCAATTCAAATACAAGTAATATTGTGCCATTCAGAACCCAGTAATATTGTGCCATTCAGAGCCCAGTAATATTGTGCCAGTCAGATACCAGGAATATTGTGCCATTCATAGCCCTGTAATATTGTGTATTCAGAGCCCAGTAATATTGTGCCATTCAAAGCCCAGTAATATTGTGCCATTCAGAGCCCAGTAATATTGTTACATTCAGAGCCCAGTAATATTATGCCATTCAGATACCAGTAATATTGTGCCATTCAGAGCCCAGGAATATTGTTCCATTCAGAGCCCAGTAATATTGTGCCATTCAGAGCCCAGTAATATTGTGCCATTCATAGCCCAGTAATATTGTTCCATTCAAAGCACAGTAATATTGTGCCATTCAGAGCCCAGTAATATTGTGTGATTCAGAGCCCAGTAATATTATGCCATTCAGATACCAGTAATATTGTGCCATTCAGAGCCCAGTAATATTGTGCCATTCAGAGCCCAGTAATATTATGCCATTCAGATACCAGTAATATTGTGCCATTCAGAGCCCAGTAATATTGTGCCATTCAGAGCCCAGTAATATTGTGCCAGTCAGATACCAGGAATACTGTGTAATTCAAATTACAGTAATATTGTTCCATTCAGAACCCAGTAATATTGTGCCATTCAGAGTCCAGTAATATTGTGCCATTCAGAGCCCAGCAATAATGTGCCATTCAGAGTTCAGTAATATTGTGCCATTCAGAGCCCAGTAATATTGTGCCATTCAGAGCCCAGTAATATGGTGCCATTAAGAGCCCAGTAATATTGTGCCAGTCAGAGCCCAGTAATATTGTGCCATTCAAGTCCAGTAATATTGTGCCATTAAGAGCCCAGTAATATTGTGCCATGCAGAGCCCAGTAATATTGTGCCATTCACAGCCCAGAAATATTGTGCCATTTAGAGACCAGTAATATTATGTCATTCCGATACCAGTAATATTGCGCCATTCAGAGCCCAGTAATATTGTGCCATTCAGAGCCCAAGGATATTGTGCCATTCAGAGCGCAGTAATATTGTGCCATTCAGAGCCCAGTAATATTGTGCCATTCAGAGCCCAGTAATATTGTGCCATTCAGAGCCCAGTAATATTATCCCATTCAGAGCCCAGTAATATTGTGCCATTCATAGCCCAGTGATATTGTGCCATTCAGAGCCCAGTAATATTGTGCCATTCAGAGCCCAGTAATATTATGCCATTCAGATATCAGTAATATTGCGCCATTCAGAGCCCAGGAATAATGTTCCATTCAGAGCCCAGTAATATTGTGCCATTCAGAGCCCAGGAATATTGTGCCATTCAGAGCCCAGTAATATTGTGCTATTCAGAGCCCAGTAATAATGTGCCAGTAAGATACCAGGAATTTGTGCCATTCATAGCCCAGTAATATTGTACCATTCATAGCCCAGTCATATTGTGCCATTCAGAGCCCAGTAATATTGTGCTATTCAGATCCCAGTGATATTGTGCCATTCAGAGCCCAGTAATATTGTGCCATTCAGAGCCCAGGAATATTGTGCCATTCAGAGCCCAGTAATATTGTGCCATTCAGAGCCCAGTAATATTGGGCCAGTCAGATACCAGGAATATCATGCCATTCAGAGCCCAGTAATATTGTGCCATTCAGAGCCCAGGAAAATTGTGCCATTCAGAGCCCAGTAATATTGTGCTATTCAGAGCCCAGTAATATTGTGCCATTCAGAGCCCAGTAATATTGTGCCAGTCAGATACCAGGAATATTGTGCAATTCAAATACAAGTAATATTGTGCCATTCAGAACCCAGTAATATTGTGCCATTCAGAGCCCAGTAATATTGTGCCAGTCAGATACCAGGAATATTGTGCCATTCATAGCCCTGTAATATTGTGTATTCAGAGCCCAGTAATATTGTGCCATTCAAAGCCCAGTAATATTGTGCCATTCAGAGCCCAGTAATATTGTTACATTCAGAGCCCAGTAATATTATGCCATTCAGATACCAGTAATATTGTGCCATTCAGAGCCCAGGAATATTGTTCCATTCAGAGCCCAGTAATATTGTGCCATTCAGAGCCCAGTAATATTGTGCCATTCATAGCCCAGTAATATTGTGCCATTCAAAGCACAGTAATATTGTGCCATTCAGAGCCCAGTAATATTGTGTGATTCAGAGCCCAGTAATATTATGCCATTCAGATACCAGTAATATTGTGCCATTCAGAGCCCAGTAATATTGTGCCATTCAGAGCCCAGTAATATTATGCCATTCAGATACCAGTAATATTGTGCCATTCAGAGCCCAGTAATATTGTGCCATTCAGAGCCCAGTAATATTGTGCCAGTCAGATACCAGGAATACTGTGTAATTCAAATTACAGTAATATTGTTCCATTCAGAACCCAGTAATATTGTGCCATTCAGAGTCCAGTAATATTGTGCCATTCAGAGCCCAGCAATAATGTGCCATTCAGAGTTCAGTAATATTGTGCCATTCAGAGCCCAGTAATATTGTGCCATTCAGAGCCCAGTAATATGGTGCCATTAAGAGCCCAGTAATATTGTGCCAGTCAGAGCCCAGTAATATTGTGCCATTCAAGTCCAGTAATATTGTGCCATTAAGAGCCCAGTAATATTGTGCCATGCAGAGCCCAGTAATATTGTGCCATTCACAGCCCAGAAATATTGTGCCATTTAGAGACCAGTAATATTATGTCATTCCGATACCAGTAATATTGCGCCATTCAGAGCCCAGTAATATTGTGCCATTCAGAGCCCAAGGATATTGTGCCATTCAGAGCCCAGTAATATTGTGCCATTCAGAGCCCAGTAATATTGTGCCATTCAGAGCCCAGTAATATTGTGCCATTCAGAGCCCAGTAATATTATCCCATTCAGAGCCCAGTAATATTGTGCCATTCATAGCCCAGTGATATTGTGCCATTCAGAGCCCAGTAATATTGTGCCATTCAGAGCCCAGGAATATTGTGCCATTCAGAGCCCAGTAATATTATGCCATTCAGAGCCCTGTAATATTATCCCATTCAGAGCCCAGTAATATTGTGCTATTCAAAGCCCAGTAATATTGTGCATTCAGAGCTCAGTAATATTGTGCCATTCAGAGCCCAGTAATATTGTGCCATTCAGATCCCAGTGATATTGTGCCATTCAGAGCCCAGTAATATTGTGCCATTCAGAGCCCAGGAATATTGTGCCATTCAGAGCCTAGTAATATTGTGCCATTCAGAGCCCAGTAATATTGTGCCAGTCAGATACCAGGAATATTATGCCATTCAGAGCCCAGTAATATTGTGCCATTCAGAGCCCAGGAATATTGTGCCAGTCAGATACCAGGAATATTGTGCAATTCAAATACGAGTAATATTGTGCCATTCAGAACCCAGTAATATTGTGCCATTCAGAGCCCAGTAATATTGTGCCAGTCAGATACCAGGAATATTGTGCCATTCATAGCCCAGTAATATTGTGCCATTCAGAGCCCAGTAATATTGTGCCATTCAAAGCCCAGTAATATTGTGCCATTCAGAGCCCAGTAATATTGTTCCATTCAGAGCCCAGTAATATTGTGCCATTCAGAGCCCAGTAATATTATGCCATTCAGATACCAGTAATATTGCGCCATTCAGATACCAGGAATATTGTGCCATTCATAGCCCAGTAATATTGTGCCATTCAGAGCCCAGTAATATTGTGCCATTCAAAGCCCAGTGATATTGTGCTATTCAGAGTCCAGTAATATTGTTCAATTCAGAGCCCAGTAATATTGTGCCATTCAGAGCCCAGTAATATTATGCCATTCAGATATCAGTAATATTGCGCCATTCAGAGCCCAGGAATAATGTTCCATTCAGAGCCCAGTAATATTGTGCCATTCAGAGCCCAGGAATATTGTGCCATTCAGAGCCCAGTAATATTGTGCTATTCAGAGCCCAGTAATAATGTGCCAGTAAGATACCAGGAATTTGTGCCATTCATAGCCCAGTAATATTGTACCATTCATAGCCCAGTCATATTGTGCCATTCAGAGCCCAGTAATATTGTGCTATTCAGATCCCAGTGATATTGTGCCATTCAGAGCCCAGTAATATTGTGCCATTCAGAGCCCAGGAATATTGTGCCATTCAGAGCCCAGTAATATTGTGCCATTCAGAGCCCAGTAATATTGGGCCAGTCAGATACCAGGAATATCATGCCATTCAGAGCCCAGTAATATTGTGCCATTCAGAGCCCAGGAAAATTGTGCCATTCAGAGCCCAGTAATATTGTGCTATTCAGAGCCCAGTAATATTGTGCCATTCAGAGCCCAGTAATATTGTGCCAGTCAGATACCAGGAATATTGTGCAATTCAAATACAAGTAATATTGTGCCATTCAGAACCCAGTAATATTGTGCCATTCAGAGCCCAGTAATATTGTGCCAGTCAGATACCAGGAATATTGTGCCATTCATAGCCCTGTAATATTGTGTATTCAGAGCCCAGTAATATTGTGCCATTCAAAGCCCAGTAATATTGTGCCATTCAGAGCCCAGTAATATTGTTACATTCAGAGCCCAGTAATATTATGCCATTCAGATACCAGTAATATTGTGCCATTCAGAGCCCAGGAATATTGTTCCATTCAGAGCCCAGTAATATTGTGCCATTCAGAGCCCAGTAATATTGTGCCATTCATAGCCCAGTAATATTGTGCCATTCAAAGCACAGTAATATTGTGCCATTCAGAGCCCAGTAATATTGTGTGATTCAGAGCCCAGTAATATTATGCCATTCAGATACCAGTAATATTGTGCCATTCAGAGCCCAGTAATATTGTGCCATTCAGAGCCCAGTAATATTATGCCATTCAGATACCAGTAATATTGTGCCATTCAGAGCCCAGTAATATTGTGCCATTCAGAGCCCAGTAATATTGTGCCAGTCAGATACCAGGAATACTGTGTAATTCAAATTACAGTAATATTGTTCCATTCAGAACCCAGTAATATTGTGCCATTCAGAGTCCAGTAATATTGTGCCATTCAGAGCCCAGCAATAATGTGCCATTCAGAGTTCAGTAATATTGTGCCATTCAGAGCCCAGTAATATTGTGCCATTCAGAGCCCAGTAATATGGTGCCATTAAGAGCCCAGTAATATTGTGCCAGTCAGAGCCCAGTAATATTGTGCCATTCAAGTCCAGTAATATTGTGCCATTAAGAGCCCAGTAATATTGTGCCATGCAGAGCCCAGTAATATTGTGCCATTCACAGCCCAGAAATATTGTGCCATTTAGAGACCAGTAATATTATGTCATTCCGATACCAGTAATATTGCGCCATTCAGAGCCCAGTAATATTGTGCCATTCAGAGCCCAAGGATATTGTGCCATTCAGAGCCCAGTAATATTGTGCCATTCAGAGCCCAGTAATATTGTGCCATTCAGAGCCCAGTAATATTGTGCCATTCAGAGCCCAGTAATATTATCCCATTCAGAGCCCAGTAATATTGTGCCATTCATAGCCCAGTGATATTGTGCCATTCAGAGCCCAGTAATATTGTGCCATTCAGAGCCCAGGAATATTGTGCCATTCAGAGCCCAGTAATATTATGCCATTCAGAGCCCTGTAATATTATCCCATTCAGAGCCCAGTAATATTGTGCTATTCAAAGCCCAGTAATATTGTGCATTCAGAGCTCAGTAATATTGTGCCATTCAGAGCCCAGTAATATTGTGCCATTCAGATCCCAGTGATATTGTGCCATTCAGAGCCCAGTAATATTGTGCCATTCAGAGCCCAGGAATATTGTGCCATTCAGAGCCTAGTAATATTGTGCCATTCAGAGCCCAGTAATATTGTGCCAGTCAGATACCAGGAATATTATGCCATTCAGAGCCCAGTAATATTGTGCCATTCAGAGCCCAGGAATATTGTGCCAGTCAGATACCAGGAATATTGTGCAATTCAAATACGAGTAATATTGTGCCATTCAGAACCCAGTAATATTGTGCCATTCAGAGCCCAGTAATATTGTGCCAGTCAGATACCAGGAATATTGTGCCATTCATAGCCCAGTAATATTGTGCCATTCAGAGCCCAGTAATATTGTGCCATTCAAAGCCCAGTAATATTGTGCCATTCAGAGCCCAGTAATATTGTTCCATTCAGAGCCCAGTAATATTGTGCCATTCAGAGCCCAGTAATATTATGCCATTCAGATACCAGTAATATTGCGCCATTCAGATACCAGGAATATTGTGCCATTCATAGCCCAGTAATATTGTGCCATTCAGAGCCCAGTAATATTGTGCCATTCAAAGCCCAGTGATATTGTGCTATTCAGAGTCCAGTAATATTGTTCAATTCAGAGCCCAGTAATATTGTGCCATTCAGAGCCCAGTAATATTATGCCATTCAGATATCAGTAATATTGCGCCATTCAGAGCCCAGGAATAATGTTCCATTCAGAGCCCAGTAATATTGTGCCATTCAGAGCCCAGGAATATTGTGCCATTCAGAGCCCAGTAATATTGTGCTATTCAGAGCCCAGTAATAATGTGCCAGTAAGATACCAGGAATTTGTGCCATTCATAGCCCAGTAATATTGTACCATTCATTGCCCAGTAATATTGTGCATTCAGAGCCCAGTCATATTGTGCCAGTCAGATACTAGGAATATCATGCCATTCAGAGCCCAGTAATATTGTGCCATTCAGAGCCCAGGAAAATTGTGCCATTCAGAGCCCAGTAATATTGTGCTATTCAGAGCCCAGTAATATTGTGTCAGTTAGATACCAGGAATTTGTGCCATTCATAGCCCAGTAATATTGTACCATTCATAGCCCAGTCATATTGTGCCATTCAGAGCCCAGTAATATTGTGCTATTCAGATCCCAGTGATATTGTGCCATTCAGAGCCCAGTAATATTGTGCCATTCAGAGCCCAGGAATATTGTGCCATTCAGAGCCCAGTAATATTGTGCCATTCAGAGCCCAGTAATATTGGGCCAGTCAGATACCAGGAATATCATGCCATTCAGAGCCCAGTAATATTGTGCCATTCAGAGCCCAGGAAAATTGTGCCATTCAGAGCCCAGTAATATTGTGCTATTCAGAGCCCAGTAATATTGTGCCATTCAGAGCCCAGTAATATTGTGCCAGTCAGATACCAGGAATATTGTGCAATTCAAATACAAGTAATAGTGTGCCATTCAGAACCCAGTAATATTGTGCCATTCAGAGCCCAGTAATATTGTGCCAGTCAGATACCAGGAATATTGTGCCATTCATAGCCCTGTAATATTGTGTATTCAGAGCCCAGTAATATTGTGCCATTCAAAGCCCAGTAATATTGTGCCATTCAGAGCCCAGTAATATTGTTACATTCAGAGCCCAGTAATATTATGCCATTCAGATACCAGTAATATTGTGCCATTCAGAGCCCAGGAATATTGTTCCATTCAGAGCCCAGTAATATTGTGCCATTCTGAGCCCAGTAATATTGTGCCATTCATAGCCCAGTAATATTGTGCCATTCAAAGCACAGTAATATTGTGCCATTCAGAGCCCAGTAATATTGTGTGATTCAGAGCCCAGTAATATTATGCCATTCAGATACCAGTAATATTGTGCCATTCAGAGCCCAGTAATATTGTGCCATTCAGAGCCCAGTAATATTATGCCATTCAGATACCAGTAATATTGTGCCATTCAGAGCCCAGTAATATTGTGCCATTCAGAGCCCAGTAATATTGTGCCAGTCAGATACCAGGAATACTGTGTAATTCAAATTACAGTAATATTGTTCCATTCAGAACCCAGTAATATTGTGCCATTCAGAGTCCAGTAATATTGTGCCATTCAGAGCCCAGCAATAATGTGCCATTCAGAGTTCAGTAATATTGTGCCATTCAGAGCCCAGTAATATTGTGCCATTCAGAGCCCAGTAATATGGTGCCATTAAGAGCCCAGTAATATTGTGCCAGTCAGAGCCCAGTAATATTGTGCCATTCAAGTCCAGTAATATTGTGCCATTAAGAGCCCAGTAATATTGTGCCATGCAGAGCCCAGTAATATTGTGCCATTCACAGCCCAGAAATATTGTGCCATTTAGAGACCAGTAATATTATGTCATTCCGATACCAGTAATATTGCGCCATTCAGAGCCCAGTAATATTGTGCCATTCAGAGCCCAAGGATATTGTGCCATTCAGAGCCCAGTAATATTGTGCCATTCAGAGCCCAGTAATATTGTGCCATTCAGAGCCCAGTAATATTGTGCCATTCAGAGCCCAGTAATATTATCCCATTCAGAGCCCAGTAATATTGTGCCATTCATAGCCCAGTGATATTGTGCCATTCAGAGCCCAGTAATATTGTGCCATTCAGAGCCCAGGAATATTGTGCCATTCAGAGCCCAGTAATATTATGCCATTCAGAGCCCTGTAATATTATCCCATTCAGAGCCCAGTAATATTGTGCTATTCAAAGCCCAGTAATATTGTGCATTCAGAGCTCAGTAATATTGTGCCATTCAGAGCCCAGTAATATTGTGCCATTCAGATCCCAGTGATATTGTGCCATTCAGAGCCCAGTAATATTGTGCCATTCAGAGCCCAGGAATATTGTGCCATTCAGAGCCTAGTAATATTGTGCCATTCAGAGCCCAGTAATATTGTGCCAGTCAGATACCAGGAATATTATGCCATTCAGAGCCCAGTAATATTGTGCCATTCAGAGCCCAGGAATATTGTGCCAGTCAGATACCAGGAATATTGTGCAATTCAAATACGAGTAATATTGTGCCATTCAGAACCCAGTAATATTGTGCCATTCAGAGCCCAGTAATATTGTGCCAGTCAGATACCAGGAATATTGTGCCATTCATAGCCCAGTAATATTGTGCCATTCAGAGCCCAGTAATATTGTGCCATTCAAAGCCCAGTAATATTGTGCCATTCAGAGCCCAGTAATATTGTTCCATTCAGAGCCCAGTAATATTGTGCCATTCAGAGCCCAGTAATATTATGCCATTCAGATACCAGTAATATTGCGCCATTCAGATACCAGGAATATTGTGCCATTCATAGCCCAGTAATATTGTGCCATTCAGAGCCCAGTAATATTGTGCCATTCAAAGCCCAGTGATATTGTGCTATTCAGAGTCCAGTAATATTGTTCAATTCAGAGCCCAGTAATATTGTGCCATTCAGAGCCCAGTAATATTATGCCATTCAGATATCAGTAATATTGCGCCATTCAGAGCCCAGGAATAATGTTCCATTCAGAGCCCAGTAATATTGTGCCATTCAGAGCCCAGGAATATTGTGCCATTCAGAGCCCAGTAATATTGTGCTATTCAGAGCCCAGTAATAATGTGCCAGTAAGATACCAGGAATTTGTGCCATTCATAGCCCAGTAATATTGTACCATTCATTGCCCAGTAATATTGTGCATTCAGAGCCCAGTCATATTGTGCCAGTCAGATACCAGGAATATCATGCCATTCAGAGCCCAGTAATATTGTGCCATTCAGAGCCCAGGAAAATTGTGCCATTCAGAGCCCAGTAATATTGTGCTATTCAGAGCCCAGTAATATTGTGTCAGTTAGATACCAGGAATTTGTGCCATTCATAGCCCAGTAATATTGTACCATTCAGAGCCCAGTAATATTGTGCCATTCAGAGCCCAGTAATATTGTGCCAGTCAGATACCAGGAATATTGTGCAATTCAAATACAAGTAATATTGTGCCATTCAGAACCCAGTAATATTGTGCCATTCAGAGCCCAGTAATATTGTGCCAGTCAGATACCAGGAATATTGTGCCATTCATAGCCCTGTAATATTGTGCCATTGAGAGCCCAGTAATATTATGCCATTCAGAAACCAGTAATATTGTGCCATTCAGAGCCCAGGAATATTGTTCCATTCAGAGCCCAGTAATATTGTGCCATTCAAAGCACAGTAATATTGTGCCATTCAGAGCCCAGTAATATTGTGTGATTCAGAGCCCAGTAATGTTATGCCATTCAGATACCAGTAATATTGTGCCATTCAGAGCCCAGGAATATTGTTCCATTCAGAGCCCAGTAATATTGTGCCATTCAGAGCCCAGGAATATTGTGCCATTCAGAGCCCAGTAATATTGTGCTATTCAGAGCCCAGTAATATTGTTCCATTCAGAGCCCAGTAATATTGTGCCATTCAGAGCCCAGTAATATTATGCCATTCAGATATCAGTAATATTGCGCCATTCAGAGCCCAGGAATAATGTTCCATTCAGAGCCCAGTAATATTGTGCCATTCAGAGCCCAGTAATATTGTTCCATTCAGAGCCCAGTAATATTGTGCCATTCAGAGCCCAGTAATATTATGCCATTCAGATATCAGTAATATTGCGCCATTCAGAGCCCAGGAATAATGTTCCATTCAGAGCCCAGTAATATTGTGCCATTCAGAGCCCAGGAATATTGTGCCATTCAGAGCCCAGTAATATTGTGCTATTCAGAGCCCAGTAATAATGTGCCAGTAAGATACCAGGAATTTGTGCCATTCATAGCCCAGTAATATTGTACCATTCATAGCCCAGTCATATTGTGCCATTCAGAGCCCAGTAATATTGTGCTATTCAGATCCCAGTGATATTGTGCCATTCAGAGCCCAGTAATATTGTGCCATTCAGAGCCCAGGAATATTGTGCCATTCAGAGCCCAGTAATATTGTGCCATTCAGAGCCCAGTAATATTGGGCCAGTCAGATACCAGGAATATCATGCCATTCAGAGCCCAGTAATATTGTGCCATTCAGAGCCCAGGAAAATTGTGCCATTCAGAGCCCAGTAATATTGTGCCATTCAGAGCCCAGTAATATTGTGCCATTCAGAGCCCAGTAATATTGTGCCATTCATAGCCCAGTAATATTGTACCATTCAGAGCCCAGTAATATTGTGCCATTCAGAGCCCAGTAATATTGTGCCAGTCAGATACCAGGAATATTGTGCAATTCAAATACAAGTAATATTGTGCCATTCAGAACCCAGTAATATTGTGCCATTCAGAGCCCAGTAATATTGTGCCAGTCAGATACCAGGAATATTGTGCCATTCATAGCCCTGTAATATTGTGTATTCAGAGCCCAGTAATATTGTGCCATTCAAAGCCCAGTAATATTGTGCCATTCAGAGCCCAGTAATATTGTTACATTCAGAGCCCAGTAATATTATGCCATTCAGATACCAGTAATATTGTGCCATTCAGAGCCCAGGAATATTGTTCCATTCAGAGCCCAGTAATATTGTGCCATTCAGAGCCCAGTAATATTGTGCCATTCAGAGCCCAGGAATATTGTGCCATTCAGAGCCCAGTAATATTGTGCCATTCAGAGCCCAGTAATATTGTGCCAGTCAGATACCAGGAATATCATGCCATTCAGAGCCCAGTAATATTGTGCCATTCAGAGCCCAGGAAAATTGTGCCATTCAGAGCCCAGTAATATTGTGCTATTCAGAGCCCAGTAATATTGTGTCAGTTAGATACCAGGAATTTGTGCCATTCATAGCCCAGTAATATTGTACCATTCATAGCCCAGTCATATTGTGCCATTCAGAGCCCAGTAATATTGTGCTATTCAGATCCCAGTGATATTGTGCCATTCAGAGCCCAGTAATATTGTGCCATTCAGAGCCCAGGAATATTGTGCCATTCAGAGCCCAGTAATATTGTGCCATTCAGAGCCCAGTAATATTGGGCCAGTCAGATACCAGGAATATCATGCCATTCAGAGCCCAGTAATATTGTGCCATTCAGAGCCCAGGAAAATTGTGCCAATCAGAGCCCAGTAATATTGTGCTATTCAGAGCCCAGTAATATTGTGTCAGTTAGATACCAGGAATTTGTGCCATTCATAGCCCAGTAATATTGTACCATTCAGAGCCCAGTAATATTGTGCCATTCAGAGCCCAGTAATATTGTGCCAGTCAGATACCAGGAATATTGTGCAATTCAAATACAAGTAATATTGTGCCATTCAGAACCCAGTAATATTGTGCCATTCAGAGCCCAGTAATATTGTGCCAGTCAGATACCAGGAATATTGTGCCATTAATAGCCCTGTAATATTGTGTATTCAGAGCCCAGTAATATTGTGCCATTCAAAGCCCAGTAATATTGTGCCATTCAGAGCCCAGTAATATTGTTACATTCAGAGCCCAGTAATATTATGCCATTCAGATACCAGGAATATTGTTCCATTCAGAGCCCAGTAATATTGTGCCATTCAGAGCCCAGTAATATTGTGCCATTCAGAGCCCAGGAATATTGTGCCATTCAGAGCCCAGTAATATTGTGCCATTCAGAGCCCAGTAATATTGTGCCAGTCAGATACCAGGAATATCATGCCATTCAGAGCCCAGTAATATTGTGCCATTCAGAGCCCAGGAAAATTGTGCCATTCAGAGCCCAGTAATATTGTGCTATTCAGAGCCC
Source organism: Pelodytes ibericus (assembly GCA_036172795.1). NCBI lineage: Eukaryota > Metazoa > Chordata > Amphibia > Anura > Pelodytidae > Pelodytes > Pelodytes ibericus. The sequence goes on along the minus strand of CM069866.1, from coordinate 44,307,094 downwards.
AGTAATATTGTGTCAGTTAGATACCAGGAATTTGTGCCATTCATAGCCCAGTAATATTGTACCATTCAGAGCCCAGTAATATTGTGCCATTCAGAGCCCAGTTATATTGTGCCAGTCAGATACCAGGAATATTGTGCAATTCAAATACAAGTAATATTGTGCCATTCAGAACCCAGTAATATTGTGCCATTCAGAGCCCAGTAATATTGTGCCAGTCAGATACCAGGAATATTGTGCCATTCATAGCCCTGTAATATTGTGTATTCAGAGCCCAGTAATATTGTGCCATTCAAAGCCCAGTAATATTGTGCCATTCAGAGCCCAGTAATATTGTTCCATTCAGAGCCCAGTAATATTATGCCATTCAGATACCAGTAATATTGTGCCATTCAGAGCCCAGGAATATTGTTCCATTCAGAGCCCAGTAATATTGTGCCATTCAGAGCCCAGTAATATTGTGCCATTCAGAGCCCAGGAATATTGTGCCATTCAGAGCCCAGTAATATTGTGCTATTCAGAGCACAGTAATAATGTGCCAGTAAGATACCAGGAATTTGTGCCATTCATAGCCCAGTAATATTGTACCATTCAGAGCCCAGTAATATTGTGCCATTCAGAGCCCAGTAATATTGTGCCAGTCAGATACCAGGAATATTGTGCAATTCAAATACCAGTAATATTGTGCCATTAAGAACCCAGTAATATTGTGCCATTCAGAGCCCAGTAATATTGTGCCAGTCAGATACCAGGAATATTGTGCCATTCAGAGCCCAGTAATATTGTGCCATTCAGAGCCCAGTAATATTGTGCCATTCATAGCCCAGTAATATTGTGCCATTCAAAGCACAGTAATATTGTGCCATTCAGAGCCCAGTAATATTGCGTGATTCAGAGCCCAGTAATGTTATGCCATTCAGATACCAGTAATATTGTGCCATTCAGAGCCCAGTAATATTGTGCCATTCAGAGCCCAGTAATATTATGCCATTCAGATACCAGTAATATTGTGCCATTCAGAGCCCAGTAATATTGTGCCATTCAGAGCCCAGTAATATTGTGCCAGTAAGATACCAGGAATACTGTGTAATTCAAATTACAGTAATATTGTTCCATTCAGAACCCAGTAATATTGTGCCATTCAGAGTCCAGTAATATTGTGCCATTCAGAGTTCAGTAATATTGTGCCATTCAGAGCCCAGTAATATTGTGCCATTCAGAGCCCAGTAATATGGTGCCATTAAGAGCCCAGTAATATTGTGCCATTCAGAGCCCAGTAATATTGTGCCATTCAAGCCCAGTAATATTGTGCCATTAAGAGCCCAGTAATATTGTGCCATTCAGAGCCCAGTAATATTGTGCCATTCAAGCCCAGTAATATTGTGCCATTAAGAGCCCAGTAATATTGTGCCATGCAGAGCCCAGTAATATTGTGCCATTCAGAGCCCAGAAATATTGTGCCATTTAGAGACCAGTAATATTATGCCATTCCGATACCAGTAATATTGCGCCATTCAGAGCCCAGTAATATTGTGCCATTCAGAGCCCAAGGATATTGTGCCATTCAGAGCCCAGTAATATTGTGCCATTCAGAGCCCAGTAATATTGTGCCATTCAAAACCCAGTAATATTGTGCCATTCAGATACCAGGAATATTGTTCAATTCAAATACCAGTAATATTGTGCCATTCAGAGCCCAGTAATATTGTGCCATTCAGAGTCCAGTAATATTGTGCCATTCAGAGCCAAATAATATTGTGCCATTCATAGCCCAGTAATATTGTGCCATTCAGAGCCCAGTAATATGGTGCCATTCAGAGCCCAGTAATATTATGCCATGCAGATACCAGTAATATTGTGCCATTCAGAGCCCAGGAATATTGTGCCATTCAGAGATATTGTGCCATTCAGAGCCCAGTAATATTGTGCCATTCAGAGCCCAGTAATATTGTGCCATTCAGAGCCCAGTAATATTGTGCCATGCAGAGCCCAGTAATATTGTGCCATTTAGAGCCCAGAAATATTGTGCCATTCAGAGTCCAGTAATGTTATGCTATTCAGATACCAGTAATATAGCGCCATTCAGAGCCCAGTAATATGCCATTCAGAGCCCAGTAATTTTGTGCCAGTTAGATTCCAGGAATATTGTGTGATTGAGATACCAGCAATATTGTGCCATTCAGATACCAGTAATAGTGTACCATTCAGAGCCCAGTTATATTGTTTAATTTAGAGTCCAGTAATATTGTGCCAGTCAGATACCAGGAATATTGTGCCATTCAGATACCAGTAATATTGTGCCATTCAGAGCCCAGTAATATTGTGCCATTCAGATACCAGGAATATTGTGCCATTCAGATACCAGTAATATTGTGCCATTCAGAGCCCAGTAATATTGTGCCATTCAGAGCCCAGTAATATTGTGCCATTCAGAGCCCAGTAATATGGTGCCATTAAGAGCCCAGTAATATTGTGCCATTCAGAGCCCAGTAATATTGTGCCATTCAAGCCCAGTAATATTGTGCCATTAAGAGCCCAGTAATATTGTGCCATTCAGAGCCCAGTAATATTGTGCCATTCAAGCCCAGTAATATTGTGCCATTAAGAGCCCAGTAATATTGTGCCATGCAGAGCCCAGTAATATTGTGCCATTCAGAGCCCAGAAATATTGTGCCATTTAGAGACCAGTAATATTATGCCATTCCGATACCAGTAATATTGCGCCATTCAGAGCCCAGTAATATTGTGCCATTCAGAGCCCAAGGATATTGTGCCATTCAGAGCCCAGTAATATTGTGCCATTCAGAGCCCAGTAATATTGTGCCATTCAGAGCCCAGTAATATTGTGCCATTCAGATACCAGGAATATTGTGCAATTCAAATACCAGTAATATTGTGCCATTCAGAGCCCAGTAATATTGTGCCATTCAGAGTCCAGTAATATTGTGCCATTCAGAGCCAAATAATATTGTGCCATTCATAGCCCAGTAATATTGTGCCATTCAGAGCCCAGTAATATGGTGCCATTCAGAGCCCAGTAATATTATGCCATGCAGATACCAGTAATATTGTGCCATTCAGAGCCCAGGAATATTGTGCCATTCAGAGATATTGTGCCATTCAGAGCCCAGTAATATTGTGCCATTCAGAGCCCAGTAATATTGTGCCATTCAGAGCCCAGTAATATTGTGCCATGCAGAGCCCAGTAATATTGTGCCATTTAGAGCCCAGAAATATTGTGCCATTCAGAGTCCAGTAATGTTATGCTATTCAGATACCAGTAATATAGCGCCATTCAGAGCCCAGTAATATGCCATTCAGAGCCCAGTAATTTTGTGCCAGTTAGATTCCAGGAATATTGTGTGATTGAGATACCAGCAATATTGTGCCATTCAGATACCAGTAATAGTGTACCATTCAGAGCCCAGTTATATTGTTTAATTTAGAGTCCAGTAATATTGTGCCAGTCAGATACCAGGAATATTGTGCCATTCAGATACCAGTAATATTGTGCCATTCAGAGCCCAGTAATATTGTGCCATTCAGAGCCCAGTAATATTGTGCCATTCAGATACCAGGAATATTGTGCAATTCAAATACCAGTAATATTGTGCCATTCAGAGCCCAGTAATATTGTGCCATTCAGAGTCCAGTAATATTGTGCCATTCAGAGCCAAATAATATTGTGCCATTCATAGCCCAGTAATATTGTGCCATTCAGAGCCCAGTAATATGGTGCCATTCAGAGCCCAGTAATATTATGCCATGCAGATACCAGTAATATTGTGCCATTCAGAGCCCAGGAATATTGTGCCATTCAGAGATATTGTGCCATTCAGAGCCCAGTAATATTGTGCCATTCAGAGCCCAGTAATATTGTGCCATTCAGAGCCCAGTAATATTGTGCCATGCAGAGCCCAGTAATATTGTGCCATTTAGAGCCCAGAAATATTGTGCCATTCAGAGTCCAGTAATGTTATGCTATTCAGATACCAGTAATATAGCGCCATTCAGAGCCCAGTAATATGCCATTCAGAGCCCAGTAATTTTGTGCCAGTTAGATTCCAGGAATATTGTGTGATTGAGATACCAGCAATATTGTGCCATTCAGATACCAGTAATAGTGTGCCATTCAGAGCCCAGTTATATTGTTTAATTTAGAGTCCAGTAATATTGTGCCAGTCAGATACCAGGAATATTGTGCCATTCAGATACCAGTAATATTGTGCCATTCAGAGCCCAGTAATATTGTGCCATTCAGAGCTCAGTAATATTGTGCCATTCAGAGCCCAGGAATATTGTCCCATTCAGATACCAGTAATAGTGTGTCATTCAGAGCCTAGTAATATTATGGCATTCAGAGCCCAGTAATATTGTGCCATTCAGAGACCAGGAATATTGTGCCATTCAGAGACCAGGAATATTGTGCCATTCAGATACCAGTAATAGTGTGCCATTCAGAGCCCAGTTATATTGTTTCATTCAGAGCCCAGTAATATGGTGCCATTCAGAGCCCAGTAATATTGTGCCATTCAGAACCCAGTAATATTGTGCCATTCAGATACCAGTAATATTGTGCCATTCAGATACCAGGAATATTGTGTCAGTCAGATACTAGTAATATTGTGCCAGTCAGATACCAGTAATATTGTGTCATTCAGAGCCCAGTAACATTGTGTCAGTCAGATACCAGTAATATTGTGCCAGTCAGATACCAGTAATATTGTGCCATTCAGAGCCCAGTAATATTGTGCCATTCAGAACCCAGTAATATTGTGCCATTCAGAACCCAGTAATATTTTGCCATTCAGATACCAGTAATATTGTGCCATTCAGAACCCAGTAATATTTTGCCATTCAGAGTCCAGTAATATTGTGCCATTTAGAGCCAAATAATATTGTGCCATTCATAGCCCAGTAATATTGTGCCATTCAGAGCCCAGTAATATGGTGCCATTCAGAGCCCAGTAATATTATGCCATGCAGATACCAGTAATATTGTGCCATTCAGAGCCCAGGAATATTGTGCCATTCAGAGATATTGTGCCATTCAGAGCCCAGTAATATTGTGCCATTCAGAGCCCAGTAATATTGTGCCATTCAGAGCCCAGTAATATTGTGCCATGCAGAGCCCAGTAATATTGTGCCATTTAGAGCCCAGAAATATTGTGCCATTCAGAGTCCAGTAATGTTATGCTATTCAGATACCAGTAATATAGCGCCATTCAGAGCCCAGTAATATGCCATTCAGAGCCCAGTAATTTTGTGCCAGTTAGATTCCAGGAATATTGTGTGATTGAGATACCAGCAATATTGTGCCATTCAGATACCAGTAATAGTGTGCCATTCAGAGCCCAGTTATATTGTTTAATTTAGAGTCCAGTAATATTGTGCCAGTCAGATACCAGGAATATTGTGCCATTCAGATACCAGTAATATTGTGCCATTCAGAGCCCAGTAATATTGTGCCATTCAGAGCTCAGTAATATTGTGCCATTCAGAGCCCAGGAATATTGTCCCATTCAGATACCAGTAATAGTGTGTCATTCAGAGCCTAGTAATATTATGGCATTCAGAGCCCAGTAATATTGTGCCATTCAGAGACCAGGAATATTGTGCCATTCAGATACCAGTAATAGTGTGCCATTCAGAGCCCAGTTATATTGTTTCATTCAGAGCCCAGTAATATGGTGCCATTCAGAGCCCAGTAATATTGTGCCATTCAGAACCCAGTAATATTGTGCCATTCAGATACCAGTAATATTGTGCCATTCAGATACCAGGAATATTGTGTCAGTCAGATACTAGTAATATTGTGCCAGTCAGATACCAGTAATATTGTGTCATTCAGAGCCCAGTAACATTGTGTCAGTCAGATACCAGTAATATTGTGCCAGTCAGATACCAGTAATATTGTGCCATTCAGAGCCCAGTAATATTGTGCCATTCAGAACCCAGTAATATTTTGCCATTCAGATACCAGTAATATTGTGCCATTCAGAACCCAGTAATATTTTGCCATTCAGATACCAGTAATATTGTGCCATTCAGAGCCAAGTAATATTGTGTGATTCAGAGCCCAGTAATATTATGCCATTCAGATACCAGTAATATTGTGCCATTCAGATACCAGTAATATTTTGCCATTCAGTTACCAGTAATATTGTTCCAGTCAGATACAAGTAATATTGTGCCAGTCAGATACCAGTAATTTTGGGCTCCATTGTACTCCATTGTATAGTGGAGTATATATACACCCACACACTTCTTAAAAAGCCCGTCAACAGATAACACTGATTGTCCTCACATTCATGAAAAATTTTTTTTAATGAATCTATAAAAGATTAAAAAGCCCATGGCTCAGTATCCAAATAAAACGCAGATTAAGTACAAAATGACACTTACAAAAACAAGAGGGGGGCGGCAGGTGTTCAGGCCATGCCCCCTCCCCACATGAAAAAAGCTCTCCACCTCCAACATTTAAATGTTATACAGTATTTACAAAGCAACATGAATCAAAGGATCACCATATCCATATTAATAGCAAAATGAATGAATGGCCAAGTCATCACATATTTATCCTCTTATCAAGGGGGTTTCAGTAGTTATCATAACTTTAAACATATAGGAAAAACAACAGTAGTAATTATAAGTTGCTTTTTTTTTTCATCAAATGCACAGTTGGCATTGCACAAACAACACATATAATGCAACACTCCGTGCAAATTGAACATGAAGGAGTCCATAATTCTGAAAAAGACATACAGGATAGATCGGATGTAAAACACACAGCATTACATATATTTGTAGGGGATACCATATCCATCACCAGGGCAAGGAGGGTCTATGGGGGCACAAATAATCGTAAATGTGAATGGTTTCAATAAAAATAAAATATATCAATATCTAAGTCCCCCTTTTTCATGTGTACCCATCTTGTATATCCACTCCGTTTTTCTCCTAGCTAGGTATATTGAGGGATCACCTACTCTCCAATGGGGTTTAACCAAGTCAATACCAATTATTTGGAATTAATTTGTTTTAAATAAACTGCAACTGTCAAAGTGCAGCGGAACATTGTGTTTTTGTTTTTTATTTCTTATACCACCCATATGTTACAATTTTTAATTCTCTAGAGGTTCGTCCTATGTATTGGATACCACAGCTACACTTAAGTAAATATACCATATTGACTGATTTGCAGTATATGAACTGTTTGATTTGGTATGTAATGACTGTCTTTGTGCAGGTAAAGTGAACTACTTTTTTCTTTTGTTTACTGCACGTGTGACACATGTTGCATCTTCCACATCTGTGAAAGCCTGGAGATTGTGTACCCAAAAAATGGGATTTTCTAGTTGTTCCCAACTCCTGAAGGAAACTAGTGGCCAAAGTTTGTTTTAAAGTATCAGCCCGTTTAAAGATGATGTTAGGCCTATTGCGAACAATATCTTTCAGCACTAGGTCAAGTTTCAGGATCGGCCAGCATTTATTTAAAGCCCTTTTAATTTCCTTCGCCCTCTCGTTATATTTAGTTAAGAAAGAGAAGGAGAAATCCCAATGAACCTCTTTTTGGTCCCTTTTCTTAAGGAGACTATTTCTCTCAATAGACTTAACCTGTGCCATGCTAGACTCCAAAAGGCCTCTAGGATAATTGCCTCTCTGTTCTGCAAAATTTGATTCTGTGCTACAATTCCTTTTCATCCTCATAATCTGTCCCTTGGGAATATTTTATAGCAACACTGGGTTGACAACTGTTAAAGTCGATAAAACCATTCCCGTCAGACAGTTAGAAAAAAGTGCGAGAATGAATATTGTGCTCGTGAACAAAAAATAGTGAGATCTAAAAAATCTGTAGTATTGGTGTGAATGTTAGAAGTGAATTTTAGGTTATAAGTGTTAAGATTGATATATGAAATGAAATCATCCAGGCGGTCTCTGGATCCTTGCCAAATTATTAATACATTGTCTATGTAATGTCACCGAGCACTAGGTTTGCGCTGAAGGGATTAATCCCAATCCACCACATAGATGTTCACAAAACTAGGCACAAATCTAATGCCCATGGCTGTAAAATGAATTCAACACAATTCAAAATAAAATCTGTTTGGAGTTTGGAATGGATCATGGGGTCCTTTTCAAGAGTCTCCCTGACTGCTTGGATGCCTTTGATATGGGGTACGACTGTGTACAAAGAAGACACATCAACTGTGGCCCATACAAAATCTGGGGACCATTTGATGTCTTTTAAAGTGTCCAAAATGCTGGTAGTATCTTTAACAAAAGAAGGAGCTAGAGGGACATATTTTTGGAGGAAATAATCAATGTATTCTGAGGTGTTACATGTAAGGGAATCAATACCGCTGATAATAGGCCTACTGGGGGGTATCAAGGTTTTTAAGTAAGAAATAAGAAACTGCACTCTTGGGTATTTCACATTTAGATAATTAAACTCTGTTTGATCTAGTATTCCGCTAGATCTTCCAGATTGTAATAAATCCAAAAGTTTTTTTTACCAAACTCATTGGTGGGATCTTTTTTGAGTTTTGTACCATTATCACATAGAATCCTCAAGATAATAGGAGCGATCCATGATGAGAGTAACTCCTCCCTTGTCTGCGGCCCTAACTACCACTTGTTTATTATCCTTAAGAGCTTTTAGGTCCTCCATTTCCCCAAGAGACAAGTTATGATTCCTCTTTCTAGTGTTTTCAATCTTTTTAAATTCCTTGAGTAACATGCCTGTGAAGACCTCAATATGTTCGCCCTTTTCATGGGCAGGAAAAAACTTGGATTTAGGTTTCAGCTTAGTATGAACAAAATGGTCAGAATTGACTCTTGGTCCCTCCAAGGCAGTACAGCCATGTTATCCTTCTTAGAAAAAAATATTTTCGTTGTTAATTTATGTAAATATTTCTGGGCATCGACAAATAGAGAAAAACAACTTGGACCTCTGGATGGAGCATATTTAAGGCCCTTTGCTAACAAACTAATTTCACTGTCACTTAATGGGAATTTTGAAATATTGACGATGCCAAAATGTCGGGGTTTCTTATTCCAGATCTGACTCTGACTCCCCTCCTCCTTTTCCTCTAGGTCTCTGTATGTTCTCCTTCTCTATCTTGGGGATGGGGCCAGTGGGGAAAATCTGTTTTTGGATTCTAGCTTGTTGTGGGGCTTCAGATAACTTGGTCTCAGTAATCTCTCCTTTGTGGCCATCCCTAAAAAACTCTCTCTAGTGCCTTGTCTATAATCATAAGAGACATCTTGGTCTCCATTGACCCTGTCAGTGTCTATCTCTTTCGTATAATCTATCCTGTTGTCTACGCGGGCCTTCCCATGATCTCATATTTCCATGGGATGTTTCTTTACGGTATGCCTCTGGACTCTGAACTCCTTCATGTTCTATTTACATGGAGTGTTGCATTATATGTGTTGTTTCTGCAATGCCAACTGTGAATTTGATGAAAAAAAAAGCTTATAATTACTACTGTTGTTTTTCCTATATGTTTAAAGTTATGATAACTACTGAAACCCCCTTCATAAGAGGATAAATGTGTGATGACTTGACCGTTCATTTATTTTGCTATTATTATTGATGTAGAGATCCTCTGATTCATGTTGCTTTGTAAATAATGTATAACCTTTAAATGTTAGCGGTGGAGAGCTATAAATACTTGTGATCTTGATTAAAATCAGTTACTAATGTTACACTTTCAGTTCCTGTTGTATCCCTCTTTTTATGTGTAAGGTCTTCTTTAATGTCATTAACCTCTATTAGAGCCCTCTGAATAAGATTATTAGGATATTGTTTGTCTCGAAAATCTTTACATAATTGGTTTGCCTGCTCTAAAACCACTTCTTCTTCCGTACAATTACATTTTAATCTTAGGAATTTTTGGGGGGGAATATTTGTAAGCCACGGAGAAAAATGGCGGATATAACTAGTGACATCTACATTTTTAAAATGTGTTTTAGTTTTGATTGTATGATGCTCTATATAAATTTCTAAGTCTAAAAACGTTGCTTTCTGTTTACTATATTCCATGGTAAGTTTAATGTTACAATTATTGATGTTAAGATAATTAAAGGTCATCAAAGACTCTTCACCACCATTCCAGATAAAAAAATATGTTGTCTATATAGTGTGTGTATGACACAAGGTTTACCACCCAGTCATAAATGAAACACTCCTCCCAGAATGACATATACAGGTTTGCATAACAGGGGGCAAAGTTGGTAACCATGGCTGTCCCTTGTAATTGTAGGTAGAAGGCCTCTTGGTACCAAGTATAAATTATTTGTTAGAATCCATATAATGCCATCGACTATAAAGGTCTTTTATAAATCTGGGAATGCAGTCTCTTTATCCCAAAAAAAAAAATGAATTGCCTCACATCCTTTATCATGTTTGATACAAGTATATAAGGATTCTACATCACATAATATGTATATAATTGGGTATATAAATGGGTATATATAAATGGGTAATATGTATATAATTAAGGATTCCTTTGGCTCAATGTAAGCTTTTAATATCTACAACACGGAGAGGAGGTGTATCGTTTGAGAGAAGTATAAAAGAAGGACGTTGTGATGAGGGAGGTGTGCACATGAAAAAGCCATGCCTGGCGAAACGCGTCTGACATGCCCCCTCTTCTCACTGTGAGTTCGTATTTGAATTTGGGTGAACAGCTGTTAAGATAAATTCTCCGACATTCTCCAACATTGTCCAGCGTTCATAGCAGTCTGCATTGCCATCAAGCACTTTAATTGTACTTTACTATTGTAGCCAGTTGGCAATTTCCTCTTACTGTGCATTTGTGAGTTATAGACATGTGCATTAGTTTTCGGAAGAATGCATTTTCGTCCGAAAATAGCATTTTCGTCCATTCGTCCGAAAAACGAATAACAAAAATGATAAACTAACGAAATCCGAATGAACGAATGCTAAATAAACAAAAACCATTTGTCCATTCGTTCATTCAGATGCTGACAGCCATTCTGATATGTTGAATTCGTATTTTGTCTCAATATCGGCTTAAGTTATTTTATGTAATGCTATTCGCATTCCATAAACTGAAATAGAGGTGAAATAGGTCAATTCGTATGAATTTCGGTTTATGGATTGTCACTAGCAATACATACAATAACAAGCCAAAATGGAGACAAAATCCGAATTCAACATGGCTGTCAGCATCTGAATGAACGAATGGACGAATGATTTTCGTTCATTTAGCATTCGTTCATTTGGATTTCGTTAGTTTGTCAGTTTTCTTCTGCATATATGTAATGTTATTGGTATTCCATAAACCGAAATAGAGGTGAAATAGGTAAATTTGTATGAATTTCAACTCTATTTCTATTTATAGAATGCCAATAGCATTACATACATGGTACCCCCCCCCCCCCCATAAATGATGGCAGCTTGGTTGAGAAAGATAGGCACTGCAGTCCCTCCTAAATGCCAGCATGGCTGAGCATTATAGGCAGTGTGGTCCCCCCATAAATAATGCCAGCTTGTCTGAGCATGATAGGCACTGCAGTCCCTCATAAATTCCAGCATGGCTGAGCATTATAGGCAGTGTGGTCCCCCCATAAATAATGCCAGCTTGTCTGAGCATGATAGGCACTGCAGTCCCCATCATAAATGATAGGTGGCTGAGCATGATAGGCACTGCAGTCCCCCTTAAATTCCAGCACGGCTGAGCATGATAGGCAGTGTGGTCCTCTCCATAAATGATGCCCGCTTGGCAGAGCGTGATAGGCACTGCAGTCCCCCTCATAAATGCCAGCTGGCTTAGCATGATAGGCACTGCAGTCCCCCCTAAATTCCAGCATGGCTGAGCATGATAGGAAGTGTACCCCCCCCCCAGTTACAGTTTATTTAATACCAATATGATTATGATGGTAAGTTCAGAGCCTGTGTGAGTATGATAAGAATTATAGTTATAGTGTGATGAGAATTTAATTATTTAAATGTAGATACTGGTGCTTTTTTATTTATATTAATATTATACTTCATGTCCCCTTCATGAGTGAGCAGGACATCCAGGGGAGTAAACAGAAAGGAACTTTTATTATCAGAAAAAGGACTCATTCTCCATGACTAGCACAATAAATCACAGGCTTGGTGTCAGCTTTAACAAAGCAGTAAATAAAATATAATACTTACTGCCTTGCTGACAAACCATGATTTATTGTGCTCCAAGGAGAATAAGTCCTTTTTGTGATGATAAAAGTTCCTCTGTGATCCCTTCCCCCGTCCAGCTAACTCTGCAGGAAGCAGACTGAGTATACAGAGCAGCTGACCTGCCTGTTTCCATGGAGACACTCGCGTCTGAGAGAAGGAGATTAGAGAAGGCCTGAGGGATGCTGGGAAATCCTACAGACAGCACAGTGATCGATGGGAGAAGCAGTAACTGCGCTTGCGCTACTCAGTACGGCTGCACCAATGTAGTACCCGAAAACGGCCACTAGTGGACACTTTTTTAATACTAAGTATCATCTCTTTTTTACAGAGAACTAAAAAAAGAAAACGGAACTTGACAGTCTAGTCTACCCTATGCTGCCTACAAGTTGCACCAAAGTTAAAAGGGTGACTATACTGTCCCTTTAAGGCATCTAAATTCTAAAGATTACAGTTTACTGCTTAATAACTTACCACTAGAAGGACATCCCCCCATCGATCCTGGAATGGGAAAAGAAGGGTAAAAATTAGATATTGCTGCTGTCTCTCAGATTTTATAGTAGCAATCTTTCTTCTAAAACAAAGTTAGTAGCAGCTCAGTAATGTCATCATAGCTCTTGTTTGACACTTGTTGACTTACATGGTGGGAGATGACATAAATGGAGAGAGATCCTGGCTCTTATCAGGAAGGACCAGATGCATAGGTTGACATAGGTAGCAGAGCAGAGAAAGTGTCCAACGGCAACATTTTAAGTTAAAGAGGGAATATGCAAAATAAGCTCTGCAGACTCTGGCTTAGAAAACATGTAAGACTTCATTCAGATTGGAGCAATATTAAGAAGCTTTATAACAGGAACCTAGGCAGGCAGAGGAGATACAACCACAAAACCCGGTACTAGCCCAGGGAAAAGCATGCTTATACCACCTGGGATTCCCAAAGAGTCTTCTTCATCAGCACTGACTTAGTCTGCTAGTTCTAACTTCCAAACGGACAGGCTCTGGGTGTTCACAGAAAAATAGCCATATACATCTGGGCAGAATCACTGCACACATACTGAGATAAACTTGAGTGGAACATCTGTGCGTGTCTCAGACCATCAACTGCATTCTTCCAGGGCCCAGAAGAAATGACCACCAGATCCTGTGGTGGTAAAGATTCAGACCTGATATTCATTGTAATGAAACATGTAAAAATAAAGAATACATATACCAGGAAGCCTGCCAAAGTATAAGGGAACATAGGTAGGCTTTGGGAACACATAGGTCTGTCCAAATGTCACAACTCAGGCAAGGAGGTTGGGCAGGAGTCTCACAGCTATGACAGATAACTGGAAGGTAAATACATGGCTAGTTAGTGTAGATAGGGACAGTTAGCACAGGAATAGGTACCGAGACAGGGCTATGACAATGTAACAGACTTGTATGGAAAGAACAGAGTGATTGGCTGGATATCCTGCAGACCAGCTTTAGACTATTATAGTGGCAGGTGAAACACGGCAATAGAGTCTAGTACAGGATACAGTGAAATCAGGCAATGCAGATCACAGGAACGCAGGGCATCATGTGTAAACCTGAATCATAGGCAGAACAAAGAGTACCAGGAGTAAACCTGAATCACAGGCAGAACACAGAGTATCAGAAGTGTGACAGAACCCCGTGGTACCCCGGCTGGGTACCACCATCAGTCTCTGCTTCCTAGGGAACCTCAGCCCTCACAAGGGCTGAGAACAGTGATTTAAGCCCCAGGCAGGGAACAGAATATCAGGAGTATACCTGAATCACAGGCCAACGCAGGATGTCAGGATTAATCCTGAATCACAGGCAGAACACAGGGTATCAGGAGTAAACCTGCATCACAGGCAGGGAACAGAGCATCAGGAGTATACCTGAATCACAGGCCAAAGCAGGATATCAGGATTAAGCCTGAATTACAGGCAGAACACAGGGTATCAGGAGTAAACCTGCATCACAGGCAAGGAACACAGTACAAGAAGAATTCCTGAATCACAGGCCATCACAGAGCATCTAGATTAAACCTGAATCACAGGCAGAACACAGAGCATCAGGATTAAACCTGAATCACATGCCAAACACAGGGTATCAGGAGGTATTAGGAAAAAGATAAAGGTGGGGTACAAGGCGAGGAGAGGATGTAGAGGGAAGGGAACACCTACAGGGATTTTTAATTAAAGTGATATTACCCTTACTAGAGATCAGGAAAAAGTTTTAAGTAAAGAAACATAGAAACATAGACATAAAGGGTTAACTTTTATACCTACAAAGGGGCCGAGCAAATTCAACCTTTTTGTGGATGCTCAAAAATTCATAAAAAAAAATGTTTTAAAGAGATTATTTTCAAATAATGAAAGAAATTCCAAAGGTATGGAATAAGTGAGAACTACAGATGTAATATCATATAATCTTCAAGAAAAACCTGATTCATTACCCAAGAGTTATCACCCACCAGAAAATTCAGGGAGGTAAAGATCCAGCATACGAACCATAGAGGGAAATCCTCCTTTATTCCAAGAATCAAAAAAGGTAGTGATCAGGACCTGTTTAACAAATTGGTATTGAAAGAGAAGCAACAAAAGAGCTGAAATAAAAGGAGAACATGGTAATATGCACAGCTGACAAAGGGGGGGGGGGGGGGGTCATATTGAATAGAAGCTCATATATGAAAGAATCCTTCAGATTGCTCAATGATGAAAAACGTATAAAAGGTTACAAGGGGAACCAATTCTTAGGTTTCATTCAATCATGGTGAACATTTTAGATGAGGGAAGGAGATTGACTATTTCAAATGCACAAGAATATTATTTTATACTGTCCCTTAACCCTATAGTCCCATATTTGTATTATCTACCAAAAATACATAACAATTTGGAAGAACCCCCAGGATGCCCAATATTATCAGGCATTGATTCGATGACATGCAATCTTTCACACTATGTAAATCTGTTCCTCCAATGATATGTGGTAACCATACCCTCATCCATAAAGGAACATACAGATAAAGTTAACAAATTAAAAGAGATAACATTGGACCCAGATTTCATTTTAGTAAAAGCAGACATTTCAGAATTTTATAATTCCATTGACCATTTTCATAAAATGCACATTAGAAAAAGATAGGGATCTCAATGACAATCGGGTACAATTCCTTTTATTTTTTATTTTTCCTTTTTTTCTTTTTATGCAAAATACAAAACATACACAGAAAAAAACAATTAATATCAGCCCCTCAGTATCTAGATATAAATAATGAATTGTAGGAGTCTCGAGGGTGCCAGAATCCCTTATACAAAAAAAAAATAAGAATACAAAACTAACATATCACATAAAATATGAATATCACAAAAACAAGAAACAGATCACATAAACCCATGCAGAGGAGAGTTTGGGGCTCATCCCTTTAACTATAGACAACATTTATATTTATTTTCCTAGGTTTATTTTCCTCTAATCTTCAGACACAAAGGTTTTCGATTTTTATATATCCACTTACTGAATATATTTCCATTATGTGGCGCACCTGATATAGCTCAGCACCCCGCAATTCAATTGTTAACTGGAATAATACTTGTTTTCTCATTTCTTATTAACAGAGATTGATGGTTTTCCAATTTTTTTTTTAAATCTATTCTCTTATTTAATTTTTGGTTTAGAAGATCAAAGATCTCAGTCCATAACTTCTGACAACCCCACCATATATGGAATAGATCAGCTGACATTTCCTGGCACCTCCAACATAAATTGGATATGTGAGGGAACATCTTAGAGATTTGAGCTAGAACTAGATACCACCGGTACATAATCTTACATTGATTTATGTTTACACAGTGGATCACCTGATTAGTTCTTACAAGTGAATTATACCACTCCTCCAGAGTTATATTTATTTTCAGATCCTTTTGCCATTTTTTTATTGCTAAAAGTTTTTCTGCTGTTTGTTTTAGAGAAATTATTTCTATTAGTTCTTTAAAGATAGTTTTGTAAGACATGTTTGATTCTTAGGACTGTGAAGATTTCAGTTTAAATGATTTGTAGGCATATGGGTCTGTGCATATGAGTATTTGTATGTATGTATATATGGTTGTGTATGTGTATGTATATTTGTGTACGCATGTGTATACATGCATGTAGGTATTTGTGTGTATATAGATCTATGTATGAATAGGATTCCTTTGTGTGTCTTTTTACAAACAAATGTCCCTGGTTATATACGATGTTCCATGGGGCATTCACATCACTCTGTCAGGTAGAACAGGATGGGCTTTGATGTTTGATGACTCCTTACAGGTAGATAGTAACTTGCTTGGGATTGCAAAACAACTGATGGAGATACCAGAGTCGAGGGACTGAGTTGTTTTGCCTGGGGAGTTTTTAATTAACATCAAAGTTGATTGTTGCTGGGAGTAAAAGAGGAGGGACATTACCAAAGGGATTGTACTAAAGGAGTAGTAAAGTTAGGGAACTACTAGGAAGTTTAGGTAGAAGAAGTTTGGAGTCTGGTGAGAGAGGATGGTCAAGAAAAGGTTATTGTGCTGACTGAAGTATTGACTATCCTTGTGTGATCTTGTCCTGGGTAAACTTTGAATAAAGTAAGACTAAGTATTTTATTTCATCTCTGTTGCTGGAACCTGAGTAGCAATATACATGGGAAAGGCCTTTATCTGGATAAAGGTGATTCAAGTAATTTGCTTGGAAAGGTGGGACAGAGTGAATGAACATTTTAAAACACAACGCAGAGTGCTGAACCTATACGATCTATAAGAGATCTAAAGATATACTACAGCAGACACACCGCCAATATATATAAAACGTCTCTCAGCGTGACCTGGAACACACGCCAACATACAACATATTGTACCCTCATATATAATCTACAAAATGATTGTATCACTAGATTTCTTACCCTCTCTGTTCCTGCTTCCTTTCATTTTAGCAGTGAAATGTTCTATAAGCTGTTTTCTATGGATTTCAGTAGTGCAAAGATTCTTGAGTTTAATCTACATTTTGTTCCTTTATTAATAAACTTAGCAAAACTAGACTATCATATTGAGGCATAATTCATGGATCTTAAAAAGCAAGTACCTGAAAAAACATGTCCATTTTGGAAGTATGTATGATTAAATAGTGTTTATACGTAACATAGTAATTTAGGTTGAAAAAAGACACAAGTCCATCAAGTTCAACCCTTCTACCTATCATTTCAGCATTTTGATCCAAAAGAAGGCAACAAAATCCCTAAGGAAGCTTTTTCGAATGTTGCCTCCCAGGGGGAAAAAAATTCCTTCTTGACTCCAAAAGGGCAATCAGATTTCTCCTTAGATCAAAAAGCTCTATTATTAATGCTTATTCTATTATTAATACCCCTGTATGTTCTGTTTTTCTAAAAAAAAAAAGCATCCAGACCATTTTTAAATGCATCTATTGTGGTTGATAGCACTACCTCTCTTGGCAGTGAGTTCCATAATTATATTGTCCTTACCATAAAGAATCCCTTCCTTTGCTGCCTATGAAATCTTTGCTCTTCCAGTGTCAGGGGGTGACCTCTTGTTCTTTGTACCTTTCTGTTAATGAACAGGTCACTGGAGAGCTCTTTATATTGGCCCTGCACAAATTTATATAATGTTATCATATCCCCTCTGAGATGCCTTTTTTATAACGTATATTAATTCAATTTTTTAAGTCTCTCTTCATAACTAAGATCCTCCAAACCCCTTATTAATTTTGTAGCTCTCCTTTGCACTTTTTCTAGTTCCTTAATATCCTTTTTAAGGACTGGTGCCCAGAACTGTACTGCATATTCAAGGTGAGGTCTTACCATTGATTTGTAAAGAGGCAAGATGATATCCTCCTCCCGTGAATCTATACCTCGTTTTATACATGCATTCAATATCTTATTGGCCCTTGCAGCTGCTGACTGGCATTGGGCACTGTTGCCATGTTTGTTATCTACAATTATTCCTAAAACTTTTTCATTACTAGTTTTTCTTTTTTAAGGGAAAACCAATTTAACGTATATGTTGCTTTGTTATTATTTTTCCCATAATGCATAACTTTACATTTGTCTTTATTGAACCTCATTTTCCACTTTACTGCCCAGTCCCCCACTCTGTCCAAATCTTCCTGCAAAGAAAAAACATCAAGATTAGTCTTCATTGCCTTACCTAATTTAGTGTCGTCAGCAAACACGGAGACATGGCTCTCAGCACAATGTAGCAGATCATTAATAAACAAATTAAAAAGAAGAGGGCCCAAAACAGACCCCTGAGGTACTCCGTTCAATACCCTTGTCCAATTTGAGGATTTTCCATTTACAACAACCCTTTGTGTTCTATCTTTTAGCCAATTTTCAATCCAAATACATACATTTGCCCCCAAACCTATTTCTCTCAATTTGTAGAGTAACCTTTTGTGTGGAACTGTATCAAATGCTTTAGCAAAATCCAAATAGATCACATCAACTGCCACACCTAGATCTATATTTTTACTGACTTCTTCATAGAATGTTATTAAGTTTGTTTGACAAGATCTGTCTTTCACAAAACCATGTTGACTTTTACTAATTATACTCTGGTTCAAGATGTATTCTTGAGTGTATACCTTTAGCAATCCTTCAAATAGTTTCCCCACTACAGATGTCAAGCTCACTGGCCTATAATTACCTGGCAGAGATTTTGATCCCTTTTTAAATATTGGAATGGCATCCGCCTTTCGCCAGTCTGTTGGCACTGTACCTGAACTGAATGAATCCCTAAAAATCATAAATAGTGGTCTGGCCAGAATTATGCTTAACTCTCTAAGTACCCTTGGGTGTATACCATCTGGCCCTGGGGCCTTGTCTATCTTAACAGAGTTTAATTGCTTAAGCACTTTTTCCTGTGTCAGCCAATCCCATGTTTGCGGCAAATGTCCCATAACTTCCTGTAGCAGGGGCTCGTCCATCTGCTCTTCCTTTGTATAAACAGAAGAAAAAAAAGTATTTAAAATGTCTGCTTTCTCTCTGTCCTCACTTACCAAATTTCCCATTTGGGATAACAAGGGCCCAACATTTTCCCTCTTTAGCTTTTTTCAATTTATATATTTATAAAACATTTTGGGGTTAGTTATACTCTACTTGGCAACCCTTTTCTCATTTTCCAATTTAGCCATTTTAATTGCCTTTTTGCAGGCTTTGTTGGCCTCTTTGTACTCTATAAATGATAATGCTGATCCCGTGTTTTTATAATGTTTGAATGCCATTTTCTTGTTTTGTATTTCCTGTTTCACGTTACCTGTAAGCCACATTGGTTTTGATTTGTGTCTTTTGCATTTGTTTCCCAAAGGTATATAATGGGATGTGTACTTTTGTAATGTGTGCTTAAAGGCATTCCACTTTTCTTCTGTGTTTAGTGCAGAAAACAATCGTTCCCAGTCTAAATGTTCATTCGATGCCCTTAGTCCGTCAAAGTTAGCCCTTCTAAAATTAAGTGTTTTGGTGGCGTAGTTACCAATTTGCTTTTTTGCATTAATCTCAAATGAGACCATATTATGGTCACTATTCCCCAAGTGTTCTCTTATTTGGATGTTTGAGATAAGCTCCTCATTGTTTGTTATTACCAAATCCAGACAGGCATCCATTCTAGTTGGGGTGTCTACTAATTGTGCCATAAATTTGTTATTAAGCAGGTTCAGAAACTTGCTGCCCCTAGCTGAACTAGTTGTGCCACACTTCCAATCTATATCTGGGTAATTAAAATCTCCCATGATTAGAACTTTATTCATATTTGCAGCCTTTTCAATTTGTAATAAAAGCTGATCTTCTCCATCAATGCTAATATTTGGTGGCTTGTAGCAAACACCTACAAGTAAAGTGCGATTCTTTTTAGTGTCTAAGCTAATCTCCACATCAGTTCCAGTTACGTCATGCACACCTTCTTTAATACTGGGCTTTAATTTAGGATTTACATACAGACAAATCCCTCCCCCTTTTCTATTTACTCTGTCCTTTCTAAAAAGTGAGTAGCCTTGTAAATTAACTGACCAGTCGTGGGTCTCATCCCACCACGTTTCTGTGATTCCGATTAAATCATACTGTTCAACACTTACCAGTATCTCCAGCTCACCCATTTTGTTTGTCAAACTTCTTGCATTTGCTAAAAGACATTTAAGATTACTACCCATTTTCTGTTTAGTTGACAAACACTTAATGTGTGCAGGTTTAATTATATAGACCTCCCTTTGGTCTATGTTAACCCCACCACTGCTTTCCTCCTCCTCTCCCATAGCTAGACCCACCTTCCAATCTACCCTAGCTACCATTGCTTCATTTTGATCTTGACCCTCCCCCCCAGAGCTTAGTTTAAAAGCTCATCTAATCCTCTAGCCATCCTCACCCCCAATACTGCAGCCCCCTCATCATTGAGGTGCAGCCCATCCCGTCCAAAGAGTTTGTAGCCGACTGCAAAGTCAGCCCAGTGCTCCAAGAACCCAAATCCCTCTTGCTTGCACCACCTTCGCAACCACGCATTAATCTCCGTGAGCTTCCGCTGTCTCCCCGACGTAGCGCGTGGTACTGGTAATATTTCCGAGAATATTACCTTGGAGGTCCTTTCCTTTAGCTTCTTTACTAGTTCCCTAAAATCATTTTTAAGGACCCCCCACCTACCATTTACTTTGTCATTAGTACCAATGTGTACTATGACCGCTGAATCATGCCCAGCACCTACCTATAATCTGCCTACCCGTTCTGCAACATGCCGAACCCGAGCACCGGGGAGACAACATACAGTTCGGCATTCGGGTTCCTGGCGACAGATTACCCTATCTACCGTCCTAATAATAGAATCCCCTACCACCACAACCTGTCTAGCCTTCCAAGTGTCCTGGCTCCCAACTGTGCTGGAGAGGCTACTCACCTGGCTGCTAGGAGAGTCCGCCTGCCCCAGAAATGCCTCTTCTGAGCTAATCCCCCCAGCATCCTCACACAAGCTGGCAAACATGTTGGGGTGAACCAGCTCAGAACAAGCCTCCCTAGCTCTCCGACCCCTACTGCCCCTTACACAACTAACCCAGCTCTCTGCCCTAGAAACCTCTTCTCCCCCATCATCACCCTCCTCTGCAATGGCCCCAGCCAATGCCTGCTCCGTGAGCAGTAAACTCCGCTCCATGTTGCTTATGTCCCTAAGTTTTGCCAGTTGCCTCTTTAGATCTAATATTATATTTTCCAAAGCAGCAAGCTGCTCACATCTGCAGCAGCGGTATGGACCCTGGGGAACTTGCTCCAAGACAGCATACATACTGCAAGACATGCACTTAGTGGCATTGTCCAACATGCTCTCTAGTGTAAACCACAAAATTAAAAATAGAATAAAAAATAAAAAAATAAAAGATTTATACTTTACCCTCCTTCTTTCCTTTTAACTCCTTATTTGCTTCTAACTCCCACACTTAAGAAGCTTTTTTCACTTTAGAAGTTGCTCACTTGAATTCGCCTGGCTCACTATTCGCCTGCTCCTTTCAGTTAAATGGCCTTCAAAGTAAACAGACTCACAGAGAAGGTTAATTAACTGATTGCAAACAGCCTTGCAAACCTTTTCCCTCCAAAACTGTTTTTTTTTTCAACCAATCTTTATCAAAAATGCACACAAAATAAACAGTGCTCCCCTTGTAGTATCCAATAAATTTCCTTTGTCTTACATACTATCAGGGACTGACTGGTCTTACCCAAGGTTTATTATTTGTTATTTTAATACCCAAGTATTCAATCTGCCTAAGTATTCAATTTGATAAGGTGACCCCTAATTACGCACTTATACATGCACCAGTTTATTGCTTAAGATGTATCCGTTGTTTATTTTCTGCTAAAAATAGTTTAGTCACTTCTCTCAAATATTTTACATTTTCTACTTTGCAAAGCAGAGATTCATCTAGCCGCCAGTCTTTGTTTCAAGTGATGTAAATAAAGATACTGCAAGATATTGGTGTATAGAAGCCATGTTCAGAAGATACAGGAAGGAAGAACAAACCCAAACAGGAAACAAGTGCAATAGAAAATAAAGCATATAGTACGTTGCATGTAAACCAATTATAACATCAATAACATCGCCTTTTTTAGCATTAATAAAACAACAATGTGAAATTTGTATGAGAACAAATCAATGTCCTTGTAGTAACATATTTTACAGGTTAAGTGTCTCAGGTGGTAGCTACTGTCTGCACTATGAGTGAAGACTGGTCCAAGTGGGCAAAAAGTTTTGTATCCCTTTCTGATGTTACTGGACTCTTCCCACCACTTGCTGGCATGCTATGAGCTTGACTGCTGTCAGGTCCTGCTTGCTCAGGACTGTCATTAGTATTAGGCTATGGTATCACATCTGTACCCTCCCTACTGCAGACATGTGAGTGTGTCCTTGTAATAGCAGGCGTGTCTGGCCTGTCAACTGGGTATTGTGAATCAGGATTCTTCGCCACGCG
This sequence comes from Pelodytes ibericus, assembly GCA_036172795.1. Lineage (NCBI taxonomy): Eukaryota > Metazoa > Chordata > Amphibia > Anura > Pelodytidae > Pelodytes > Pelodytes ibericus. Next base: position 44,284,443 of record CM069866.1, on the reverse strand, counting down.
CAGAGCCACAAGATTGTGGCGGTAGAGAGTTCCTTCAATGTCCACAAGATAAGAGCATGGTGCAACCTTTTGCAGACAGGTACCCATTCTTCAACGACTTGTTCGGTCTACAGGCCGTGGTTTCATATGGATTTGTTCCCCAATATTCAGTTCAGGCAAATCCCTAGCAGATGTAGTATATCTTGCCTTGAACACTTGCCTCTTAAGTCGTAACTTTTATGGTACACCAGGGTTCAAGTAGCTTGTTGGCTACTGGTAAGGAGGTATTCAATCTTCTTGGCATCAGTCTCTGAGTCAGATTACTATCCATACCCTCAGTTGGAGTGTTTCTCCAATGTAAGATGGCCTTCCAAGGGTCTTTACTATCACTTTTAGCTTTTTAGCATACCGTATTTGCTCGATTATAAGACAAGGTTTTTTTCAGAATTTTTTTCCTGAAAAATACCCCTTGTCTTATAATCGAGGTCGTCTTGTAATCTGACCTCAAATTGAGGTCAGATTATAAAACAGCGATCCAGGTCCCCTGCAGAGCTGCAGGGGACCTGGATCCCCCTTTCTAACAGAAGGGATGTCTACGCGATGAGCGTAGACTCCCCTGCTGCCGCCCGGCATGACCGCAGGGACTTCTGTGATGAAGCCGGGTACTTCTGGCTTCGTCACAGAAGTCCCGGCGGTCGTGCCGGGCGGCAGCAGGGGAGGTCTGCGCTCATCGCGCAGACATCCTCTGCTGCCCCACTAGCCACCAGGGAGAATCGGGCAGCTGGGGGATGTCTGCACGATACGTGCAGACATCCTCCATGCTGCCCGACACGGCAGTCTATTATGACAGACCAGCTGTCTGTCATAATAGACTGCCGTGTCGGGCAGCATGGAGGATGTCTGCACGTATTGTGCAGACATCCCCCGGCTGCCCCCACTAGCCACCAGGGATCGACTTCCAGGTGAGGCGGAGGGAGGGGGAAGAGAGACAGGGGGTGGGGGGGGGCATAGAGACAGGGGGAGGGGGGGAAAGTGCGACAAGGGGAGGGAGGGGGACAGAGCGACAAGGGGAGGGAGGGGGGAAGAGACAGAGCAACAAGGGGAGGGAGGGGGAAGAGACAGGGGGAGGGGGCAGAGCAACAAGGGAAGGGAGGGGGGCAGAGAGAAACAAGGGGGGAAGAGACAGAGGCGAGGGGGGAGTCAAAGGGAGGGGGAGAGAGACAAAGCTGGGGGCAAGGGAAAGAGAGAGGCAGCATTGGCACATAAAAGGAAATAAAAACAAGAAAGGCTTTTAGTTTTTTTCCTAAAGGAATATCCAAAGTTTGGGGGGTCGTCTTATAATCAGGGTCGTCTTATAATCGAGCAAATACGGTAAGTTCTTCACTATTTTCACAGCAGATTCAGCTTTATTAGCTTGTGGATGATGTTGTGAAGAAGTCACATACTGAAACTCCCATTCAGTAGCAAATTTCCTAAACTGTAAGTTATAAGAATTCACTTTATCTGGTTATCCATGACGTAAAAACTGCACCTTGCACCGCTTAACTGTAGTCTCAGTGGATAAGTCAGGAAGCAGTTCATTTCCCAGAAGTCTGAGTAATGATCAACTAATAGCAGGTACTCTTTTCCAGCATAGTTGAATAAGTCCATGCTGACAATCTGCCAATGTTGTGTAGGTATCTCATGTGACATCATGGCTGTTTGTTGTAGGTGTGCATATTCATTGAAAGTGGGGCAATTGTTGAAAAAGTCTTTGATTTCATCTTGCATGTTGGGCCAGTAAAGAGTGTCACAAGCCTCACCCCCAATGTGGCTTGAGTGTATGAGTACTTCAGCACTATGACTCTTGGACCTTTGTTCAAGATACCATTTCCTTCACAATTGCAGATGCTACATTCTTTTCATCTGGCCAGCCCATCAGAACTATAGACTTCAGTGCTTGCAAAGTTAAATCTCTTTCTGTGTTCTGTATGAGCTGATGTAGCCGCTGATCTGTGACATTAAGATAGTCTGCTTCATTGACTTGGGCAAAGAACTTCTGTTCCTGCTGCAGAAAACTAACTGCAAGATGCTCATGCTCCCCTCCGGGTGCCACATGGTCTGTTATAGCTCTGTTTAGGGTGTCACTGATATACGTATCATCATGTAAGCATCATGCTCTGTAAATGCTTGGGAAAACACAAAAGAGGCTTTTCTTTTTTTTATATATCAAATTTTTGTTAAATATTTTCTTTTACTTACAATACAAAATGTTAAATATAATATGAGATATAATATATAAAGTGTACAGAGGCAAAGTTTTTCCTGGTTACTTCTTATAACAGTATTAGAACAGTAAAGTGCGTTAGTATTCTATATCTTTCACCAAAACATTCCTGACACGTGCCTTCTCTACATATTAAAATTAACATTTAAGCTTAAAGCATCTTAACATGTATAGCTTGGAGGAAAGACGTAACAGGGGGGATATGATAGAAACATTTAAATACATAAAGGGAATCAACACAGTAAAGGAGGAGAGTATATTTAAAAGAAGAAAAACTACCACAACTAGAGGACATAGTCTTAAATTAGAGGGGCGACGATTTAAAAGTAGTGGATGTATGGAATAGCCTGCCAGCAGAAATGGTAGAGGTAAACACAGTCAAGGATTTTAAGCATGCGTGGGATAGACACAAGGCTATCCTAGCTATAAGACCGGGAACGGGGGACTAATAAAAGTACTCAAAAAAAAAAAAAATTGGGCAGACTAGATGGACCGAATGGTTCTTATCTGCCAACACATTCTATGTTTAACATAATAACACATAAAGACAACACCATCGACATGCTAACCCGGTTTCAGTTTCCCCCCTCATTACAAGGGAGCCCGGGGGAGAGGTTCCCAGGGGGGATTCGCGGGGGAGGAGAGGGAGAGGCGACTGTTCTTCTCTTTCTTGCGTACCGATTATTAATTAAGTGTATCCATACAATCTAAGTATGCTTCTTTTTTAATACTATCTGTATCTCCTTTCAGGGTTTGATTTTGAGGTTCAGTAATTATCCGTTTATATATTGGTTCCATATTTCCCAGTCCTTGTCCTGTGTTATTTTCCCCCTATCTTCCATTTGGAATTGATATGTTACTTGTTTTTTTAATTGTTCCCAGTTGGCAATCTCCGTTTTCCTCCAGTTCCTAGCAATTAAAATATTTGTGGCTATTAACAAGTGGGTAAGTATATATCTATTTTCTTCCCAATCAAGGCCCATTCCAAATGTAGAAGAGTCACTCCTGGGGTTTCTGCTATATCCATCTTAAGTAAATTCCTCAGGACTGAAAAAGTCAGGATCCATAATTTTTGAACTTTATTACAGGTCCACCAGATACGTAGGTAGGAGCCCACTTGGCTCCTGCATCTCCAGCAACTTGGATCCTTGGATTGCATTTCAATAAGATTTAAGCAATGTATATTTGGGATAATTTGGAAATACTTTTCTTCCCATTTTATTAAATTCATATCCTCTATGTTGTATTCTAGAATTTTTAATGGGCCTTCTATTCTTATAGTATTATCCCAGTCCAATTTGTATTCCTTTTTAAATTTCTTCCAAAATTTCAATATCTCTTCTACTATTTTGTTTTTTTTTAATCTGACACCCTTTACCCCTTGTCTTTGATTTTATCCATGGTAGCAAAAAGAGTTCATCTATTTTAACCATATTGCTTTCTATATCCCTCCATATTACTTTTTTCATCTATTCATTTACTTAAATGTTTCAGGATTTAAGCGTCATGATATTTTTTAACATTAGGTATTGCTAACACCCCATTCTTTATATCTCGATATAGTAGTTTACTTTTAATCCTTGCTTTTTTCCCCTTCAAATAAAATCCAAGAATAAGGTTGATAGATCTGTTAATTAATGACTCGAGATGTGACACGGAAAGGCCTAAAAAAAAAAATACAGAAATTTCGGCATCACATATGATTTAATTGTATTTATGCGGCCCCACCACGATATCCCAAGATTCCACCAAGTTTTATACAGTTCCCGAGTCTGGTTAGCCACTCTGCTGAAATTTGTTTCCGCAATTTTACTTATGTTTGATGGGAATTGAATTCCCATATGTTCTATATTGTCCTTGGCCCAATTAAAGTCATATTTGTTGCCTATTAATTCTTTATCTTTTTAATTATATATTCTTTTCCTCCGCATTCAACTCCCCTTATACCCTTATTACCCCAAATGCGTTGTGCTAAAGGTTCCAGTGCCATGACATACAGGAGGGGGGACAAAGGACATCCCTGCCTGGTTCCATTTCTTATAGGGAACCAAGGGGATCTTATCCCCCCCCCCCCCCCTAGCAGATGGACCTGTGTATAATGTTGTTATTGCTCTTTCCATCCAGGTCCCCAAGCCAAATGTTTTTAACGTACTCAACATATAATGCCAATTGACTCGGTCGAAGGCTTTTTCCGCATCTAAAGATAAAATGATTTTAGGCTTTTTACTTTTACTAGCTAGGTCTATGAGGTTTATTAAAGTTCTAATATTATTTGCGGCCTTCCTCCCTGGAATAAATCCTGTTTGTTCTCTATATATTAATGAGGAGATATTGCATTTAAGTCTTTCTGCCAATATCGCTGACATTTTTTTTATGTCTTCATTAATCAGTGAGATTAGGCAATAATTTTCAATTAGGGTTGGTTTTTTATTTGGCTTTGGGATCGGTATAATATTTACTTTAAGCAATTCTGGATCCATATTACCTCTATCCACTATATCGTTAAACATGAGTACCTTATGTTTACTAATATTCGTCTTCATCATCTTATAGAAATAACCCGTAAAGCCATTTGGGCCTGGGGCTTTGTTGGTTTTTATTTTATCTATAGTTTGGATTATTTATTTTTCAGTAAAGGGTTGATTTAGGCTAACGAGCTGTTCTTTAGATATCTTGAGCAATTGACATGTCCCCAGATAATCTTGAATCTGTATGTCTCTATTTTCTGTGTTCAGATTGTACATGGACTGATAAAAGTCTGCAAAAGCTTTTCCTATTTCTTTTGGGTCATAGATCTTTTTTTTAGTCTTTTTTTTTTAGTTTAGCATTAAGGTTCTTATCTGCCCTATTGCCTTTGGAATAATAAAGTTGATTCAATTTCACCAGGTTATCTTTGACTTCTTCCATTAGTTTATTGTTTATTTATGACTTAGTTTTGTTTATTTATGTCATTAAAAGTGCTGTTGGTGATTCTTTATTTTTGAAAAAAGTATAGTGTTATAGGCACTACCAAAATATCAAAAAAGGTTACTATAAATGTGCTGCTCACTTAAATGTAAAGAAAACACCTCTATTCTTTACTAATTAATAAAAGGTCAAAGGAGTAAAGGAGCGCAAGTATCAATTAACAAAAATACAAATTATGTGAAGATAAAAAATGATGTGCAACTTCGTGCAAAAAAACAACAATAAAACATGCAAGTGATCAAACAGATATATACTTATACTTGTTTATATATTATATTATACAGAGATTTAAAAAAAAAAATGTTTTTGTTCAACCAACTTACTGGTCTCTGATTTGTGTAAAGATATTCTAGTAATAGACTATATTCTATATATTAAAGGATGTGTGGGCTTTATATGTGTCCATTCTCATGTATGTATGAATGTATAATAGAGCTCAATAAACGTTGGGTGAACAGATTAAATTATGTCTGCATTAACATTTACCCATTAATACCTTCTAAATACATAAATATATATAAAAAGGAACATGGACATTCAACCTAATTTTACAAAAGCCACTTCAAAATAAATTTCTCTTATCACATGTATGTAGGGGTCGTACAATACTCGAATGTGTATCAATTCACATATACCTAGAGCATAAATTAGAAGAAAAATTTGAGAAATTTTTAAATATCATATATCCATATAACAAAAAAGAGGAAGAAAAAGAAAGAAGGAAAGAGAAAAAGAAAAAAGAGAGAGAAAAAAAAATTATAAAAAGAAAAAAGAAAAAAAAAAAAAAGGGAAAAAAAAGGAAGAAAGAAGGATTCGCAGTAAAGTGCTTGTATATGAGGTATTGTAGGGGGATATTCAAAAAAGGAATTTTATAAAAAATTGAACAAATCAAATTCTATATTTAGGCCCAAAGGAGCAAGGGTCTTAAGGTTGTAAACCCACTTCATCTCAATTTGTCCTATTTTTCTAATGAAGTCTTCTCCCCGCCAATGTTTTTTTAAACGTACTATCCCCATAAAGTGCAAGTTTCCAGGGTCTGCTTGGTGATGTGTGGTGAAGTGCGAGGATACGCTATGTTCCATGTATTTATTCCGTATATTGTTCATGTGTTCCCCTATTCTTTTGTGTCTGGTTATTTACTTGTGTCTGGTTATTTGGTTTATTTCTAACCTCTAACAAAGATTTTTGAATGAGATCTTCAGGGTACTCTTTGTCCCGAAAGTCTGTCTGGTTATTTGGTTTATTTCTAACCTCTAACAAAGATTTTTGAATGAGATCTTCAGGGTACTCTCTCTCTCTTTTTTCTTTTTCTCTTTCCTTCTTTCTTTTTCTTCCTCTTTTTTGTTATATGGATATATGATATTTAAAAATTTCTCACATTTTTCTTCTAATTTATGCTCTAGGTATATGTGAATTGATACACATTCGAGTATTGTACGACCCCTACATACATGTGATAAGAGAAATTTATTTTGAAGTGGCTTTTGTATAAATTAGGTTGAATGTCCATGTTCCTTTTTATATATATTCATGTATTTAGAAGGTATTAATGGGTAAATGTTAATGCAGACGTAATTTAATCTGTTCACCCAATGTTTATTGAGCTCTATTATACATTCATACATACATGAGAATGGACACATATAAAGCCCACACATCCTTTAATATATAGAATATAGTCTATTACTAGAATATCTTTACACAAATCAGAGACCAGTAAGTGGGTTGAACAAAAACATTTTTTTTTTAATCTCTGTATAAAATAAATGTATTCTTTGATGTACGATTATAATGTTATTTAATATACTATTTTATGTGTAAGCAACATCGCATATACCCATAATGTTTTTTATCACACAATAGAACAATATGATGTTGCAAAGATACCATGCTAGGACACTTTAATGCAACAATTGCACTTTCTTTTATAAATCAAGATATTTTGATAGATATTAGACTGCTTTTGAACAATATTATGTAAACCCATGATGCTGCGATGTTTTCCAATGAAACTGTGCTGTTTTATAAATATAATGTGCTGTTTTTATTTTGTTTTCATTTCGTTTTTGAATTTCTGGATGTCATGCCGTTTTTATATATATGGAGAGATGAAAACCCTGCTAATTTAACTAACCAGGTGGAGTGAGAAATGCATCAATTAGAAGCCAATACGGAGAGGAGGTGTGCCCACAAAACACAGATATAAGAGACACACCAAGAGGAGGGAGGTGTGCACCTGAGGAAGCCACGCTTGGCGAAACGCGTCTGTGACACGCCCCGTCCTCTCCTTGACATTGTACATTTCAGCTGCTGTGAAGATCTGTGAAAACAGCTGATTTATCCGGCGGTTGCTTCAAATCCCTGGTGCTTTCTGTTCCTGCTACATGATCACCACCTGCTGCAGGCAGAGTTCTGTGTTTTTTAACCAAGCGCTTCTGTGAGTTACGTAATTGTACTCACAGGCTTTTAAGTAAGCCTTCATTTTTATTCCTTAATTAAAGTATCTTGTTTGCACAATACTTTACTATGGTGGCATTTTCCTTTTTATATATGTGATTGGATACTAAACATCGGGAGAGCCCTCATGCAAAGCAGCTGACATCATTATTCCCTACATACTGCCAGGGATCTCCTTATTTGCCTAAAAAGAGAGCAGTATACTGCTCTTAAATTCGTGAGTACTGTCCATATTTTTCAACTCGATACATCACCTTGTCTGACAGAAAGCACTATTATCTTTTATTTTTTTCTTTCTTTGAGAGATATACATCAATTTGAAATCTCCAATCAACAGTGAAAAAATAAGAAAAAATATATAAACATATAAATCTAAGTATAAGTATATATCTGTTTGATCACTTGCATGTTTTATTGTTGTTTTTTTGCACGAAGTTGCACATAATTTTTTATCTTCACATAATTTGTATTTTTGTTAATTGATACTTGCGCTCCTTTACTCCTTTGATTCTTTATTTTTGTATGTTAGACTTCCCAATTCAATATATAGATCTGCTAAGGATGGTCCGTTAAGTTTATTCCTTATTGCACCTAACTTAATTAGGTGCCCTCGAATGACGCATTTATACAAAGAGGCTTTTCAATATGGTGGTTTGTGATCAGTTTCATCTCTGATTACATTCCGGCCAGAGATAATGATGGAAACGCTGGTAGGCAATACTTAAACATTTCTTTTCAATTTGAGCATAATTTTGCTCAGCTGAAGAGAGTGCTCTGGATGCAAATCAACTGGCTGACCTTCTTACATTAGACAACATCCAAAGTCATTTTTGGTTGAGTCACTTTGTATACTAACAGGCTTTTTAACATCATAGTATTTCAGCACCGGAGCAGCTATGACCAAACGTTTTATTTCCTCCACTGCCTGGTCATGCTTGGGAAGCCAATGCCAAACTGCATCTTTGTCCAGAAGTATTCTCAATGGCTCACACACCTCAGACAAGTCCGGAATGAATTTTTGCTAGATATGTGACAAAGCCAATGAAACGCTGTACCTGTATTACCACATCTAATTATTAGAATGTCATCCGCTATTGGCTCAATTCCGTGGAGCCCACTTAACAATTCATGCTGCTTTCGCTGATATACCTCTGGGGCTACAGACACTCTTCCTGCCCCGGGGAGTGCAGAAGGTGGTCATGTAGCTATTCTTTTCATCCAGTTTACACTTATCCAGTTTTACTTGTGGCTTAATGGCTACTGGCACATTGATTGGGGCACATTGTACTGGTGGAGTGGTAGGATCAAGTTCAAAATGAACCACTCCTGGAACAGATACTTCCGGGCCATTAAACACATCATTATAGACATTGAGGATTTGCTGTTTTGTCAGTTCAGGAAGCCCAGCCAAGAGCTATGAAATGTCTTGTAGATTCTGGGAGGTCCAGGACCTGTGAACTAGCTAGGGAATCAGTAGGCTACCCACCATGGACACCAGACAATGATCAAAAATCTTCTCTAGGATACCGGCAATGAGCCATGTGCGGTTTATAGCAGATTTAATCCATCCATACCAGACTGGTTTTATCACTGTCAGGAGCGCAAAAGACAAAATGTGTAAATTAATATATATAGATCTTATATGATATATATCCACTTGTTTTTTTGGCATTGGATGCTGTAAAGGCATTTGACCAAGGCAGCTAGTCCTCAATAGAGGAGGTCTTGAAGGCTTTTGATTTTAATGGCTCATTTGTTAATAACACCATGGCTCTGTACAGTGCAACCCAAGCTAAGATTGCCTGACACATCTGCGGTAAAACTAGCACTGAAAGTGATTTTTTTTTATGTGCTCAAGCAGTTTTGCTACGATGCTCCGTGTAGAGGAATTGTACAGAGGAATTTGACAAACTGTTCCTGACTACTCACCTTGCTGCCAGGTTTTCAGAGGTTTATCCATCTGGGAAGAATATATGAGTTGATGAATCCCTGATGAAGTATAAGGGAAGGATGGGATTCAAACAATATATTCCTTCCAAACGCTCCAGATATTGTGTGAAGGCGTAGAAGGGGGGAAGAGACCTCAGGTTTGTGCCCAGAGGAACTCTTGGCAATTAAGTACAGAGACAAGAATGATGTGTGTCTTCTAGAGACCACCATCCATACTGTGGTCTCTGTACGTGGTTGAACTGAGGTCGCCAGAAAGCCAGTGTGCATCAAGGCCTATAATAAGTAAATGGGTGATGTTGATCTGGCAGATCAGCTGTTACAGCCATACCTCATTATAAGCAAGACTAAAGGTCTGGTACAAGTAGATTGAATTTTATAAGATGCAAATTGCAACCCACAACACTTCATGGCTCTGCAAAAATGCTGTCCCCGAAATGAGACTGACATTTTTACAGTTTCAGCTCCAGGTCATTTCGAAGATCTGCACCTGGTCCCCAGGTAGTGATGGGTATTTGGGCTACTCATTTTATTTTTTAAAGCCCTAATTTCTAATATTTGTCTCAATGTTTTTCTGTATTTTTTATTGGGCAATAACTGATAGTAGTGTTTATTTCCTAACCATTTTCTCCTACAGTGACAACAAACACAGGGATATACACAAAATAGTTATACTTTTTAACCCGGGTGTAAGATGTTCATTTCACTTTGCAACTGTGTGAACAAAGTATCTAATGAGACTGCTTTATGGTAGTGTCAAGACGTTGCAAGTAGAAACAGCTGTATTTAGTCTCCAGTGGTATGTTCATTAAACACTTAAAGCACTGTGTTGTTTCTTTGTTATGTGAGCAGAAATAAATAGACAAACCAAATTAGTCTTTGTGGCACTAAAGTTTTTTTAATTGTAAGCAAACAACGCTTACTTATCTGATGTATAGACTTATTAAAACATTACTTGCCACTCAATACAAAAATAAAAAATGTAAAAAACAAACAAGTTCACAGATATTTACCAAAAATAGTAAAAACAGAACTATTGCACTCAGAAGTCTGTGACAAGATGTCAAAAAGACAGGTTCACAGATATTTTTTAACAAGAACCAATACAAATAGGCAGAACTGAGTGTGTTTCTTCTATTGCACTCTAGAAGTCTGTAGTACAATTCGCCAATGTTATGCAAATAACAAATACAAGCAGGTCGAGCTAAGCATATAGCTTCTGTTTCACTCAGATGTTTGTAGCAAAATTAAGGTTAAAATAAGCTTTAAACGGATGTGCAGAGCTTACTTGGGAGCAAAGACGTGAGAGGCACGAATGTGCCGACTCACTTATAAAGGCTTTGTCAGCTTTCACCGGCTGACTTTGGATCCCAAAGATCAATCTCTCTGTAATCGGGCAGACACGGGTCCTGTGGTTGTCCGGAGAAGAGTTTCAACAACATGTTCGGAGCTTCTTGGTAAGGAGGGGGCGTATCTTCAGAGGCATTTCACAAGGATATGGCTTCATCAAGTGTACGTCCCCCTCTCCTGTGACTGACATTTATATAGCCCATACTTCCTCTTCACCTTTTGTTTTCCGGACATTATTATGTGTTACCTCATTAAGTCACTAGAGGGCTTTTCATTCACTCTGAGTATAAGAAACTTGCTAATTCGTTCTGCTTTATTGTTTTTTTTCTTTACATACAATACACTTACAAAATACAAAAAACAAATAAAAAAATACATAATCTTTCTAAGTCCTCTATATTCAAAGCAATTACCTTTTAATCCCTTATTACATTTTATAGGTATATGAGTGAGGGATTGGTATTTCTTTAATAAAAATAATAATTTTTAATTCCCATACATATATATAACTCAAAATATTTAAAAATGTTTTTTTAACTAGACTTCCTATATTCTCTTAACAATACAATTCTAACAGAAAATTCTCTAACAATATACAGTAATATAAGGTCCAAAGGGAACCTGAAGAAAAACAAAGGAGACAAAAAAATGTATGTTTATTATTTTAAAATATAGAATACAAAAATGACCTACTCATATCCAAATTTATACACATAAGGCAATACACACAGACTCATCCCGGACAAAGGAATGGAAGAATAAAGGTGTACACAGCATTAATACACCCGCCCAACATGCTCTTTATAGGAAATTGAACAGGTCGAATTCAATATTCAGTCTGAGTGGTGCGAGGGTCTTCAGGCTGTATACCCATTTCATTTCAACCTGGCCTATAATTTTTATGAAGTCCCCTCCCCGCCAATGTTTCCTTACTTGTGCAATAGCAGACTAGGATCAGCCCCATGATGGGTCGTAAAATGAGCTGATACGCTATGAAGCATTTATTTGTTTTTAATATTATTCATGTGTTCATTTATGCAATGTCCACTATCATATCTAATGTAGCTGTTACCGTCTACTGTTATTAAGTGTGTTTAAGTTTTCATTATATTGTCTTCTATGTAAAAGTCCAAGAATATTGCTTTATGTTTACTGTATTCTGTCATCAATTTTATATTCCAATCATTGTTATTTAAATGAGCCAAAAAATATCTAACGGGTTCATATCCCTTTTCATGTTTTATGCTGGTGTATGAGGATCACGTTACGAGAAAGTAGTCTGGATACCAGACGTAATTCTCCAGGATTTTTAACAAACTTGCACTTGCAAGTAGGCCCTAGTTTTAACTACCACAGACTCTGATAAGTTTGAAGAGACAGAATTTATTCCGAAGACAATTGGTCTTCCTGGAGGTTTCTTCTCATCCTGGTGGGAATTTTTGGATGACATACTGTAAGATATTGGTATTCCCGCCTAGTTAAAATTCCTTCTAAGTGGCCACGATCTAAAAGACGAGCAAGACTTTTTTCATATTTGGGGTGGGGTTGCAGTTTAATTTTTTAGTAGAGAGTGATTTCATTTAATTGTCTCTAACCTTCAGTTATATAGTCCTCCTTATTCAGAATTACTATCCCCCCTACCACCACTTGTCTGCTGGTTTAACCCCTTAAGGACAGAGCCTTTGAAACATTTTTGTCCATTTTGGACAATGGCGAATTTAACATTTCTGTGCGGTTTGTGTTTAACTGTAATTTTCTTCTTTGTCATTTGCTGTTCCCAAACAAATTATATATTGTTTTTATCGGGACAAGAAGGGCTTTCTTTGGATGCCATCATTTTGATCATATCCTATAATATTTTATAAAAAATAAATAAAATATGGTAAAAAATAAAAAAAAAACATATTTCCTGACTTTTATTTGAAACATCTTCTCCTCATCAACAAAAGCGAACAAAAAAACTCCTGCTAAATAGATTCTACCATGTCTCCTGAGTACAGGGATACCACCCATGCATAGGTTTGTTTGGGGGCTAAAAGGCCACATTTGGGAGGTGCAGATTTTGGTTTTCCAACTTGAAATTTTGACATGCAGACTGCCTGCACCCATGTCCCATTTGGGACATATTTGAAGCCAACCAGTGTATTTTACCCCATCAATATATTTTCTAAAAGTAGACACCCTAGGCCAGTGATGGCGAACCTATGGCACGCGTGCCACAACTGGTGGTATTTTGAATAAAAACCACAAAAACATTACTACCACAAATTTTGGCAAAGGCTGGTGGTAGACCAGCCTTTGCCAAAATTTGTGGTAGTCATTTTTTGGTGGTTTTTATTCACATACATTGTAATTCAGACATGAATTTACAGATTTTGGTATGTTTCACTGCCAAACAACAACCCAAAATGTGTTGAACAACATCTCCTGAGTACAGGGATACCATCCATGCATAGATTTGTTGGTTTTTTTGGGGGGCTAGGCGGCCACATTTTGAAGGTGCGCATTTCCAACTTGGAATTTTGACGTGTTGTCAGCTTGCGCCCCCATGTTTCATTTGAAGCCAGACAGTGTGTTTTACCCCAAAAAAGCATATATTTTGTAAAAGTAGACACCCTAGGCTATTTTAAATGGTGGTATTTTAACCCTTTCCATGCACCAATTCTAACACCAGCCTTTGTCAAAGTTTGTGGTAGTAATTTTATTGTGTATTTTTCCCCACATAAATTGTACTTTAGACACACATTCACAGATTTTGGTGTGTGTCACTGCCAAACAATACCCCAATATGTGTTCAGCAACATCTACCGAGCACAGGGATACCACCCATGTCAGCTTGTTTGGGAGTTAAAAGGCCACATTTGAGATGTGTGCCTTTTGATTTTCCAACTTGGAATTTTGACATGTAGGGCAAAGAAGTGGTTAATAGCTCTTATAAGAGCCTTTGTAGTACTGTACAAAAAAAATTAACCCCTAAAAATGCACAGACAAGAAAAAATGTTCTGTTGTGCAGTGATCAGTGGCAGTGAAGGGGTTAATACAAAGGGGTATGGCTTTTATAAAAAGCCCTTGGGTCTCACAGTTTTGTAACATTTTATTTAATTTATTACAATTAAAAACGTATTATACCGATCTGTCTCTCTCCCTTAAAATTCAAGTGAGGAGAAGAAGGCAGATCCATTTGGGTCAGAACAATATTTACCAATAGTGATCTGACCATGCTCATTTTAGCAATCACCAAACCATCTTTGCCACTGATCGGCTGTTACTGATCGATATACAGGCGTTCAGACAGCTTCAAAAGGAATACAAGTAATCCCTAATGGGTAAAATTAACCCATAGCAAGTGTGACAAAAAAAATGCAGATAGCAACAAAAATCCTCTACAGCCAGATCGCTCCATATACGCTGGTTAGGCAGTGACCATATGTGCTGCTTAGGCAGTGATATACGGCAAGCAAGGGGTTAATTGCTCTTAAAAGAGCCTTTGATATACTGTAATAAATGACAGTAAAAAAATTAACCCCTAAAAAATGCAGACAGCAAAAAAATTTGCTGCTGTGGATGATCACTGCGTACACAGCAATCAATGACAGGGAAGGGGTTAAACACTGGAAACGGCTTTTATAAAAGCCTTTGGGTCTCAATTTTATTAAATATATTATAATTAAAAACTTACATTAAACTCAAGTGAGAGGGAGGCAGATCTACAAGGGTCAGATCGAATACTGACAAATATTGAACTAACCAGGCGATTGGTGATGCTCATCTGAGCAATCACCAAACCGCCTTTGCTACTGATCAGCTGTTACTGGTCGCTATACATGCGCTCAGACAGCTAAAAAAAAAAAAAAAAAGTTTACATTAAACGTAATCCCCTAGTGGGTATAATTAACCCGTGACGGGTGTAATAAAAAAGTTTTTAAAAAAAGTAAAAATACTTCTGCAGCAAGATTGCTGGATTTTGCGTCAGATCGCTGCTTAGGCAGTGATCTACAGCAAGCAAGGGGTTAATAGCTCTTAAAAGAGCCTTTGTTATACTGTAATGAATTACAGTAAAAAAAAATTAACCCCTAAAAAAATGCACAGACAGCAAAAAATGTGCTGCTGTGTATGATCACTGCGTACACAGCGATCAATGGCAGGGAAGGGGTTAAACACTTGAAAAAAATATAAAAGCCCTTGATTTGTCAAATTTTATTAAATATTTTATGTAAAAACAATGTTTTCAGTTTTTCTGATCTGTCTCTCTCCATCACTAAAACTATAGTGAGGAGAGGGAGGCAGATCAATACTTGTCAAAGGCAAAATCTACAAATATTGCCTTTGACAGTATGATAAGTGCTCATCAGAGTACTTATCATACATGCCTGCACACAGATCACACAGATCTGATGTGCAGGCATCAATTGGCTCCCCCTAGAGCAACGGAAGTGAAATACATTCACTTCCGATGCTCTTGCCAGTAGAAGGGAAGCGCTGCCTGTATAGGCAGCGTTCCCTTCTACTGAGCCGATGGGGTCGCTCAGGAGAGCGACCACCATCGGTTCTGGGGGGAGCTGAAGGTGTTGCTAAGTGCCTCGCTAGCGAGGCACTTTAGCAACATCGGAGGTGCTTTGGAAGCGAACGATCGTTCGCTTCCTAAGCATGTGTGCAGGCAGCGCTGCCATTTTTAAATGGCAGCTACGATCACTCCGGGGAGTGATCGTAGCGCGCCCCTGCACTTTTTTTTAGTGTTGCACAATGCCTCTACATAGAGGCATTGTAGCAACACTGATAGAGGATTCAGTGCATGGCGTGCCAGGCACATCACCTGTCGGCAAGTCGACAATTTGCCGTGACGTGCCTGGCATGTCATCTGTCACGAAGGGGTTAATAACTATTGAAGAGTCTGTTTTCAGTATTTTTAAAACTTTTTGTTCTTTAGGCGTTAAATTGCTATTGCTTTTAAATCGTTTGTGATTAAAATGTTCTACCGCCTCCAGAACTGATTTCTTGAACATATCAATGGCCCCTATTTTATAATAGATGGGATAAAAAGTAGATCTTGGGCGTAAAGTGGTATGTATGAACTCAGTTTTCTTGAAAATTTTTGTAAATCTATATAAAAACTAAATTGATCCAATTTATTATATGGGGCAAACTTGAGTCCCTTATTTAATACTGATATCTCTTCTGGTAAATGTTGTGCCTCCTTTTAATCTTAACAGATCTCTTTCCTCCTCTACATCCTGGTTCTTTTTAATGGCAATGTTGGTTTCCATAGTGTGTTTCTGGAGGGAAGATCCCCTAAAAAAAATCTCTTTCTTCATCGTAGTTTGCAAGAGCGAGCAAGCGATACCTTAGTGGTATCTTTCTAGGGTTGTCATGTCTATCGATATTATGGATATTCTTGACTTGGACCCATATGTATTATTTTCTTGTTTTTTTAAAAGATTTTTTTTCTTACTTATACCATAAATCAGTCTTATTAGATACTTTGTTCAAGCAGTTGAAAAGTGAAATTAACATTTTACACCCTGGTTGAACAGTATAACACTATTTTGTGTATATCCCTTTGTTTGTTTTTCCCGGAAAATATAAGGAAGAAGATCTTCTAGCAAAATCTACACAAAGATAACCCTAATTCTAACCCTAGATCTAGGGTTAGTAGATCTAGGGTTTGCTTTTTCCTTTCTTCCCTGTAATGTTGCTGACTGCATCTAGGGGCAGTCAAGTAACTATTTCAGAGCGACTCTGCTAGACACAGGGCAAACCGTATCGGAAGAGTATGCTCATCTTCAATATGGCACCTGCGATCATCCCTGGCAGGCAGAAAATGGGTGTTGAATTATGCCTCATGTCGAGGCATCATTGCAAGACCTTTAAAGCATGATCACTGCCTTTGTACGCGTACTATCACATTCGCAGTGATCATATGCTGGGGGTGATCTGAAGCAGCCTCTGAGAATAACTGCTGGCATGTAGCAATGCGCTCAAACTCAGGACGTATATATAGGTCCTCATGGTCCATGCTTTGCAGAAATATACACATTTAGAAGGGTTAAATAGGATTTGCCATATGCTCTGGAGAGTGGACGCCATTAATGATAGATTTGGCCATACACAGGCCCCACAAAAGTGAAGAAGCTTACACAATCTTCTGCCCATATTAGAACACTATATTAGAACAGTTCAGAGGTACACAGGTTGGGTTGCCCTACCTCCTTTTTAAAGTGCTCTAAAATATTTTAGGTAGAGAATATTGGGTATTACCTTTTCTGCTATTTTTAACATGTGCTCACCATTAAAAAAAATAAAGGCATTTCCTGAGTGCCACATATAAAAGACTGCACATTCTATCAAATAGACAGCATTCTTGTCTCACAGGAAATAGATTTAGTCATAGTCTTTTGACTAAAATGACATTTTAGTTTAGTCGTATTTTTGTCATCAGAATTGATTTAGTCGACTAAATATCCAGCAGCGAAGTAGGGAACAGGTTTGAGAAGGCTGTTACAAGTTAACTTGCTTGGGAGATTGGAAGGGAAACAGCACCGGGCGAATCAGATGCAGAGTATCCTCTTCCTCTGTTTGTATGGCATTTTTCCTGGCGGCAGACAGAAAGGGTCTGGGCTTTGGCAGAAGATCCGTAAGTCCAAATAGGTAAATGCAATAGTCCCTCCATAACATTTCTGTCACCTTTTTGTCAGTTGACGAAAACCGCAATGGATTTTTGTCATAGTTTTAGTCCTATTAAAGTTTTTATTTAGTAATGGTTTAGTTTTCGTCACTGAAAATATGCAGTTGCCGAAATCTAGGGAGAAAATGTTTAGTTGGTGAAATCAACACTGCGCACAGGTAAGGAGATCGTTGATCTTAAAACTTTCTACTATGGCAGCAGATTTAAAATCTCGTCTTGGGTTATTTGACCACAGTACAAGAAGTGCCAGATTTGCATGGGTAAAAACCCATTCTTTGTCTAAAAAAAATGGTTAACTTCTTTCTAAGGCCTGATTTCGTTGTGTCATTTCTTATTAATTATCAGTTGGGTGCTCTGCGAAGCACAAGTTTGGACTGATTTGCTAAAATGGAGCACCCAACCTGAAGTAAATGAACAAAAAAAAAAAAAAATTGAAATGAGGCCAAAAAACAAGCTGTTAATCGTTTCTTTTACACACAGAAAATGGGTTTTAACCATGCAACACCTGCATGCTTGTATGGTGGCCGACAATACTATTAACCCTAGATTAGATTTTATAAACCTCTACTGCCACAGGAGACGGTATTAAGATCAAAGATTTCCTTACCTGTGAGACTAAGAATGGATTTATTGAGAAGAATGTGGCTGCCGATAAAGACAAGGCATGTGTAATGCCTATTAACACAACTGTGTTTGTAAATATTTACAATAATTTAATTCAATGTATTCCACTACACTGTAGCACTTGTATTTATATATGTTTCCTCCCATTTGGAGTTTCTAAAGCCCACACTTAAGAAAATGACTGTGCCTATGCTTTGCCAGGTTATGTTGTATAGTATACAATTTTATTGAACACTGTATGACACAATTTCAGCACACTACACATTTTTGCTTTATCATGGTTTTTGTTTGATGGTCTTTCACATTGTATTGCTGATGGTGTAGATTTTCTATTGGGCGCCATGCTATTTCTCTTTCTGTATGATTTTAGGCTAAAATGCTCCCTAAATACCAGAATATTTTTGGATTGCCAGAAAAGGCTTCTTCAAATCTGGCACATACATGTTCTAAAATAAAGATCACCAAACCAATCGTTCTTAAAATTTATACATTTAATGATACATTGTGAGACACTGAGTGTTTGTCTTGGAAAATATGCAAGTATTTTACACCAATATTTTAAGTACAACATCTGCATTATATGGAGGGATCACATAGTCCTGAATTTCAAGCTATCAAAAAACTGTGGCAAAGTGAAGAGATCCAACAGTTAAGAAATCTTAAATAATTGTACTAAATTAACTGTCTAAAGAGTTTGATGACATATGGTTAAATGGTAACTTTTAGTATGTATTTTTAATATGCAGATGTAAGGAGAATCCCAAATACCTATAAGAAAAAGCTCAAGAACCACTTCTTTTCTCAGGAATTCAGTAAATGTATCTAACAAAAGTGATCAGTTAAATTGTCTGTATAAGCATTTGTAAAGCATTTTAATGAGGAGTAAAGCACTAATAAAATTGTATATTTATTATTTTAAACCCAGTGTTTATCACAAATGCAGCTTCCTAGTGACACACTAATGCTTACCTTGTGATCAATACTATGGTTATATTTTGAAGTGAAGTCCACAATAAATTTATTCCAAAAAAGTTGTAAAACATGATTGGTTAACATATCACAAAATAAACATTTCTAATAATTACTTGCACATGTTTTGTGTTGCCCTTTACTTGATATTCGCAAACGACAAGTTTTCAGAAGACATCTTGACGCATAGCTTAAAATTATCACAAAGTCCATGTCTGGAACCAAAGGTGTTTGGAGATTAACTTCCCCAGTTATAACTTCATCCCCAAGCTTGTGATTTGCAGTAATGTAATACCAGCCTCCCATCACTTCCAAAACACTGTAAAGGAGTGAAAATACAAGAAAAACAAAACTAGTTGTTAAGCAGAAAAAAATACATAGATACATCATTAAATCAGTAATAAAATATTAAACCAAGGGACTAACTTCCCTGTTTGTTTGTTTTTTTACCACCTTTTTCTGCATAACCTCAAAGCACTCCATTCAACGGTCTAGTATTGGACTTCCAAATGCAGCTACACATGTATAACCCAGGGCTCAACAAATCCCCTCCTGCTACAGTGTCACATGACATTCCAACAATCAGCAGGGCTAGAAGTGAAGACGTGTGTGTACGCGTGAGTCTGTGAGCCTGTACATGACTGCGCACCTTTGGTTGTGCACAAGTGTGGCTGTCTAAGCGTGACTGTGAGCGCGTGCATGTGTCTTGCGTGACTGCGAGTGAGTGCATGTGTCTTGCGTGACTGCAAGCACTGTGTCTTGTGCGACTGCGAGCGGCTGTTTGTGCACAGTGTCAGTCAATGCTACTGTGCATGCGGCAGTCTGTGCGGGTGACAGGGTGTGCAGCTGTCTGTTGGAGGGTGCGTGCGGTTGTCTGTGCATGTGTCAATCTGTGGGATGGTGCGTGTGTGCGGCTGTCTGTGGCCGCGTGTGAGTTTGACAATGTGTGGTCCGTCTGTGGAACGGTAAATGTCTGTGGCTGTGTGTGCGATTATGCGTGTGACTATCTCCTTGTGTATGTGACTGCGTGATTGTGAGTGAGCATGTGACTGTGTGACATCTTGTGTCATGAGACCTTTGCACTTTTTTTTCCCCACTGAAAGCCTAAAAGGACAGGGTAATCCTCACCTCATGTTTGTGCACTATTAACTCCCACATATGTATTTTTTGCTTACCACTAATTATCCTATATTAGCAGTAATCCCTGCAAAAAGGGACACATTAACATTTTGTAGAAAAAAATATATCAAATAATTGTACTATTACTAATACAATTAAGATTCCTAGAAACCCTAGACTGATGTTGTTACACCTGGGTTGGCCCGTGTGTAGGCAGCAAAAAGAATAATAGCTTGGGAGTTTAAAGAATAGTTGCTTTGTATGGAAACAGGTAGAAGGGCAATTCAAATACAAGAATATAATGGAGAAGAGAGTTAGCCGGATTATGGGGGCTTCAGATAAATTCAAATTAATGTGTTAAGAGTGCTGCCAAATAGTTGAGGCCTAGGACATTCTGGGTGACTATTTAAGGGGTGTTGGTTATGTATATGTCTTTTTTTATTTATTTTTATATCTTTACCATTTATTTTCAATTTTTTAAAATGTTGACAAAATACAAAAAACAAACATATAAAAAGGACATGACCAACCAAGGGAGTCCTATGCAAACCAGATACTGGTGCTGGGCCAGTTATTTGCATATTACTATATAATTTAGTTTTTAGATTTTTTTTTAAAAAGTCCCCCGTTAACAACATTACATTTGTGTGTTGCAAGCTCAGAGAATATGCAGACGGGACCATTAACACTATTAAAGATCCACACTTCTATTTTCTTATCCCCTTTAATATCATCCAGTAGACTTCTTCAGTTCGCCCAACCATCTTTCCCACCTGTCTCCATAGTTACACGGATGGGAAAAAGTATTTGATCCCCTGCTGATTTTGAACGTTTTCCCACTGACAGAGACATTATCAGTCTATAATTTTAATGGTACGTGTATTTTAACAGTGAGAGACAGAATTACAAAAAAAAATCCAGAAAAACACATCAAAACAGTTCTAAATTGATTTGCATGTCAATGAGTGAAATAAGTATTTGATCCCGTCAGCAAGATTTCTGGCTCCCAGGTGTCTATTATACAGGTAACGAGCTGAGATTAGGAGAACTCTTAAAGTGAGTACTCCTAATCTCAGCTCATTACCTGCATAAAAGACACCTGTCCACAGAAGCAATCAGATTCTAAACTCTCCACCACGGCCAAGACCAAAGAGCTGTTAACCCCTTAGTGACAAGACATCTTCACCTTGACTTTCCCTTGGTGACAATGGCTGTTTTGACATTTCTGGGGTGTTTAGCTGTAATTTTCTTTTTTTCTCAGATACTGTACCCACACAAATTATATGTTGTTTTTATCGTCATAAGAAGGGCTTTCATTAGATACCATTATGTTCATCATATCTTATAATTTACTACAAAAAAAAATATCATAAAATATGATGAAAAAACCACTTTTGCCAACTTTGACCTAAAATATAATTTAGACAAATACAACCATTATAAAAGACCCCGTCTATAATAATGAATAATGAAATAGATTCCTTTGACCACCTGCAAGAGAGACTTAACTTGGACATAAAAGAACGATTTACCTATATGAGACTAAAAAGCTTCACAATAAAACATGTGAATCCTAGAGTCTCCTCAGGGAAAAGTCAGAAACTCATAAATCTCATAGAGAGAGAGAACTTAAACAACATAACTTCAGAGTGTTTGAAGTTCTTAAAAGAGATTAAAGAGGTATTCGTACCGTCATCCATACAAAAATAGAACAAAGATCTGCAAATAAATGTTACCTTAAAACAATGGGCTGAGTCAGGAGATGCGATAAATAAACACATTCACTGTCTTAACATCATAGGATGTTGTTTCAAACTCCGCAATAGATGGTACAGAACACCAGAAGTCCTATCTAAAATGTACCAAAACGTATCCAATAAATGCTGGAGATGTGGAACATACATTGGATCCCTAATACATATATGGTGGCAGTGTCCACGACTAGCTGGGACCTGGAATGAGGTTTTCCAAAAGATCAATTTGATTCTAGAGGAAGATATACCTAAAACACCGGCAGTGGCCTTATTACATCTCAGTTTCCCCCAACTGGGAACAGAGAAAAAGATCATACTACACCATATCTTGGCCGCCACAAAGCTGGTGGTGGCTAGAAAGTGGAAATCCACAGATTCCATTGCTTGGACCGACGTAGTTAATCAACTAATATTTCAAATCAAAATGGAAAGAGGGATAACCTCCCAGTTCTGTATCAACATCAGAAAATACCAAATGTGGAATAAATGGTTAAAGATCATAGGGGAAACAATGCATTAATAAGAGGGTAGGCGAAGAGAAGCAAAGGGAGGAATAGAATGAAGAAAAGTGGAAAGATAAAGGGGAAAACAGGAGGAAAAACAATTAAACTAAAAGTACAACACGCATATTGGTTGAGTTAATTGTCTTGTAAGTCTTGCTCGTCACGTCATGTCTTGTCTGTAGACTAGCTTGATCTTACCGTCTGGCAGGAATCAATTAACTAAGAATAGATAAGCATACCCTGAATCCGATCCTAGCCCTGAAGACGAGGGTGTTAAGGTGAAGAGAACAGAGAGGTGTGAAGACCAGATAATTAGGCACAAATTTAAGTTTACGCATTAAATGGAAAAAGGATCATTGCAGTCTACGTTATTCCCAAAATTGTCACTCAGAGCTAAAGAGAGGGAAAATATGTATCCGACCTCCAATTTGTTAAAGACGGCAGAAAATGGAAGAAAGGGGGAAAAGAAGGAAAAGGTTAAATATTAAACCATTTTAGATTAGTTATAAATAAAGAGTAAGATATTGTCAAGAAATAAATGAAAATTAAAAACGGACACAAGGATGACAACAAAATATATGAGGTGCATAAGGGTAACCACCATAAGAGAGCAGGATGATGAAGTGAGTACCTCTTGTCCCCTCTGAAGTCTGAGTGTCAAAAAAAAAAAAAAGACCCCGTCTAAATAGTTTCTAAATGGTGTCCCGAGTTCAGAAATATGCATGTTTCCATATTACCGTGAAATCTTGGATGAGAACCTCCTTCACTCAGCCAGGGCATTGAAAATCATGGATGGGTACAGCATAATGACCCAAAACACACAGCAAAGGCAACAAAGGAGTGGCTCAAGAAGAAGCACATTAAAAAGGTCCTGGAGTGGCCTAGCCATTCTCCAGACCTTAATCCCATAGAAAATCTGTGGAGGGAGCTGAAGGTTCGAGTTGCCAAACATCAGCCTCGAAAACCTTAATGACTTGGAGAGGAACTGCAATGAGGAGTGGGACAAAATCCCTCCTGAGATGTGTGCAAACCTGGTGGCCAACTACAAGAAACACCTGTCCTCTGTGACTGCCAACAGGTACTAAGTTGAAGGGGTCAAATACTTATTTCACTCCTTGATATGCAAATCAATTTATAACTTTTTTGACATGCGTTACTGTTAAAACACGCCTACAATTAAAATTATAGACTGATCATTAATTTTTCAGTGGGCAAACGTTCAAAATCAGCAGGGGATAAAATACTTTCCCCCCTCACTGTAACACCATATTGTCTAGCCATGTCCGTTTCCATAGTTTCTTGGCATACGACCTGGTTCTTTACTTCTAACCAAGTGAGAGTATTTATCGCTTTCCAATTCCTTGTGACAGTTAATTTAGCCAAAACCAAAATTTAAATCCCTTCTTTCTCTTGGTCATCTCTGAACATCCAAATGCAACAAGAGACATTCTGGTTTTAATGGTATAGAGGTTTTGCATTTATATAATGTCTCCATTTCCTAATCATTTCCCAGAAAGTCTTCAACTGACCACTTTTCCACCATATATGTAAGAAATTCCCCCTTTCCAAGTGGCATCTCAAATACTCTTCTGACGCACTCTGATTTTTTTAAAATTATCCTACTTGGGACTAGGTACCAGCAGTTTAGGACCTTGTAATGAATTTCCAGTAGATTTTAATGTATCCTTTTTTTTTTTTTTTTTTTTACAGTTCTTAATGCATTTAGCCAATTCTCTTAATCTTTATCAATTAGTACGTATTTTTCCACTGCTGGAAATTTGTATTCCTCCTTTTCATTCCTTAGGATATGAACTACTTTGTAAATGGACTTTTTCTGTTTGTTTTTTTTACCAGCAAATATTCCAATAAATTCTCCTTATTAGATTAAGCTTTATATACATATTTTAAAGCATAACCTTTTAACCTTAAATAGCAAAAGAGTTCCCTCTGTGGTTACCCAAACTCCTCCTCAAGTTGAACAAAGTATGTAAAGCCCTTTATATTATACAGCTGATCTACCTGTATTATCCCAAGTTCTTTCAATTTTATCAGCTCTGTATCAGGCATTTTACAACCCAAGTATTTTAGGTGGAAGGCCGCTCAATATTTAGTTATTTAGTTTGATATTCTTTTTGAACGTTTCCCATATTTGTACTAACTGATCCAGTATATAGCCATTACTTTCAACCCTCTTTTTGGCATTCTCTCTATTTTTAGTTTGCCAAAATAGGGCACCCAATTCCTTGTTCTATGGAATACCATCTTTCAACAATGTTCTCCTCTCTTTGGGTTGTTATAGCTTGCGCTAATTTGCTTGCCAAGTGGAACATCCCCATATCAGGCATACCCAATCCCCCTTGGGCCACCTGCCGTGATAGTAATCTGACTTAAATGTGCATTTTTTTACATTTGCCAGATGAACGTCCTCATGGATGTTTGTAACATACCTATCTAGATCTGTGGGACACGTAATGGGATCATATTAAAAAAAGATATGTCCATCTAGGCAAAATGATTGACTTGAAAATGTTTATTCTGCCCCACTAAGAAAAGCCCATTTGTCTCCAATCCTTAAACTGCTTATTGGTTTGAACCAGCAGAGGCTTCAATCAGATTTGATCTTAATTCCTAAGTATGTAATAAAGTGCTTTGCCCATTTAAACCCCAAAGTATGTTACAAATTCCTTTTCTTTATGGTCTATATTATAAGCCAGGGTCGATGAAATTCTCCCAATTGTATTTGTAACTTGAGTATTCAGAATATTTGTATATAGTTTAAATTAGTGCTGATAGACACGTATTCAGTTGTTCTAGCATAAAAATATCATCGGCGTACGGGTTTATTTTCCCTTCACCCCTGTATTTAAAACCCTTGATGAGATCATTACTTCTAATTGCCTCTGCCAGAGGCTCTATTAATAATAGATACAATATCGGAGAAAGAGGGCATCCTTGTCTAACCGGGTTGGTAATGACAACATTTTTAGAGGCAAATCCACTTTCTTTAACCCCTTAACGACAGATGACGTGCCAGGCACGTCACGGCAAATCGAGGACTTGCCGACAGCTGACGTGCCTGGCACGTCATGCACTAAACTGAGTAAAGAAAGCGACCAGCGGTCGCTTTCTTTACTCTAACGGTGTTGCTACAATGCCTCTAGGTAGAGGCATTGTGCAACACCCCCCAAAAGTGCAGGGGCGCGCTACGATCACTCCACGGAGTGATCGTAGCAGCCATTTAAAAATGGCTGCGCCGGCTGCACACATGTGCTTAGAAAGCGAACGATCGTTCGCTTTCTAAGCATCTCCGGTGTTGTTAAAGTGCCTCGCCAGCGAGGCACTTAACAACACCGTTCTGCTCCCCAGAGCCGATGGTGGTCGCTCTCCTGAGCGACCCCATCGGCTCAGTAGAAGGGAACGCTGCCTATACAGGCAGCGCTTCCCTTCTAATGGCAAGAGCATCGGAAGTGAAAGTATTTCACTTCTGATGCTCTAGGGGGAGCCAATCGATGCCGGCACAACAGATCTATGTGATCTGTGTGCAGGCATGTATGATAAGTGCTCTGATGAGCACTTATCATACTGTCAAAGGCAATATTAGCAAATATTGCCTTTGACAAGTATTGATCTGCCTCCCTCACCTTACTAGTTATAGTAAGGGAGAGAGACAGATCAGATAAAGTAAAAAAATAAAATAAAATAATAAAACAAATATTTAATAAAATTTTAAACACCAAGGGCTTTTATAAAAGCCATTTAACCCCTTCCCTGCCATTGATCGCTGTGTACGCAGTGATCATACACAGCAGCACATTTTTTGCTGTCTGTGCATTTTTTAGGGGTTAATTTTTTTTACTGTAATTCATTACAGTATAAAAAAAAGCTCTTTTAAGAGAGATTAACCCCTTTCTTGCTGTAGATCACTGCCTAAGCAGAGATCTGACGCAAATGCAGCAATCTTGCTGCAGAAGCATTTTTAATTTTTTTAAAACTTTTTTATTACACCCGTCACGTGTTAATTATACCCGCTAGGGGACTACGTTTAACGTAATTTTTTTTTTAAATAAGAGCTATTAACCCCTTCCTTGCCGTATATCACTTCCTAAGCAGCACATATGGTCACTGCCTAAGCAGTGCATATGGTCACTGCCTAAGCAGCGCATATGGAGCAATCTAGTCGCAGAAGGATTTTTTTTTTGCTATCAGCATTTTTTTTGTCAGACTCGCTAGGGGTTAATTATACCCACTAGGGGATTACGTGTATTCCTTTTGAAGCTGTCTGAACACGTGTATAGCGATCAGTAACAGCCGATCAGTGGCAAAGGTGGTTTGGTGATTTCTCAGATGAGCATCACCATTCGTCTGGTTCGATCAATATTGGTAAATATTGTTCTGACCCATATGGATCTGCCTCCCTCTCCTCACTTGAGTTTTAGTGAGGGAAAGAGACAGATCTGTATAACATAATTTTTTAATTGTAATAAATTAAATAAAATGTTAAAAAAATTGTGAGTCCCAAGGGCTTTTATAAAAGCCATACCCTTTGTATAGTGTAGTGTATTAACCCCTTCCCTGCCACTGATCACTGCACAGCAGAAATTTTTTTCTTGTCTGTGCATTTTTAGGGGTTAATTTTTTTGTACAGTACTACAAAGGCTCTTATAAGAGCTATTAACCCCTTCCTTGCTCTACATGTTCAAATTCCAAGTTTGAAAATCAAAAAGCGCACCTCTCAAATGTAGCCTTTCAACACCCAACAAAGCTGACAAAGCTATGCATGGGTGGTATCCCTGTGCTCGGGAGATGTTGCTGAACATATATTGTGGTATTGTTTGTCAGTGACACATACCGAAATATGTGAATTTGTGTCTAAAGTACAATGTATGTGGGAAAAAATACACAATAAAATGACTACCACAAACTTTGACAAAGGCTGGTGGTAGAATTGGTGCATGGAAAGTGTTAAAATAACACCATTTAAAATAGCCTAGGGTGTCTACTTTTACAAAATATATACTTTTTGGGGTAAAATACACTGTCCTACTTTAAAAAAAAGTCCCAAATGAAAGATGGGCTCAGGCTGGCTACACGTCAATATTCCAAGTTGAAAATGCGCACCTTCACAATGTGGCCCTTTTAGCCCCCAAACAACCCAACAAACCTATGCATGGGTGGTATCCCTGTACTCAAGAGATGTTGCTGAACACTTATTGGGGTGTTATTTGGCAGTGACACATACCAAAATCTGTAAATTCATGTCTGAAGTACAAGGTTTGTGAAAAAAAAACACAAAAAAATGACTACCACAAACTTTGACAAAGGCTGGTGGTAGAATTAGTGCATGGAAAGTGTAAAAATACCACCATTTGAGATAGCCTAGGGTGTCTACTTTAAAAAAATATATGGGTTGATGTGGTAAAATACACTGGCTGGTTTCAAATATGTCCCAAATGGGACATGGGTGCAGGCTGTCTGCATGTCAAAATTTCAAATTGGAAAACCAAAAACTTCACCTCCCAAATTTGGCCTTTTACCCCCCAAACAATCCAACAAACCTATGCATGGGGGGTATCCCTGTACTCAAGAGATGTTTCTGAACACTTATTGGGGTGTTATTTGGCAGTGACACATACCAAAATCTGTAAATTTATGTCTGAAGTACAAGGTTTGTGAAAAAAAAACACAAAAAAATTACTACCACAAACTTTGACAAAGGCTGGTGGTAGAAATAGTGCATGGAAAGTGTTAAAATACCACCATTTGAGATAGCCTAGGGTGTCTACTTTTAAAAAATATATGGGTTGATGGGGTAAAATACACTGGCTGGTTTCAAATATGTCCCAAATGGGACATGGGTGCAGGCTGTCTGCATGTAAAAATTTCAAGTTGGAAAAAAAAAAACTGCACCTCACAAATTTGGCATTTTAGCCCCCAAACAACCCAACAAACCTATGCATGGGTGGTATCCCTGTACTCAGGAGAAATAGTAGAATCTATTTAGCATGTTTTTTCGTTCGCTATTGTCGATGAGGAGAAGTTGTTTCAAATAAAAACAAAGAAATTTGTGTATTTTTTTTTTTTTTACCATATTTTATTATTTTTTTTTAATAATATGATAAGATATGATCAAAAATATGGCATCCATAGAAAGCCCTTTTTGTCCCGATAAAAACAATATATAATATGTGTGGGTACAGCAAATGACGAAGAAGAAAATTACTGCTAAACACAAACAGCACAGAAATGTTAAAATAGCCATTGTCCAGAAAGGACAAAAATGTTTCAAAGGCTCTGTCCTTAAGGGGTTAACCTCAGCACTCGGCATGGAATAAAACACGGCTTGACAAATTTAATTTGATTTTAGGAGCCAGCAAAAAAATGTAGGAGCCAGACAATCACGCAAACATACACGCAATTCATAAACACACACACGCCTACTTCACATATATATACACACACTTATCTCACATATAATAACACCTCACACACACAGCTACTTTACATATATACAAGCACCTCACACACACCTACTTTACATATACCCATATATACAAACACCTCACACACACCTACTCTACAGATACGCATATATACAAACACCTCAGACACACCTACTTTACATATACCCATATATACAAACACCTCATACACACCTACTTTACATATACCCATTTATATAAACACCTCACACACACCTTGAAGGACCTTGAAATGCTTCTTACGAAGCCACTCCTTCGTTGCCCGGGCGGTGTGTTTGGGATCATTGTCATGCTGAATGACCCAGCCATGTTTCATCTTCAATGTCTCCTTGCTGATGGAAGGAGGTTTTCACTCAAATTCTCACGATACATGGCCCCATTCATTCTTTCGTTCACACGGATCAGTCGTCCTGGTCCCTTTGCAGAAAAACAGCTCCAAAACATGATGTTTCCACCCCCATGCTTCACAGTAGGTTTGGTGTTCTTTGGATGCAACTCAGCATTCTCTCTCCTCAAAACACGACGAGTTGAGTTTTTACCAAAAAGTTCTACTTTGGTTTCATCTGACCATATGACATTCTCCCAATCGTCTTCTGGATCATTCAAATGCTCTCTAGCAAACTTCAGACGGGCCCAGACATGTACTGGCTTAAGCAGGGAGACATGTCTGGCACTGCAGGATTTGAGTCCCTGGCGGCGTAGTGTGTTACTGATGGTAGCCTTTGTTACTTTGGTCCCAGCTCTCTGCAGGTCATTCACTATGTCCCCCCGTGTGGTTCTGGGATTTTTGCTCACCGTTCTTGTGATCATTTTGACCCCACGGGGTGAGATCTCCCGTGGAGCTCCAGATCAAGGGAGATTATCAGTGGTCTTGTATGTCTTCCATTTATCAGTGGTCTTGTATGTCTTCCATTTTCTATTGCTCCCACAGGTGATTTCTTCACACCAAGCTGCTTGCCTATTGCAGATTCAGTCTTCCCAGCCTGGTGCAGGTCTACAATTTTGTTTCTGGTGTCCTTCGACAGCTCTTTGGTCTTGGCCATAGTGTAGATTGGAGTGTGACTGTTTGAGGTTGTGGACAGGTGACTTTTATACTGATAACAAGTTCAAACAGGTGCTATTAATACAGGTAACGAGTGGAGGACAGAGGAGCCTCTTAAAGAAGACGTTACAGGTCTGTGAGAGCCAGAAATCTTGCTTGTTTGTAGGTGACCAAATCCTTTTTTTACAGAGGAATTTACCAATTAATTCATTAAAAGTCCTACAATGTGATTTCCTGGATTCTTTCCCCCCATTCTGTCTCTCATAGTTGAAGTGTACCTATGATGAAAATGACAGGCCTCTCTCATCTTTTTAAGTGAGAGAACTTGCACAATTGGTGGCTGAGTAAATACTTTTTTGCCCCAACGTATACCCATATATACCAACACCTCACACACACACACCTACTTTACATATACCCATATAACACACACCCACCTCACACAGTCTTTTTCTTAACGTGTCCCCCCTCCCTGCTGCTTTACCTCACTGCAGCGGAGGGGAACATTCGTGTTGCAGCCGATCTTCCTGCGGAGTGCGAGGATGTCACGTGATGACAACTGGCACTCAGACACGCGTTGCACTTTACCCCCTCGCGCTGGGGAAAAATAAAAATCGGATGCCAGCAGCAAGGGCACCATGAGGCTGACTGCACCCAGGCGCCAGGTCTAAATTCGCCATGGCGACCTGGTGCCTGGGGTTTGTCGAGCCCTGGAATAAAGGATCATTATACTACCCATGATCTTTTTTTTATAATTCTAAAAGCCCATAAGGCTTCTCTGAGGAACATCCAGTTATTTATGTAAATAATATCAGCCTGCAAAAGTTCCTCTGGAATCTTTTTATTCTCCATCATAATATTGAATGTTTTAGCCAAGTCCCTTGAGATGTTATATTTTAATAGTTTATAAAATGCCTGAGCTTTCATTTTTTCTATGATTTGTTCCAATTCTGTTATTGGCATTTCCAGTTCTTTTAATTGGTCTGCGCAGAGTAGACTCAATTGGTCTAAATAATGTATTATCTCTGACCCTTTTGTGGTATTCTATTATACAGTGATTTATAAAACTTTCCAAATACCTCTCCTATACTTTCTGGCCTCATCTCCACTTTCTCTCTGTTTGATTTTACTAATGACTCTTTTTCTGCTTTATTTCCGTGGTAGTACCATCTACACTTGAGGTATGCTAAAGCACTATGGCACATATAATTAGAATTTCATTAGTATGCTTTTCTATTCCTGAAATAGTTTCTATGAAATTTGAGCTGTATTTTGTGGGGATGAAACCCTTTTTATTCTGTTTATTATATCTGTCCTGCTTGATGTATAACTCAGACAAATTTTAATCTTTTATTTTCTTTTCCTTAGATACCCTCTGATTATACTTTTTGTTTTTAAACACATTTTTATTATGCAGTTGTTCAGGGACGTATGACAATGAGGATACATGGTAAACGCATACAATCCCAAAATAAACTTGTTTAGTTAGCATTGCTATTTGTAACTGACAATTTCCTAGACAGTGAACTGAACACAATCTGTTCATAACATTCATCAGCAATACAATAATCAATTCCTGTTCACTGAATCCTCTATAATAATCTTCAAGTGTCTCTGCGTCCAGTCCCTGTGTCCGTGGGATTGCGCCACTGCGCATGTGCCCCACGGACAACAGCCGTTGGGACTTGGAACGCAGAGACTCCCTCCCGCCCAAAGAAGAAAAAAAAAAAAAAGCCGGTAGAGGCACTGGATGGGGGAGATCGAAAGATCCCCCCTCACCAGCCCTCTGCTCAGCATGCTCTGCTAGATCCCGGGAGGGGGCGGTGCTAACCGGCTGAGCGGTGTAGCTCCGCCCCCACCCTGTGAAGCAGAGCAGCGTCTGCTTCACAGGGAGCCACTGGCACCATGAGAAAGTGCTGCTCGGCTCCCCATGCCTGCATTAAGCATGGGGAGCCCGAGCAGCACCTTCTCTTACATACCAGCTGGAAG